>OZ012627.1:9080919-10330919 GCA_963942485.1 Pediacus dermestoides
AGAGGCAATGATCTTTGATTTGTAGGTTGAATAAATGATAAATGAACTACGAATTTCATGCTTATTAAATATTACAATCACAAATTTAGTGTCATTTACAATAATTAGTTTATAAAAAGAAAGGATTGGTTACAGTTTCCAGTATTTTCTTTTTTGAATTCTACCTCAAATATTGTTCCTTTTATAAATCTGCCCTCGCCTTGTCTATTTTATTAATATATGTTCTGTAGGGGTTAAATTTGGACTTTTATAGTCCAAATTCCATCCGTTATCCTTGTTGGAAAATATATTACTTCTTTTTTCTATAAACAGGAACAGCACATAAGCATGGGATTGTTTTCTTCAACAGACGTTTCTAGATGTCAATTATTTGTCTTCCATTTGTTGATTTGTAAATGTTTGTTGACACTTACTGTAACTAGAGTACGAAGTTAAAATACAGCAATGAAAAAAATGCTTTTTGGGCAATAAATCTAACGACCTAAGCACTAATGCTTCTTTAATAATTTTGAACTCTTTCTTCACAGATTTTCTTTTTGTTAAAGTAATTTAAGGTATCTTCCTCGGTATCTTCCCAAGGAATAAGTCTCGACTTTCAAGTATTCTCTTAAATATTGCCATTAATTTAAATTTTCTCATAATTAAAACCACAATTGGAATTTGAATTAGAACTGTTCTCTTTTTGTAGTTCACATCAAAAAATTAATCATAATAACTAATAATTTTATATATTGTAAGATACTTTTTAAAAACAAGAGATGCTTCGTTTATAATCTATACTTTAAAATTGTGCTCGAACTACTGTAAAAATTTTATTACTGCTTTTTAGAGTATTTTTGGAACAGAATTCATTTTTGATGAATTTCTCGAGAAATGTTTGTTGGTTTAAAAGTTAATGGTATGAAATTTTTAAGTCTATTCTAAATTGCAACGTTAAGATTAATATCTCGTGCAGAAGAATTACTAAATTTAGAGGTCTTTCCTTTTCAGAAGATTATCAAACCAAAGAATTACAAATTTTCAGTAAAATGATCTCTAATGTAGTATCTTCTGTTTTTCAGTTTTACATATCGGCAAATTTGACAAAATATAAATATAGATATGTATTTTTATGAACGTGTTTTAATCAACTAATAATTCAAGACTTGAAGACTTAAGTATATCGATTAATTAGATACTTTTTCAGTAGATACATGGCATTTACCTATACCTAATTATTGTTGGAGATGCTTATGTTAGGTAATACCTACATAAAATTAAATACCTACACATGGAAAATATTAATTTATCCATACAGACAATTATTTATTAGTTAATTACTACAAACCCTAGCATCATAGTACAGTATATCATAACAAATTATCTGTTTTATATGCGCAGATTTATTGTGTACATAAATTAGCATTTCCCTTTGGGTTTCAGCACGAATTTTCGACGCAACAGGACAAGATAAATGTCCTTAAATATATCCAATCCATATTGTTTGGAAGCAAATGAAAAGTAGTAAAGGAAAAATGATCCCAACACAAAACGAGAACAAAGAACCGAACCTGTTGTTGTTTCATACTAAAATAGCGAAGCAGGAAAATCAAACGAGATTCCAAACTAAATATAGTATTGTGGTTTTTAATAGAACGGCGCCAGAGTTCTATATTTGCCATTGAGATAAGAAAGGTACAACATTATCTAATTAATATACACGGCTAAACAAAAATATAACCATGTTTAGTTTAAAATGCAGACTGTAGTATCCATAATAAGTCTTCCGCTTCTCATGCGATATTTATCTTAATAAGACTGATATAACAGCAGAGAGTTTGGACATGCTTCAATGATTTTCACATATGAATATTGGAATGAATTAATAACAATTAAGACAACTATCCGTGACAATGTAGAATCACCTTTAAAGGCACCTCTAACGTAATTGCTTTGCCAGGTTATATTTTGCTTGGGGGGTGTCTCGACGAAGACTTTCTATGAATGAAACGTTGTGTGGGTTGATATTTATTATTCAGATTTGTAAATCGAATACATTAACCGGTACTATTTTAAAAAAACCAGTTGTTCTTGCCGCCTATTTTATAAACAACTGATTATTTAAAGTTGTCTTAAAATAATTTAGATAGCGGTAGAAGAAGGTATACTTATAGGACTGCGATATGAATGTGTACTGGCCTAGCGCTTCTTCAACCAGTGGCGTGCCAAGAAGAAACTTTATTATAGTTTTACTGTTTTACTTTTAAATTGATTCAAGTTATTAAAATCGTGTGTGTATACAAATTAGTTCTACATAATATCAGATCATGCAAACTGAATCACTTATAGGAACAAAAAAACAAGTTTGAATTTATTTAATTATCGAATAATTGTGGTATCCTGGAACGTTCTTTAATATAAAGGATAATTTACAATTTCATCAATCACAGTCAAAGAGCAAGTCATTTTGTTTGCTACTTTACTTAAGACTATCTTCATATAAAATTGGCAACTTTGGTAAAATTGTATCACAGTATTAAACAGTTTCTTCCATTTAAATTACCATAAATTGAGTCTATTCATTAACGCTGCTCACAGTTACAATTTCATGCATCATTACCACTAAATTTTCATTCTTTCCTACTGTTCCCTCCACACTAGAAAACTTACAATAAAATCCATTACATTGTTTGTAAATTCTGAAGCAGGCGGCAGTCATATGTTAGCTTTAAAGAACTTTGTGGAAAAAATCGGGTAGACATCAGACAGATGTATAAAATTAGAGAGAAATTTGGTTGTCGCCGTCACTGTGGCCCTGTATGAAGCCGCTGCACCGACCGACAGGTATGTGAGCTGCAAGAGGTTAAAAAGCTTAAAAGCAGTCTCTCAGTCAGCGTATAGTACCACCCAGAGAATTGGCCCTGGCGCCATTTTTATCTGCTGCCGGCTGCTACAAACCGCCTATGTAGCAGACGGTCTCCACTCAAATCATACGACTTGTTTTCTTCAAAATAATTAGTGACTTTGTCGAAACCGTGGGCTAAACTTGTACTTGCTTATTATCGGTGGTTTTTTACGTTGGTTTCTTGTATTTTTTCCTTGGATAAAATAAAAGGTTTTATTTATATCACGCAGATGAACTTATTACTCACTCACGAAACATAAATATATAATTGGAACACAATTTGATAACAATTACTTAACAAAAATATATTTCAAATTTGTAACATTCTTCTGTGATCATTAGAAAAAAAAATTTTTTTTTCAACAAAACTTCTGACCATCAATACTACAAAAAAGGACAATAACAATACATTTATTATAATTTTAAAATCTTTTTTATAAATATCCAAAATGATTGATATCTACCTAATTTATAAGTTGATTATGATTTTTTCGCACACATTTTTTTAAATGACCCAAAATACATATATGAAGTTTTCATACTTAAAACTTCATATAGCAGCTAAAACATATATTTAACCATTGCATAATTAACTAATTATTTTTAATAAAATAATTATTTATGCATGCTATTATTAGTGCAAAATCAAAATGTAGTACTTATTTTTTTTTAAATGGGAAGTTTGACCGCAAGCCCATGAATGAAAAAAAGACTTTTTATGCATGTGTTGCATAGGTACAATATTTTTTCTGCAACTTTCTGCACACAACAAATAAATATCTAATTTTCTAAATCGTGAAAAAAAGTAACTATATTTAAGGATGTTTGCTTTTTCTCACTGTTTCCAAAAGTAACACTTTACATCATACCAATTAATAAATTTGATAAACTTTGAAAAATTAATATAAATTAAATTGTAATAATTAATGTTTTGATTCCTCAAATAATCACTCTGTTGCAAATTCTCAAGAAAAACTAATTGGCTGAAAATAAATTTATAAAGTGTTTTTTTTTCTGTGTAAAACCGCTAGGAAGAGGTAAAGATCTTTCGGATTAAATGCCTGTGCCTACGCCTTTTTCATCCTACGTCCAATTCTTGGCCATTACCAAAGAGATAATAAGGAAGAGGTTAGAAGATAACAATATTATCGCGTTAGTTAGGAGGAAAAAATGATGGAGATTTATAAATTTTAATGCAAAAGTCGTATTAAAGGTCGGCTAATTCAAAGAACACTGATATATGAAAGACGGCAACTCTTTTGTAGTTAATCGGTCATATTTTCCTAGAAAAATGCCCGGCGCTACGTCACTTGCATTAATATCTGAATTTATTAATTTATAAATGTGTGTGAACTACGAAATTGTAGAAAATTTTGACCATTTACTAAATGATGTCTAGACCTCTAGACAAAAAGTAATTTACGAGTAGAATCTGGAAAACAATTATATGTACAATTTTATTTCCTTATAAAATGTGACACTATTAAGAATAGCTGAAACTATTAATTATTATTGTTTAAAAGTAGGAATCTAACCTATCAAATTAGATATGACAATTTTCTTAATAACACACGTAATAACCTATCTTCTATCTATTATTGCAAAATTCCTCAAACAGTAAAACCTATTGGGTGATCAAAAAATTCGGCCCTTTTGACCTACTCAAAATTTATAATTTTTATATTACGGAAGTTCTGATAAATGGTGCCAACTATTTAAACAAAGTACCTATTAAACAAAATTTAATTTCCAAGAAAAAATTACAAAAAGTAATTTGGTGTCAATTCTCTTGGAAATGAGTAGGTTTCCTACTTCAATTATTTGTATTTTTTACTCTTTGGACCATGACCCAGTTTTTTAATCAGAAGTTAACTTCTAGATACAACAATACAAACAATAAATTGAATCAGTAACTTGAATCAATCAAATCATTACGACTCCTGGAAATAAACGATTGTGATGATTAGTGGAAATCCAAGTTAAGTACAACTATTATAAGTAAACTACGATTCAAAAACTGGATTGGACTAAAAACTTTTTCTATAATCATACTCCAAATTTCATATTCCTCTTCAAGTTACCTTAGCATCTGAGGAATGTCTTCTTTACAATTTGCGATGATTACTTGATCGTCAGCCAAGAGGATGGTTGTTAAGCTGTGATCCTCATTCCTGAACATTTCCTCCTCCATGTTGCCAAAGCTCCTAGAAGGTATTTCTTAAACAAGGTAGATAAAAAGCAACGTCCCTGTTTAAGGTCCTTCGTAATCTTGCATGGTGCAGAGATCTTATTTCTAATAATTCTAATCATCACTACAGTTTGGGGATTCTTGTAGAAATTCTAAATTGTCTGGATATATATTTTGCTTCGTCAAAAGGTTTTATCAAAGGCACTCTATCGTCTTTTTGAGATCTAAAGAATACGAGATGCTTTCCATTTTCAATTAATTGTTGGAGGGTATAAATATATTATTCAAGCACGGTAAATTATTACTACCAATAATTAAAACATTGCCAAATTAACGAAATATCCACCAGAAGTTGCTTAACTTTGCGAGTTAAAACAGTTTTTGCATAGAATTATTACTATTACTACAAGGTAGTACTTTTAAGAAAGTTGCAGTGTATAAACCACTGATTCTCTCAAATACATATTACATCGTAATTCAGAGTATTCCAAGAACTATCTCTACCATAAAAAATATTGCGAACCGCTACCTTTTATTGTAAATTCAAGGATTAAATTTTAGAGATCTCGAAAATTGTCCAAATCTCATCTTCCTAAAGCAGTCTGCTTTTTCCTTTTGGTTTCATTTTCGTGCATAAATTTTTTGTAAACAAATAAATATGTATAGATGCCATACCTAGACACATATTTCAACTATGTATAAAAAATTAGAATAAAAATCCTAATTGTGTAACTGAACTGCCGATGTCCATAAGTTACCGACGAAGGTTTTCATGTTTTACCATATCGTGGGATTCATGGTCTCATGGTTTTATATGGTAATAAACAATCTTTTTAACATTTAATTCATATACAATAATATTATAGCCGCGACGTATCTGCCGTTTTCTTTAAAACGTGTATTTGATCAGAGACCAATGTGGGTGTTATGAATTACACAAAAACCCATTCAACACTTTGGTTCACACGATTTTATATACAACAGTAAAATATGACAGCAATTATGTAAAGGAAATAATATTGTACAAGTTCCAGGCAGTTTGAGGACGTATCCGAAGTTTATTACTATCACACACATTCTGAGTAGTTACATGTTACAGGTTCCAAGCGAAAAAATCCACTTCCTTAACACTTGCATAGTGCAATGCATAGAATAGAACATAACAGAATGTAGATTTTTTGCTCTATGTTTGTATTGTGTAAGTACGCAAAAATAAATGAATATGCGTTTAAAATGACGCCTGTAAGCGATAAATGTTTACTTAGTGTGGCGCCAGTATAACTTGCAATATTATTTATGTTTTTCATGTAATTATATATCGTCTTATTATGCACCTTCGCAAACTATTTAATATTTATAGAAATTATTGTTTTGTATGATATACCAAGTCAGTATATAAAATATAGTATTTAATCTTGTTCTTATTATAATTTTATTGTACAAAATAATACCTTGAAAGTTTCCACCTTTCATAGGTGCTCAGAAATATTTCGTGTTTGAAAAATAGTGAATTTCTTTTTACAATATTTTTTTGCTTTAGTGAGTGCCAGATAGTTATGTAAACTAATTACCTATTAATGATTCTGAAAATAGTAGTTCCTAATCCTATCCGAATAAATATTTATTTTTTCCATCTCGTATGTATTATATTAAGACTACAAACATTCTATATTTTCTATTAAAAATATTTCGTAGAAATATTTAACTAATAATTTATTTTATAACGTTATATCAATTAACCAAACACCAAACCTCATAAAATCTATTCCATTCCACTAAATGCATCACAAACTAGCCATACTCTATTCTATTGAAGATAAGAGGAAATAAATATACAATTTTTAATCTGGAGATAATGTCATTGAACCTGCTTGGAACAGCCTATATAATATCTTTATAAACTAATTTCTGGTTTAGTTGGAAATGTTTATTATTCATTGTTTTGACGTAACCTATTTTATTAATATCTATATCAACTAACATTTTTTTTCTTGTTTTAGATTCTCCTCCTCCACCTTATAGTCGAAATAATGTTGATAGGATAAGACCTGAAGGTAAGATAATTAAATTAGGTTATATAATAGGTTATACAGGGTCATTATAAAAGAATCTAACATCAAAGGTGGCTGTGCATTTTTCATGTATTAGGATTTGCCACCCCTCACATTCAGTAATGAATCAATGAATATCATTTAAATATCACTAGTATCCATTGATCAGATCGGTATTTAAATTAAACGTTTTCTCTCTTTGAGATTCCCTAGTAATTTTAAATTTATTAAATTTCACAGCCAACTATGATGTTAGATTCTTTTATAATGACCATGTATAATTTGTAAGGTTTTTAGTTTTCATGATTTATACAAATGGTTTTAATAATAATGTGATAAGGGTATAAGGGTGAAGTGCCTTATTTATAAATAAATAGACAAAATACTTAAATACTTAACAATATGAAATTAATTAATAATAATTTTACTTCTTCTATTATCGCTTGATGTTCCTAAGAATGATTATATGCTTATCTCGAAATTCAATATAAATATTTTTTTAAATTGTTTCAGTTGTTATGTTATATTTTTCATGAAAACCGAGATAAAATTCTACAATCAATATGTTTTTGTATTCAGAAATAACTACTCGTACATAGGCGCCGTTTATCTCAAATATCTACAATTATATCTTCTATCACTTTCTTCATTTACTGAATTATGTATATTAAATTCGTGATTTAATTTCTTTGGCCAAGTTAACAAAAATCAAAAGTCGTAGTCGCGGATTCGAAAATAGTCTGTGATGGGTAACACTTTTATAACCATCTCATCTCCACGAGAAGGCATGCACTAGGTGGACATTTTTATGAGGTTAAGTCATTAGATTAAACGTCGAAAATCGTTCACAGAGATAAACATTATGGAAACTTTCTGTCCTTTGCACTTTAAATATTTAAGACGCAGCATTAAAAATGATCCTCGCACTTGAAGACCATTCTACCACTGAAGAAAACATTGGATTTAATCCAAGATTGATCATGGAAGATTGGCGAATTGAGAGATACAGCAGAAACTATGAAGGTCTGCTATATAACGAGTTAAAAATGTGGAAAGATTTGAGCAAGATGTGCTTCTGACGGTTGATCAGAAACGTGCTCATTTTCAGCAGTCGGACGATAGAGATAGAAAAGAAAGATTCTACAACCTATTTCTGTTTCCAAGCATTCGGATCCTCTTCAGATCAACACTCATGTGAAACGGTTGCATACGAAAAGGATTACATAGTACGAAACAGTGACACAAAAAGGATTGGCAGAAATTTCTTAATTCCCGCCACAGATGTCCTCTGATTTGCTGGTCCCATACGATATCTTTATGGAAAGAGTGTGAGTTCAAGCAAAAAGAGTGCTTCTGGTTTTGGAATTAAGTAAATTTTCTATATAAGAAAAGAATGAAACGTTTCAAAGAGCAGATGAATTATGTCAAAAGTTGAGGTCTAACTCATTATCTTTTTTTTCTACATGAGGTGTTTATGACATTAAGAAAGTAGTGGTATAAGAATTCTAATGTCAAAGAGTCTGTAAAATTTTCTAATTCAACTGACACTTCAACTCTACACATTATACCTGCTATTCTGCAAAAAGAAACTCCAATTTCTCGTAAAATAATTTTATAAAGTAATGAACTTGTTAACAGTAATAAAATTCTCAAATAGACTATAGTATTCGTGTTGTTGAGAAAGTGGCACTGCTCTTTGAAATGTAAGAACAGCTGTTTACACATTTACACCAATAAAATAAGCCAAAGGAAAACACTCGAAAACAATTAAATGAAAGCAAACATACTAAGAGAAAACAATTTGTCAGAAAGGCAGTAGCTCGCTACTGGCCATCTCTAGTGGTGTTCTTCTGTTTTTCTAAGCAGCGTGTAAAGACGTTCCTAGAACTGGCATACACTTTGGTTTCGCTTCTTAGTGCTAAGACTTAAAAATAAAACACATAATATATCTGGTTTGGGACAAGCGAAGGCCGCATTAGTAAAACTGTAACAAAAATAAAAACAATCAAACGAGTGAATATAAACAGAAATTTAAAAAGGATAAAGTTAGGCAGGCGCCAGGAAATATTTCCAAAGGTTATTTCTAGCCGAATGCCTGCAAAGGATAAAGACGGGACGAAGCAACCGGCCTTGTAACTATGTGGCAACAGTGTAGAAACGCATCCCATAATGTGAGGTCGAGTCGAGTTGAATCGTGTTAAGAATTTCTGTATACACGCAATGGTTTTCAGTTCAGACTCAACTTACGCTGGCAGTTTATTGCTTATGATAATTACAATTTATTTTAAACCAGTTCATCGGACACATAAAACTTTAGAAAAATTGGGAAGGAAACGGAACCTAAAACTATGTTTCAGTCTAGCACAATAGACAATTTGACAATCGAAGCGATCGCATCTAGGAAGTTGAAGTAGCTCTTCGTGAAAGTTTAAACAAATTTAGGATGTTCTTTAATGACGTGTTTTCAATATTCTGTTCTTTGATTTTTTTTCATTTAGACTGTTATTTGTGAAATTTTGTCTCAGTTTTCTGATCAAATATAGAAGGTACAGAAGATTATTATAGGAAGTTTCTAAATTCCAATCAAACTTTATCATTCATTATATAAAAAGATTGTTTTAGTTTATCTAATAACAAAATTTGGGAAAAACAGCTTGTGTTTTCAGCTGTTTCCAAAATGCTACTTTCAAAGGATTACTTTAGATTCTTCTAGCTTCTAGTGGCAAACGATAATCAGGAACATTTCTGTTACTTAATAAAAAGATGCACATCTTCTAAACTTTTATGTTTTAGAATGTCGAGCTTCTAGGAAGTACTTACTTAGCCAGTAGGCAATGAAATTACTTAAAGAACATTAACTATTAGTTAAGGTTAACTATCAATTGAAAAACTTGCCCTTAAAGATATGAATTGGTTTCACATAACTGGAGACGACATTATTTCTAGAGCTGCCTACTGAAAATAATTCAAATATACCGAATGAAGCGGATTGAAATTTAATTCCCTTGAGCATAGTTATGAATTTGTTTCATAGAAATACTACTCCCTTAACTATCTTAGTTTATTGACTGAATGAATGTAAGGTTGCTGCAGTTATTTTATTTATTTGCCAATTAAAACTCCAGCAATACATAACATAACGAATGTTACAAATTATTAGCAGCAA
The DNA here is from genome assembly GCA_963942485.1 of Pediacus dermestoides. NCBI lineage: Eukaryota > Metazoa > Arthropoda > Insecta > Coleoptera > Cucujidae > Pediacus > Pediacus dermestoides. Next base: position 9,091,209 of record OZ012627.1, read on the forward strand.
TGTGTCTCTGTGAAAAGAAAAATGGTGCTACATGCATTTTAATACGTGTGCGAGAATTCCCAGATATATTCATACCATCCTGTTTTTAATAGTATACTCGACTGGACTGGATATCTATCACTTTAGAATGAAATAACCAGAAGAAATCTATATAAACTATTAATAAAATGTGCTAAATTATATTGGTAAACTATTGAAAGTTTTTTTAGATGTAATCACGTAAAATGAAAAACATATTTTTGGCAAAATAGCAAATGTTAAAACAGTAAACATAAATCGCTGTGATAAAGTATTACATAAATACAAACACAACAAGGTTGTTTAATTACACGTAAATATATAAAAGTAAAAAATGCAAAAATATCTCGTTGGGATCAACGTAATGCTTGCTTGACATTTTTTCCAATATTATAAATAGCTAAACTGTTCAGCGTATTGTTGTTGAAAACAAACACTCTGTGTTAAAGTGACCGCCAAGGACGAAAGGATATAAGTTTCAATGGGTCGACATTTTCTCAAGAATATAAAATTGTTTTAGTTTAAACGCATATTTTATCTGAAAGCACCGATTGAAAACTGCAATGTTTCAGAATAATGAACATTTTTGTCTAATTTCAAATTTTTGAAATGTGAGATGATAATCTAGTACTTATCTATACAGTAAACGCATTACTTAGAAGCTCAAACAGTCATTTCGATTATGAAGTTTTTATCAAGTTAAAAAGGTGGCTCAATTTTCTATAAATTTGCAAATAATTCCTTTATACAATTTTAGCAACTTTTGGTTTTAAGGCTGTAGTTACTAGTATAGTTTTCTAAAGAATACAGGATCACTTCAGTATCAATTATCCCATCATCAAGAGCCAAAAATTTACTAAAAATTCATGCTCTTCCACTAAACATTTCATCTGATATCTTATCAAATCTTATACTATCTTCTTAGAAGCAAAGTTCAAAAAAATGAAAAGAATGAAGTCTATAGCGTACGATACTTTGGAATTAGGATTACATATTTCTATTAACTGTATATAAATAATCATTCTCATCGCATTAGTAAAATGTCAGTGTAATTTAATATAAAAGTACAAGTTTTCCAAGATATGAAGGTTTGAAATTCCACTAAACCAGGAACGACACAGGATGTTTAACCAGGATAATTCCGCAAGGTTATTATAATGGCAAATTTGAGGTATTGTATCTGATTTGTACCAGTTCTAATCAGCTAAGCAGACTGTCTACTATGATGGCGCCATTGAGATTTCCATATTTTTAAATAGTTAAATACGATTCTATTAAAACTTTTTTGTTCACTAAAAATACGAAATTTGAACCCTCGAAAGATATGAACAAACCTAACATTAAGACAAATAAATGATATAAAGGTTGATATCCTCCTTATTATATAATAAATTATGAAAGAAATGCACTTCAGTGGATCATAACCCATTAATGTTTTGAACTGTGTCCTGAAAATGGTATGAGTAATGGATTTGTCTATGGTGCATATTTATTTTATATGTGTATTCTCTGTCTGTGTTCGAATGTGTGTGTTGGGGGCACCCATTGAAGAGCACGTGGTGTCACAATAGCCTTACAACAACTGGCGACAGGATGTTGGCGCCTCACGATCACTGGTGGGCCCCCGCACCTGTCTCGACGTTGATTGAACCACTGGCGACGAGGGTGAACCAGCATAAATATTCCAAATAAATTTTTTTCTCTAATTTTGTTGTCTGATTGCAAAAAAAAATATATAGAAATTAAACAAACTGAAAAAGGAAAGTATTTGCTGAATACTTCATGAACAGTTATTTTAGTGATTCATGGTCTTACAGGTGCTGTCTGGGTCAGATAGACCTAAGTACTTTAGTACTGTTTGACGACAATAGTGAAGTAACAATAAAGAAAGTGCACATTTGACTGTAAACAAGAATAGTGGCTGCAGAATTAGTAACACAGATGACAAAGGCACATTGAACTAAATATAGTATTTTTGTAGTTTATTATTCATTTGCCTTGGAAATTTAATTGTAACACAAGCTTTCGTACAATGTTGTTGTTACCCTTCATATATAAAACACTTTGTATTTTACCCATCTCAGAATAGCTCAATTCTTTTTTGCTCAATCGTATTACCTTCAAATTAATAAGAGAATATGTCGTTTCTAAAATCTAACTTTTCTGTAATCTAACTGTTTTCGTATTCGCTGCTGCTTTTCTACATTAGTCACATGATTTCTTAAGCATCAGAGGTCATCGAACTTCTTGTTTACATCTTCCAGAAAGACAGCTGAGTAGCTGATGTCCCATTATCAAAAAATTTGACCGACCTTGATTTATAGCGTCATTTTTATCAAAATTATAATGAAGGTCAAATATTTTTCATCCATAGTCGGTATTGGTTCTTATGATTTGCAAACTAACAAATTATTTACACTCGCGTAGCCGTTATAGCATTCTCTTTGTGAAGGGAGACCACGAGAGCTGGACACCATCCCCTCAAAAATAGACAAATGTTGGGGGGAAAATTAATCTAGTTTTTGGAAAAAAACAGCTCGGGTTCTGAAATTATTATTATTTTTCTTTGTCGTTTGATTCGTCTTCCTTCTATTCTTATCTTCGATACTTCTGCTCGGAAGACCTAAGAGAAACATAACCAAACTATTTCTGCAAATTCGTCAATCATCAAATTCTTCGTCCTCCTACTAATTTTACAATCAGCAGTTTAAGAATTTGAAATTAACTTTAAGTTATTGTTAACTTGGACTTGCTCGTACCAAATCATCAGGATTTGTAAATAAGCAAATCGATGATAGTAATTAAATTTAAAATTGACCTCTTAAGCTAACAAATTGTTAGGTTAGGTCCGTAGAAAGTTTATTCGTGCGAACCTAGTCCCAAAACTATAGATTTGTCTGATCCTCTACTCAAAGCCAAGACAAGAGAACGTTTTATTCAATATTACAATTTAGCTCCTTTACGAAATACTGAATACATTCGAAACAAAATTTGTATGTACCAATCCAAAGATCAACATTTTTCTTTTTAAGCAAGATAACACACTCTCAAGATTATTTCTGTTTGCATTCCGAACTAATATTTATTTTGTAGTTGACTTGTTTTTTATGTTGTAAATTGATTATTTTAATTTTAATTTTTAGATCGTGCACCTAGTGAAGTTTCACTCTTATACAGAGACTCCTATCCAGGGTCAGTTACCACTAACGGAGGTATGTACAATTTTTTTGCTATCGTGCAGATTATCGAATGCAGTGCATATTATGCATCTCTTAACATGTATTAGACATAGTAAACCACTTGTAAACAACTCTCCCTACATACCAGCACCAGCGCAACTAAAACTGGTGAGAGAGATTATTTATCAATGATTATTTCACTTACGCTAATACGCAAAAAGAATAATATGTAGGAAATGATGAATACTTTCTTATAAAAACACGTAGTTAAAAATAAAATAATATATGGGTAATAGATAGATGTATATCAAAAATATTACCACGCCCTATATGACGGGTGCCTGAGGGCTTGAAACTAGTGTGGGGGCAGGATGGGGGGACGTTTGTTGGTCACCTTGAATGGGGCCCGATAATAGAGAGTAGCTGAATATGATGTCATATGAAATCAACTATAAGACATTAGTATTATAGGTATTATACTATACTATAAGTACAAACTAATTTAAAAACATTAGTAATGTTGTAAAAATTACTAAAATTAAACCTATAATTATAATTGAACTCTTCCAAAATGATTTACATATACACATCATACGCTATCAATAAATATTTTCAATATCGTCTAGACTGTAGACATAAGTCAGTAAAACTCGTCGAGTTCTAATTAAACGTTTTTAACAGTATTATTTAAAAAGTACATACGTATGTTGTATTCGATAAACAATACCATTGTACATGCAAGACATGTTTAATGTTTAAAAAACCCAGACAAATGAAACTATGGCGACATGGTGAATTTTGTAGGCGCCGGCGCCGCCAGTTGTTTTCGTGAAGACAATACATTTTCTAAATGTTTATTTTTAACTACATACCACGATGAGTTTACGTATCTATTTCGGCGCCAATGTATTTAAACATAACTCGTATCTTATTTCCCCCTTAATATGCAAGATCCCTAAATATCCAAAAAATTACGCATAAAAAAAGATAATTTATTATGTTTTGAAAAATACCACATGTGTACTTTTGCAATTATTGTAAATTGTTATCATTATTATTGTTGTTATAACATTTGTTCTTTTACATCAGAGAGAATGTGCCGTTTGATTAAAATTATTTAATCGCTGTTTCTCCAAACAAATACTGTTGAAGATTTCTTAAAAGTGGGTTCATGCACACTTTTTTTAAGAAGTTAACGCAAGACGAACAGTAAAATCAAGAAAAATTCAAAAGCTCTAATTTGTTGTTGTATGTTTTTAAATATCCACCATGGGGTTCACCAACTAATATTTTTATTAATTAACCAATCAGCATTGTCTTCTTAAATTTGTCGCACGATATAAATAAAAAATATATTGTTACGTTTAATAAAAAGTCGCCTTAGAAACTTCATTAGATATCGTATGAAATTTAAAAACCTATAAACTATACTCTTCATATTTGGAAAAAAAAACATTAAACATTTTTTGGGGTTTTAAAGTTCTGTTTTTGGATAGAGAGATTTAGAACATATTTTGCGGAATATTTAAAATTCTTTTATTTATACCTAGGTAGTTTAGTAATATAGTAAATTTATTTTATGTACAACTGCAGTATAAAGTACTGTTTATGACATACTTTTGCGTGCGTAAAGTGGCTCTTTATACACTAGTGTATAATGGCACTTTATATTACTATTATTGTAAAATATCCATATATCAGCTGTCAATGTGACAATAAATACTATCAGAAAGAATTTATTACTGTCATTTATAATTTTTCAAAATAATTAAAAGGTAATTTTCGCAGTTGAACATAAAGTTTTGTATGGAACTCGTATATAATCTGACTTTATTGACTCGTCCTATTTATTAGCCTCGCTCGCAAGCTCGCTCTGCCATAAAACAGACTCGTCAATAAAGTCAGAGATTATATACTTGTTGCATAAACTATTATTATACTATTTTCCCTTAATTAAATATTACATTTTTAGTTTCAGTTTAAATTCTCTCACTCAAAAATCGAACTATTAATGAGTTTGTAATTCTGCGACAATTAGAAAGAAATAATTTTAAAATTAAGCTTTTTGTGGGTGCTTTATTCTTATAATATCGAAAATTAAGAGAAATATAAGCTCATTTCTAAAACTTGAAAAGCTTTTTACGAAACCTTCAAATAATGATTTATGAAACCTTCAAATCCAGCTTATACAAATTCGTTAACTTTAATATAAAAATTTTATATAGTCCATATTTGTTCACGAATTACGTAAGTCCAATACGCAAATTGTTGATAAATTTCCCATCAACAATGATATTTTAAATATTAAATCCATTTCACTAACACTTTAATTTAATTTGGGTACATTTCATATAATGCACTTTGTGTAAATAATAAAGTCACACTAGCTTGTGGTATAACTTTGTCCCTTAAATTAAAATACTACAAGATTTCGATTAAACAAGTACAAAGCATAAATCGACTACAAATTTAGATGTTTATGCTGCCCTCACTTAAGATTAAGTAAAGGTACCTACACCAAAACTGGCTCAAGAATGCCATTTTAATTTTCTATATATAGGTTTTAACTTAGACTGCGTAATATTGTAACCTTACAATGGATTTAAATTTTGAAATAAAAACACGTGATGCCTTTTTTATTTATAATATTATTGGATTGTTATGTAATAGTACCTGATGTCAAATATAATTTAAAACAATCTTAAAATTTAGAGGTTAATCTAAGGTTCTATAATACAAAATGTACCAAATTTACAAGGAAACATCGTTTTATATCAACATAAAAATCTGAATTATGCGTATTTTTTTAAACAAAATTACTGAATCCAGTACTACACTCGTAAACGTTCATTTGATGTCATATACCTACGCGAAACGCCTGTTTATTGCACGAGTTAAATAATCAGTTAATGGTATTAAACATATGTTGCTCACGAAATGCACACCATTGTTTTTTTCTACTAATAAATTATAACCAATTAAAATAGCAATAAAATGTTTTTTTTTTATAATATGTAACTGTAAAAAGTAGTTTACTTTTATGCCAGGGTTTCTGTGCTAAATTGTGTGTTTATCATGTTTCTATATTCTGCCGTTCGATAAAGTCTTTATCGTACTTTATGTCATTTTATTGTAACAAGGCAACTTGAACACACAATTGAAGTGAAAAACACAGAAAACAGTGCATAAAAGTCAATTTTATTTAATAGTTGTAGAAAAATTCTGTGGGTGTAGTGGAAAATTATTTCTATGGGTAGTATGGGCTTTAACAATTGACCAAAATTGTTAAATTTTTGAATCTATAGTTAAACAGCATAAATATATGGAGTTTTGTGAAAGGGTGAATGTTTTAGCCTAAATATTACATCAATCAAAATAAAAGCGTTCTCACAATTTGTACAGAATTAATTCTGGAACACTGGAACAGTTATTTTTTATTTTTCTACATTTTTCTAGATTATATATTTTCGAATTATTTTTGTTCTAACTCTATAAACTTACTTAATAAAGGGTATAAGAAAATCAAGTAAATATTTCAAAAAACTAGACCCATATAACCTTTCTTTTCCTCATATTTGAATATATAGATTTGGTTTTTGCGATTCTGCATAAAAAATAAATAACAGCTTTTGGTTCACTTCCGTATACCAGCCATTTATTTGTACTACAAATCGGTAGGTGCTTTACATCAGATTTAGAAAAAGTAAAATAAATTTCCCTCGTTAGTGCCAAATGCTAATATTTTTATTTGTGATAAAATAAAATGTAATGGTATTAATCTGTATATTTAACAGCGTGTAGCGTAAGCATCATTATATTTATGTCGTTTTGGCAAACGGCCTTTCCAAGAAAGATAAATTAAAATTTCCGAGAAAAAAGTATAGTGTTCATTTTCTTTTACTTTGACAATATTTTCTTGAAATAACGCATTTTTTCACTAAATTATGAATAAAATTATATAAAACACTATATTTGTTGTTATAAGAATACCGTCAGACACAAAAATTTACATATGCCAAGGTTACTTCAAATATTATAAGATAAATTATATTTTTAATTTATTATCACACAGCTTTTATATGAATACTGTAAAGTAAAATTAAAGTTTAAATTTGAAATTAAATGAACGTCAATTTTACGGCTATTTATATAATTCTTTTAAGTTTAGTACAGAAAGCTGTTAATGGTAGTACCAGTACCGTTTGACGGTAGTTGTTTTTTCTTTTTTCTTCCCAACGCGATGTTTGTGTTTGAACTAAAAGCTTTTACGTTTCTTAGAATGCATTTTTAACGACTCCATATTACGTATGCATTCGTAGGCGAGTCGTACCTAAACTAAGGTGCGGCGAAACGTATGGCAATGTTGTCATATTCATATTATTGTCCTTCCTACGGCCTTCTGTGGCCTTTCCACGGTCGGTACGATAAGCTGGAATGGCGCCGGCGCCTATTTACGTTGTTTTTCAAAGCCACAAATTCACTGCGCTTATCTTTATTAATAAAATTACCTTAGCTAATCAACAGACGTCACGTTGAAGTGTCTATAAATTAAAATAGATCGTTTATAACCTAGGTTAGCAAAAAAATACATATTGACGGCGTCTGATAATTTACAGAAAAATTTGGAGCTGATAAATTAATTTGAATATTTTTAAGATAAGATAAAATGTGGTTTATTTAATAGATTTTATCATTAGACAGTGATAAAAAGTGCGTACGCGTGAGTTCAAAATACTAAAAGCAAAACAGAGTTCTTACGTAATTTAAATTTAAAAAGTCTGCAAAGGTACATTTAACAGTTTGTCGTTGTGCAGAGAATATGTTCCGGTGGAACAAGATTTTTACACATAACCCTACCAACATTTCGGTGGTATGACGTAATCGCTAGTATTGGCCGTAATCTTGGCGCCAGCGATGAACTCGTAATGTCTATTTTTATAAATACCGACTACATCTTTCTATATCGCATTGCATATACATACACACATTCAACAATTTTACACACCCATATTGTTGCTCCCTCGTTGTAGGTAAACACCTTACTATAAAATAATCACGTCTACAACGTAACGTCTGATAGACAATTTTAATTTTTTAAATCTAATAATTAATAATGTGGAATAAAATATATCTCTGAACAACATAAAATTAATTATTAATAATAATTAATCGATTCTGTTTAATAAAGTGATATGTACGAGTATAAACAAACTTACTATAAAAGAATTTTGAAATAGAATTTGGATTTTTCTAAATAAACTAATCCTAGCTTTATTATATTACAAACTCAGTAAAAAACCAAAATTTCAGTGCCATTTTACAAATTGCTAATGATGGCCACTTGAAAACCACTACAAATTTAGTTTTTTCAGTTTGAGCAGAAACATTCAAAACTTGCTTCCGCATTGTTGCTGATTTTTGCGCAATACAACTAACTTTGAGCTTTACAAAACTATAGTACTTATGTGAATATCCAGAATTCCGGTGCAGAATTGGGAATTTTCAAAATGAAGCATGTAGCAGATTGATGAGAATTTTTTTTTTCTTTAACTCAAAATTTATCTAAACTAACCTCCATAATATTAATGAGTTTTTCACGATAATGCCAACATTTGGCTTTATATACGCAAGTTTCATCAAAATTCATTCAGCAGTTCCAAAACTGTGGCCATTTGAACCAAGAAAATGTTGGAAAATTGGGTCTTACTGTTTTTAAAACGTTATAACTCTCATTATAATTTGATGAAACTTAGTTTATTGCAATGTTGCATGTTGGTTTTATTTATAATAAAAAACCCAAGGAACTTTTATCTAATTATGTATTTCAATATTTTTGATAACTCCAAAGTTACAAGTCCATAATATGACATAATTTTCGAGTGACTCTGATTTAAAAATCACTGTTTTGGAATCACGTCTCAAATTTTTGTCAATTTAACTTTGTTCATTTTGTAAAAGTTCATGAATTGTTTAATGATTTTTTTCTGTTATTGTTAGGAGTCCCAAAAAACATAGTTTCGGAAACGCTGCTCAGATTTAGTTAAAGTTATGAAAAAAGATCTTAAAAGATCTCACTACTCTGTATATTTTACTTTATTTCATAACTGAATTACATGGTTTTATTTTGAAAAAGAAAATACCAACTGTTTGTTTATACCTACATATTGTCTACAATTTTTAGAAGGTCCTATAGTAGCACTATTCAAAAATTGGGGCTTATTGTTTTATAATATCACGGTTTCTGCATTTTTTGAACCCCAAGTTACTCTTTTCAAAAATCCTTTTTATAATATCCCTTTAAAAATCGCAAGTTTGAAACCGGCGATGTTCAGATTTTTGACAATTTAGCTTTGTTACAAAGTCGAATGATGGATTATTTATTTTGAAAAAAATTACGAACTCCAAAAAAGCAAAATAATTGATGTAAACGAATTGTTTTGCTTTTTTGGAGGCCCAAGTTGCAAAAAAATTTGATTAGAAAACGCTAATTTATTATAAAGCCAATTTTTACCAAATGAGTTGTATTGTATTAAATTCCCTGTTTCCACTCACTAAATCGATTAATCATTATCCATCAGTAATCTCGATTAGTTTAGTTTGAGGAATTTGTAAGGGAAAAGTTCCATGTTTCACAATTAATTGTCATTTTAAGTTTTAAATTGTCGCAAAGTTGTAATTGGTGCATTCCTTGGATATGTAACCGAGTTTTCCCATCATTACTGCACTTATTTAATAATAATTACAACTACGTGAGTAAATACATTTAGAATCAAACTAATATTTGCGATTTTATTATGTGAACGATCAGATAGTTAACGAGCTCGACGACTTTGATATTGGTTAAGAACAGGTGTAATAAGAAATTTTATATTACATTATAATGTAATTTGATTTCAGTTATTTGCCTTTGCCCTTCTAAGGAGTAAATTATTTGAAAATATGTGTTTGAAAAACATCTCATTCAACCTACCACAGTATGGAAACCCGTGGGAACATAATGTCAAAAAAAACTTAATTAACAATAAATTTCTTATTTACGAACCAGCATGGGCGTAGACTGAGTAAATACTTAATCTTGGATTTGATTTAATTCGCAAAAATTAATTACGGAATCTAAAAATAATTACATTACAACGAAGAATACAAAATAACAAATTGCTTTGATATGCGATATATTTATATAAATTGAAGCTTGTCGTTTTGTTGATAAAACAATAATTCATTTGTAACCTCCACCTTTGGTATACTGGTAGTTGATATTTAACTGAAAGACACTGACGGCGACAATGCGTCAGTGGAGGGGCACAACATAAGCAAGTGTGGCGCTTACTTAATGGTATTTTGTCGCCAAAGTCGTGTATTATCAAACAAAATGAAATGCAGCTCTGCTTGCCGACCGGCGCCAAGCGCTCCGAAATACTGGGGTGACTATTTAGCACCTGTTGGTAGATAATGGAAACTTCATTTTGAGTGTTAGTTTTAAAATAATGTATTTTAAACTTAAGAATCTATTTAAAGAAAGTGTAACTATGAATATTTTTTTAATAAGTCAATAATTTTTATTGGTACATCAGTTTTATAGAATAGTGAAGTTAAGATTTTTTTTTCAAAATTCTCAATGATTATTGTAATTTTTTGGCAAAGTTGTAGAAACGTATAAACCAAAAATTTATCTCAATGGTTTCTTGAGCTAAAACAATGAAGTTAGTCGAAAATAGAAACAATTTAGAAATGTTTTCGTTGGAGATTTTACAAAACCGAAAGAAATATCTGCGGTTAAATCGTTTACCATGTTAAATTCTGTCCAGGACAAACTGTCCCTTATAACTCATTAAGTTTTGTAATCGTCAAAAAAATTTCAGCCAAGACTTTTTTTTAATAATTTAGAATAGGTTTCTCATACCTGCACGAAAATGGCCACTTTATTTGGGTGAAATACGGGTAGAAAGTCGCCTTTTTAGGGTAGTCACGGAAAATAAGGAGTAGGGGTAACATTTCTCACTTGGGTAGCCATTCCCTCCCTGATATGCGGGAGTTATTTGTGTTTGTTTATGGTTGTCAAGGTGATTTTCTCACCGCACAGTTATAATTTGTTCGCGCGTTTCACGCAAAAGAGGTGGACATTTTCGCACAGGTATGAGAAAAAATAGAGTATGCTACACGGGAGGAATTGATTCTGCATTCACACTCGTCAGAATCTCTTAATTCCTACCTTGTTGCATGAACTACTATTGTCCCATTTTTTTTACAAAACTGTAGGACATAAATGCAAATTTGTGAGGTTTGATTTCTTTTTCAGTTCCTGGCATTGTAATAACTTCATAATAAAATAAAACTTTTTTGCGAATATGTGAAAATGATGACAACTCTTTTTTGCAAAACTATAGAAAATAGAAGTAACATTGTTATAAATCTGTAATTCTGTATACATGTCCCAGTATAACTGCTACAAATGGGAAAAATCTTTATTGGTGTTTTAAATACGTAAATATATTAGCAATGAAAAATTCTAAGAAAGTCACTCAATATGGTGCCATTCTCTCTTACTTCTTCTAGGATCAACGTAACCTACATTCAGTCGTACTATGGAATAAAATATCCGAAAATTGCAAGATGATTTTCCCATTTGTTGTATGGGACAAAATGTATATGGTTCAAATCCTAGACTTGAACCATAACACACACTACTGCCTTTATTATGGAATTTATGAACCTTTTTGCCGCTTCAATTATATTGTGGAATTGTGGTACAATCGTATTATTATCAAACATATTATTAAGATCCAAAACACTACTTATGTACCTACTACTACCTACTATGCTATATTATATATTGTAGCAATGAAATATTTGTCTGAAGTAATTATTTGGCGCCAGACAAATTTTATTAACATAATCAATTTGTTTGGTTTTAAGTTTTAAATACCACTGTCTACGTTTTTTTTTTGAAAACTTCGAAATTCCCAACACATGCATCATCTTCCCCATAATACTGTATTATTATACAACTTTATGTAAGTAATGTGTATCATCTGCAATATACGTAAAGGGAGATCACTACAGTTCACATAGTATATTTATAAATTGATACTTTGTATGTATTTTAATTTATGCAAGTTATATACTTCAAGGAGAAATTTGTATTGTAGGCGTTGTGAACTATGTATACTTAATCTGTTTATTAGAAAACAAACTTTATTGCCATCTAACTTATAATATATTAAGTATAGAGCAAAGTGTTTTTCTGCAGTTTTATTATGTAATTTTTTCCATTATACATTTTCCTTGCAAAATATCAGAACAGCAACAGTTTAGTTGATGAAATTCAAATCATATTTATTTTCGTTTTCATTGACAGTTGTAAAAATAACATCAAAATAAGGCAGATGTTATATCTGTTTTATCTTATTTGTTGTATATTATATTACATCATTTATAAATAGTCGTACATTTTAAAATTAATTAATTAATAATTATTTAAATAATAATATAACAAACATAAACCGAAACGACATCAATTAATTATTTTTGACACGATACCGCCAGCTTATCAATTTTGATAAATTTTAATAATTTTTAGGAAATCGTGAAATTTTATTGGTTGAGAGGAAGTAAACAAAACGTGGTACCGGCTATAATAGTTTAGTTGCAGATTAGCGTTGTTTTTTTACAAATCTACATTAAAGAATCTCGTGACTAAAATCATCGAATCGAAACAGTTTGACAGAACAAATTTAACTTAATGCTTAATTCACAACAGCAGTTTCTACGTAACATTCAAAATTGTAAATTTAGGCTAGATTTATTCAAACTTAAACTTTCATCACTTCATGTACAAAACACTCTTTTATTTACAGTCTGACATATTAATTTTGGTAACTTAACCTAACCTAACCTAACCTCTTAGTGCAACCAATCAAATTCATATAATTATGCGACCAGGCGCTGCCATCTACTGACTCGTTTCGGTGGACAGACTTTAGATAAAAGCAGGGACCAGAGGAGTCAAGCCAAAACTTGAGGCTTTTTCATACTACTCCAATTTTTAGCATACAACATAAATCCGTGGATAGACTATTGTTTAATAATTGGATTTACATTATTAAACGTCATAGACATTTTGAACATTTACCACACTCGTCAAAACCTTTTTTTTTTTCCAAACTCTTATCGCGCCCCGATTGAAGCCTTGACATAATTGTTTTCTAAGATTTCTTACAACCTCTTGTATTGTATAACTTCACGAGTGTTATTTGGAAATCGTGACGAGCTTTAAAAATTACGAAGCTGTAAGAGAATGTAAAAGCGGCTTAATATCGATAAAATATTCTCTATAATATATAAAATATTAAACTATTATGTAATTATACATATAATAAAGGGTACATTGTACAAACTTCTAGGGTTCAAGGGTTCAAAGTAGGCCAACTTTTAATGATGAACTGATGCCCAGAAACTTTCCGTTGGCGAGCTGCAGCTTCTCTTATTTAAGGTGATAAGTATCTGGAAAATCGGGCATCCATGGATAAAGGGGCAATTCAAAATAATAGCGCGGGGGTGCGGTCGGAGGTTATTCAGGTATTACTGTATCGTAAATCGCTTTTTTTATTCGAGTTGTAACTATACACATTAGATTTTTATTGATATCTACCAAAAGAAAATCTTATTAGTTCGTAGAAATTAATTTCGTTATTTAATCACCTAAATGAGTCTTCCCAAAACTGGAACACAATTAAATCGCTTATTTCATCAAATTGAAAATTATTTTCCAAATTATACCCGGCGCGTTCACCCAAATTTTAAAAGCGGCTCCAATAATGTAGATCCGCCTAAATATTTTCCCCAAAGACAAAACTTGGGTAAGTGGCTTTCTTTAACCCAAAACAGTTGGTTCACTCCATTTTATCCAAAATTTTAGGCCCGGTTTTAAGATAAAATTTACAAATGAATCTGATTGCAGAGAAAGGTACACGTTATTCGACAAGTATCATCGCTATAAGTAAATTAGAATGATTTAGACATCATATACATAATTATTACGATTATCACTACTATTTTTAATAAGAAACTTGAATTAGAATATTTCAGATCAAATTTTGTCATCTTCATAAAAATACAACCTATATGTCACACTGTTTCAGTTTCATCTGTGGTTTTATATGTACCTACAAATTAATGATGAAACTACGATTCCGATTGCCCCCACAATAATTCTAGATATGTTTCTTTACCACCCAATTTTTCCAATTAGTGCAGGTGGAGGTGTTAATGACCAGAAAAAACCCTTCTATTCTATTCTAAGGCTCAATCGAATTATGTAATAAAAATCAAGACATGACCCTGAACTGTCACTGTAAAATTTATGGAGTGTTACTTTGTTTTTATTTTTAATATGTGGTTTACGTAATTTTTATCTACTAATTATATCAACATTTTTTCATTTCTAAATTTAGAAGATACAATTTAATTCATTTACATTTAATTGTCTGACGCCATTTAAATTTAAACTATAATACATAATAAAATATTGTTAAGTTTAAAAATTACCTATTAATTACAAATTCGAAAGTTTGGCATTTACATCAAGAGACAAATAAAAGTGAATGAATTACTGTGTAAGGTGAATCGAGTAATGACCGATATTACGAGCAACTTTAATTTTCAATGTTCCACCATCGTCAGATTGGCGCCATCAGATAGTTACATGCCGTGCAAGTTATGAACAAAGCAACAAAATGCGTTACATTATTATTGTTAAACAGCAGGAGAGCGTAAATATTTTTTTGCGTATGGTATAAATATACAGTTGGAGCAATGGCAAAGAACCAAACGACGGACGGACGACCGCTAATAATCCACACAAAATGAATTTAAACAGTGGGGATGTATGAAGGTTGCAGTACCAAAACAACGTAATTTAAATTCGTGAAATAATCAGACTGAATCGAGGCACCACCCATGATTTTCTATAACAAATATTGAATTGTGCATTAACATTAAAGCATTATTTTCAAATACAATAGATAGTTTGTTAAAAAAAAGAAATAAAAACCAATACTTATTTTATGAAACGCGGTAATTACCATAAGCGAAGACGATAATAAAAATATTTATGCGACATTGTGTTTCGGTATTGTTGACAATGGCGTGAATAAAATTAATTAACTGCATAGAAAATTGTAAAGATTTTTTTATTTAAATTATGACAATTTACTGGCGCCAATGTTGTGACTACTGACCTAATGTTTAAATTTATACCTGGCTATTAGAGCAACAGTTTAAAAATATTTGAAACTTACGAACTCAACACGCGCTCTCATCAAACATATTTATTACAAACTAAATTTTTGTGTTGTTTTATTTTCTTTGTGATGATGCTATTTTTGGAAGCAGACTAGTCTGCAATTGAAGATGTATTATCCCCCATCAGACTTCAGCAACAGGTTGTTATGAATGAGTTTCTCATGAAAATACGGAAGTAAATAAGTTGGCAGATTCTTTTCAGTCTCTTTCACACATACTTTCCTATTGTAACAAAGTTGTGTCATAAATTTTACACCATTATATTTACTACTATTATACTTAACTAGTTTAATTTAATTTTTATCTAATTTATTTATGTTTTATGCAGACCTTAGGTATCTATAATTTTCAGCTTATTAAATATACAGTAATTGCAAGATGTAATCCCACTTTCACTTGATTGTGTGCGTGTCTAGAAAAAAAGAACTTACGTGGACGTACTGAAATCGATTAATATTTAACGACAACTACTTCCATGTCAAAAATATTCTGTATTTGTATCGAGGAATTAAAATGCATAGTTTTTTAATTGGTACGTGTTTGTTGCAAAGTCATACATACAAATTTGGCCTGTTAAGATCGAGGTCTGGACCACACACGTAGTACATGCAAATTTAAAAACTGGATGCGTCTTGTGTTCAGTGGTTCAGTCTACAAACTGATTATGATAAATTGCAAAGGAAAAAAATCGTGTCTGTGAAGGCAAAAATGATTTTCGTTGTTTATCCATGTTTAACATGGCTTCATTTTATTCAGAATTTTTCTAAATGACAAATTATGTGGGTACAAAATTGCAAATAAAATGTGGATTTTAAATTTTACTACAATTTAAAAGAAATGTGAATACGTATTTAATGTGAAATGAAAATTACTAAAACTTCTTAAAAATTTGGAACAAATCTTAAGTGAAAAGTCTTATATTTTATAATTTATACAGGGACATTACAAAAGAATCTAACATCGTAGTTGGCTGTGAAATTTAAAGACATTGTATTAATTTTTAAAAATCATGATCTAAACTAAACAAACCACAACAATATGTTAGGTATCTTTCTAAACATGTATGTGTGGATAATTATAATATTACTTTATTATATTAATAATTATAATTGTAATAAATAAATTCACTGTCACCTATGATGATAGGTTCTTTTATAATGTCACTGTACTTAAGCAAAGGCAAAGTTCCAAATCTTCCGTGGGAAAATCTAACAAGTAAATAATTGCAGGAATTTGGAAAAAACTTTACTGTGGTCTGTGGTAGTCCAAAAAACGCATTAAAGATTAAATGACAAGAATTTGAAAAATCCAGTACCTCATAATTTGGTCTTCAATAAAATATCCTGGAGAGGACAAACATATTTGATTACTCGCCGACGTTTCAATTTTTAATAAACAACCTCCTCAATTCGGTTCTTTTATTTGTCCTTCCTAAAAACTTAGAAATTGTTCAAGACGCAAATCATTACAGAGAAATTAATGTATCTCTTAAAAAGTAAGCAATTTGTAATAAATTCTTTATAGTAATTCCTCAACTTAGGTATCGTGAAGATTTCCAGTAACTTAAACAAATCGGTTTTTATGTTCACATTATCGTGAGTGTTGAATATTTTATAAAAATAAAACATGCGTTTGATTTTTAAGCGAAATGCAAGATTTTTCAGTGAAGAGAACATGTTAAACAGGACCGGGTTAAGCAGAGGCACATACGTAAAAATCCGGTCGTTGAACTTCTAGCAATTTGAGATTTCCTATACTATTCTCTCATCCTTTCTCTTTGTCTTATAGGACATAATCATTATTCAAAGTTTTAACGTAATTTTTAAAATTTTTACAAATATTGTGCTTTGTTTTTCCAAGTTGCAAAGTTAAGTTTATTTCTTCAATTTTCGAAATTTTTAATATAACAAACACTAAATACCAACAATACAAGAAATTATGTTTCCACTGGTAGCATAAACAATAAAAGTACATTAGCACTAAACAATAATTACTAATAAAATTCTTTACTATCAATTTCTTATGCAGTGAAAGAATTTTGCTGCATTTTACGTGAATTTCTGGAGAAAACCTAATTCAAGTCATATCATCGGAAGAGATGGACTAATTAAAGCAATTATTTTTTAATTTCAAATATCTTTATATACCTATTTAAAATAACCTTAACTTTTTTTCAATTCTTAATTTTGGACTGAGATAATTTGTGTATGAAAATTTAAATGCATAGATCTAATTTTCATGGACAATCCTCGTACCAGTCTTACCACCTGCTATGAAGCTATTATTTCATTGAGACTTCTTTATGGACTTCTGTCAGTTGTTAAAGTGACCAGATTTAAATCCCATAATACCTGAATCTGACAAATTGCAGGATTGTGAGAATTGTGTTTGAGATGGAGTGCGAAATTATCCCTCAGGAACAGAAACTTAGTTTGCAGGCAGATTATAGTTATCTAATTAATTTTTATAAATATTTGTTTGTGGTAAAATAATTTTTTCATGGTTTTATGTTATGGTGCCCCATTTCAGTTTGAATGTTGCTTTTTACTTAACTCGGGATGTCCACTTTTTTGGCTCTCAGTGTTATGCAGTTATTTTAATAACTTATAGGAATGAACGTCAAATTTTCGTTACTCGGAAACCGCTTCATTTGATATTTAATCTGTAATCTAATCAAAATGCAAATTAAAAAGATATCAAATCGTTTAAAAAAAAACAAAAAAGCCAATTTCCTAACCCCATATACCCTCAACCAGCACGATTATCGTTATTACAATAATAGTAAAACTATAAAAAATTACTGCTTCTGCTTACTAACAAAAAGTTTTAGCAATAAAATCTGCTTCTGAACTGTATAAAAGCGTGCAGTAGGGCAAGTTGTGAGGTGGGGGACAGGTGTTTATGATCGATCAACATGCACCTCACGGCGACGGCGAATAGACGCCTGGCGCCAATATAAGTGACGTCACCGTCGTGTTGATGATACGCTGAGCGCACCTGTCAATGACACGCACATAGTCCGAGTTATCTCAGCCATAAAAAGATTTTGCCCCCCTCCCTTCCATGTATTATGGCTTAAGACATCAGCCAGTTACACTATTAAATTATATGTGTGCATATACTTTTTATGACGTTTATTGTAGAGGATGCAGGAAAAGAAGCATTTAGGTTATACAATAGATTAATTAATTAATATTTTGTATTCCAATACTAAATTATTTTGTTGTTTGTTTCAGATTCATGTCTGGATTCGTTAGATTGGTGCAAATTGGCTTACTGGGAAATGTCGGACCGAGTTGGTCCATTGTTTCCTGTAGAACCGCCGGCTGTGAACGTTTTCGGTAATGTACCTTATGGTGATGGACTGAACTTGGAATTGTTAGCTCAAAATAATTTTTGTCCTCCTGAGCAAGTTAGAAAAACTAGGTGTAAAATTGGCTTAGGTAAGTTTTTAAATTTTTTATCGAAATAGTTGATTAGAAACTCTCCTGGAGAGATTAGGTAACATGTCTGGTGAATTTGTGTAAAAATAGATTTTTTTAACAATGAGATCATAACTAAGTTTTAAAATTATGTACATTCTTAATAATTTTTGTTGTTAAATAAATAATGTGGTTCATGATTCAAGATAAGCTAACTCAAAATTAAACAGTACAAACTACTTCCTAACAATAAAATTACACGTCTGGAATCGTAGAAAACCACAATTTAGTAATTTGTGACGATTTATTTGAATAAGAGATGTAATAGCCGATTACAAGGAGACTAGAAACAGGAGAGCGACCTTCCCATGTTGCTCTGTACACAGCGCTAGGACGCTATGCGGCGATATCTCCCCTCTCAGTCGGCACTCGGCATGTGCGCCCTGCTCTTAAATTACTGCATTGCGCATCTGTCGTCGTGTATCGGCCTTCCCTTTCCAAGTGAGTTCGCTCGCCTGATTCTAGTCTTCTTGGCCGATTACATAAACGTGTGTTAAACGCAAATTAACATTTACTATACCCAATTTTATAAAAAACGAGTTAACTTATTTCGAAGTTTAATACAAAGTTAAAACATGGAAATGATTATTGTGAACAATCGTTTCCATAGTTTAATTCTGGGTTAACTTCTAAATAAGTTAATGAAACTGGACATACCTGATCAAATCGATTTGTACGGACTCTTATTGATCAGTGGCTATCTATGTGACGTTTCTGGAATAGGGTGTAACTGTTTTTTTAAGAATAGCCAAAAATGGCACTATCTACCTGAGTTACTCTATCAAAATTTCATATTGAATCGAAATATCAAATGCAAAATTCATTTTAACCAGTCTTTTTTAGAAAATTTTGAACCATGCGCCAAAATTATCCAGAACAGTACACAAAACTCATTTGTTGAAATGATTTGTGAAAAACTTTGTAGGTTTTAAAAATTTGATTTAACTAAACTGCTGGCCAATTGAAACGTACCAAGCGAATTTTTAGGTTGAATTTAAAGTCAAATATTTTGAAAAATAGAAATGATATCAACATTGCGGTTTTCAGGATTTCAGAAATAATTTAATTGAGAAAATGATAGTGTTACCCGATTTTTTTACTTTGAAGTACATTACTATCTACAGGGCATGAAAGAAAGTCGTCTTTTTTTTCTCAAACTTTATACCTACCGAGATTCCACAAAATTTTTTAAATATTTTTTTGATCTAGATTTTTTTAGTCCTTACTTAACGAGAAAAAACCTTGTTTCTCAAATTTTTGATATCCCTGTTATTTTATAAGATACCGAATTTTTGCTGAAAACTTGACTTTTTCTTTGTTTTTTGTCGTTCGGCCGTATTGTCTTTTGTAAGAACCAATCTCTGTAGGTGATTATGATACCTTATGAATGGCTTTCTTATAAAAAGTACATTTTTTGTACTTTCATTAATTTATTGGCAACCAGTGGCTTATCAAAAATCGGTACACGTTCGCTAATTGGTAAATTTTTTTAATTCATTTTTTACAGCTATTTTCTTAATGGAATAAAACGGAATTTAGTTAGTTTATGTTCACCATTGGTTTAAGTGACTTATATCCTCGAAACGGGTTTTTCACTTTTTCAAAAATTTGCTCATATCTGTGTATACCGCGTGGTCACGAAATCGTTTTACAACCCCCACCAGTTTGTTACATTTAACTGTATTAATTTGAAATTTGGCATGGTTTGATTGTTGAAATGTATAATCGTTTTGACGTTTAAAACAATCTAAATACACTTGCGGTTTCACCGGAAGGGCCAACTACTCACTTTCAAAAATTTTTAAAACAACCCTGTACATTTTTTTCCGTAATAATTAGATTCTACTTAAAATTACCTTTACATTGACATATCACATAATGATAATGACAGCATAATTATTATTGCAAAAACCTGTTCAACAATATTTAATTTAATAAAAAATTCGGTATCTTATAAAATAAGAGGGATATCAAAAATTTGAGAAATTGGTTTTTTTTCCCATTAACCAAGGACTAAAAAAATGGACATCAATAAAATTTAAAAAAAAAATTTGTGAAATTTCGGTAGTTATAAAGTTTGAGAATAAAAAGACCACTTTATTTCTTACCCTGTAGATAATAACGTACTTCAAAGTAAAATAATCGGGTCACACTATTGTTTTCCCAATGAAAATATCTGTTGAAATCTGAAAACCGCATGTTGATATCTTTTCTCGTTTTCAAAATATCTGACTTTAAATTCAACCTAAAAATTCGCTTGGTACGTTTCAATTGGCCAGCAGTTTATTTGTCGGAATTTATATCAAAATTTTTTGCATATTATCATTCATAGATGTCACAAAAGATCCAAAAATGGTTTAGGGCAGTGGCGTACCTGTCGCTTTTCTTTTGAAATTGAACTGTACCTACTAATGTGCGGCGAATTTCATAAAAGTATCTCAATTACTTCCAACAAGATTTGGGAAAAACAGAAAATAAATTACAGTTTTAAAGCTCTATATCTTAAAGTTTTGTTGATTCTCTAAGTTTCCTGATTAACATCTGGTCCACCCTGTATAATGAAAATAGAAAATGTTTATTTCTTTCTTTTTTGTTCCTACTAACTTCTGCATTGTTCTCGGCATTGTTTAAAAAAGAGAAAAAAAATTGTCTATAAAGTTTTACAGTTTCGTCAGACTCATAGGGTGGGCTTTAGAATATTCTAGAATACTAGAAAAAACTACGATTAATCTACGAGTAGATTAGAGATGTTAAATCTGATTAATTCATAAACATATTCATAAAACTAATATTTGTTAGTTTTCATAAAGTGTTGATTCATTTTTCATTTATCACCAGACTGAACCTGTTACGCTAATTGTTGTTATTGTGCAATTTATAGTCCCTTAAATATGTAAATAGTAACAATTTTGTTCTATTTCAGGTGTAACACTATCTCGCGAAGACGATTGTGTTTGGGTGTATAACCGCTCAGATTATCCAATCTTCGTGAATTCTCTAACTTTGGAGGATGGCCCTCCTTCACCTACACGTGTACCTGCCGAGCATTGCCTTTGCGTCTACGATCCTGTCAAAGCTGCTCATCAAAACTACGGATGGAATTTCGCCCATCCAAACTATGGTCCTGTTGATCCAAATTCCATTAGGATCAGTTTCGTTAAAGGCTGGGGACAGGGCTACAGTCGTACTGAGATAACTGCTTGTCCATGTTGGTTAGAAATTCTATTGGCACCGTGCAGGTGATGGAAACAAACACAATTGGATGTGGAAATTCAGTGTACAAAAGATGAACCTATTGTGATCCAGTTATTATTTTGTTTTAAGTTTTTTCGTACTGAAAAAGGCTGATTTCTTTATTTTTTTTGTGTTTTTCGTTCGGAGAAACATGATATGTTTTGTAAAGCCGGATGGCTAGATGGCTAAGGCCTGGTCCTTACAGGATCTCTTATTACATTTTTGACACTACCAAGCGAAATGTACGGGGTGATCCCAGGAAAATGTCCCACAGCTTTACAAAATTGAGCACGCTTCATATAATATTAAGAAAAAGCGTGGTAATAAAGTAAATAAATGTATAAATATTTTCCCAAATTTTTTTGGTATTTTTACACCATTTTTATACAGGGTGGGCCAGATTCTAATTACAAAAGTTATAATTATGGAGAAATTGGCAGAATACTTTATAAATAAGAAATAAGTACATATTTGTCGTATAAACTTAAAGCAAAAAATGCCTAATTTTCAAAATTGAAAATTCTTGGCATGTTTGATGAGACCAATTGGGAATTAATGATAGTACATCACGAAAAAAGCAGAAGAAATACCTAAATAAATTTAAATATATATTTTACACATTTTACAAATGTGAAATAAATTAAAGAAATCCATATTATTTTGGAAGGTTCTGTCGATCATGTTTTCCGATTAAAATCTGGTCCATACTGTACACAATGATTTTTTAATATTTATGTGGCTTTGGGTATCAAACGTTGTTATCACCCATTAAGATTATTATTACTTGATGTACTGTAGGTATCTTATGTTGGAACATTTACAGATTCAATCAGATATGAAAAAATGTCACTCTAATCAGAATTTTTTTTGTACATCCGTTAGAAATATCGACTTCAGCTGTCTCGGTCGTATAGCGGGTTTACTAATATTCTATGCAAATTTAACGCTCATTTGTAGAAGGAGCTCTTATTGAGTCTGTTTGTTACACGTACATATAGCACAGTACTGAAATAGTAGACAGTGATTCATATGAAAAGCCTCGGGGAATGAAACTTATTTTTATATCTTTATAATTGCGCGATTTTATAATCTGTTTTCGCGAAAATAATTTTTTCTAATAATATTTTGTATACTTAAAGAATTTTTAATATTACTAGATTTTGCCTAGTAATTCTGGATAATCAAAGAAGTTAAATTAAAAATACTGCAACTTTTCCAGTATATTTCTTATTGTCCAACACGACTTTTAATTTTTGTAAACGTTGCTGTGGTACATTTGAATTGGGATTATCGCCTTGTGTATCAGATTTAACAATTTCGAGATTTGTTGTTGACTTTTTGTCATTTGCATTTTGGTTGAATGTTAACCCCTTAAAATTGAACAAATGACAAGAAACTACAGTGTTGTTCTTAATAATTGTAATAAATTAATATATAAATTATAGAAAATTTGAGAGTTTCAAGTACTGAAGTAATGCCTTATTTACATCGATTAGTTCGATGTACTTTTATAAGGTTGTTTTAAAAAATAGTAGGTACTTTGGTGCTTAAATGGCTTTATAAGCCTTCTTGTAGTGTGGGACCATACATTATTACTTTCAGATGTATAATTTATTATTATTAATTAAAGCATTTTTATTTTTGTATATATCTGTATCGCACATTTCGTTTAAAAAAATCCATAAACATAAAACCAAAGAGTGAGGGTTTAAAGAAAATTTTAAAAATAATTCGAAGTGATGCTTGAGAGTAATGGAAACAACCATTAAACGCAAAAACAATTTCCTTTTCTTTAAAAAATGTGTTTGTGGATTTTTCATCTACCTGATATTACTGTTGTATGATTCCAAATATTATGTTGTTTGTACTTATATATAATTTGTAAAGAACGCAACTGAGAATGATAATTATAATTGTATTTTATTTAACTGTACAGAAAGAATCAATCAGTTTTTTTTATATATTGTATGTTACTAGTCAGTTAAGAAAAGATTTATAGCTAGGTCCATGCCGTAAAAATTGTAAATTATAGTGCCTTTATAGCAATTACTTATATTGTAAAAAAAGTAATTATTGTATGTACTATTTTGATTTACTATTTAGTAAATTCATATTGTTTTTTATTTATTGAACTATTAAATTATACAGTTTCTTTGTAAAACCCAATTTAATATAAATACCTTTGCTAGTAATGATATTTATATTAAATGCCGATTGTAATATACTAGTAGTATATGGGCCTCTTCACCCCTACATCCATCACAACAAAAATTATGGATAAAACGTTCTCAAATTTAAATTACATTGGTTACGCTGAGAATACGTGGTCAGTGATTTTTTGGATACAACTAATTTTTTTTGTAATGGTATAATATGTGGATGTAGTGGCAAATGATTTCTGTCATTATGACAAAAGATAATAGTTGAAATTATGCGGTGTGTGGTGAAAGGACCCATAAACTATTGATACTGTACATAAAATCATCCCCATTCACTAGGGATAAAAACACTCATAATTTCTAAATAAAGAATTATTGATTTTTATAAACTAAGAATTTTATTTTACTTCCTTATACCACAGAAGACTACAAAAGCGTCACAAAAATTCAAGGGAATGGCATCTATGTTGTATGGGACGACAGCTCTTTATGTTTATTTCTTCAGGAATTTTAAATTACAAAATTGTTTTGGAGTTAATTTGTTTATTGTAGACAAAGAAATCCCGGTTTCTATCCAGAATATCTAATTAGCCCCATAAAGGAGGGCTACTCTAAGGCCGTCATCTTGAAAAATACAGACGAAAAAATGGTTTTTTAAAGGGTTGGTATTAAATGCACTTTAAAATAGACCAAAATAGCTTTAAAAAGAAATGAAAAAACATTAAAAAATATTTCTAACTTTTATTAAAGGCAATACACTAAAAATAATATATGTCACTTGTGATAGAGAAAACGCACTTTAAAAAAATAATATTAACTCCATATTAAATCTGATAAAACATGAAAATAATAGCAATGACTTATTGTAATAGTTTTCTGGAAAAAAATATTCCACTTTAAATATTTTAAATATACGGTTTGCACCAAAAAACGATACATAGCACTTGGAAACGTAAGTAGAAAAAGTGGACGAGCAACTAAAACAAAAACGGCTCTAACAATTCAATAGCAATTTTTTTCTTTTACATTGTATTTGTTTTGCCATTACCTATTATGTATAATATTCAGTAGTTATGTAACAATACTTCTGTATTTTGTTAATAAAAAGATATAGAGACAATATAAACTGCTGGCCAATTGAAACGTACCAACCGAATTTTTAGGTTGAATTTAAAGTCAAATATTTTGAAAAGGAAAAAAGATATCAACATGAGGTTTTCAGGATTCAAGAGATAATTTAATTGCGAAAACAATAGTGTGACCCGATTTTTTTACTTTGAAGTACGTTACTATCTACAGGGTATGAAAGAAAGTCGTCTTTTTTTTCTCAAACTTTATACCAACCGGAATTCCACAAAAAAAATTTTATATTTTTTTCATGTCAATTTTTTTAGTCCCTGGTTAATGAGGAAAAATCTAATTTCTCAAAATTTTTATATCCCTCTTATTTTATAAGATACCGAATTTTTTATTAAATTTAATATTGTTGAACAGGTTTTTGTAATAATAATTATGCTGCTATTTTGAAAGCAAATGTCATCATGTGATATGTCGATAAAAAGGTAATTTTAAGTAGAATTTAATTCTTACGGAAAAAAATATACAGGGTTGTTTTAAAAAATTTTGAAAATTAATGGGTGGCCCTTCCGATGAAACCAGAAGTGTGATCAGATTGTTTTAAACGTCAAAATGATTATTCCTTTCAACAATCAAACCGTGCCAAATTTCAAATTAATACAGTTAATGTAACAAAATGGTGGGGGTTGTAAAACGATTTCGTAGCCACCCGGTATACAGGGATATGAGCAAATTTCTGAAAAAGTGAAAAACCCGTTTCGAGGATATAAGTCACTTAAACCAATGGTGAACATAAACTAAGTAAATTCCATTTTATTCCATTAAGAAAATAGCCTCAAAACATGAATTAAAAAAATTACCAATTAGCTAACGTGTACCGATTTTTGATAAGCCACTGGTTACCAATAAATTAATGAAAGTACAAAAAGGGTACTTTTTATAAGAAATCCATTCATAAGGTATCATAATCAACTACAGAGATTGGTTCTTACAAAACACAATACGGCTGAACGACAAAAAACAAAGAAAAAATCAAATTTTCAGCAAAAATTCGGTATTTTATAAAATAACAGGGATATTAAAATTTTGAGAAACAGGTTGTTTTCCCATTAAGTAAGGACTAAAAAAATCTACATTAAAAAAAAATAAAAAAAATTTTGCGGAATCTCGGTAGTTATAAAATTTGACAAAAAAAAAGAAGACTTTCTTTTTTTTATACCCTGTAGATAGTAATGTACTTCAAAGTAAAAAAATCGGGTAACACTATCGTTTTCTCAATTAAATTATCTTTGAAATCCTGAAAACCGCATGTTGATATCTTTTCTATTTTTCAAAATATTTGAATTTAAATTCAACCTAAAAATTCGCTTGGTACGTTTCAATTGGCCAGCAGTTTATTTTTATAGTGACATGAATATTCTTTGCAGAACAGTTTATATTAATATTTCTCTTAAACTAATAAAAGGTGCATTTCTCTAAAGTTTAGTATCCAAAGTGCGATTCTATCATTTCATAGTGGGTATTAGGCCTAATGTTTAAGTGTACTCTATCCAAAGTGCGATTGTACCATTTTATAGTGCGTAAGCTTAAAGTTAAAATTAACCTAATGAAAAGTTCGATTTTATAGTTTGTTAGTACAAAGTTATAAGAATTTTGAAAAGTGCAAATATACAGGGTGATCAGTAATTGCCGCACTCGGAGCATACTGTGATGAACTTTACGTTTTAAGAATGACAAATTTTTTTACCACAGTGCTGTAAGTCCTTTCTTTACAAAAATATGACCACTTTTGTGAAAATAAAAGTGGCAACACTGCATTGAACATGTGAATAGGTTCAACGAGAAAAAAAAAGAAAAACGTTCAATATTTTATAATGCGAGAACTTGTCAAACTAATTTAGTACTGTCAATTTAATTAAAAAACAGAAACAACAATTGAAATTCATTATTAATATTTTCATGGCAATAGAAGGTATTTTACTTTATCCCAAGGGGAGTTAGAGAGGTTGCCAAACTTCAAATTTCTCTCAAATTTAGGTATTTTATTAAATTTTAACATTTTCAATTTCCTTGTATTAGATGTTTTGTGAAAAAAATTGAACAAATCCTATTGCATTTTTTCCATAGATTATAGTAGTATGAATTATTCACTCATTTTTGTCTTGGTTATGAAAATAATTAGCTTGTAACTTGGATGAGGGAAACTCTATAACTCGGAAACTAACCATCAGATTTAATTTTTCTTTGCAGATTATCCTTAGTTTTAATGTGCTCTATAACGCCCCGTATTCGGAGTGCGCCAATTACTGATCACCCTGTATATATACCCCTTTTTTAAATAATTTCGCTTATAAATCTTGTGTAGAAGTGAATTATCTACAATTTTTGTTTAATAATTTTTATTGTAATAATACTACAACATTTTTTTGTACACTCGATAGTTTACGAGTTTCTGCATACGAAGTGTCTAATTTTTTCAAATTTTCACGTTTACAATAAAAAAGAAACAGTGTACAAAAATTTTGTTTAACCAAAAGTTGTCAGTAATTTTATTGTCTACCATAATGATACATACCTACTATCTTAATTCACTTTGTTACGCAGGAAAGGGATTACCAAAAAATTAGTTGAAAATATTTCAAAGCTTTCGGCCACTGTAACTCGTAAACTGGCGAACTTACGAATAAATTGTTTAAACAAATTTTTACACAAGATTGATGATAACAATTTATATCGTAGAAGCGACTTGACGGAGATATTTAAAAAAGCGACTTGCTTATCATAAGTAAAAGAATTGCCCCAGAATTTTAAAATGTTATTGGCTTATTTTTCATAATTTTACCCCAAAAGTTTGCATTATTCTACATTTTACTTTGCATAAAAGGTAGTGTACCAAATATTTAAAATCAATAAGTAATTAATATTTGTATTTTAGAAATGTTTAAAAAAATTTTAGAGAATACTGCAACAAATTTTTAAAAAAAGTTGATGAGAATCTGAATCTTTTATTTTGAATTTTACAGTTGAAAGAATTCTACGTACTGACCCATTTTTTTGGTTTGCTGTTTAATTTTTTATCAAACCCTGTATAATTTATAAATTTGAACTAGGCGCCGTTTCTGCTGACAGTGTTACCAATACCATTCCCATAATGGTTTTAGATTTTAAACAATAATAACATTAATATCCACCCATAAAATGTTGTACGCTTGTTCCAATTGTATACTATTCAATTATTGTAAACTGTAATTTAATTATTATTTCTTGAAACAAGCATTACTTCCAGACCTCTACTTCTTCCTCTAAGTTACCGTGTAAACTATTTTTAGGTTATGCTTGTATCGAAAATTTGGTTTCTCGCTTACATTTTTAAATCTAAATAAATTATAATTACCAAATAGTTTGTACCTACAACACAATGAGTGTGTTCCGGCTACGATCAATATTATTACCACAAAAATTAATCAAGCCCAAGTATTATTCAACAGCCACAAATGCAGACGAATACACGGCTACTCCTAAATACCCCGAAATATTGGATTTATCTATGAAAAAACGAATGGAAAGAAAATGGCAATCAGAACATGAAGAAATTAAAGCAGTAAAAACTGTTGAAGAGAAGCAGATTAAACTAAACATGCCAAAATATTATGGATTTAGGTGCTTTGAACTTACAGATACAAAAGTGCCCTACAATGGCTTAAATTTTGCTCAGCATGTAACACTAACCCATTTAATAATTAAAGATGAGTTGCCTGATTATTATAAAGAAATAAATACTGACGATTTGGATATAAAAGCTGACATAGAAGAAGCCCTGTTGATGGAAATGGATGGATATAAGTAAGCAATTAAAATTGTAACTGAAATTTTTGTAATCATTTTATTTTTCGTTTACAGACGATGCCATGAACTTACTTCAGCGGCTGAAGTAACAGAAGAAGAGGTGGAAGATATGATAAGTGCCGCAGTTAGTAAACAGCTAAACAGGATTATAATTAATAAATTAGTAAAGGATCATCCGCATTTATCGAAAATACAAGTAAGGCAGTTTTAGGGTTTAAGATATGCAAAGTAGCTGACATTACACGATTCTTATAAAATATAAAGTAACGGTTGTATTATTTATTTTAGGTTGATTACGAACCAAGAATCGAAGCATTTTGGTATGCAGGAGGCACAACCCCCTCCAAACTTATAAAAGCACGGCGGGAACGAAAAGAGCATTTAAAGCCTTTTTTAGACGAGCCCGTAAATAGTGGTCTAACTTACTCTACTACTCCAAACCTAACTCTTCGCTCTGAACTACCACTACCTTCAATTATCAACATGAGTGAATCTGAAAATCAGGATTTAACGGTTCCATATTTCCAGTACGATCCACGGGTTTTATCAATATTTCCGGAACATCGCTTTCAAGCTAATATTCCAGGATTTTGGCCTGGTGAAAAGAACCAGTTCGGAATGATTTCATTTCATAAAAGAGGTTACATTTTGAAGAGATCTAAACATTACAACGACCCAGAGGATGATAAAGAAGCCTTGCACTACCAGGGAATATTGAAATCTTTTGCTTGGTTGCATGCTCAAGCTAACTACATGGGTTTTAATACGTTTAATGATGTGACGTATCCCACGGTTACACAAACTGTTATAACCAACGGACAAATGTGGTCTTTTTATACCTATCAATTAAACACCACTTTAATGCATTATAAACATATTACTGAAAATCCCAGGAGAAATATTTGTTGGGCAACTCCAGAATTAAAAATGTACGAGGAAATAGTCGATGGGAAACTAATCGGATTTAATGAGAATGTTATTAAAATGTTGTTGAAATATTATTTAAATGCACCACAAACAAAACTAGGCGTTAATTTAAGACCCCATTTAAGTCCAGAACAGAAATTATCTGCTGACTATGAAGATCCAGAAAAGAGAACATGGTTGGAAAGAGAATACAAATTTCTAGTAGCAAATAGACCAAGACTTGTACAGATGGATGAAGTGTTTCACTGGGAAAAGATTTATAAGATTGATCATCAAACTAGATTCATGGATAAGCGACTCAAGCCGTTTGAACTTCAAGTAAAACCATGGAACAGACGTCTGAATGATCGTTTGCCAAATTATATACCTAGAGCCCATCGACCAGATCTACCTAGACATAAAGGCAGATATGCCAGAGAATTTTGGCCTTAAGTTGAAAGTGTAATGTTGGTTTTAATAAATCGTTGTTTTATGTACAGATTGTTGGTTATTATTACATTATTCCCAATTTCAACAGTCCTTATATTTTTTATTATTCAGAACTTTTGTTTTATTAAATAAATTACAGGTCCATTGTTAGAAAATTCAGAGTGGCTGATATTCTTTTAATATAAATGACGTAAATTTAGTAGTTAATAATAATCCCAAGATTTATTGGAATTATCTTGAACGATCTGACAGAACTGATAATTGCAATTTTAGAAACTCAGTCGCAACTTTGTCGTTTTTAAGTTATCGCAAATATACACAGATATCAAAGCGAAAATAGTTCAAATGGTTTCAAGGACACTTAAACATCAAAGTCGAAAAAATTATGATTGCTGATTATATAACTCATCATAAATTTAGCCAATAGCTATTACAAGTTTTACATAGTTACTATGTATTGATAAGCGAATATACCCCTTGACGACGTGGTATAACCGTTTTCGTATATTCGCTCCTCCAACAATGTGAATTTTGTCATAGTAACATTTTTTGATGTTTATTAATAAACGTCAGAAAAACAATTTGTTTGTCAATTCTTTATATAATCGTAACGAATACCACTCGAGCAAACGAAAATAATCGTTATACTAACCTCGTCACTCGACGTATATCCTTAAAACACCACTCGAGCTAACGCTCTCGTGGTGTTTCGCAGAATACGTCTAGTAACTCGGAAGTATAATCGATTATTTTCTATGCTCTTGTGTTATTACTACTGATTATACAGTTCCATATTACTTCGTATAAAAAAATAAAAATTGTTTCTGCGTTTTGTGGGAATTTATTCCACCTATTTATTCAGCCGTACTACACTATTAGGTACATATTTATCTATCATTTAAAGTGGATCTCCGCATCAAAACAACTGCATGTGTAAAAAACCAAAACTTTTTGAGCAGAGTTTTTTCTTTCTGAAATCCCGCCCTATTTAGTTAGAAAGTAATTGTGAACATGTTTCGTTTCTTAAAATTAAATGAACACTAAGACTTTTTCTGGCTAGGTTGTAAAAAACATATCACTGCCTAGGCCACAAAAAATCGCCGCATTTATCAACAGATAGAAGAATCAGCATTACTAATGGTCAAAAGTAATATCTGCTGTAGTGCTTTTCAAGATTCTGAAAAAATGTATACAGGATGTTTGTGGTTGACCATTAATTTTTAAAAAATTTGGAAATTGGAAAAAACATAATTAATTATAATACCGTTAATTTTAAGACCTTACAACCTTAATACTTATATGTCTCGAATTAAGTGTAGAATTTGGAAATGTAGAAATATGTAAGATGTTCCATTTAAAAAAATAAAGTTATCATTGATTAAAGTTTTTAAAAATGAACGGGCAACCACCAACACCAGTTTTTAGAACCGAATTGTGTTTAGTGACAGAGTTACAACTCGTCGTGACACACCCTGTATACCGTAATAGATTTTGCATATCTTATTGTTCAATGTAAAAAAAAAAAATTTAAAATATTAACTAACTAAGTACCTACCCACTAATAAAATGTATTGAAATATCAAAACCTGCTCTGGCTTTTAACCACTCCGGTAAAGTAGTTTTTCGAGCCTCAATAAATATAAATGGCCAGCCTCGTCTTTCCATATACAGAGTGTCCACCTAGTGCGCGGGTCTTCCATCATATCTCCTTTATTATTAATGCTAGCAAAAAAATTTCAGGAACAAATATGCTTTATTCCTGAATGTGCATAACTTAAAAATATTTTCCACTATACAGAGCGTTCAGTTTTTGCTAGGCGCACACCAACTTTCTTATTTTAAATGGAACACTCTATATGTTTTTACATTTTTGGATACACCGTTAAATTCAAAGTACTAAAGTATTAAGGTTTTATGTATGTACCTAAAATTAATAGTTTTCCTTTTTTTTTGGATTTTTTCAATAATTTTCACCAATAGGTATAGACTTTTTCAAAAATATTAGTATCTTAACAAATTCACAGTCTTTGCGAAAAAAACAAAGTTAAGAAGATAAAAGCAAAGTCCAGGGAATATATCTTGATGTATTTTTGGTGAAATTAGCTTATACAGGGTGTTTGTAATTTATTCGTAAATATCACATATTTCAAACAGTGATAACTTTTTTATCAGTCTCAGCTCTCAGCCCACTATGCAGTTTTTCGTAAAAAAAAAATATTATTAAAGATATTAAAAATAAAATAAAATCTATTAAGTTTAGGTATGGGGAACTCTTAATAAAAATGATAGAGAATCTAATTCTCTATAACGTGGTATATAAATATAGGTACAGGGGGTTCCATTTGAAAAAATAAAGTTATCACTGTTTAAAATATATGTGATATTTACGAATAAATAACAGGTATAACACACATAAGCTATGTGCACCAAAAATACATCAAAATATTCCCTGGACTTTGCTTTTTCGAAAAGACTTTGAATTTGTTTTGTTGAGATATTAATATTTTTGTAAAAGTCCATATCCGTGAAAAATTTTGAAAAATTCCAAAAAAATGGAAAACTATGAATTTTAGGTACATACAACCTTAATACTTTTGTAGTTTGAATTAAACGGGGATTCCAAAAATGTAAAAATATATAGGGTGTTCCATTTAAAATAAGAAAGTCGGTGTGCGCCAAGCAAAAACTGAACGCTCTGTATAGAGGAAAATATTTTTAAGTTATGCTCATTCAGGAGTAAAGCATATTTGTTCTTGAACTTTTTTTGCTAGCATTAATAATAAAGGAGATATGGCGCACTAGGTGTACACCCTGTACAGGGTGTCCCATTTTCGACACTTTTAGGGGGTATTGGCGTTATTATCAAAGATAGTGTGTTGCGGTTTTCACATTCCTGTCCTACTTTTTTACGAAACGAAAGATTCCGGGGTCAATTTTGTCATGGCTCTCTTAGTTTTTAATCTACAGAGTGATTCTCAAAATCTTTGTCTACTTATCAAAAAGGTGAAAACTGATCTTGATAGAATTTTTTACGTAGAATTCAGTGGCGTAGGCAGTTTTTGTATAAAAGGTTTAGTTTTAGAGATAATGCAGTAACTTATGTTTTTTTAAATGGGACACCCTATATATTATCTTTTATATTGATTAAGCAAAATTTGGGCTTTCCAAAAATATATAATACTTAACATTTTTTTTTAAAAACTAGCTCAAAATTCGATATTTTTAATAATTTTCTTTATTTATAACAGTAGGCCATGGCTAGTTTATTAGAAACAAATGCAAAATTTGACAGATTTGTCAGATTTCCATTATTGATGAAATATTTTTGTTACGTAGGTGTTTTTATTTTACTTTTAATTTTTTATTACAATGGCCGTTTATGATAATTATGAGAAGTATTATATTGTTGGTATATTTTATACAATGCATTAAAATTATCTATTGAAGTGTTTAGCTTTAGAATAATGACGCATTGTGAAAATTTTGCATTTGTTTCTAAAATATTAGACATGGCCTACTGTTATAAATAAATTAAATTATTAAAAATATCGAATTTTGAACTTGTTTTTCAAAATAAATATTAAGTATTTTATATTTTGGGAAAGCCCAAATTTTTCTTAATCAATATAAAAGATAATATATAGGGTGTCCCATTTAAAAAAACATAAGTTACTGCATTATCTCTAAAACTAAACCTTTTATACAAAAACTGCCTACGCCACTGAATTCTATGTAAAAAATTCTATCAAGATCAGTTTTCACCTTTTTGAAAAGTAGAC
The DNA here is from genome assembly GCA_963942485.1 of Pediacus dermestoides. Taxonomy (NCBI): domain Eukaryota; kingdom Metazoa; phylum Arthropoda; class Insecta; order Coleoptera; family Cucujidae; genus Pediacus; species Pediacus dermestoides. The sequence goes on from OZ012627.1 coordinate 9,125,642, forward strand.
GCATAACGGAAATACGAGGGGTGTCTAAAAAACTAAGATTTTGAGAATCACTTTGTAGATTAAAAACTAAGAGAGCCATGACAAAATTGACCTCGGAATCTTTCGTTTCGTAAAAAAGTAGGATAGGAACGTGAAAACCGCAACACTCTATCTTTGATAATAACGCCAATACTCCCTAAAAGTGTCGAAAATGGGACACCCTGTACATATTCTTTCGGCCCGGAAAAGATCCATTTTTCTGGTTAGATATACAGTTATTTATTTATAGGTATAAAGATAATAAGTATCTTTATCTTTTCTTTGAGAGAAACAGAGAAATGTGATTAAAAATAGTTATTCAGAATAAAAAATTATCCTGTACTATAGGTAGGTATGCAAAATTTCACGAGCATCACCCAACTACGAGAACTTGACTTTATAATTAATGTTATTTTCCAAAAAAATGCTTTTATTTACTTACATACCATTAAAATTATATTAATTTTCACAGTATAGCTAATAACAGTAGATTAGTCTCTTATACAATATTTTTAACATAGTTTATAAGTCTATGTTATAAAAATTACATTTATTTATCACTCAACAATTTATTAAAGTAGACCGATATGTTCTTGAAATTTTCCACAGAACTTTCTATTGTGAATAACTTTTCTTAATCAAATTCCGTCTGTCTTTCTCACAGAAAAGATATAGTATAAAGGAAAATTCTTTTTTCTACTCTGATATGTAGGTATATGAAAATACATAACTATTTTTCCACAGCCTTCTCTATATAAATAAAATTTTTATTCTCATAAGAGATGAAAATATTTTGTCTCTCTAAAGATAAAATTAACAATTTCAAATTTATGATTTTCTACGAGATTTTCATAATAAAAACAATTTAACTAAATTTACCTGAATTTTCTTATCAACTAGCTAATTCACTTTCAATAGAAATTTAACATTTTATACACAAACCTAAAATAACTTAAATAAATCGTACCTAATACCGTAACTCCAATTTAGAATGAAATTGGTTTTTATAGCCTATGTGTTCCTTGTGCAAACCTCTGTATTTGGTGCAGAACTATTTAAGTTTAAATAAACGATTAGGATATAATATACCACAGAATTAAAGTATTCTATCTGCGCCAACCTTAGTATATTGTGGACTTAGACTTGTTCTGTTCTGTGTTTTTGGTCTTAGCACCAACACCAACAGCCGACATCAGTTTTCTTAATTTCCGATTCTTCTTTTGAGTAGAACTAGTCTAAGTAAAAACAATGATTGGACATAGGCCATTTCTAAAAAAAGAATTACTCCAAGTCCGTCTGTTAGTCTTATGTCCCTGATATCAAGTAACTAGGTATCTAATTTCACAAATTAAGATGAAATTTCATTAATGTTAGATTTAAGAACAATTTTAGGATAACACCTAAATACCTAACAACTTTTACAAAATTTTCATTACCTACGGTGAATTTAGTTGAAGAAAAGTCTCTCCTGTAAAATTTGAATAATGTGACTACACTATAGTTCTGCCCCAAGGGGACGAAATTAAGATAAAATTTTAATGTTTGATTTGAAGGCTGTGTGAATAAATAAGAAATAATATTTGGTACCTTCAATCTTTCAAATCTATTTTATAAATTTGGAAAAAATAGCATTTACTTTTCAACATGAAATAAACAAAAACATGTCAAATAAGTATACCTACTTTCAAACCAAATATCGATTTATCCGGAGCCACTTGTATGACTGGTTAACTGATAACTGCACTGGTTCGGCGTTTGACTAACAACGTCACCGTGGCCTATTTTAGCGAAACACCGAAATAAGCCGAGCGTTCCGTTGTTCGTGTAATTTCAGTCAATTCGTCGTAAATATTTTATACAGGCAATCATCGTAACGAACTGGAGGTTATAGTGAGACGTGAATATTGTGCATGTTATGGTGGTTTATTTACTGAGGCAATAAAACAATGTCGCACCATTCTGAGTTGTTTTATAAGAAAATCGACGAATATTACTCCAACCAAAATAAGAGGAAACCTTGGACAGTCGCAGAAGTGAAGGAGGTAAGTAGTCAGGGGCGTGGTGGCCCACCGGGATACTGGGAATTGGGAATTTTCCCGGGGCTGACAATTAGTTTTTGAGAAGTAAATTCAAACAACTAAATAAAAAACACATTCATAATTCAATTATTAAACATTTTATTATTTTTTGTGGCGCGATCACTATAATAGATACCTAATATTAATGTAACTCCTTAGGTGGTCAATCACTATAGGTATATCGGTTTTATTTTATGATATATACTGCTGGCCAATTGAAACGTACCAAGCGAATTTTTAGGCTGAATTTAAAGTCAAATATTGTGAAAAATACAAAAGATATCAACATGCTGTTTTCAGGATTTCAGAGATAATTTAATTGAGAAAGCGATAGTGTTGCCCGATTTTTTACTTTGAAGTACATTACCATCTACCTACAGGGTATGAAAGAAAGTCTTCTTTTTTTGTCAAATTTTATATCTACCTACCATGATTCCCCACACACAGAAAAGTCGCTATCTTAATTTAATAATATTACTTGTCTTGACTTGACTTTATTAATTTTTTTATGAAATTATTTCTTCGGTAAAAAAAAAAATAATTTCACTTATTTCTTTTACTTTAAAAATTTTCTTCTTGTTCGAAATAGTTTAAGGTTCTATTTAATCATATTTTGTTGGTTTAGACTAAAAGTGTAAGTTATCTTAAAATAAATTCTCAGGGCAGGTATACATATTTTTAAAATGATATAAAATTACTTCAGTTGAAAACAAAAAAAAAATTAATTGGAAAAAATAGCAATATCAATTGAAAACTGACATAGTTAAGCTAATACTTGACCATTTTAGCTTAAATATAATTTTCTTGAATGAAGTATCTAGTTTTCTTCAATCGTTTTTGCCCGCGACCCGACAATTGACGCACATACGACTCAACGGCACACCAGAGACTAGGAAAAACTATATTGGAGTTTACAAATTATGTTGAAGTTATTAGTTAAAGTGTTTCAATCATAATGAAGGCATTGTTAGAGTCTTGGGAAGTCGACGGGACCGTTATTCAAAGATTTCAAGGTAGGTGATGATTTTAAGATTATTACGCAATAGCATCATGTTAAATTACAGACTCCTGCGGAAATTGACGAAAAAATCAATCTCCAGAAACAAAAACCAAGAATTAGGCACCAAACTGTGCAGCCATATTTACTAATAGTGGGACCGTCCTTAAAGAAAGTCAATAACACCTATTTAGTTATTGATACGGTGAAGTATCATTAAAGACACTCTTAAAGCGTTGGACACACTCTTCAAAATGTAAGTTAGGTACTACCATTTTGTTCGTTAAATTTAATATTTACTTTTAAAATATGAATTGTATGTAATAGGTAGGTATTTGTAGAAAAACATAGAATAGAATAGAATATATCGGAGGGTGAATTTTATGTTTCATTATTAAAAATGTTTTAGTTCTTTAAAATGTTAATTACCTATAGGTAGTGTTATTGTGTTAAGTGTTACTTCTATATTTTTTAAATAAATGTATTTTTGTATTAAAGGCATTGTATAATTTACCCAAGAAAATTACATACTTCCAACAAAAAAATACCTAATTATTTGTATGAAACATAACAAATATTCGACTCAAATAACGATATGTTCAAATTAAACAAATTATCATCTTGAATTGACTGTACAAGTTTCTATTTTAAGAAAAAGTTTCTTCGGTTAAAAATACTACTTATTTCAATTAAAAGCTCATTTTTTATTATAGGAACTAGCAGTTTTCAAGTAAATAATAATATTTATTTATTTTGATGTGATATTTATTTAATTTAAAACTCAACCGAAGTATTTACATAGAAGAATTATGTTTCTATGTAAGAAATTAAAGTTGAACAAATAATTTTCTATTTTGAAGAATATATTTATTTGCGTATATCGAAGATTAAGATTTGTTTAATTCGAGAAAGTTTTACTTAATGTTAAACAATATTTCTCTGTGTGCACAAAATTTTTTTTATATTTTTTTGATGTAGATTTTTTTAGTCCTTACTTAGTGGGAAAACAACCTGTTTCTCAAAATTTTGATATCCCTGTTATTTTATAAGATACCGAATTTTTGCTGAAAATTTGATTTTTTCTTTGTTTTTTGTCGTTCGGCCGTATTGTGTTTTGTAAGAACCAATCTCTGTAGTTGATTATAATACCTTATGAATGGCTTTCTTATAAAAAGTACACTTTTTGTACTTTCATTCATTTATTGGTAACCAGTGGCTTATCAAAAATCGGTACACGTTCGCTAATTGGTAAATTTTTTAATTCATTTTTTGAGGCTATTTTCTTAATGGAATAGAATGGAATTTAGTTAGTTTATGTTCACCATTGGTTTAAGTGACTTATATCCTCGAAACGGGTTTTTCACTTTTTCAAAAATTTGCTCATATTCGTGTATACCAAGTGGCTACGAAATCGTTTTACAACCCCCACCATTTTGTTACATTTAGCTGTATTAATTTGAAATTTGGCATGGTTTGATTGTTGAAAGGAATAATCATTTTGACGTTTAAAGCAATCTGATGACACTTCTGGTTTCATCGGAAGGGCCAACCACTAACTTTCAAAATTTTTTAAAACAACCCTGTATATTTTTTTCCGTAAGAATTAGATTCTACTTAAAATTACCTTTTTATCGACATATCACATGATGACATTTGCTTTCAAAATGACAGCATAATTATTATTGCAAAAACCTGTTCAACAATATTAAATTTAATAAAAAATTCGGTATCTTATAAAATAAGAGGGATATAAAAATTTTGAGAAATTTCTTTTTTCCTCATTAACCAAGGACTAAAAAAATCGACATCAAAAAAATATAAAAACTTTTTTGTGGAATTCCGGTAGGTACAAAGTTTGAGAAAAAAAAGACAACTTTCTTTCATACTCTGTAGATATTAACGTACTTCAAAGTAAAAAAATCGGGTCACACTATTGCTTTGGCTATAAAATTATTCTTGAATCCTGAAAACCTCATGTTGATATCTTTTCTCCTTTTCGAAATATTTGACTTTAAATTCAACCTAAAAATTCGCTTGGTACGTTTCAATTGGCCAGCAGTTTATTATAGATTATAAAAATTTTAACACGGGAGGGGGCGGCAGTTTAAGACATTTTATATCGTGTATAGTCTAGGTCGCTCAAATTTATCTAATCCGCTTAGAAATATCGATATAAATCTATCCATGGGATTCACTGAATGCGAATCCAATCACCCAAATTAGTCAGATTGGGCTTAAGAAAAATTGTAAAAAACCGCATTCGGCAATATGTTATACTCTTTCCACTTTTACAGATTGTTGCAGATATCCTTTTGGCAAAGCAAACTCCGGGAAAGAAAACCCGAAGACAGTACTATTTGTTATCTTTGTACGACGTATTGGAAATTGGAAATAAACAAATCGTAATTAAAAAACAAAAAAATAGTGAAGATAATCATATCTCCATTGTTTGTTATGAAGATTTATTTGACGTCTTGCATAACATACACATTAGTGTGGGTCATGGTGGTAGAGATAAAATGATCCACGCATTACAAACAAAATTTGACGTTGCGAGATATGCAGTGGAAAAATTTATCGAAACATGTGAAGTCTGCCAGAAAAAACGAAACAAGAGCCACGTCAATTCTACAATAAAACCGATCATTTTAACAAACTTTAACTCTCGCGGTCAGGTGGAGTTGGTGGATTTCCAATCGTGTCCAGACGATGATTACAAGTGGATGCTTAACTATCAAGACCAGCTAACCAAATTTATATTCTTGCGTCCTCTCAAAGCAAAAACTTCGTATGAAGTTGCAAAGGAATTGCTTAAAATATTTTTGGAAATTGGGGCGCCTAGCATCTTGCAAAGCGATAATGGGTTCGAATTCACCAATTCGTTAATATCTGAATTAGTAAAAATGTGGCCTACATTAAAATTACTCCATGTTGATGAGCATCCACAACCACAGGAAAGTACCCAAGGAACCAACGAAGATGTGGAAAATATGTTAAGAGCTTGGATGCATGACCACAACTCTATAAATTGGTCTTTAGGATGTTATTTTGTTCAGTTCCAGAAGAATAGTTCTTACCATACAGTCATTGGACGAACACCTTACAAAGCTTTATTCGGGGTTGACCCAAAAGTAGGACTTTCTTCTGAAAACCTCCCTAGAGATTTGTTGGACCGAATTGAAAATGAAGACGATTTAGGCCATTTTATGGAAATACCGGAAGAGGAAAATGAGTATTTAGAAGAAATAGATTCGAATAATGACAAAAATGTAAAAGAAAGTGAACATCCATGTGTAATAAAAAAAGAACTATTCACTGATGATTACCAAGAAAGCACAACTGATGTTATTGATCCCATTTCAGAAAAATCAAATAACCAATGTACATGTCCTGAAAGTGGAGGCAAATGTGTATTATGTCGAAATGAAACATCAATTGACAGTAGAAGTGACCCAGGCCAGGGTCATAAACGGAAAGCAGAAGAAATGGTGTCAAATATCGCAGAGAAACTAGCTCGTTTGGAAATTGGTTCATGTGTTATTTTACCAGTAGACAAAATTGTTGTGCAAAATTTGGTATGTGTTGTGACTGATTATAAAAATGGTGTATATGAAATAGGATGTTCGGCTGGGCGGATTAAATCTTGGTTCAGCCGATCAGATTTAATACGTGCCAACAAACAATTACTTATGGTAGATAATATTCCTCATAACTTTTTAACGAAACGTGAAGTAATGCAGTCACTATCACTGGCGGGGGAGTAAAAATATAAATGTTCTTAAAAACATTTAAATCATATAGGTGCAAGTGCGGATGTGCCACTATTCAATAAATTGTAGTTTCGTCCAGTGTTCAGTGACCTTTGATATTTATTTCAACAAAAGTCGAACATCAATGTCCATATGCACGTGACTGGTGCCGCAAAAAAAAGTTGAAATATCCAAAATATATGTGTCTAAAGATGTAAAAATCGTGTCAAATTTAATAAATTTATCTTCAAACGTTTGGAAGATTTTTGGAAGAGATCAAATTCATATGAACCCTGAAGTCTGTTGAAATAATTTAGGAGTCTGACTATTATTTTTCATTTTAAATATTTTTATTTAATTTATTTATTCGTGTCAGAAGCATCATTAAGATAGGTACATATTAAGAAATTGGTTCATGTGTTCTTTTACCAGTAGACAAAATTGTTGTGCAAAATTATTATTTAAGTTTTATAATTAAATTAAGTACCAATCATAATTATGTTTGAATTTTAAATATTGTGATAATGTAGCTTTTACTATCGATATAATAATACCTATAAAATTTCCTACAATCGAAAAAGTGTCCAATATAATAGTCTGTTAACATTGAAGCATTACATTGGCACTATCTTGGCAATGTCTTGGTGAAAACGTTCTCTGTGCTCATCACCTACGTCACCGCAGTTTGAGAGAAAGAAATCTAAATGCGAGCTCAAAAAAATGTATTTTTAACGATTTTGGAGCTCTTCCACAAGTTACCTGTAATTTTTGGATAGGTATATAGTATGGGCCGAAACAAGTCGAAAAGTCTTAATAAACATAGGTCCGCAAATCTACGGTTACGGAAATATTAGCGATGTCATGACCTGTTGCATGGCCTGCCAGGTCACCTGATTTAACTCCAGTCGACTTTTTTCTTTGGGGTTATTTAAAAAGTTTAGTGTAAAGCGTGTTTGTAAATAACCTGGATGAATTAGGACGGCTGAATGATCTAGGAGTGTAAACAATTCGGCAAACAGCGGGAATTTTAGAAAGAACTCGAATTTCCTTATAGCGACGATGTACTGCTTGCACCGAAATGGAGGAAGGACACTTTGAATATCTTCTTTAATTTAATCATTTTGTAACAAAATTTATTAAAAATAAAAAACATGCACTTAAATTAAAGTATTAGAAACATGTAATCGCTAATATTTCCGTAACCGTAGATTAGCGGACCCATATTTATTAAGACTTTTCGACTTGTTTTGGCCCATACTGCATACCCTTAAAAACTTTAACTTTTTTTTTAACACCCTGTATGATGATTTTCTCTCTACTATTCGACTGTCCCACTCGCAACGAAAACAGCAAATTTTGGTATATCCCAATTACCTACAGGCCAACGAGTTTAACGAGTTTAAGATCAGAGCAAATTTTCAAGTTATATTTTAAAGTTTAAATGTAATAGTTGCTTTATGTTTTGCTCGTTTTTCTTCGAGTTTATGAAATAGCCAATAATAATTGGATTGGAAGGCAGGAGGTTGCCATTATGGAAAAGTATTGTTTTTAGGCTTGCTTTTGAGGAGCTTATAAACATTCGTTGGGAACGTGATACATACTAATATCATCTACAGGGTGTCCGGAAATTAGGAGCAAAAAACTGGGGGACTGATTCTACTCGAAAAGTTAATATGACAAGTTCCTATAACATTTTTCCGAAAGTTCATTAATATTGGGGTTACAAGGCCCCAAAGTTTTTTTTTAAATCAATTTTTTCCAATAACATTTTTTCTAAATTTTGATGATGCCCGATTGAAGAGCATCGAAAAGTCTTCAAAAAAGATCCTCTTGTTGAATAACGATAAAACTAATAGTTTTCGAGAAAAACGCGCTTCTGTTTAATCTTGAAAATGAGCTGTAGTTAAGTAGTTGGTATTCATTTAATGCAAGCAAATTTTTTAAGGCGTTTTTCTCGAAAACGACTCGTTTTATCGTGATGCAGCAAGAGGCTCTTTTTGAAGATCTATGCTCTTCAATTGAGCGTCATCAAATTTTAGAAAAAGTGCCTAACAAAAAAATTCTGAGTCTTTATCCGAAGGTCAACGTCAGTTTCGACTCTTTGACACTGGGGATTTACCTCAAATTTGGTGTAAGAATACAAATAAACATTAGTGATACGTGTGCCAAATTTGAAACGAATCGGTACACTAGAAAAAAAGTTACTGGAAAAAATTGATTTAAAAAAACCATCTAACTTGTCACATTAATTTTTCAAGTAGAATCACCCCCCGAGTTTTTTGTTCCTAATTTCCGGACACCCTGTATATATGCGACATTTCAAAAAAGGAAATGAAACTTTTTTGACGAGCTGTAGTAATTTTTGCATCTTTTCTAATAAGATTCCATTATCTCAATATTGAGTCTGATAGCTCTGTTGATTTTTCGGTAGATCTAAGTTTTGAGCGAGAGTTCTTCCTGGCTAATTTTACCATAATTACAAAAGCAAAAAAAGTAGCCAACTAATAGAGGTGTTTCTTTATTTCTAATTAAATAAGGAAAAAATTTTTGAAGCGAGAGCTAAAAAGAAATTAAATAAATTATTAATAATAGCACAAAGTAGTTAATACAAATTCGCAATTTTTTTGTGAAACAATTTTAGTTTTGAACTGTGTGATTATTGCTCTCTGTTCTCTGACTGAATATTTATTAGATATTTGTGGAATCGGGCATAGGTTTTGTACTACCGTCTGTTCACGATTCTCTCTTATTCTTTAAATTCTTGGTCTAGGTATTGGAGGCAGTCAAAAATTCGTAAAACTTTTATGATCTTACATTCTTGAAATCGATGGTATTGATATTTACTACACGGATTCAAGAATACGGTTTTTGCAAGTAGTGAGAAGCACACTGAACGGTTTAAGATAAAGGTAATATAACGAAAGTAATATTGTTCAGTGGAGTACTGATAGGAGGGTGATTCAATTATTTTTAACATATCTAAAAAATATTGAAAATTGTAAAATATACAGTAATAAATATTTCGAGTTATCAATTGGTCGTAAATTTATTGTATACAGAGTAGTTTATGTAGGTAAGTTAAATCATTCTTTATAAGCAGATATCAATTAAAAAAGAAAGATTTCGGTTTTTTATTAATTTTTATAAAATTTAACTCAGTATTTTCAAAGCATTCTGTATGAAATAATTTCTCTATACAAAATATTTCCAGGGCTTCCCATAGGCAACTACCTGTGAATTCTAGAGAGTTAGACCAAGTACTCAGTTTCTTTATTAATGGTATCCATGGGCCATGTTGAAACAGTTCTATAAATAGTCAGAACTTTAAAATTTATTAAAAACGACGAAAAAAATATCGGCCGTTGCCAAATCTTAGCTCAGCATCAGCTTGTTCTTACTTTGAAAATGGACCTGTAACAAATAATTAACGAATTTAGTTCATAATATCTATAAAAATTAATTATCTATGTATTATGGTCAAAATATATCAAAAACATTTACCTGTTTAATTTGCATATACGAGTAAACCTAACTGTTTACGATATGTTGAACTTTAACATTTTTTTCAGCTCGTACACCATTTCTGACTCATAGAATATTATAAACACTGATGCAGTGTAATACAGTCAATTCTAGAACCAAGACTAATTCAAAATTGTCCTATAAAGTCACACACATATAGGTATTCTTCCTTACTGAGATGCAGCGTGTTGAGAGTTTTTTATATTTTAATTTTGTAAGCCAATTTAAGTTTGGGTTTGGTCATATATTCGACTATATTACTATGATCCAATATTTTGGACATTCTTACGTATTTCCCTAAAAAGTTATATTACAAAACGTGAGTCATCCTCCCATAAACAATTGACTAAAGCATATTATGTTTAGTTGAAACATTTATTACTTCAAGATTAATTAACATACTAAATATCTATTTTAAACTATTCTGGAGATAATTAACCCAAGAATCTTTTTTATTTCAGAAATGAAGCTGATAGGGTTTTTGGTAATGCTGAGATTATGTACTGTAAAATAATGGTAAATAAAATTCACAATTGTTCACATTCTTTATTGAGACATTTTATAACACTGTTTATAATCTTTTACTTTTCACCCATAACTTAAAGCTATTGAACAATTATTACGTAAATACAATAATATACAGTAATATGTTACATTTTCTAAACTCACACTTCTGCAATATTTATATCTAAGTAGGTACATAATACAAAAATACTTGCAGTAAAAATATGCAAATTTATATTTTAGCTAAAGACGTAAGACTGTTAATCGTGAGGTACATTTTAGAAATAGTGATTGAAAATCTATTTTGGGCGGCAACCATTTACCCACAGCCTTATCTATCTTCGATAAAATAACGAATTTTGATAAATGGAATTTAAACTGTGCATCTTTCGCCTTAAATGAAGAATGAAATCATGGGCGTCGACAAGGACAGAAAGGATAGGAGGGGGAGGGTCTAGTTACTGGATTTCTAAATTTAGAAAATATCTATGGAAGGAATTAATAATAATAGGTAATCATCTTGAAAATTTTATGTAAATAATATAAAGCAAATCTCTTTTCTAAATAAAGAGTAAATATGACAATCCATCGATTTAACTTTCTTCCATTTTTAAATTTTGTACAACTTGAATCTAATTCAAAATATTGTCAGTTGAAGCCAACGCCCACAATGAAGAGTTCACCTCCTTTCTCCATATTTTTTAAATTAACCGGATGAAAATTAGAATATAGACCCATAAATTTGTTTTCAAAAGAAGTTACTATACCTTGTTTAATGAACAATATTTGCATTTTTAATAGAATAATCGTAATTTGCTTAAGGGTCGGGACACCCGCCTGTAGATTAATAATAATTTACCAGTAACTTTCCCTTACAACTTCCTTATAATAAATATTGTGTATTCTACTGCAAAATATGTAGGCCTAGCTATATTCCCTACGAGTATATTATACCTATTACACATTTACCAACTGAATAATTAACACAACTTGACTATTATGAAAATTTTTGCTTATAATAAATAATAAATTAACAAAATATATAAATTCAATAACTTTAAACTAAATTAAAACAAGAAATCCTGCGCTACTATTTTGGATAAATGATTTAATTTTGACAAAGACAGACTATCATGTTGCAAGTTACAAGGACCATCCCGCTTAAATCGTCACAGATAAAGTTAATTTGGCTCACACCTTGCAGCATAATACAGGATGTGTCAGATGGTAAGTGTATTAATTTAATTAATTCTGGCTGTAATATCTACAGTAAATTTTCCAAAAATCTCTTTTTGGTATGAAATGTCTCGATTAATGAACTAAAACACAAATAGGAATGGAATACCTACATTTCTAACCGTAAGGACGTAATTTCCAGTATAAGTGGAATGATATCACATTGAACGTATTAAAAACATTACATATTTGAAGCTCAATTTTTACAGTAAGAATATCTTAACAGTATCACTAAAATTGAGTTTATACGTTAAAGTGATTTATTTGAACAATTAGTGTGTACTCTACAATAAAACCCACTGCACTTTAGTGGGTCTCCCAAAAAATAAAGTGATTATGTAGATAACAGGTACATACATTGCTTTATAATTCAGTTTATTCAAGTAAAATTTTTGTGTAAAGTTGTCGTTGACGCAAATATTTAAACGTAACAAAAAAAGTGTGAAGATCGAAAAGTTGCAGATTGGAATCAAGAATGTCTGTTCTACAGCAAGTGAAACAAAATTGTTATCATCATTCTTCCCCTTCCTTTAATCTTATGTAAAAATATATTGCGTCTGGAATGAAGTTCTGGCATTAAAAATAAGAATTTTGTAGTTCGGTTAGTTAAGTGCTGTAAGCTAAACATAGAAGACTCATAGTATGCTCTAATGTAAAATTAGATTGAAACTACAGAATATTACAAGAATAGTGCTATTTTGCACGAGAATCTCCCACAACAACGGTTTTTAGTTGTGAAAAAATACTTCCTTTTGCCAATCCAAATTTCGGTCCTTTCCTTAGTTCACTATTTGGTCCGCATGATGAGTATGGTCGAACAGACAACAGTGATAGGTTGGGCCCTTTTGCTAAACTTTGGGAACCCCTTCGGAAATTTGTATTAGAGCCTTGCCATTTTACATAATCTTCCCTAATAAAATATAAAATATTTTAGTTTAATAAATAAAGATAGACAGCCTGACAGCGCACATGGAGCGATTCCTCTTGCCAAAAACAAAAAAATTAATAGGATTAATTGTTAAAAAATACGTGAACGAGATATTGGCCATCAAAGAAGGAACCAAAAGTCATTACCTCGAGTTATAAGAATGGTTACATGTACCATTGTTGTAAATATTTATAACAGATTGTGCCTTTTTATTAACTTTATACGATATGTTCAGCCATAAAATACCATAATCAACCGAGCTTCCATTTTTAATGCATAAAATTTTATAAATATTGTGGCTGTTGTTCTTACAAATAACTAATCTCTGAATTATTTGAATTTTAAGGACTCTTTTTGGTCTGTCGCTAATCTACATTAAATTCAGTCAATTAGAAAAGTAGTTAGTGCTATTCTCTAATTAAATATTTATTTGAAGATTGTGGAATCGGACATTAGAAACAATTATTAACACAATGGCTACCAGGAAAATTAATGAGGGAGGAAAATTTGCTGTAAATTTATTAAAACTGCAAAAGCAAACAGTTATAACTTGATAAAATACCAGAAGCAAATCTTATTTTGTAATTTTTTAATAAACTGCTGGCCAATTGAAACGTACCAAGCGAATTTTTAGGTTGAATTTAAAGTCAAATATTTTGAAAAGGAAAAAAGATATCAACATGAAGTTTTCAGGATTCAAGAGATAATTTAATTGAGAAAACAATAGTGTGACCTGATTTTTTTACTTTGAAGTACGTTACTATCTACAAGGTATGAAAGAAAGTCGTATTTTTTTTCTCAAACTTTATACTTACCGAGATTCCACGAAAATTTTTTATATTTTTTTGACGTCCATTTTTTTAGTCCCTGGTTAATGAGGAAAAAACCAATTTCTCAAAAATTTTAAATCCCTCTTATTTTATAAGATACCGAATTTTTTATTAAATGAAATATTGTAGAACAGGTTGTTGCAATAATAATTATGCTGCCATTTTGAAAGCAAATGTCATCATGTGATATGTCGATAAAAAGGTAATTTTAGTAGAATTTAATTATTACGGAAAAAAATATACAGGGTTGTATTAAAATTTTTTGAAAGTTAGTAGGTGGCCCTTCCGGTGAAACCGGATGTGTCATTAGATTGTTTTAAACGTCAAAATGATTATTCCTTTCAACAATCAAATCATGCCAAATTTCAAATTAATACAGTTAAATGTAACAAGATGGTGGGGGTTGTAAAACGATTTTGTGGCCACCCGGTATACACGGATATGAGCAAATTTTTGAAAAAGTGTAAAACCCGTTTCGAGGATATAAGTCACTTAAACCAATGGTGAACATAAACTAACTAAATTCCATTTTATTCCATTAAGAAAACAGCCTCAAAAAATGAATTACAAAAATTTACCAATTAGCGAACGTGTACCGATTTTTGATAAGCCACTGGTTACCAATAAATTAATGATAGTACAAAAAATGAACTTTTTATAAGAAAGCCATTCATAAGGTATCATAATCAACTACAGAGATTGGTTCTTACAAAACACAATACGGCCGAACGACAAAAAACAAAGAAAAAATCAAGTTTTCAGCAAAAATCGGTATCTTATAAAGTAACAGACATATCAAAAATTTGAGAAACAGGTTTTTTTCCCATTAAGTAAGGACTAAAAAAATCTACATGAAAAAAATTTAAAATTTATTTTGTGAAATCTCGGTAGTTATAAAATTTGTAAAAAAAAGACGACTTTCTTTCATACCCTGTAGATAGTAATGTACTTCAAAGTAAAAAAATCGGGTAACACTATCGTTTTCTCAATTAAATTATCTCTGAAATCCTGAAAAGCGCATGTTGATATCTTTTCTATTTTTCAAAATATTTGACTTTAAATTCAAAAATTCGCTTGGTATGTTACAATTGACCAGCAGTTTAGAACAATGATTAGTCGTCGTCTTCGACGACCGATATCTCGATTACCAAGCATTTTGGTCCATCATTGCTTATATAAATCGAGGAATCACTCGTTGTCGGTCTACTTTTGTATTTATACACTTACAAGAGTAATTTTTCGTTGGGTCCTTTGTTCAATATTGGATTAGGCCCATTTGTACTGGATAAATGCTTCGATGTTATATCATCGCCATTTTCCACAATTGCCCTATAATAAATGATCTTGATGAAATATTTTTAATATGTTAGTATGTACTTCTAAAAGCTAAAAGTTTATTTGTAGTTTAAAAACAAATTTAGTAGCATATTACTTAAAATTGATTCAAAAGTTACTAAAGTTTAATTAGCCCAAGTGCAATAGCTTTAAATCATGCATGAACTACAAAATCTTCGAGTCTAGATTATATAAAGTAGAATGTCGATGGTGGTTTCCTTCCACTTCGCATTTATTGGGATCTTAACTAAACTTTTTTTAACTTAACATAGAACAAATTCATGTAAGAGATTGTAGATTTGAACCAAACTTGCAAAAATATTTTACAAATTTTGCCTGGGTCGGTGCTAGCGTGAGCACAAAAACTTCATGTCCTAAGTTACAATTTTAAAACTAAAATTTGGATGTTGGAATTCTAGATATAAAAATATTTTATTTCCAAGTTTTATTATAAATTGGTGGATGGTCCAATGTGGTTATTTAATTTAATTTTAAATAATAACGTTTCTGTTGTCAAGAATGTTAACTGGACTACTTTAAGACTTATAGTGCAACTACCACTCATACGAGAAAAATTTACCTTTTTACCATACGAAGTAATGAGGAATTTATTATAGTAATTGTGACTTTTTGTAGTAAAATGCTTTACCAAGCCACTAAGTATACTAACCTGCTAAAAAGCATTTCACCCTTGTCTTTTGTTTTGTCGGTTTTTTGTAGTGATTTTAAGGATTGTTTACTGTGAGATATCGGCAAAGGTACATCTGCACAAACTTCAACTGCTGTATCAATTTCATCATGGTCGGCTGTCCTACAAATCAAATTAAAACTAGATTAGATAAGAAGATAAGATATTTACTACACGTTAAAGTCAAATTAGGTTTTTTATTGCAATAAAAATACATAGTTTTTAATATTCCGATTACAGACTCTTGATGGGCCCCAGAATAAACACACGAAAAGTTTCCATCAGCTTTTCGCATACACGGCAAAATTTTTTTTACACAAAGGAAAATATCAGCGAAACGCAGTTTTTTATCAAGAATATCTCGGTTGCATTTAAAATATTTAGTGTATGGAAATTTATAAGCTTGTTATAACGAAAAAACCGTTTGGAAGTGCATTCCCGACGAAAATTTAAAATATTATTACAAGCACCTCTACAATTTTTCATCACATTCGTATTTTTTCCAGCTGTTCGTGAAAAAGTATACTGGATTATAAAGGGAACTATTCATAATTAATCAAAATCTAAATGTAAAAACTTACTCCACTTGTCTTGAAGTACTAGTTTCTTGATCTTCCTGTACCATAATTTGCAATATTTGATTGGCCCTGTCTTCATCAAAGTCCACACTTTCCATTGCAATTGTTATTAGATGATCAGCCACTGCTTTATAACGTTCTTGTAGCTTTTCTTTCACTATAAAAATAAAAGTTTAAATGATTTTAAAGCATGAAATCACAGGTAAATTTAGCCACAAATTATATGTACTACTATTTAAGAGAATCTTGAACAAATATGAATTGCTGATTACGAATAGTCATTTTTTTCTGCCCATTTGGGTTTTATGGGAAATACGATACATCAGTGGGACCACCTACTTTTAGTTTTTTCCTCCGCTGTTTTAATTTTCAATTTTGGTGAAGGCACCTTTCTGTTCTTTAGCTCCTCCTGTTGTCTCAATTGCTCTTTCTTAATTTCAATATTTTCCTGAGCGACCTTCACCGTGTCTTTCTTCGAAAATCCCAATTCTTTTAAAGCATCAGATGTTTTCTGGATATTATTATCATGGTTTTGTAGCACATCCAATATAACAGTTTCATCTGCTTGTGGAAAAATCGATTTCATGTACCTGCAACTATTCAAAATTAAACCGCTATAAAAGCGTGCATGCATGAAACAATAATAAACACTATTCAGTATGTACAAGAAATTAGTAAAGCACAAAGTGAAAACAAAAAACGACAGCACTAGCATCTAGAACATTCATGAAACCAACTAAAAATAAAATAACGAAATGGAAAAATATGTAACGATAAAATAATTTTGATTGTTGTTGATAATGGACCTTAATTTTAATTTAGGTGATGAATGGGGCTTTGGCGAACTTCTGTAAGCATCTCCAAGCCTTGGAGAGCCCGTATAAGTGGTTGTGGTTGCGGATCCAGGTAGAAATATTGGACTGCCGCCCCTGGAGCTCCTGCAAAGCCCTAGGGGTGGCGTCATGTGTTTCGAAGCAAATACACCTGTGTGGTGAATATTGCGCTGGGGAGGAGGAGTTGCAAAAGGCCCTGGTGTTGTAATTGGATATTTTTCGACCTGCAAAGCGCTTATCACTAGTGCTTCTCGACTGTGATACCTAAAAAGGCGAAGAAAAGCATTGAGTGAAAAGGTGTTAGTAAAAGCAGTTGGTGATTACACATGTAAATAATCAATTGTAATTTGTGGCAAACATTATTTCCAACTAACAAAAGCTAATGATAAAACATAAACTCAACAATACAATCTTCAAATTTGTAATTAGTAATAAATAAATAATAATTAGTGATCATTATAATGATAGAATCTGTCTGAGTTGTCTAATACTGGAGGAATATATGACAATAGCTGATGAAAAAGAGAAGGAAGTTTAAAGGAGATACTTATGATTAAAAAGGAATCAACCGGGATGTACAGGGTGTACAACCTAGCAACAAATATATGAATCAAAACAACTTCTCTTATCAAACATCGTTTGAAGCAAGAAAAGTTCTTTCAAACGATACTAAGTTTGCCAAATTCTATTAAGTTAAACAGAAGTTATAAGCATTTTCGTACAGAAGAATTCACCCTCTCCTCCCACCCTTATTTGATGAGCTAGAGCAAAAAGTGTTAGACCAAAATTGTGTATAATTGTTTCAGCTTTCCAATAAAGTTATTTTTGAGTTACCTTAATTGACTATAATTTAGAGAAAATCATGATTTTATCATTTGCCATGGCAAGTACGCCCCCTAGCGGCGAAGCTAGAAACTTGAAAATAATTTCCAGCGATTTCTTTTGGCCACTTTTACTATAAATATTTTTTCCGAAGGCTGTACGATAAATAGTTTTTGAGATACAACCGGCGACCATTTTTAGTTGTACACCCTGTACATAGAAAGAAGAAAGAGAATCAACGGTTCTTCCTAAGGTCCTATAGTCTTAAAGTTGATGGTATTAATTTTTCGTAATTAAAAAAATAGTTATGGAGTTTCTCAAAACGCCAATATCTTAGCACTAAAGTTCCAGAAAAATAAATTAACATTATAAGAGGGATGGCCTATGAAATATTTTAATGAATTTATTTGAGATATTTTCTACACCCCATATTATATAAATTTTATATTATTGGTTAAAATTAGTTTAGTAAAGAAAATTCAATATTAAATTACTAAAATGTAAAAACTTAAAATTTAAATAACGTATTAAAATGAAAGTTTTTGTTATGTGCGTATTCACTTTACGAGGCAAGTTAACAAGTACTTTGCTTAGAGCATTACCATACGAAAATGACTTAAATTTTTACTCATGTATGTAAATATTCTAATTTCTTCGTATTAAGACAGCCTCAAAGATGGATACGCATTTTCAGACCCTACCACCAATTATTTTACAAATTTTATTTTAATTGACATTAATTGTTAGCAACAGCAATAATCTGCAAATAAATCCAAGCAAATATACTGAATAAAAAGCAAACATTCTTGTGTAACACCCACAAACATAAATTTACATCCTGAAGAGGATTGACAAATCTTTACAGCGTTTATGATTTAAAATTTAGAAAATGCAACTATGACCCCCCCACCCTCAAATAGTTAATATTCTGTAATTTTTCTATCACCAAAACTTATTGGAAATTAGCAAAATTTTAAATATTCATGATGCCAATATTTGTTTATTCGCAAATGTGAAAAAACCAAGTACACAAGCTTAGCTCGTAACTTCTTAGTAGGTAAATAACTGCTAACTCATTCTTATTATTCCATAGATACCTAACTAATTTTAGGATTCCAAATATTTGGTAATCCATTTAGATATCTATATTTTTTATATTGGTAACTAGTCAAGTAGCAGTAAATATTAATACATCAAATTAGTTCCCCACACACGAAATTTATGCATATGACATATTTCATAATTATAAACTTACTTCTTCATCAGTAGTCTAATGTGAGTTTCGGAAACCGTTGGAAACATGGCAGCAATCTTGCCTACACCCACATCTTCCGTATCAGAAGCAACTGACAAAGTTGTGTCTTGAACTTTTACGCCTCTACAATTTAATTGTGATATGTTTTTAAAATCCTAAAAAATAGAAAGAAATATTATAATCTAGTATTTAAATCTAAATTAATAGTCCAAGTGCTGCGCTTTACACCGTTTTATCTGAATATGATTTTTTTTAAATCATTAGATTTGGGAGATATAAGAAAAACATTAAAATTTTCCTGGAGACGTTCCAGCTCTTTAAATACACAAACTCGGTTTTTCGTAAGGACGTAAAATGCAAAAGCTACTTATTGGTCGTACTTAAGTAAAATTTGTAGGGAAAGTTCCTTTGTATAGAATTAAATTAGGTTCAATTTTGTCTACCATCACTATTTATCGCACGAGAGAAAAAAGCGTATTATTGGGCAAAGAACATCTTTTTACATTTTGCCTATTTCGGGGTTGGATCGTCTCCAAATTTGTGCATTTTTAACCCAGCGCTTGGATTGTAACAAAATAAAGCTTTAATCTGTAGGTGAGATTAATATTGCTTTGTTTGACAGGTGAAGACAAAACATAAAACACACAAAATCCAATACTTATATAAAAACCTCAAGTTCAAATTGTTATAAGAAGTAAATAGTTATGGAAAAAAATGGCGAATGTTACCGGAGCGATTTTTGAAAAATTTTAATTTTGTCTTATTAATTAAGACTCACTGATTACGAACATGATAAAAATAAGCGGCGGCGTCCAATTCTTTCCAAATTACACCTGTTTAAAAACTTGATAATCCAACTTTTATCAACACTTTTTCACTAGAAATGCACCTAAGTCACCGGACAGTCGATACAGCAAACACTTGAAAGAGGAAAATTAGTCCCATTTTTTATGATAAATCATATCCCAATTCATGACACAGATCAATGTATATTATCTGTTTTTAACGCTCAGTTTAGAATCGGGTTTTTCGACGTAGTAAAAAGTGTTATTTATATGGTGTAAATATGTGGAATATAACTTTTTCTTTAATCAAATAATTTATTTGGGTAGGTACTGTGAATTACTCTTTTTACTATAAACTAAACATATTTTTTGTTGCTTGTATGTAGGTACCTACCTACAGGGTATTCGAGCGAAGTAGCTCACTATTGCTAACTTCGTTATTATTGGAGCTACAAAGTCGGTTAAATTAGCAAACTATTAGCATTTTTTCCGCTGATTACAACGGTGAAAACAAAAACAAAAAAAACACCCTATATATTTTTGCAAAAATCGATGGTAAATTAAATTCTATACAAAAAAGTCCTAATCTTTTTTTGATTATAATTTAAAATAAGCGAGTTATTTTGAAAAAAAGTTTGCAATTCTTTAAAATCAAGTAGCCATAAAACGGAATAGTAATTTATTAAAACCAAACAATCATAATTTTGAATTTAAGCAAGTTGAAAAATACTTGAAAGAATAACGGAAATATTGAAAATTTACAAAATTATAATTTTCATGGCTATACTTGATATTAAAACTTTGAAAACTTTTTTTTCAAAATAACTCGCTTATTTTAAATAATTGTCAAAAAAGCATAAGAACATTCTTTGTTCAGAATTTAATTTATCATCGATTTTTGCAAAAATATATAGGGTGTTCCATTTAAAAAATGTTATTTTTGTGAATATCTCGAAAACCAGATGGCCACTTGTTTTTCTATTTTCACCATTATAATCAGCGGAAAAAATGCTACTAGTTTGCTAATCTAACAGACTTTGTAGCTCCAATAATAACAAAGTGAGCAATAGTGAGCCACTTCGTGCGAACACTCTGTATATTTGTGTTAATTTTGCTACCACAAACTTAATCTTAATACTGCAAAAAGACTTTTCTACTAAAGTTTTAATACCTACTGTAAACCATGCATGTCAAACTCGCGGCCCACAGCGAATATATTTGCGGCCCAGTCACAACTTTCGCCAATGACCGATTATTAGTCGAAGTCTTAGAACTTAGAGGTGTATTTGAAACAAGATTTGCAGATTTTAAAATCTATGGAAGGCAAGTTTTCGTTGTTTTCTTCGATTTTCTCGATAAACATAGATAGAATCAGTACCTAATCATATGCAAATGAAAGTAATTGGGGTCCAGTGTGATTCAGATTTGAAGGCAAAATTCAGTGAAGTTGGGGTGCCTGAATGTTATAAATATTTGCCAGCCAGGTCTGAAAACACTCGAAAATTCGCATATGAAATTATTTCCAAGTACCTACTTACCGCTGCGAGCAGTTATTTACACTTAATAAATGAAATGTCGCCTGGCGGATCCAGAATTACTGACATTCACCTTGGATCAGTAATCACTGCGAACAAGAATTCCCCAGAAGTAGGAAAGATGGTGGCAGAGAAGAGATACTGTACTGTTCTAAATAAACCTACGTTTCAATAAAAATAGAAGTATTTTTGTTTGCGGCCCACATAAACTTATACCTTGTTTGTTTGGCCCGTGTTAGCTTTTGAGTTTGACATGCTTGCTGTAAACAGTGTACTAAACAATATTTTCCGACTAAACTTTACTGTAGAAAATGTTTTACTACAACGAAATAGATTCGTCTTCCACAATTTAAGCATATTTTATTGAGTACCCAATATTATTTCATGTATCTATTTACTTATTAATAATATGCATCCTTAAATATACGAGCCCTAACAACTAAATGTTCGGACAAAAGTAAATTTTTGAAGTATGAAAGGAGAACTGGAAATTTTACGCAAATAATTAGTAAACACCTAACAATACAATAAGATAAAGCCTTAATAACAATATTATGCGTGGAAGAAAATTATTTATTGGATTTAACAATATTTTAACCTTAATAATTAGCAAACTTTACAAAATGAATTTGCAACTAAATGTTGGGATAATTTTTAATTTAGAACCATTAATAAGAGGTTACGTCTCCTTTTGCTTTAATAGCTGCCTGTATTCTAGCAGCCATTGTATTTATCAAATTTTGGTACAATTCTGGCGTGAAACTGTCCCAAATTTCTTCTATTTTGGTCTTTAAGTCCCCAATGGTTCTTGGTGGATTATTACGTAGAATACGTTTAATTGTATGCCAAAGAGTTTCAATGACATTTAAGTCCGGACTGGAGGAGGGCCATGAAAGCACCTTTATGTCGTTTTCCCCAAGTTCAAAACTGTGATTTTTAAAAACAGTCGTTAGAAAATTACGTCACATTTTTCAAGTGCAATTTTAAAGCTACGAAATATGCCTAAAATCACCAAATAAAGAATTGGGGATTTTTTTGTACATAAAACCAACATCCAGCTTTGCAATTAAGTAAATTTTACCAAAATTCAATCATTGGTTCCAAAACTGTGATTATTTTAATGTAGGTAGCACCCTAAAAAAACACGTTTTTTGAAAAGTAAACTGTGGAATTCGAAAAAATGCAAAAAAATTCATATTAACATTTCAGGATTTTTTCAATATAGTACGATTATTGAGCTTTGATTTAAAAGTTTTTTGACACAAATTCAACCAGCGGTTTCAAAACTGTGATTTTTTAAAACAGTTACTAGAAAATTCTATCATTTTTAAAGGTGCAACTTTGAAGCTCCGATAAATGCCTAAAATCACCAAATAAAAACTTGTGTAAGTTTTTTGTAAAGAAAACCAACATCCAGTTTTGCAATAAAGTGAATTTCTTCAAAATCCGAATACTAGATCCAACGTTTTGAAAATAATAATTTTTTGTTTCTACAATTTTCCCATTCTGCTGGGTTAAAGTGCCACAGTTGTGGAACCGCCGAGCGGATTTTTACGAAATTTACGTTTTTATATAACTAAATGTTGGCATTATAACAGAAAAAACCATCAATATTATGGAAGTTAATTTAGATAACTTTTGCGCGTATGGAAAAAAGACAATCAAATTTACTTTTGTCCGAACATTTAGTTGTTAGGGCTCGTAGTATAGAACAGTTAGTTGACCTGTTTAAAATAATTGGTCAATTGTACTTCAAAATAATAATTTTACATTAAAATATAAAAACAAAAATTCCGCAAATTTAGGTTTTCCATCATTGTTATTAAAGTGTAATGATTAATTTATCAATAATTAGTGAGAAAGGCACTACTACTAGCGATTCTAGTTATTTTACACATCAAAAAGTTCAGTTAGTAGTTTTCAATCTGTTGTAATTTAGAAAATATTGAAGACCATCGCTTATTTTTATAATTTTAGTAATCAGTAGGTCCTTATAAAACAAAATTATGAATGTTTAAAAATCACTTTAGTACACATTCGCCAATTTTACCTAGTTGTGTGGCAGGAAATTTAAATTTATTCAATTTAATTGGCTGTTTACCGTCACAGATAGGTAATTACGAAATGAGAAAGAGAATCATCAGTGTACTTGAAAAATGTTATATTTATAAAAATTCAATTGAAGGATCCAATGCAAGAAGCAAGAACCAGCCATGTCCATTTTTTACGGAAAATGCGTTGGATATGCGGTCACGTCTTACAGAAATTGCTCTATCATCCTGTGAAAGAATCGGCTTTCTATCAATATCAACAAGTATTACAGATAATGCCCATACATTCCAGTCACTGAATTAATGATTTAAAGGCCCCAATCAAAACATTTTTTCCTGTTCCTGCAAAATTCATCAAAATGGACTTGGCTGGTTCTTGCATTGGATCCTTTAATTGAAGATGCTGATTTGAGATAAAAACTTTGTCATAGTTTCTCTCCTTTCGAAGCCAAACAAATTTAAGTGTCTTTTTAACTTGTACAGGGTGTCTCAATTTCGATGGGAATGGGGGGTTTTACCCATTTCTAGGCGAGATAGAACAAAATGGTTTTCTGAAAAATCGATTGGTAAAAACCACATCTTGATATCTCTACCCGTTATTAAGATATCTTTAAAAAGTGACATTTGGCTGATTTTTAAAAAGTGTCATAACTTTTTTGTTTATTAAAATATTTTAAATCTGTAAAGTGTTTGTTATAGTAGTTTTTCACGTAGAATAATGTGCAATAGAAATTTTTGTTCTAGGTTCAATACATTTCGAGTTATTACACCTAACTTTCTTATTTTAAATGCAATTAAAAAATTGCTTATATTTTTAGATTTTCAAAAATATATATCTTGGTATACTTATTTTCATATCTCACTGAATTATACGTTTTTATATTTTTAAATTCGTAAATTAAATGTTTTGAATATTATTAGTAGGCGTTGTTAAAGAAAATGTTATATCAATGAACCAGCGTCAAATAGTAAAATCCATTTATCAACAATAATATATCAAATGTAACAGGTAAAAAATCAACAATAAATAAACAGAAACACAAAATATATAACTGAAAGAGAACTAAACAATTGCAACACATTATAGTACGAATTTGTTGAATTAAATGTTCAAGTTGTTGTCCGTTCTGTTGAACACATAAACTTTTGGCACGGACAATATATTTTTTTTAAATAAATCGAACATAAAGGAAGAAATTGAGCATAGAGTAAGGCAGATTGCAAATAATTAGAAATATAAAACCAAATCAGATTTTTAACGTGATTCATGCTGCAATACAACAGTATCAGCAGCAATTTGAATATTTAAATTAAACAATTATTTGTTTAATATGTTTATAATTTACTAAAATGATTTCTATAAAAAAATGTAAAATCTTAAGTTTATGTTGATTAATATTAACGTGCCTGTGTTGTTACTATTCGACGTTGGTTCATTGATATATTTTTCTTTAACAACGCCTACTAATAATATTCAAAACATTTAATTTACGAATTTAAAAATAAAAAAACGTATAATTCAGTGAGATATAAAAATAAGTATACCAAGATATATATTTTTGAAAATATAAAAAAAGCAATTTTTTAATGGCATAGCCAACTATGGTTTGCATTTAAAATAAGAAAGTTAGGTGTAATAACTCGAAATGTATTGAGTCTAGAACAAAAATTTCTAGTGCTAATTATTCTACGTGTAAAACTACTATAACAAACACTTTACAGATTTAAAATATCTTAATAAATAAAAAAGTTATGACACTTCTTAAAAATCGGCCAAATGTCACTTTTTAAAGATATCTTAATAACGGTTAGAGATATCAAGATGTGGTTTTTACCAATCGATTTTTCAGAAAATCGAGCACAGTATTGCGAAAATCATTTTTTTCTATCTCGCTTAGAAATGGGTGAAACCCCCCATTCCCATCGAAATTGAGACACCCTGTACGGTATAGCTGATAAGGTTAATATCGAAGTTAATATGTATACTTAATTATTTGAAATTTTCTGCCACCTACTATTAACACCATTATTATCTACTACAATCGAGGTGTAACACATTCTAAACCTCGTTGAAAAACTTGTAAGATTTTCCACTCTGAAATACCTGTAGATGAATAGATTTGGGACTTTGATTTGCTGGCATTTGAAATGCTGGGATTGGAGATGTTTGACTAGGATATACATAATTTCTCCGTAAGTCTGGTGATCCGTGCTATTATTAATCCAAAGCAGCGTGCGTAAAATTAACAAATTAATGTCATAATTTGCATGTTAAACAATAATAAACACTTAGGAAAGTTTTCGCATAGTAAAAATCACCTGCAGGGGTATATGTTCAACTTGCATATTCGAGAAATGTTTAGGAGTACCAGGAAAAGGTCTGTGCCGGTTTCTTGGGTCGTCCCATGTAGTAGATCGTGTGAAATGGTTTATGTAGTAACTAAAAATTGTTTATTACAAAGCTGTTTATATACACATGAAAGTTTACATACTATTTGCCTGTTTTTTCATCAACTTTACAGTCCCATCCAGGGGGTAGATTGTCTTGTAGTTCCGTCATTATATTAGAACAGTTCGTGTTTGTATTGTTAATTAAATTAACAATTTATTTTATGTATGTTTGCTTTGGACGATCGGTATTGATTTTTTAGTTTACCTTTGACAGTTGACAGTTGACAATGACAACAAATATGAAGTTGATATTAATGAAGTTAGCTCGTCTGAAGAGTAGCGCTCTACGATTCACAAAACACTGACACAGAGGGTTTCCCCACCCCCACAAAACATTCGCTTTGGCTATGCTATGAACTATAGTATAAGGACCATGCTTCAAATTGTATGTTAAAATTGATATGAATATTTAGAAATGTTGTGGTCGTAAATACATGTAGTACGCCTCTGTCCCTAATAACACTAGTGACTATTCTAGGGAGTTTCTTTTTACACTAATTTGTTTGACAGTTTCAGAGAATACGTGGTTAATTTTTGTACACAGATATGCCACATTCTTAGTTTTTAAAATTTTGTTAGTTAGATCAACTGGACCTCCTTCAAAATGAACTCAATTAGTTATTTATTGTGTTTTATTAGTTTCTATTTAATTGATGTGGAAGGACAAAGAGTTCCACCTGGGGTTCCTCCTCAACAATATGCGGTAATTTTTTTGAATTTTATGAACATATGTTTATAAGTATTTATACTTAAATACTTTTGACGATATATTTTATTGCCTTATTTAATAACTTATTATTATCCTTGGGATAATTATTAATTTCTGATGTTCTTTTTACTCGAGTGTCTTTTAAACATATTTAAAAAAATTGAGGTTATATCACAGAATTATGCGTTAAATTATTTAAATTCAGCTTTATTCAGTTTAGTTTACAACTAATCAATATTCAATGATGTATTACTCATATAAAATACTTAAAATATAAATTTTACGCAAACTGTTGACGTTCTATTTTACATAACTTGAAAATTCCTTAAGCTATATAAATCTGTTTTTCTTTCAGCAACAACAACAATATCAGGCACCTCAATACCAGCAACAGCAACAGCAATACCAACAACCCCACCAGGTGCCTGTTCAACATCAAGTACCTGTTCAACATCAAGTCCCTGTACAGCACCAAGTGCCAGTTCAACAAGTTCCGATGCACCAGCAAGTACCAGTTCAACAACAGGTTCCAGTACAACACTTACCCGTTCAACAACATGCTCAACATCACCCCCATGCCCATGGACAACAACAACAAATTCTAAATGCTGCAAATATCGCCCATGAAAAAGAGTAAGGAATTTTTATAACATTTTAAAGACGGATCATTTTATTGGGGCTTATAAAAAAGCAAAATTGCGGTGGAAGTTTGGCAATATTAAATTGACTTGATCATAATGTAGTTAGTGTAGTTTCCAAAAAGAATGTTACTTTTTCATGATAGTAAAACTGAAATTTTTTTCAGGCACATAGCTGAACATTTAGAAGTGCCAATCGATACAAGTAAAATGACAGACCAAGAATTACAATTCCACTATTTTAAAATGCACGATGCTGATAATAACAATAAATTGGACGGCTGTGAACTAATTAAAAGTCTAATCCATTGGCATGGTAAGTTTTCCTAATTTTTTACTTACTTGTATTTGGGAGTGTACGTAAATATATGTAGTGCTTACTGTTTTGTCCAGAACAAGGTAGCAAAGAAAAAAGCCCAGGTACCGTAGAAGAAAAAGTTTTCAAAGACGAAGAATTGATCAATTTAATTGATCCCATACTTAGTGTCGATGATGCCAATAAAGACGGCTACATTGATTATCCTGAGTTTATTAGAGCCCAACAGAAGGCTGCTGGCCAGCCAAAACCGTCTGCCTAATTGGTATGTGCTTATCTGTGTTGTTTTCCAAATGCATTTTTAAGTTGTTTACTATCTATAGAGGGTGTTCGCGCGAAGTGGCTCACTATTGCTAACTTCGTTATTATTGGAGCTACAAAGTCGGTTAAATTAGCAAACTAGTAGCATTTTTTCCGCTTATTACAATGGTGAAAACAGAAAAAAACAATTTTTTAAAATGGAACACCCTATATATTTTTGCAGAAATCGATGACAAATTAAATTCTGTACAAAAAATGTCCTTAATTTTTTTTTATTATAATTTAAAATAAACGAGTTATTTTGAAAAAAGTTTGCAGTTCTTTAAAATCAAGTAGCCATAAAACGGAATAGTAATTTATTAAAACCAAACAATCATAATTTTGAATTTAAGCAAATTGAAAAAAACTTGAAAGAATTACGGAAATATTACTATTTTATTTAATATTTTTATTATACAGGTGTTTGCGCAAAATGGTTCACTATTGCTAACTTTGATATTATTGGAGTTACAAAGTCGGTTAAATTAGCAAACTAGTAGCATTTTTTCTGCTGATTATAATGGTGAAAACAGAAAAACAATTGGCCATCTGGTTTTCGAAATATTCACAAAAATAACATTTTTTAAATGGAACACCCTGTATATTTTTACAAAAATCGATGATAAATTTAATTCTGAACAAAGAATGTTCTTATGGTTTTTTGACAATTATTTAAAATAAACGAGTTATTTTGAAAAAAAGTTTTCCAAGTTTTAATATCATGTAGCCATGAAAATTATAATTTTGTAAATTTTCAATATTTCCGTAATTCTTTCAAGTATTTTTCAACTTGCTCAAATTTAAAATTATGATTGTTTGATTTTAATAAATTACTATTCCGTTTTATGGCTACTTGATTTTAAAGAATTGCAAACTTTTTTCAAAATAACTCGCTTATTTTCAATTATTATCAAAAAAAGATGAGGATGTTTTTTGTATAGAATTTAATTTACCTTCGAATTTTGCAAAAATATATATGGTGTTCCATTTAACAAAATGTTATTTTTTTGAATATCTTGAAAACCAGATGGTCAATTGTTTTTTTGTTTTCACCATTGTAATCAGCGGAAAAAATGCTACTAGTTTGCTAATTTAACCGACTTGGTAGCTCCAATAATAACGAAGTTAGCAATAGTGAGTCACTTCGCGCGAACACCCTGTATATATTTAATATTTCGATTTTTTAGGAGAGAGCGCTAAACCAATATCAATGACTGATGATCGATTATCTGAACTAGTTGATGAAATTTTAGCTACAAATGATTTCAATAGTGATGGATATGTAGACTATGTCGAGTATAAGAAATTTTACGAAAATGTTTAGTTTTAAGGTTACCTACTTAGTTTGTTTTCTTAATTTTGTTATAAATTGGTTGTGCAATTTTTTTTATGTATATATTGAATTCGTACAAATAAAATAAAATGTAATTTTAAAGCAATGCGAAGGTGGTTCGTATATTATTTTAGCTTCATTTATATGTATGTGTCCTTGTTATAAAGAAAAAACTTGAGTGTTTTGCAATTTTAATACAATATTTTTATTGAAATCTATTTACTGTACTACTGGCGAGTTTCCTCGCTGTGGTAACTTCGTCGTCAAAGACATCAGTTGCGCAGGTATCACTTAGATTAAGATTCTAGCGGTCGTTGGGGTTTTGTCGAGTGTATTTGTGATGCTGGGTGTCACCTATTGCGGGGGCCACCGGAGTACTCAGCGGATTTTGCGGGTTTCTTGTAGTTACCAGAGGCCAAATAGAATTTGTCCACATCAATATTTTTTACCTAGGTACTGTATTCCTGTTTATTTTATCCACTTTATCTCATCGAGATTTCGACTGGCGCCTAGGTCAGCTTGTGAAAAAATAATTGTTGGACCGGTGGATTTACCAAGACTTAGGGTAACGGACAGAACCCGCTCGAGTTAGCTGTGGCTGTTGCCAAAAAATACTACTATAAAATTTTAGTTTAATTAAGCGTCACAATATGTTTAAATTTTCTTGTTAACTAGAAAAAAATCCACATATGGTTTAAACAATTTTTTAAAATTATATTGTAAGGGTGAAAGAAAAACACCCAATTCAAAATAATGCTGGTTCAAATTTTCACTGTCAGTAAATGAGAATTGTAGTGTATAGTGTGTATAAAAAATTAAGGCTGCTTCACTTCAGGATCTGGTATAGTTCGGGAGCCAGCGACACAGATTTTTGAAAGATTTGTTTAAGATTAATTTAATTTTTTTTGTGTCATATTAAAGCTATAGATACATGAAATAGACTCCTGCCGGTGTGACAGCGGGACACCGGCCGATGGCAGCATGGTAAATGTAAAACTGTAAATGTTAGAAATGTTTAAAGATTAAGCTTTATCTGTTGTTTAATAACATTTAATTAAACCTTAAAATGAAGGCATTATTATTCTGATGACGCCAGTGGTGCCTTCAACGTTTAATGTCCGAATGGTTTATTATTTAGGTCCGAAATATTTTTAAGTAAAATTTGCTGTTTTACTAATAAGAATAATCTAGTAGTTTTTAAATTCCGTTACTATGACACATTGAATAAACAAAGCAGTACCTACGGCTTGATAGCCAGTAGGGCATTGTTTGTCTTATAATATAATTTGTCAATGTCATTAATATTATTAACATGTAGATGGTTAATCGTTGTCCCCCCAAAGAGGTGGCAGGAGTTCATTTTGTTGACAGGCTACATTATTACTATAAGAAAAAAGATAAACCATCCTTAAACAAATGTAGCAAGGAAAAGTGTTGCTGGCTCCCGGACTAGTAGGATATTGATTCTCGCACAAAAAACGTTCATATGAACATGGGATGGCAAATATTTCTCTAAAGAATAATAGAGAAAAACGTTAAAAAAAGATGCTTTTTGCCAGAAAGTGACAATTTGCTATCAAGATCATAAAAAAAGACACCCAGATGTAGGTAATAGGTCTTTAAAATAAAATGGTTTTTCATTTATTTTTGAAAACATAGAATTTTCCTGTAATTATTATCGTTTATACAGGGTGTTCGCGCAAAGTGGCTCACTATTGCTAACTTTGTTATTATTGGAGCTACAAAGTCGGTTAAATTAGCAAACGAGTAGCTTTTTTTTCGCTGATTGCAATGGTGAAAATTGACCATCTGGTTTTCGAGATATTCACAATAATAACATTTTTTTAAATGGAACACTATATATTTTTGCAGAAATCGATAACAAATTAAATTCTGTACAAAAAATGTCCTTCATTTTTTTTTATTATAATTTAAATTAAGCGAGTTATTTTCAAAAAAAGTTTGCAATTCTTTAAAATCAAGTAGCCATAACACGGAATAGTAATTTATTAAAACCAAACAATCATAATTTTGAATTTAAGCAAGTTGAAAAACTTGAAAGAATTACGGAAATATTACGATTTTATTTAAATTTTTAATATACAGGTGTTTGTGCAAAGTGGTTCACTATTGCTAGCTTTGTTATTATTGGAGCTACAAAGTCGGTTAAATTAGCAGACTAGTAGCATTTTTTCGCTGATTATAATGGTGAAAACAGAAAAACCATTGGCCATCTGGTTTTCGAGATATTCACAAAAATAACATTTTTTAAATGGAACACCCTGTATATTTTTGCAAAAATCGAAGATAAATTAAATCCTGAACAAAAAATGTTCTTATGCTTTTTTGATAGTTATTTAATATAAGCGAGTTATTTTGAAAAAAGTTTTAATATCAAGTATCCATGAAAATAATAATTTTGTAAATTTTCATTATTTCCGTAATTCTTTCAAGTATTTTTCAACTTGCTTAAATTCAAAATGATTGTTTGGTTTCAATAAATTACTATTCCGTTTTATGGCTACTTGATTTTTAAGAATTGCAAACTTTTTTTCAAAATAACTTGCTTTTATTAAATTATTATCAAAAAAAGGACATTTTTTGAATAGAATTTAATTTACCATCGATTTTTGCCAAAATTTATAGGGTGTTTTATTTAAAAAAATATAATTTTTTTGAATATCTTGAAAACCAGATGGTCAATTGCTTTCTTGTTTTCACCATTGTAATCAGCGGAAAAAATGCTAATTTAACCGACTTTGTAGCTCGAATAATAACGAAGTTAGCAATAATGAGCCACTTCGCGCGAACACCCTGTATAACAAATATTTATGAAAGAAAATACAAGAATCACACGCAGAGAAAAGTTGTAGTTTTCTAGATGAGAAAACTTCCTTTTATTGCTTACTATAGACTCACTTCAAAATTTGTCCAATCTTATTATGTCCTGCAAATAGCCATAAAATATAGAGAAATGGAAGGCTTTTCTTGCAGTTTAGACTATAACAAGACAAATTAGTATAAATTTCATAAAAATTGAATATCTGTCGAAAATTCCTGATTTTATTTTGGATCAATTTTCCCTATCTGAAAATGAGAATTTTATTGTATTGGGTGTATAAAAAGTGAAAGCTGCTTTACTTTAGGACCTGGGCATTGATTTTCGAACATAAAATGTGGGATGCAAATTGCTAAAAAATGACAATTATCAAAAAAAATCACGATTACTATACTTCCTTATTACTTCGTATAAGAAAGTAAAAACACCCAGGTGTAATAGAGGTTTTTAAAAACTATTGATAATAATTCTATGCTAAATCAATGTCACAGGAAAACTGTGTAAAAACTCTGCATTATTTAAGCTGTCAGTGGAATTTTTTCGTTGAACCTAAAAAAAGATGGTTTAAATTAATATAATTTATATATTTTTTTTGTAAATAGTACATGTTCTAACACAAATTTTATGCTCTTATATGTACAATAATTGTGATATAGATGTGGCACATACAATTTACATAAATTTAGGTAAACAATTACAGGTAGATTTGTTTGATAAATTTATATAAGATTGTGAATATAACATTTTAATTTAAATTTAATAAAAAATAATATCTAACATCAACAACATTAAACATATACACATATTTGGGTTGTTTTTTGCGACACTTTTCAGAAATTAATTTCTTAAGTAGGTACATTATCTTATAAATATATGTAGTAATAATTATAATTTTTAATTAGTATAATATATGATGTTCATAGTAGCACCATACATTGACGCTGAGTAACAATAATAAAAGGGTATATAAAAAGCTACGTTTTAAATATTTTTGTTGTTTTCACTAAATAAATGTAATATTTTTTTTATAATATTTATTATATTTAACCAAAAATATTGTCAGGTTTGACTCTAACATAGATCACACATTTAGAATCTAATACAAACAGTCTTAACATTTATCAACAATTACCTAAAATTTATATGACATAGATATGTCTAACAAGAATTATGATTTACTATGGTTATAAGATGGATTTAAATTTTTTGTAACTTTGCAATAAGATGTATATTATTATCAGAAACCATACAGTCAAAAAACCATGTTTACTGAACTTAAAAGGGCAGTAAAAATAGTATAAAGAAAAAATTACATTTGTCAAAGTTCTTCAAAAAATTGAATACCTACTAAAAAGTGAAAATATATTTTATAGGCAAATTTCTCAAATTTACTATTCTACCACTCGAAGGAATGAAGACTAGAAAGAGCAATATTTTTGTGAATTATTAATCAAGGTTTTCTATTTTTTTACAATATTATATTTTTCATTTTGTCTCATGTAAGCTGTATTTTTCAATTTTGAAAATGATCTTTTGATGTTAAGAAGTTGAATTACTATGATTTACTGTTTTCTTTTTAATATAAATTTGAAAATGATATTTTCCTTTCGAGACAGAAAATTATTTCGAATTATCATTATTAATCATTTAAAAAATATGCAGCGAAATTTAATTTTGAAAATAAATTTAGTATGTACCCTGTTTTCCAAAATAGACTAAAATGTAATAAGTGCAAGTTATTTTTTGTGCAAAGTGTTGAATTATCGCCCCATTTCAGGATTTTTTTTTATAACTTTGACTTTTTTATCTGCTTAAACTTGGCAACAAGAATATGGTTTTTATAATTCTAGGGTTCCTATAATTTCCGTCTCTATAACAATTTCGCAGCCCGAATAAATTTAAAATATTTAAGTATGTGTACAGGGTGATTCTTTTATCTGGGGAAATGCGTTTTTCTCGTAAACGGCTGAAGGAAATTAAATTTTGAAAAAAGTGTTATATACCTACTGGCTGTCACTCAAAATTAGGATAAAAATATAGACTTTAATGTGCATGACGCTAGGCGTCGCGACGCTCCAAAAATTTTTTCGGCAACCTACCACTTTTATTACATCAATGGAAAGGTCTTTTAATTTTGAGTCTTTTTTCTAAAAACCAATTTTTTTTTATTCTTATTTTTTAAAAAGTTATGATCAAATTTAAATTATTTCTGTTCTAACTAAATTTTGAAATATTTTTAACAGTAGGCCGAGTTTTCCCTCAAATACTAAAGTAGATCTTATTATATAAAATAAAGTAGGCTTAAAAAAAACAAAACCTGTTATTTGTCAACATATTACAACAACAAAAAACTTATTAATACCTAAATTAAACAAAAAATTTAATGAAAAAGTTGATTATTTTAAGAATTGTTCAATATGAGTACCATTGTTATCTAAACATAAATTATAACGTTTTCTTATTTCATTATACGTGACTTTTCCTACAACATTAGCATTAATTTCAGGACAGGCATCGACAATCTTTTGTTTTAAATGATCTATATTATTAGACCTTGTTTTGTAAACTTTATTTTTAAGAGTTCCCCACAAGAAAAAATGGAGAGGTGTTAAGTCTGGAGACCTAGGAGGAAATTCTACTGGCCCGTAAATTCCCATCCACCTTTCTTCATATTCTATATTTAAATAATTCCGCACAATAGCAGCATTATGACAAGGAGCCCCATCTAGTTGAAGCCACAAATGTCTTCTAATCTTAAGAGACACATTTTTTTGGTGTAATTTAGGTATTAATAAGTTTTTTGTTGTTGTAATATGTTGACAAATATCAGGTTTGGTTTTTTCTAAGCCTACTTTATTTTATATAATAATATTTGAAGGAAAACTCGGCCTACTATTAAAAATATTTCAAAATTTAGTTAGAATAGAAATAATTTAAATTGGATCATAACTTTTAAAAAAATAAGAATAAAAAAAATTGGTTTTTAGAAAAAAGACTCAAAATTAAAAGACCTTTCCAGTGATATAATAAAAGTGGTATGTTGCTGAAAAAATGTTTTTGGAGCGTCGCGACGCCTAGCGTCATGCATATTAACGTCTATATTTCTATCCTAATTTTGAGTGACAGCCAGTAGGTAGATATATAACACTTTTTTCAAAATTTAATTCCCTTCAGTCATTTACGAGAAAAACGCATTTCCCCAGATAAAAGAATCACCCTGTACTTTAATTCGTTCATGATATTTTAATGCATTAATTTAGTTCATTGCAGTGTAATTTGGGCTTTATGAAATAAAGTCACGAATTTACTAAGGTCAATGCCTTTTCACAAAAGGTATTATTAATTAATTAGTAGCTGTGTAATCAATCAACCTGGAACGTTAAGATAATCAATGCGTCGGCATCGCATTGAATAATTATCTTAATGCAAAGCCAAGAGTTAAAAACTGCATACAGGAAAAAACTTAAACTGTGGCAGAAAATATCGTGAACAGATTATGAACTTGAACGTATAATGTTAAAAAATTACTTTATTTACTGGCAAGATTACCAAATTTTCATTGGCATTATAGAGAGTGCTCCAGAATTTTGTTTGAAAAAAGTTTAAGACCTAAAAAACTGTCTCATTTTAAAAGATATAAATAATTTTAAATTGTTTACCATAATCTGTAATAATATACACCTTACGCCAGATTCTCCAGTACTTTTGTGTCACTTCTGTACAGCTGACGCTCTTAGCACCTCACTGCCTTTCATAAATAATATAAGAAGAAGGGATCTATTATTTGTAATCTACACATCCAACAAGAAATTACATTTTGCAAAGAAACGTGACCCGTTTAATTTAAACTCAGTTATTTGTCCAAAATTGTTGACTTAATTTGAGCATTTTATTATTAAATTAATCCTTCTTAATATTACAATTAACACCTAATTCATTTACATGTAGAGCCAAGAATGCTTTAAATATATATGCTATATGAAATATATTCAAGATGTTACTTTATTGATAGGGTAAAACTGTATTTTTTGGGGTTTTAATCGACTTCCTAGTTGAAATTTTATCAATAAATAAATCACAATGATTGGACATTTAATTAAACAGTGATTTGTCCAAATTTTTATAGAGCAACAAGCAACATCTTGTCTATATCCAGATATGATTTTGTTGATATATTTAACTTTTTTTTTATTAATTTTTTAATATTATTTAAAAAATGTAGGTTTCCATTTTACCGCCAGAACATTAGAAGGAGGAAATGGTATTTTTTAATACGACCATACATCGATGATGATCTAGTATCTAAGTTGGAGAGGACTTTATAGATAAATAAATACCTAAAACATTCCAAAATTAAACCATTACAGACTTTCAAATCTGAACTGAATTCGAAGACAAATTTTCGATTTGGTAGATGTGTTAAATACATAAATAAAATGTACCGAAAATCTAGAGAAATGTGCAGTTCAAAAACCAATTATAATTGTTTCATGTGGATTTTAACTGTAAAATTATTAGAAAATATACCGGAACCTCTTTTTTTCTCGAATAATAAAGATTTCATATAAATAGGTAATTTTATTTGCCTATCAATTTTATTGTCGTTAAAAATTTAATTACTGTGCAAATATGACGTGTGCCAAATTAATTATAATATGGTTACACGCGATTTGAGTGATTGAAAAAAATAATGAGGCAATGTTCCATTTTTATAAATTATATGTTCGAGAAGGCCCAAATCTAACGCCCTGTGTATCAGCCTCACGTCTCCAATGTAAAATGACAATTTGTGCTTTACGTCCATTTCTTATTAAGAACAGAAGCTCGATCCCCTCTGGAAGCTGAGGATCCAGGGGATCAATTCCGAATTAGCTTAGTGGTGATTCAAACACTATTTTGCTCTCATAGGTAAGCACAAAAATACAGGGTGGCCCAGAAAATACACGTGATTCTTGAGATTATCTTGCATAACAGCCCTATATAAAAGTTTACCCTTTTAACCCATTTTTAAGCCAAATCTCGTTTTTAAAAGCTCGTTTTTTTCTAAATTATTAGTTTAACAAAAAAATAATATAAACCAGAATTTAATTGGTAGCTTCTCCATTCTAAATTTTCAATCATTCTTACATTTTCTGAAAAACTTAATAACACTTTCCGTATCCAATTAGTTAGCTCACTTTAAGTATTCAGATATTCACAAATTATTGCAAATTTTACAATTTTTTCTCCATATACCTAGTGTAAATATTTTGACAATTATTACTAATAAGTAAGTAAACCTTCCAATATTATTGACTACAAACATTATTTTGTAATTAAAGAGATATTTCGTATTTCTCTTGGAACACCCTGTATTGAACGATTGCTACATGTTTACGTATAGATCGGCAATAAGTTTTAAAATTTTATAAAATTATCGTTTGCAACTGGCAAGTTGGATTAATTCGTTAGATAACTCGTTATAGTTTTAAAGGCCAGAGGGAATAGTAAGTTAGCTTTGCAGAGGTGTTCAATTTCTAAAATTTATTATAAAACTCCCTACAGACCAGAACTGACTTTGAGATAACCCCATTTTCATTAGTAGAACACCCTGCGTATTTTACTTAACTGCAACAAAATAAATAATTTGGTATCTATGTATTTTTTCTTATGTCTATGTTCAGCAGTAAAAAATAACGGCGTAATATTTTTCCCAACTGTTGCCCCTTGTCATTGAAACTTTTTTAAATTGGTACATAATTTAATATAAACTTCGCCGCCTAGCGATAAAACATTTCATATTTAATGTGTTTTTGAACTGCACTTGTCGGAAAACATGAAATTAAAAACCGCAATTAATTTATAAGGTAATAATATATCACTGGTTTTTTACTGTGTGTGCACAATCTTAAATTAATAATTTTGGTCAGAGAATCTCGTAAACGCATTCTCGTAATGGGAGCGGGGCGGTAGGGGTCGACATTCGCTCATGTCCATGACGGCGGAGGACGAACGCCGACTGGTGAGCGTCATATCGATGAATCAAACACTGCCATCGATGAAGAAATATCTTGATCCTTTCTGCAACATTCTAGGAATTCATCTAATGTCACTACACCGTCTTTATTCTTATCCATTTTCTGAAACATAAAGTTTTATCATCATTGCGTAAATAGCAATAAAGTGATCTTTATATATCATATACCGTTGAAAATTTCAGTTTTATTGCAATAAATGAAGTAGCGCATTCGTAGATTGCATAAAATGGAACAGATTGCTACTTAGTTGTGTTTTCAGTTTTCAGAGTAAAAATATGTTAAAAATTGTTTTTTTAAAGCGAGATTCAATAAGTACCCAATATGTTTACAAATTGAAATAATAAAATGTAATTAACAACAATTCTATGGATTATTATTGATTAAATAAAATAAACTTTTCTTCGCATTTATTTAATAATTAGCAGCTCCTTATACAAATATGTTAAAGTTTCATATAAATACGAATTCATGTACAAAGACTAATGAAAGAAAATATCTTTCTTAAGAAAATACAAGAATAATACTCAGAGAAAAGTTATAGTTCTCTAGTTAAGAAACTTTCTGATTTTACTGCTATTCACTTTAAAATTTGTCCAATCCTAGATTATGCCCTTCAAATTGCCATAAAAAAAAATAAAAAATGGAATGTATTCCTTACGGTTTAGGTTACAAAGAGACAATTTAGTAGAAATATCACAAAAAAATGAAAATCCCTCGAAAGTTCCTGATTTTATTGCCCACTGTAAATTTACTTTAGAAAAGTTGTAGTTTTCTAGTTAAGAAACTTTCTGATTTTATTGTTTACTATTATCAGTGGCGTAGCTAGAACTTTTGTTGCCCGGGGCCAACAATAATTTGCCCCCCCCTTCCAATGCTCATAGTTATTTAGTCCGGGGGACGCTTTCAAAAAAGAGTGAATATGTAGCTAACAATGAAGATGCGAGCGTAGCGAGTTTGCTATTAGCGCCTCAGGCGAAATTTTTTCCGGGGTTCAAGGTCATCCTTTTTCCGGGTACCTTTTGTTTAATAATCTTGATCACGTCCCATGCCTGGTTGCTTTGATAGGAAGGTTTTTTATCATGTTTTTATGAAATTTATAAAAAGGAGATCTACTTGGTCAGTAAAATATTTGATATAAGTAAGTACCTACTGAATAAATAAAAGAAATTTTTTAATTGTTCGGCAAACACTAACGAGAAGGTGTAGACTGTAGAGATTCCGTTAACTTGTTACATTACTACCAAACACATGGCCAAAAAAACAATTTTTTTAAAATTAAAGTTTTGCTTCACCAAACATTTATTTTTTATGACTGCATCCTGCTCAAGATTATGTCTTAAAGCATTAGCAGTATCGTGTTCTATCGCTTAATTGTTATGCAGTTTCTTCTTATCGTTTATTGAACATATCATTTTTAGGGCAAGACTCTAGCGACAGCGTTGAAGATACTACTTACTATACCTGTTTCAGTTGAATCCTGCGAAAGATCATTCAACAAATTAACATTGATTAAATCTTACTTGAGATCAACCATGAGTCAAGATAGGCTTTCAAATCTTGCGATTCTCGCAATAGAAAGTGAAACTGGTGTAACTTATTGAGATTATGGGGATATTATAAACGAATGCGCAGCAGTTAAAACAAGAAAAGTGAAGTTCTAAGATTTTTATAATATATTTATAGGTACATATATTATCTATATAAAAATATTAATTATTTAATATTTTGCTTTATTAAATTTAAGTTGGAAGTACATAAGAAAATTATATTTTTAAGTCGAAATTAAGATTGAATTTTAGCGAGTAACAAATTTTAAGCATCGTTTACAAATCACCATAAACAGCAAAGATCGTTTTGCCGCCCTTCGAACCATTGCGCCCGGTGCAACGGCCCCCTTCGCCCCCCTAGCTACGCCACTGACTATTATCACTTCAAAATTCGTTCCATCTTAGATTATGTCTTTGATTGCCATAAAAAATAAAAAATGGAATTCTTTCCTTGCAGTGTGGGTTACAAAGAGACAAATTGGTAGAAATTTTACAAAAAATGAAAATTCGTCGAAAATTCTTGTATTTCTCTGTAAATATTTGTAAATTTACTTCAGAAAAGTTGGATAGTTTACTAGTTAAGAAACTTTCTGATTTTATTGCTTACTATAGACTAACTTCAAAATTTGTTCAATCTTAGATTATGTCTTCCAAATTGCTATAAAATATGTATAAAAAAATTGTAAGAGATCTTTGTAGTTTAGGTTATGAAGAAACAAATTAGTAAAAATTTTATAAAAATGAAATTCCGTTGATAATTCTTAATTTCATTCCCAATGTAAATTTACTTCATTTATTACAAGAAAAGTTGTAGTGTTCTAGTTAAAAATGTCTCTCATTATACAGAGGAAGATAACTAAATATATTCTGGCAGTTTGTTTTTTCTACAAATACACAAGTTAGTTCCAATGGAAGATTTGTGAAACTGTTTGTTTTTGGCTACCCTTTGCTAAGGTACTTTCAAATGTATAATAAATTTTGCATAGTTTTAGTTCCTAAAATAATAAGGAAAATTAGAAGAAATAAAACATATATTATGGTGGTACCGAGTGATATCAATGTAAAATTTATACATATCATTCGTACTCAATGGATACATATCCATCAGTAGGTACATACGTATACATTAATTAATTCCATTTTTCCAATGAATTCCATTCGAGTTCCCCTGACTCATTAGGTGCTTCCCCAGAAATCCTAAGTATATTAAATGGACAAACCTAACCCCAACGATCCGAACTGCGAAGTGTAAAATGCAATGCGCATGTGTAGCAAATAAAAATATCTTGTGCCTACTGCCGAGTTCCCCTGGCGTGTCCAAAATATTTGACCCTTCGATTATTACGAATTTTGAAATGTGAACATAATATTGTAAAAACAGATTCCCACCTTCTTATTTTACCGATGATTAGGTACTTTCAGAACCTTGAAAATTGTTATAACACCTGCGCATCCACCAATAATTAAACTGTCTAAAATCCTGTTACGTAAAAAAAACAGTGGCGTACCATTCTTGTATTAAAATAATTTAATACGATTACCCACGTTCCTAGTAGATCTGAAAATATTTAACCTAACCTGGACAATTACTGTTACTACCTCTTCGGTTAAATGACAGAAAAGTGGAATATTTAATCCACAGGGTGTTCCAAAAATATCTCTCGTCTTTTTGGGAATCAGCAATTAAAAATAAATTTAAATTGTAGTGGAAAAATGTCCGGTATGTAATTGAGTAGTCGTGCGTATTTATTTATTTATTAAACCAACACAAAAAATCTATTTATTGGTTAAATTATATTAGTCGTAGTATTATTTTTATTCTGATAAGTTTTAATATTGAATTACATTTTATTAACTTTTTTTAAATTACAATTTGCCACATAATATACATAATGAGCTGTCTAACTCCCGGAAGCTCTTAGCTAAATGCCTCAGTGTATTTCATATGCACTATGATTTTATTGATCGCAAATGAACTAGCAATTACTCTAATTGCACACAAACCCATTTTCCAAATATATCTCCGTTTCTTAAAAGTACACTTAGGTAAATAGATGTTATTTTTATGGAAGAAAATTAATGATTCGTAGTGAAGTACAAAAAATTGTGCTAATAAAATAATAAATGACAGACATTTTTAACTAAGATTATACCCAAACCTACTTTTTTGTTGAGTTCTTTTTATAAAAACACTGTACACGCTTGATGTTCTTTAATTTAATCACGAAAGAATGGTTTCATATAGACGAAATTTTATTGTGGCTGTTTTGGACAAGAGAACAATTTTTCTCTTTTACCGCTTCAAAGTTATTATGGATATTAAACATGGGGTATTGCAATTTTAACTTCCTTTCTACTTTTTGTATATGGATCTTTTACGATGTCTAACGGTTTCACGAATGCACAGTTTTAATAAAAAACTTACTATAAATAGTGCATTCGTGCTATACGTAGGTTTTGTGCTCAAGGTTTTTGTCATATGATATAAAACACTACTGCATAAAGTTGGTGTTTGCTCTATTGTAACTTAAAAAGTCTGTAATAAAAACACAAGCCCATCGCTTATATTTTTCACGAAAATATTACACATTCAAGTGAGTATAAATTTCAGGACTATGTTGTATCTAATATAATATGTTCAAGTCCAATTTTACTTGTATAATTAAATTAATGAATCTGACTCTCTAAGTTAAGTATAAGATAAAGTGATTTTACAAAAGTTACGAGTAAATAAAAGGCAAGTTTCCATTAAATGAATAGGTACATACTTTACGTGTTAATGTTTACGTCAGAATAACGTATTGTTAGATTGTTGGTGAACAATAGTTTACTCTTAGCTAAATAAGCTGCTTACGTCTCGTTACTAACAAATAAGAATTTGGTGTAACTGGAAAAAATAGTTCCAATGTTTACAAAAAAATCTTTGCAAAAAAATATCTCTTATACCCGACACATGATTTACTTATGCATACATGAGACTCTCAAAATATCATACGACACCAGCGGTCGCCGTGCGAACTATTAAAGATGGCCGCAATAGGGCAAAAGTTTCAAAATAATAGTTAAATTGTCATTCCTGTAACTACATATTAATTTGTCTCCAAAAAAACTTACAATTA
This sequence comes from Pediacus dermestoides, assembly GCA_963942485.1. Taxonomy (NCBI): domain Eukaryota; kingdom Metazoa; phylum Arthropoda; class Insecta; order Coleoptera; family Cucujidae; genus Pediacus; species Pediacus dermestoides. Next base: position 9,168,655 of record OZ012627.1, read on the forward strand.
AGTTAGAGATTTGAATTATGGAATTTCCCTCGGCGTATAGAAAATTAAGTGGCGGTGGAGGTTGCTGCGTTCAAAACTGCACTGCGCTTCTACGAAACGTAGAAATGTCAATTTGAGTTTCCGTAAAGTACCAGCCCGAGGTAGTGCTAAAATTGAAATTTATTTGTCACTGTTGAACTCGTTGAAAAACGTGTGGAGTGGCTCAAGAAGTTAAATGTAAAAGATCGAATAAGGAAATACTGGTTTGTGAGCTGCACTTTCATAGAGACGATTATCACTTACCAGGTATTAATATTCTTCTGGTTTAAAAATGGGACGACTTACTTGCAACTAAACTGCTGGCCAATTGAAACGTACCAAGCGAATTTTTAGGTTGAATTTAAAGTCAAATATTTTGAAAATAAGAAAAGATATCAACATGAGGTTTTCAGGATTCAAGAGATAATTTAATTGCGAAAACAATAGTGTGACCCGATTTTTTTACTTTGAAGTACGTTACTATCTACAGGGTATGAAAGAAAGTCGTCTTTTTTTTCTCAAACTTTATACCTACCGGAATTCCACAAAAAAAATTTTATATTTTTTTCATGTCAATTTTTTTAGTCCCTGGTTAATGAGGAAAAATCTAATTTCTCAAAATGTTTATATCCCTCTTATTTTATAAGATACCGAATTTTTTATTAAATTTAATATTGTTGAACAGGTTTTTGTAATAATAATTATGCTGCTATTTTGAAAGCAAATGTCATCATGTGATATGTCGATAAAAAGGTAATTTTAAGTAGAATCTAATTCTTACGGAAAAAAATATACAGGGTTGTTTTAAAAAATTTTGAAAGTTAGTGGTTGGCCCTTCCGATGAAACCAGAAGTGTGATCAGATTGTTTTAAACGTCAAAATGATTATTCCTTTCAACAATCAAACCATGCCAAATTTCAAATTAATACAGTTAAATGTAACAAAATGGTGGGGGTTGTAAAACGATTTCGTAGCCACCCGGTATACAGGGATATGAGCAAATTTCTGAAAAAGTGAAAAACCCGTTTCGAGGATATAAGTCACTTAAACCAATGGTGAACATAAACTAAGTAAATTCCATTTTATTCCATTAAGAAAATAGCCTCAAAACATGAATTAAAAAAAATTACCAATTAGCTAACGTGTACCGATTTTTGATAAGCCACTGGTTACCAATAAATTAATGAAAGTACAAAAAGGGTACTTTTTATAAGAAAGCCATTCATAAGGTATCATAATCAACTACAGAGATTGGTTCTTACAAAACACAATACGGCTGAACGACAAAAAACAAAGAAAAAATCAAATTTTCAGCAAAAATTCGGTATCTTATAAAATAACAGGGATATTAAAATTTTGAGAAACAGGTTGTTTTCCCATTAAGGACTAAAAAAATTTACATCAACAAAATATAAAAAAAAATTTGTGAAATCTCGGTAGTTATAAAATTTGACAAAAAAAGAAGACTTTCTTTTTTTTATACCCTGTAGATAGTAATGTACTTCAAAGTAAAAAAATCGGGTAACACTATCGTTTTCTCAATTAAATTATCTCTGAAATCCTGAAAACCGCATGTTGATATCTTTTCTATTTTTCAAAATATTTGACTTTAAATTCAACCTAAAAATTCACTTGGTACGTTTCAATTGGCCAGCAGTTTATTTTTATAGTGACATGAATATTCTTTGCAGAACTTTACGCGGGTCCTGAAAGGAAACGCTGTACCACAAGCAGCAAATACTGTTTGCACACACAAAGAATTTATAACTTCTTGGCCTTCCTTCATGTTAAGCGTGCTGGGCGTTGCATTCGCGTAATTACATAGTTCTTCTAGGGACAAAACCAACATTTCCAGCTCTTAAATGCTAGATTTAAATTTAAAATATTTGCTTTAAAATTTCGCCAGGAATAATAAAATAATATAATGTTTACCCTATTAGGCAAATATTTGCAAACCACCTACTTAAACATATAATGATGAGTTGAGAGTAGACATGACTATTATTGAATATAATTTAAATCTGTAAAAATTGGCACACTTCTATTAAATAATGTGGACATTTTAATGAAAGTATTGGCGATTCTCTTCCGGTTATACCAAAGTAGACAATAACTTTATTACTTTTAAGGAAACGCCCTGTATATTATTGCTTTTGGATTTTACATTTAATTCGGGTATAAAGTTATTAAGGTACGAGTAAGTGTGCTTCTTAAAATTAACAGTACATACTCGAGTTTATATAGTGTAGTTTTTCAAGAAAATGCTAAATATAGAGATGACTCGTCGTGTCGTCGTGATACACCCTGTATATGTAAAACTTTCAATAAAGTATTTGATTTGTTGTTAGAATCGGTTTCAACCGCACAATTTTTTTTAATTTCAATTTTGGTGGAGGCGCCAGTGTAAATAATGCTTTATGTATAATTTTGGAAATAATTTAAAAAATGCGATCTTATTTCAAAACTTTAATAATATATGAAACAGTTATTTGTATAACAAGTATTAAATTATTAGTATTACTAGTTAGTAGACCAGGCAAGGCAGATGGTTAGATTTATTAAATATGAGAAAATTATGTGGTGGCTATTAGAAATCATGGCAAACTTGATTTCTAAAACATAAAAACTGTAAATAAATATTTTTCAATATAAATCGAAGAAAATGTTTTCTCTGGCCGAATGGGCGAGCAGGAATTCACAATAAAGTTAAATCCCTATGTGTGAGTTTGAAAACGGGCACCCGGTATAAATATACTATTTTTTCATTTTAACTTATATGCGTTTTATGTAATAGGAGTAGTTTTTTTATTATAAAAATGGGATAGTATCTTGAATCTTATACGAGACTATACCTAAATCTATAATACCTCTTTTTGTAGAATATCCTGTATTTAGTTCATTATTACGTATTTCTTTATACTTATTTCAGTCAATATAAGAGCATTAGCATTACCCTTATTTACTAAACAACAAAAGTTTGAAATAAAGTCATATATTCATTTGAAAATGTCTGTCATTAAGAAAATATTTCATTATCCATAAACTGCTCGAAGCGTTACAGTGATGGAAAGTAAGTCATAAAATAAAACTTTAAATTAAAATGACGAATAACAAATCCTATTTATTAGAAAATTGCATGAACCAGTTTCAACATGAAAGTGTAACATCTGTAATCCTAAATGATTCATTATTCGTTAATTTAATAAAAGCGAACAAACGGGTCCTGTAGTAATATTACACCATGTAATTTAATTATGACAATAAATTGGCCGAAAACGTCTGGCGTAAGTGTGTGTTAAGTTAGGAACTTCCGAAAACATTTTGCATCCCTTGTAACACACAATACTTCAAGGGGCAATATTTATTTGGGAGAGAGGGTGCAGGTATAAGGTAAAGCGTATACCCAGAAAATCGGAAAGGAGGTGACTAAGGAAATAATCTCAGTGTATATTAGGGTTACTTAGGAGTTGTTTTTATACGAATATAAACAATTTGTTGCCCTGTATTAGGTGCGTACCATAAAATTAATCAATGTCTGTATTTATAATAGTGTATAATATTAATTCAAGTAATCTTTGTACATGAATTTTTCTACTGGGTAAATAATTCAAAGTATATATATATAGATTATAAACATTAAAATAAAAAATAGAAATAAACAGCCGTTACTATACATACTTAGGTTAAGTCCATAAGTATTCAAGTATTTAGCATGTGATAAATTTCACCATTATGTAGTGGTACTATTACAAAAGGTGGCAGTAAAACAAATACGATTCGCATATTCATATTATTAAGTTCAATGATGATTTTATTTTTCTACCAAATTATGAGCATTAATAATATTTAGTTTATAGTGCAACTTTATCATGAAATTGCGAAACATCAATGTTTATCTATTTATTCTATCAACAATTTACTTAGGAAATGAACAGTGTTCTATAATTTATCCGAAAGGTCTGTGAAACAAATAGTTGACCCTAATCCAATGAAATATATGTAGAAATTTCGGAATGTGTTTAAATTGACAATATCCATCTATTACCTCAATGAATATTAATTACACCGCCTTGTTCCTATTAATTAATCTGACGGTAGCATTTCTATTTGTGGATGTGTATGTTAATTTCTCATGAAAATGATACATTTACATACGTACTGTAATTAAAAATTATTGTACAACATTAATGCAATTATTTTTCATTATTTCAAAAATATACATTATAAATCACAGTGAGTCAAATACTATTAAGGAAATGCTAAAAATTATAAATGAGAATGTTAAATTAACGGTTATATTCACATAAGACGATAATTGGACAATGTCCTATCATTGTCATTAATAATCAAAATTGAATCATTGACAATAGTGTGCTGAAAATTATAAATAGTATACCATTAATGATACTCGGAGAATACCATGCATGGGCCATGGGATAACTGCAAATATAGATTATTGGTTCGGTAACAGATTTATTGATTCTAAACCATACCAACACAAGAAGGACAAGGTATGTACCTACACTTTGCCAAGGTTTATGATAAAGTGAAAAAGGTTGCCTGGTAATTTTAGTCCAATATGGAGTCGCTTAAAAAGCGTTATATCATTTATTATTATTGTTTGGCATACCTTCAAACCTTCACATGCGAAAGAAAAGAAAAAGTCAGAAAAACTGGCAAAGAACTTGGAGAACCGTCCGTTACAACTTCGAAAAGATATATCTCGTTGGAATCAATTGGAATGTAAATGTTACTGTTAAAGCCAGAAATCAGTTAAAATTACTTTTAATTAGGTAAAACGCGAAATCACCAAAGGCCTCTGTGGAAACTAGTTTTCACTAGTCAAAATGTGAATCAAGTGGGTTTTCACTGATAAGATAAAACAAGTTTCTATCATTTCAAGGCTTTGATTAAACTAGTTTTGTCTGAGATTCCCAGTAGGTATAAACGCGAATTATTGTAGAAGGTGAATATTAATTGGGTGTTTACTGGGACGTCCAGTTCTGACTAGTTCTGATTAGTCCAAATTAGTTTACATAAACACCTCTACTGATTTTCCGTTTTAACTGATTTCGTGTTTTAACATAATGGTAGATATATTATGAAATAGGCATTTAATGATAGCTATTAAGACACGAGCCGTAAATGACTGTCATAATGAATACGAGCGTCCTAATAGCTGTTTTTTCTACGACAAAATAATGAAAAATAAGAAAATAAATATTATGTCAACTTTATCATAAACTCAGAAATGTCAAAAAATCAAAATAAACTGTCAATTTCGAAATTTTAAATCTGTCAGTTGTTCAAAGCAATATTTTATATTGACGGAATATTGCTGTAATGTTGCATTTCTATTGGTATCGTAATGAAAAATCTGTATCATAATGAATCTCATTACAGTACAAGTAGTAAATGTCTAGTAAATCAATTGAAGTATGGGAGTAGAAGAACACATCAATGCAACAGGCCATCAGGATGGCGCACAATTCCTGTCTCCTGTCACTTCCGCTCCTTCAGTTGTTTAGAAATCTTGACTCTTTTCTCAGTATCTATATGAACAAATACCTATTAATCAATTTAATCAATAAAGCAGATCAAGATCATTTGACTGAGAATTATGTTAATCTATATACAGTGAATTTTTTTGAGTCTCCATAGGGATTTACATGGTAAAATCTTTAACTCGTGTTAACGGTTTTTCTACTGCGAATTTCAAAATGATTTTTGGCACACTATTAGTTTGCATCTTTTTTTACATGTTCTAGTAGTTTTTAAAATGTAAAAAGTAAAATTTATTTATTTAAACGGGAAAATAATTACATAATTTTAGCTCGTTTTGACATTAAAATTTATTAAGTTAGGAGGCTTTGTCCACTGACAAGCAAATAAATATTCCAAAACTCACTTTATTTGCATGTTTTTATTAAGTTTGAAAGACTTTCAAAACGTGAAAATGTCTTTTTATTATACTTATCTGAAAACACCTTGTTTTCATCTGTTTTTGCAATGACGTAAAGGTGACGTTTTCACAACAGCGCACGGAAAACTTTTCCCGATCTCCTATTCTTTTTTCCGTGCACTAAATATGATAGAAACTAAAGCATCGTCGATAATAAACAAGTCGTTGCTATGGAAATGTTAATCGTGTTTGCCTACTATTTTTACGATGTATTATAATTACTTTGAAAATAAAATGTCCTTAAATTACTTCTAATCCTTTTTTTGGGTTGTTTTTAGATAAGTATAATAAAAAATATCGTTCATTACACGTCCAGAAATGGATTTTTCGTGCTTGCATGACTTCCCTTGTTCGGCTTCGCCTCCCACGAGAATATGTCACGCGCGCACGAAAAAATCCATATTTCCAGACTGGTAATGAAATATACTATTGTACACCATCGAAGAAAAAGTAAAATTCATTACGGCGTATATTAAAGGTGTCTCAAGTAGAGAGATATGATAATTTTGCGGTGGAATATACAAATCGACCCATACCTTTAAAATTCTACAATAATTGTCAGTGGACAAAGCCTCCTAACTTATTAAATTTTAATGTGAAAACGAGTTAAAATTGTGTAATTATTTTCCTTTTTAAATAAAAAAATTTCACTTTTTACATTTTAAAAACTACTAGAATATATAAAAAAAGATGCAAACTAATAGTGTGCCAAAAATTATTTTGAAATTCGCAGTAGAAAAACCATTAACAGGAGTTAAAGATTTTACCATGTAAATCCCTAGGGAGACTCATAAAAAAAATTCACTGTATAGAAGCAAAGCATTAAATTTTTGTTAGGGCAAGTGGTAAACTTCCTAATACGAGTCACCCAAAAACCGAATTTTGGATATACAAGAGTAGATGAAAATAGGAGAGGCAACATCAATATCTTCTGTGATTTTTACTTTTTGTAATTTAATAAGAGCTCTTTAGGAACAATATAACAATGCCGATATACATATTGCTAATATCTATATTCTTAAGAGGTGTGAACTGGATGAATTTTTTTGAAAAATGACAAAAACTGAAAAATGGTAGTTTGGGTTATACGTAGGTACAATCATAGTAATATGTAAGTATAATGACTTTTACGTAGAATCTAAAAAGAACTGAAAGTTGCAGATAGTTGAAAATATTTTAGTTAAAACAGGCAAACTTGAAACACCATTCATGAATAATTTATTTCAGGATACAGATGAAAATTCAGTGGTTTTATGGCTGTATCCTAAGAAAAATCGTATAAAAACATTAAAAAATGAATTTATAAAAATACATACTGATGCGATATAACTTTTAATTTAACATAAATAATAATTTAGAAAGAGACCGATTGGGGTATTGTTTATAGTTCGATAATTATAAATATTCAATACGTATATGTACCGAATTAAATATACGTATTGTGAATTTGTTTATTTCAATAATATTCATTTATTTGGCCTACATTGTTCTCTATTTAAGATGTAATCATCTGTATAGGATAATATTAATAGTTGGCGAAACTTTTAAATGAAAATCAATAATAAATAATATATTTAGTTTCCTTTAAAAACTTGTATACATATAATGAGGTCAGCAATTAATTAGTACTCCTAATAAAATTGATTGAAGCACCTACTTATTAAATATTTATTTTGTTGGTTACAGTATTAATAATTCAAAAAATATTTTCTATAACAGGTTAAGTTTATATACATTGAAATAGAAAAAACATCTCTGAAATTTAATGTCCTGGGAAATTCTCTAATCTAGGTATTTCAATTGATTTTATAATGTTTAAAAAAGAATACAATCGATTGTATATATTGTTGAATGAATAAAATAGATTTAAAACTAAGCGTTATTATTTTCAGATACACTATGTTTTATAAGAGAAACATTGAAAAATTGGTTTAGAAAGAAATAAGACTATAGATAATAAAAAACAATTTAAGTTCACCAGCAGGAATAAGTTTGCTAGTTTTTTTACAATCTGGTCAGTCGATAAATTTTATGATTCCTCTTTGGTTAGTTCCCTGTTTCATTTTATTATGCTATAAACAATGTTCAAGAAATGTGATCTATCTATTTTTATCCACAATTTAACCTAGTTACAAATTAAAACCAAGTAGGTACAAGTGATATATCTTGCAAGAAATAATGATTAGAAAAATTAAAAGTATACGTACTTGAAACATGGTGTCTACTTTTTCTTTTACAGTATCGTCGTCTACACTAGGTTCTGCAACTTTACCCATTAAATCATATACAGCAGAAACTATATCAGTCATTTCTTCTCTTGTAATACATCCGTCTCCGTTGATGTCGTACAATGTAAAGGCCCAGCGAAGTTTCTCATCAAGCGAACCTCTCGACAAAATAGACAGATTCTGAACGAAATCCTACAAAAATACACATGTTGTTTAGATAAAAGATTTGACTTATTTGTTTACATCGACAAAAAAGTGCTATGCTATTTCGCATATACATTATTTACACTAGAGTTGGTAGTTATGTTGAAATATTCTTTAATTTTACAATTTCAATTCACACATACATTTCAGGCGTTGCTATTAGTGGTTATTTCATGGAAATCAAATTGTAAAAATCTATTCCAAATACCGAGGGATAAAATAGGATAAAGAACTTGTTTGCTTTCTCTCGTGTTTTCAGGCGCAAAATTTATACAAAAGTCTAAATCCTGATTTATGTGAAGTAACATACGTTGAAAAAGCGTCTATTAAAAGGATTCTTATAAAGTGTCCTTATTTAAATTGGACAAATTGATATCATTGACTGATGTTTGTTGCAAAATAATCAACAATGAGTCAATGAGTTTACAAAATAAAAAAGTATTGATATCGTTCTCATACTATGAATATTCATTATTTAAATGGGATTCGATTGAAAATAAATTATTTTATACGAGTGAAATTTAGTATTAGTAATTTAACAATTATATATAGTATATTAGGAAAAAAAAATATATGTACCACTTCTAGATAAAGTATCTTTTCTTTCAAAAATATTAAACATTGATATGAAGGATTGGAGATTGAAGATGCTGCATTTGTGACATGAGTTCCGTATTTATTTTACACTCTATTGCGCCACCTTTAAATTGATTTTCCTTTGATCGCACGAAAAGATGTAGAATCAGAAAAAATAAGTGTAAATTACTATACGTATAAATAATTGATGTACACTGTTAAATCATTTTTATTATCCATATTATCGAGTCAATTTTACAACTTTCGGATTAATTTATGTAAATTAAAAATATTTTTCTGAGGTGGTTGAAAAAGTAGTGTACTTCCCACGTTCCGTAAGCAGTTTAGTGGAGTCGAATGCTAGGAAACTACTACTATACTACTAATATGATGCTTACGGCCCTTGGTGCGTAATATACGGTGATTTGTTGAAAATTACTTTTAATTTAACCTGCATCTCAGTAAGGAAGTATTTTAGGCTTATAGATTTGGTCCTAGGTTCTTCTGTAATATTTATGACTTTTAATGTTGATTTTCAAGTCAGTGAATGGGCTATATCAAATTTGAACTTAACCTAATTTATGGTTCTTGAGTTAAACCTAAATATACATAAAAATACAGTATTCATTTTTGATCGATCTAATTTTATCTCAAAAGTGTACACCCAAGCTCATACTTTGTATTGGAAATCTGTGGATACCTACTATTCGAATTATAAAAATGTTTTCGTATTTTTATATTCGACCCATTGGTAGACGAAAGTAAAGTGTATACAATATCTTTAGGGATAATAAAATATATAAGTTAGGAAGTTCCTTACATTACGTTGTTTGAAAAATTTGAATTTATTTGTTTGTGTGGGCGCTTACTTTCGACGGTTGTTATTTTCCGTTTTGATATTTATCTTTTTCCTTTTTTAGGTCTGGAAAACAGTTTGTTGAACTGCCTATTCTGTTTTTGTTTACTGTTTGAGGACCCGCATGAAAACAGTTCGTTTCAGTAATATTTGATTAAGTGTAATTCGCTTTTTTCGAGGGCGTACTAAATATAAAAACTATGACATTTGTTTAATACCGCGCTTACGATGCGGTATGCGTGCAAATGATAACACTTTGCTGAATAATGTCCATATGTCCTTTATGACAGATTGCAGGATATAGCCGTGAAACTGGGCCAACATGAAATGTACTCATTGGACCTCCACTAATTCGGATTAGTGACTGGGGAAATATTGACTTAAAACGAGATTTTTGTTCAATACTTATCACCATTCGAATTTAAAGACAGAATAAATTTCAAAAAACAAATATGGAATGGATTTGATTGAATTAAAAAAACAATCATGTAAACATTTCAATAGGATTTTTCGTGGGTTACAAATTGATGCATGTTGAACATATCTATCAGTGCTGATATCGATGTTTTGGAAGAATAGGTTTTTTTAAACAGTATTCGTTTTGTTCTGTGTCGATTTCAAAGTAACCTGTCATTTTTATCTCAATTTATAACCGTAATTCCATTTGATTTATTTGATATGATTTAAAATTTCATCGATTTCATCTATGTAAAGTTTCATATTAAATTGTAATAAAATACGAGCTTCTAATGTGCTGTTCAAAAAGTAAAAACGAAACAATTATTATTACAAATATTTACATCTTTGTATTGTCAAAATTCATACAAAAGAAAACTGTGTTTTATGAGTTGAAATAGTAGGTATAATATTTGAGGAATAAAGATTTTATGTAGAATAAAGGGGGCTAATACTTATTTCCGGTTTTATTATCCTTAAAATGATTTGAAAATTTTGGTGGTAAATGCGAATATAAATTTATGATCTGTGTAAAATACATAATACATATTTTCTGACACAAACTTTTATCTTGCCTATATTTCGAAGTGCTGTTCTTAAAATATCCTGATTCGTTTAACCCAAAAATATTATAAATCTGTTTTTAGAGATTTTTATTCACATAGCTTCGTATTTCCATATTCCAATAAAATTGAATTGCTCTTCAGGACCATATACGTCATCAATGCCAGAAAAGATCGGTTTTGGTTTAGATGAAAGTGATTATTTTCATTATTTATTGGAAGCGATTTGGAAATATTCAAATTTTTATAGACCATAGGGTGATGTTCTTTGTTATCTTATCGAACACCACAGTTGAATTTCATTTAGTAGATATAGTTACTATGTGTAGGCTTTGCATTGATCCGGACAAGAAATCCTGCTTTAGGATATTTGTATAACATTTTACCTACTATTCCTTTATAACACAATATCTAGACAAATTATGTATTGAAAGTAATACAGATAAGTAACTGCATATTTATGTAAATAAATAAATTTGATTTCCTTATATAAAAATTTTAATAGTGACCAGATTATCCAGTTGTCTTGAAAATTAATTATTTTCTACGAAGAAAGCTTGAAAGAATCCAAATACAGAAGCCCTGTGTTATTTTATAATATAGTTGTCCTTGTAATTACAAACACTTAGGATATAGAGAGACTGTATTTAATTTCATGAGAATATTCATTAGTAGAATTTAAGAAGCGTTATAGTCGCCGTATACTCGTATATGTTGTGCTTTAGAGTATATACTCGTATCTAAAGTGCTTGAGCCTTGAGAAGGCGGTGACTGAAAGTTTGTTTACATTTAAGGGAATCTCAAAACCCTTTTAATATACAGTAATTAAATTTGATACGCGGTTCAAAACTAGTAAGTTAATACTTTTGACAAAATTCTTAATAAAATGATTTAAGTGATACAGATCAATATAGCGTATATTGCTTTCGAATACAGGGTACAGGGTTACAGGGTTCTGTAAAATAACCCACGGTTATTTTATATATATATATATATATATCAGGCCAAAGTTTATTAAAATACAGGGTGATTTGTAACATATGGAGGAGATTGAAAGGGCAACTGCTAAAATTGTTTGTCTTGAATGAAATCTTTAGGTAGGTTAGTTACATTTCTTCATTATTCATGAAAGTTTTTGAAAATAGTTTGATAAATATCCTCCAACTTCACTTTTCATTATCGTGCTTTTGATGAAAGCTGAAAGTGTTTTTTTGGTAAGGTCTCAAAGAACACTCACACGCAATTCCAGAGTGAAATCCGTGAGGGGCATTACGAGGTTTGCCCTGTAAGTGGAGTCCAATCAGCATATTACTAATAATTTTATTTACGGTCGATCTGTTAGGATTTTATTATACAGTGAGTTTTTTTATTAGTCTCCATACCGATTTACATGGTAAAATATTTAACTCGTGTTAATGGTTTTTCTAATGCGAATTTCAAAATGATTTTTGGCACACTATTAGTTTGCAACTTTTTTTACTTATTCTAGTAGTTTTTAAAATGTCAAGAATAAAATTAATTTATTTAAAAGGGAAAATAATTACATAATTTTAGCCCATTTTCACATTAAAATTTATTAAGTTAGGAGGCTTTGTCCATCACGGACAAGCAAATAAATAATCCAAAGTTCTCAATAAAATGACAAAAAAATACTCAAATGTTATTAATTTCAATGTTCAAACTATCTACCATAAGAAGCCGCTACACAGTAACCTTTTGAAAGTCTTTCACACTTAGTAAAAACATGCAAATGAAGTGACAGCTTTGAATTATTTATTTGGTTGTCAGTGGACAAAGCCTCCTAACTTACCAAATTTTAATGTGAAAACTAGCTAAAATCATGTAATTATTTTCCCTTTTAAATAAATAAATTTTACTTTTTATATTTTAAAAACTACTAGAACATGTAAAAAAAGATGCAAATTAACAGTGTGCCAAAAATTATTTTGAAATTCGCAGTAGAAAAACCATTAACACGAGTTAAAGATTTTACCATGTAAATCCCTATGGGGACAGTTAAAAAAACTCAGTGTATATTTTTTTGATATCCACCCCAAATATCAACGTCCATATAGGTACAGTTAGCGACACGGAATAGTTTCCAGACGAATTGATCAAAGTAGCGATTTTTGAATTTATTTAGCATTATAAATCAGACTTTTTAAATCAAAATTTCTTTTAACGACAGTGGTGGAGACAGGCGAAGATCTCATTAGATTACATTTACTTGTCTACTTGACCAACTATCTTCTAGTTGTGCCACAATTGGGCCTTTTTGAGCATCAGTAAGAAAATTTCTAGGCATTTTACTTCAAATACTTTACATAAAATATTGTGACACAAATATGACTGCTAATAATTCCACTAAGCACTTATCGAGCCTATGAACATGATTTAATTTACAATGGAAAAAAATGCCTGGAAACTATTCCGTGTCGCCAACTGTACATACAATCCATAATTTTTTTCAATAAGTTGTGAATCACCCTGTATAAAAAAACTGAAATAATAAATTATTTGCTAGATAATTTATAAATTATTTTCGAAATTAATCTGAAACATTATTTTTAGGAATGAAATGAGGTATTACATAAGATACTCCTATTATTTAGTATAAATAACTCTAGTTGGCCGTCTGAGAGGGATTTAGAGGTTTATTTTAAAATTGACATTAACGATGTAGGTATTGTAGAAAAATACTTTATTTTTCACATTAATCGTATTTCTGGAAATACCTCGGGAAATACGAAAAATTTGAAAATAAATTTCTCAATTTCAGGACTCCCCACACTGTTATACAGGGTGTCTCAGTTTATATCGTCAGGATTTCACCAGTCGATAGTTTAGCGAAAATTAAAGGTGGTTTGGCTAATACAGTATGATCGAATGTTGCTTCATTTTTGATGTACAGGGCATAAAGAAAATAAATTATTTTAAATAATTTGCTATAAATCAATAACAAAACAGGTGAGGCTTCTGAAATTTTGCATAGATCTATTTTTTTGTATTCTCTTATTAATAGTGGTTGCAATTATTTTATTTAGAACACAGAGGCGTGCGTACGGGTTTCTTCAAAAACATTTTATTGAATAAAACGTACACCACTGGTTTTTTCTGCAGCACCAATATACAAAGAGTATTTTCCATTCAATTTAGAAACTTTTTTGTATCTTACAATTTCTTGATAACTTAACTTATTTTTCTTATTTGTTAAAGAGGTTCTTCCGCATTAGATTTCCGAAAAAAACATCAGTACAAAGTTGTAGAGAAAAATATTTCCTACAACTTTCCTTTTAATATTTTTTTGATATTGTCAATATTTAAAAGATATTCAACAAATAAGTTGCAAATATTAGGGAAATTTTTCTCTAGTTAGGTACTACTTACTACTAGGTACTACTTACTACTGTGGCGTACGTTTTATTCTCTCTGTGTACTAAATAGAATAATTGCAACCACTATTAATAAGAGAATACAAAAAAAAGATCTATCTAAAATTTCAGAAGGCTAACTTTCTTTGTTATTGATTTATAGCAAATTATTTAAAATAATTTATTTTCTTTAATGCCCTGTACGTCAAAAAGGAATCAACATTCGACCATAGTTTATTAGATAAACCACCTTTAATTTTTGCTAAACTATCGACTGGTGAAATCCTGACGATATAAACGGGGACACCCTGTATACTAAATGCGGCATTGTTTATGGATAAATTTGCAATAAATAATTAAATATAATAGTATTAAGTTCCACCTTGATGAGATGACTAGACTAATCCAAACAGATACCATTAGAAAAGCAAATTTTATAAATACTTGTATAACAGTAATTAAATATAACGCAAATCTTATGTAAATTTCTTAAAACTAAGTATGTATATCGGGTGTTCATTAAAATTTCCCGTCAAAGTTGGCGTTGAAGAGTCGATGGTGAATGAACCACTCGTCAGTCTGTCATCAACTTAACCTCACTTTTTGGATTTGTGATAAACAATAAATTTTCATCAAATGAACTGTTATTAATTGCAATAAATAATTTATAATAAGTGATCAAAATGGCCAAAACGCCAACTTTGACGGGAAATTTTAACGAACACCCGATATAACCACATTGAGGAACTAATATATTATTTATTCAAAATATTAAAGTTGTGCTGTGGAAGTTGGGTTCAACTTTATGAATATTTCGAAATTGTGAAACCGACCGATGCCGGTGTATTCAATTTATTTACCATCTACGTTTTATCTGAGAATATATTTGAAATATAATTTATTTATAAGATCAAGAGCAATAAATATAGTTTTTTATTCTACTTCACTGAAAATCGATATCTACCAAAACAGACAAAATATGTAATATTATGATGCATAAACATTAACAAAAAGCTTATAACTGTACTATTTACATGACAAGTAGGTACATGTTATACATGTTAACTGCTCATGTATAAAGTGCGTTCAAACTTATCACGAGTTTGTTATTAACACAATCATTTATACGACATAAACACAATATACGAATAAATTAACAATTAGCATATGAATTATTATTATTTAATTAGAATATCACACTCACTAGAACGCGTTAACAGCATTTAAACAATTTCTACGGCACACACGAATTACTGCAATGAGTAAAGAGAACCAAAATTTCTTGAATTATGCATCATAGAATAATGTAATGTTATGTAAATTGGTTTATATCTAGAGTTCAATGTTGTGTTAAACAACAAGTTTATAATAAGAACAATCTGTTTCTGTCGCAGTTGGTACCAATTCCTGTTTAGATTTATTCTAGGTGACAAGTATTCATTAAAATTGGATCACAGTGTCATTTCCTGGCTTTATTGTTCGCTGGTAATTCCTATAACAAGATAAAACATATTCGAACGCGATATTTTAGGAACAACTTTTATTTATAGAAAGTGGTATAAGTGGTAGGTAATGGTACGAATAGAACAATTATAAGGACTAAATATTATAACGTAAAGAAATTTTCAGGCTTAGTATATGTTCAAAAACTAAATTTTTATAAAAGACTTATTTAAGAATGCTGATATTATTACAATATTTCTACTGTGCCTAGATTTAGTAAAATATTTATTCAATAATTTTTTTTCTAAAATGCATTTAAAGAAATCTTCGATACATTTCAGCTATAAGAGTTTATTTGATTCAAAAACAGTGTTATCTTTTTACTAAATCTTAAATGTAATGTAAATATTATAGAATTCTGCAGATATCTAAAGACATAGTTTGAGTCTTGCTCTAGGTTTTGATGAAGGACTCATGCTATTTCACGTGTACATTAGTACTTTGCTTAACATTTAAATAGATCATAGAGTATGCATGGTGCTTTATTTTTGAATCATTAGAATTAGAATCGTATGCAGAATTATTATTATAAAGTGTTAAAATCATTACATTTTGACATTTTTAATATCTAATCATTTGGCATGCAGATAAAATTGATTGATTTGAGAATAGGCCACCTGCACAAAAAAACAGCTAAAACTGTGAAGTCAGAATTCTATGATTCAGAGGAATTGTCGACTTCTTGATATGAGCAGAGCCATTCAGTCTTTAAATTTCAGTAAACCCATAATTAAATCCTTAAATAATCAATATGCGAAATTGTTGCGCAAATGCTTTCTTCCCTATTTCTGATTTAATTATAACATATACTGTAGTATGGATAGGGTCACTTTCCATTACTAAATTGCCTTTTTAACTTCAGAAACTGGCCATCCACATTGTAGTTAGAATTGGATTCAGGGGTACAAATGCAAACGAAATTAAATTTGATGACCTTTCCTTGAATATCCTATTTATCGTAGTTTGTCTGTGGAGATGATTCGTGATCACGATACGAAAAGTGAGTTGGGTAAATTGGGCAACCTTGACATTTTTTGTATTCTTCCACATTGTATATCTTCTTCCTTTCAACGGCTATCTAAATCGAATGGTCTATTTTATGAAAACTGCATGCATTACTATTTTTCGTAAACCTTTAATTATTTTCGTTTACATATTTTTGTTTTTCATTCATCATTGTTAATTTAGACTTATACTTAACTCGATACTTTCTTAATTCAAAAAATATGGTATGAATTCATGGAAAAAAAATTCTACGTCTCTGTATGAATATTCAATATGAAAGCATTATATATAGATTTCATTAGAGTCAGATAAGAAAAAAACATTCTTAAAGTTAGAAGTGTTATTTAAAATAATAAAATTGATTTGATTAGCATTTTTTTTAAACTGTCACGTTATATTTTGATGAATGTTTCAAAGTGCATTTTAAAAATATCGACTTTGTTTCTGTTTTATCAATCACTAGAAAGCATTATATGTGAAACGTTGCAGAAATTAATTTCTGGCTGTTGATAAATGTAAATAAAAGCTAAATGATGTGTAAACTTGAACGCACTTTAATTTAATTTGTGCTATTGGTTCAAATTAAATTTCCCAAAAATGATAAATTAATCTTTTATCTCCATTATTTACATGTTCACATCAATGGAATCATCGACTATTATGTATTAGGCAAATTGTACTCGACGGGGACATAATAAAGGTTGCTCTCCCTGACAGATTCAGGACTTTGTGGCGCTTCAGAGTCCAGTCGGCCCGTCTAGGCCAAATCAAATTGATGGATGAACACAGCGGTCTATATTGTACATTAACAGTATAGTAGTATACTACGCAGTCTTCAATAAACTGACTTAATCCAGTCGTTGAACGAGCGCATTATTTTGTTTTGATTCCTAGTTCTTTTTATTAAAAAACATTGTTAGTTTTTGCAAAAGCTTTGTGCATACATTATTAGGTTCTTTGAATGCATGCCAAATGAAAGGCAAACAGAAAGTTGTAAGGATAACATGCACAATTTGGAGATGGTTTAGCAGCTTTTTCTAGTTAGCTTCACAAGGTTATCCTTGTTTCCATTTCCATGTAACAATGACGTAAATTTAAGTGTAAACAAACAGTTTTTGTTAAATATTTAAATAATTTGTTTGTCACCGTTTTTTAAAGATAATTACCTATATAGACATAAATATTCATGTTTTCTGGCTCTTTTAATATTATTTGAAATTTATCTAAATTTGGACAAACATTTAAGATCCAGTTCCTTTGGGTTGATGATCAAATAAAAATATAAAAAAAGAAACTGGTTTCCAAAAAGTTTTAAAAAGGTTGTTTACAGATGTTAGATTTAGAAATATAGAACAAAATCAGTAGGAGTAATAAAAACTAACAAGTATTATTCACTTATTTGTGAGTATAAAAAAATAATAATATACATAGTTTTAGCATATAGTCGTAAACTTTATAATCACGTGATTGTGACTAATATGGTAAGGGCTAGTTGTACCATATTCGTTTATTTAAAAATCAAATCAAGATTAATCCATAGAAACAATTTTTCCAACAATGGATTAACCTAGATTAAAATGAAATTTCAGTTTTCTTAAAATAGACGTTCTATGTTCTAGTTAAGAGTATACAAAGTTTAGGTTATGTAATATAAGTTTATGTGAGGTCAGAGAGGCTTAAGTTTTCAAATAAAATTAGAAGAACACTGAGAAGAAAATAATCACAAAACGGACAGAGTAAGAATTTAACAAGTTCCAATTTTGGTGGATGCGCCGGTGTCAAATCAATTTTCATATAAAATTATTACACTAAAAAAGATATTGATAAAACGTTTACACGTTAACTTTAACCAGTTGCAGCACTTTTAAAATTATTAAAAATTAAAAAGATTGATAATTTTTTATAAAATATTCCGAATTAAAATTTATAGATAATTCAAAAAATTACGTTTTTAATAGGCTATAAAACTCGATAAATTTCGAGGGATTTTCAATTTGTTTAAACTATGTTGGAACTAACTTGTCTACTTAGAACAAAGCAAGCCGCAAGGAAATAAGATTATGATTTATGTTCTAATGCAGTTGGAAGGACACATAATTTTGTAATATGTATGTACTAATTTTTCAAATACTTTATGATAGTTTTAAGTACACAGTATAAAATTGGACAACTTTTGAGGTCAATATTCATAGTGGGCAGAAAATTTCGGAATTTTCGATGAATGCTTATTTATTCTTACAAAGTTAACCGTAAGAGTATGAATATAATTATCTACTTTTCAATAATAT
Organism: Pediacus dermestoides; assembly: GCA_963942485.1. Taxonomy (NCBI): domain Eukaryota; kingdom Metazoa; phylum Arthropoda; class Insecta; order Coleoptera; family Cucujidae; genus Pediacus; species Pediacus dermestoides. The sequence goes on from OZ012627.1 coordinate 9,187,685, forward strand.
ATGACAATTTTAAGGATACAAAATTTAAAAGCTGTTTTTGGCTATTCATGGTAAGAACACTGGTTTTAATACTGTTAGGTTAATGACGTCAAGGATGTATAGGGTCACAAAAATGTACCGCGTTAACCCGCAGGGTTCTGTGATTTATGTTTATCATCATCATTTATTTCTTACTGTTTTTGTATGTGGCAGTTTCTTCATGCATAGTTACTACCAAATCTGTAAATTCTCCTGTTAATACCGAGTGATCATTTCAATTTTAGCTCTACTTATCCATGGCAATTTAAGTCATGACTTTGATTAGTTTACTAGTACTGACAGTTCATAAATTTGACATTTCAATTAATTTGTTTTGTATGTTTGTAAACCTTAATCAAAGTCATGACTTAAATTTCCATGGATAACTAAGGCTGAAATTGAAATAATCACTCGGTATAATGTAAGCCGGTATCTTAGATGGATTTTGATTGTTTGAATTATTATGGTTTTGTAATAAAGAAACCGCATAGAAGTATTCATTTTGAACGTTTTATTTTGTGAGACTTTTAATGACGTAAAATCTAAAATGGACAAAATTTATAGTAATTTTTTAATATACGTAATACTAGTATATTATGTAAGGAACATTTAATGATAGCTATTAAGACGAGTATGAGAATTTTACGACACGAGCTGTAGGTGAGTGTGGTAATGAATACCAGTGTCTTAATAGCCATTAAATGTGAGTTGCATACACTATTTTTTCTACTACTACTCAAAATAATGAAAAATAAGGAAATACATATTATGGCAACTTTATTATAAACTAAAAAATGTCAGAAAATCAAAATGAACTGTTTTTTTTTAATTTTTAGATCTGTCAGAAGTTCATGGCAATATTTGATATTGACGGAATATTACTGGTAATGTTGCATTTCTATTGGTTATCTATAATCGTTATACTTATACTTTCTTGTCAAGTATTAATTTCTATTTCTGATAAATCGAACTGGAAGAAAATCGGCTTAATTTTCGAGATTTTATAGCTATTTTAGTAAAATCGGCAAAAAAATTAAAATAATAAGTTTGGGAGTTCAAAATACGAGATTGTTTTAACATTTTTCAAATTTCTTGTCGTTCTTATTATAAAGTATTAAATTTTATTTCTGATAAATCAAACTGGAAGAAAATCGGCTTAATTTTCGAGATTTTATAGCTATTTTAGTAAAATTGGCAAAAATATTAAAATAATAAGTTTGGGAGCTCAAAATACGAGATTGTTTTAACATTTTTCTAATTTCTTGTCATTATTTTCTTAAAGTAATAATTTTTATTTCTGATAAATCAAACAGGGACAAAATCGGCTTAATTTTAGAGATTTTATAGCTGCTTTAGTGAAATTGGCAAAAAAATTGAAATAATAAATTTGACAGCTCAAAATACGAGATCGTTTTGAAATTTTTCAAATTTCTTGTCGTTCTTATCCTAAATTATTAATTTTTATTTCTGATAAATCAAACTGGAAGAAAATCGGTTTAATTTTCGAGATATTATGGATGTTTTAGTGAAATTGGCAAAAAAATTTAAATAATAAATTTGGCAACCCAAATTACGAGATTTTTTTAAAATTTTTTAAATTTATATCGTATCGTATATCGTTATATCGTAATGAAAAATCTGTGTGGTAATGAATTTCATTACAGTACAGGCAGTAAATGTCTAATAAATCAATTAAAGTATGGAAGTAGAAAAAAATTTTTATTTAGAGATTTTTAACTTGTGCAAATTAGTAGAAATTATTTCATAGGAACAAAGAAAAATACAATGTAATTTGTCCATTTAGCAATGTTTTAAGGACACAAATGATAAATATTGATACATTTTTAATTGAGTGCATAGTATAAGCAATAAAATAAGGAATTTTTGATGGGTTTTTATTTTGTTCAAATTTTATGGTAGAACCAAAATAAACTTCAAAGAGGAATGTAAATTTTTCAATCTTTTATTCAAGTTTTAAGAAGAGAAAGTCAAAGAAATGGACAAATTTTGAAGGAGTGACCTCTCTTCTCCAAAAGAAAGAAGAAGTGTGATAAATAATAAATAAATTTAAATATCTTATCCTCTTATACAACTGCTCGGACTGTACAATTTTGCGCAAGCGCTGTTATGGAGCTACACGATTTTAATACATCCGCTATGTTGACGTGATGATTGCGAAACATCTCTGTATAAATAACAATAACATAAATCGCAAACTTCGCAGGACAAACAAGAATAGTCACGATTTATGCTAGTCGTCATCAATTCATCAGGTAAGTATAGTTAAGTAAATATGGTAGGTGGCGTAGGCGCGTAGGTACAAGAATTAAACCTATTAATATGAAATTGTCTACTCACCTCAAAACTAATCAACCCACTGTGGTCCTGGTCCAATGTGTTGAACACATAGTGTGCATACTGGCTTGAATTGGCTGAAAAGGTGAAAATTAGACCATTAATAACTTTATCCATCAGTATATAGCTAACCACTTAAAAGGGGAAACTAAAGAACAGTTTTTGATTAAAAAAATACCTTTTACAAGTATGTTATGTATGTAGGTAGAAATTATAGTAATAATATAATTACGAGTAGGTACTTTATTTACTTTACAATATATTGCATTATGAAAATATACTATTAGAGTCGACTGAATATTTATAATAAAATCTCTGGTTTGGCTCATATAGAAATTAACCAAAACACTGCCGCAGGTACAAGAGTTATTATAAACAATTTTGTTTAGTCTTCACATGTCTAATATTACAAATCTATATTTACAGGTAAGTTATGTTAACATAAATTATAAATGAAATAACATTTGATCTAATTTTAAATGCAATTTTAATGGCTATTTTATTTTTATGCAATGTTTAGTTCATTGTTTGAAAATGTTTAATGTTTTGGGTAATAAAATAGAATACTGTTTGGTTTGTTCCATAAAATGTAAAGTATACGTCTTACAGAAAATAGAATTTAATTACTGAATTGCAAATATACAAATTATTCATTGACCATTTCTTCGTAGAGAGGATATTTTAGATAGGTAATTAATTTGTTTCAAGGAAGTGCACAATGTTTAGGTAGCAACATGAGGTATGTAGTTTTTTATAGCTACGTTATATATGTTCAAATATGTATCTACAGTAAATTTGTGAAGAAAAATATTGTAACCCTCAAAGTACAGTTTTTTGAATTATTGAGCTTCGTGAGTTGATTTGGTAACTGGTATATACATTTATATATATTTATAAATGAAATTTAATTTTATGTAAAAATATACAGAAAAGCAGAGTTATTACTAAAGTGAATATATTCTGTTTTATCTCTGATGATTACATTTACATTTTTTATCAAAGAGTTCTTTTTAATGAAAGGTAATTTTCAAGGGAAGCTTTTATAAAATAAAACATAAAATAAAAATTATCTCATAAAGCTATATCTACAATAAAAATATTCAGTTAACCGAAAATATTTAAATTCGTTTCCATTCTTTGTAATCTGTTTGTACTCACCGGCACAGACTACATAATATTAATTACAAAGTATTAATTAATAACCAAAATAACATTTGATGTACCTAATCCGAATTTAATTTAATTACTTTACAGGCCACAGGTTACCCCACAAAGCAGTCAAAGTTAAACAATTTGACATCACAAAGCTTTTGATGCAGTTTCGTTCAGTTTAGGTTAACCGGTTTACTTTCTACAGCACGTACCCATTTTAGTACCCCAGAAAAATCACAGGATTATTGCACGCAAGCCATCGACATAAAACTGTTACAGATAATAATTCTACAACAAGATTTTTTTATGCGAAACGAGTTTGAAAAAAGTTAGAAATATAATTTTTTATAAAAGTGCAAATCGCTGATTAAATCCTGAGTTTAAGATTATTAAGCCTGGACACAACCTAATCACCTAAAGTGATTCATTTTCTTATTTTAATCACTTCTGTAACATCAATTAACCTTAGAAAATATTGAAATTTAGATAGCTTATTATTATCTCGTTATAATGTAATTCAGTGTGTATCTGAATTTTTTTATTGAATTCTGTTTATTTATTTTGTATCAGTAGATATGAAAATAAAACTTAACTAAACTGCTGACCAATTGAAACGTACCAAGCGAATTTTTAGGTTGAATTTAAAGTCAAATATTTTGAAAAATAGAAAAGATATGAACATGCGGTTTTCAGGATTTCACAGATAATTTAATTGAGAAAACGATAGTGTTACCCGACTTTTTTACTATGAAGTACATTACTATCTACAGGGTATGAAATAAACTCTTCTTTTTTTGTCAAATTTTATAACTACCGAGATTCCACAAATTTTTTTTTATATTTTTTTGATGTAGATTTTTTTAGTCCTTACTTAATGGGAAAGAAAACAACCTGTTTCTCAAAATTTTGATATTCCTGTTATTTTATAAGATACCGAATTTTTGCTGAAAATTTGATTTTTTTTTTGTTTTTTGTCGTTCGGCCGTATTGTGTTTTGTAAGAACTAATCTCTGTAGTTGATTATAATACCTTATGAATGTCTTTCTTATAAAAAGTACACTTTTTGTATTTTCATTAATTTATTGGTAACCAGTGGCTTATCAAAAATCGGTACACGTTCGCTAATTGGTAAATTTTTTAATTCATTTTTTGAGGCTATTTTCTTAATGGAATAGAATGGAATTTAGTTAGTTTATATTCACCATTGGTTTAAGTGACTTATATCCTCGAAACGGGTTTTTCACTTTTTCAAAAATTTGCTCATATTCGTGTATACCGGGTGGCTACGAAATCGTTTTACAACCCCCACCATTTTGTTACATTTAACTGTATTAATTTGAAATTTGGCATAGTTTTATTGTTGAAAGGAATAATCATTTTGACGTTTAAAACAATCTGATGACACTTCCGGTTTCACCGTAAGGGCCACCTACTAACTTTCAAAATTTTTTAAAACAACCCTATATATTTTTTCCCGTAAGTATTAGATTCTACTTAAAATTACCTTTTTATCGACATATCACATGATGACATTTGCTTTCAAAATAGCAGCATAATTATTATTCCAAAAACCTGTTCAACAATATTAAATTTAATAAAAAATTCGGTATCTTATAAAATAAGAGGGATATAAAAACTTTGAGAAATTAGTTTTTTCCTCATTAACCAGGGACTAAAAAATGGACATCAAAAAAATATTAAATTTTTTTTGTGGAATTCCGGTAGGTATAAAATAAAAAAAAAGACGACTTTCTTTCATACCCTGTAGATAGTAACGTACTACAAAGTGCAAAAATCGGGTCACACTATTGTTTTCGCAATTAAATTATCTCTTGTATCCTGAAAACCTCATGTTGATATCTTTTCTCCTTTTCAAAATATTTGACTTTAAATTCAACCTAAAAATTCGCTTGGTACGTTTCAATTGGCCAGCAGTTTAGTTCTTGATTAATTTGTTATTTTACAAATGTGTGTTAAAATATAAAGTAAGTATATCTACAAGTTTAAAATATACCTATGTTAAAGTAAACTCATAATGTTATTATTACAAAGAGTTTCATAATCAGAAAACATTATACGTACTTAAATATCCAAAAGCATGCGTAGGTTTAGGTTTAGGTTTAGAATAACCTTTGAACATGTAGAAAACTTTTCAGAATTAATTAACTAAAAATAATGTAGCTAAAGTATTTTCGACGATAAACAGGTTTATTATTTCGTTTATATGTAAATAGCACTTCTTTGATAAAATGTTCCTTAAGGGTATTTTTATTAAGCAAGTTGTGAATTTTATATACAGTAAAGGAAAGTTATTATTTTTGTTACTCACCACCTTGTGGAAAGAACTGGGCGTATATCATCTTGAAGGTTTCTTCTTTAACGACACCTGTCGGGCATTCAGCCTTAAACCCTCTGTAAATACGCTTGATTTCCGCCTGAGTAAATCGGGTGGCCCTACATAAAGCCTCCAAGCTATCCGGACGGTAACGAGGAGGTGTTTCCAAATCTTCAAGTTCAGAATCTGAAATGCAACCACGTCACTAGCACACCACTTCAACACAAAAGATATTGTTTTCTCTAAAAAATTACGCACACTTTAGATTTTCCGCCAGGCAACAAAACACATGATAAATTGTGAATCATGAGTAGGGCCGGGCCGGGGAAAGTGAAAATGATGTTAAATGTGTCGGAATGCACAATTTTTAAAAATGGTTATATTGTAGAGCGCCATGAATCATTTAACAAGAAAAGTTTGAAGTGGTATATTAAAGCGATGTTTTGGGTCGATCTATAATCGTACTTTCTCCCAATATAAGTTTTCTTAAATTTATAGCTTTCCGAAATTGTTAAACAAACAATTTGGCAATAAATAAGCAAATCGAAACGAACGGATATGATTCATTTTTATGTTGTTATGAAAACTTATTTTCTCGTGTAGAAAACACATTCAAATATATTATTTCGTGGCGGTGGAATGGTTAAAAAAGCTAATTAATACCAAATGACAAAAACCTTTTTGTACTTTGTACAGTGTTCATAAGAGATTGTTAAAATCACATACACACCAATCGCATGGCTTTTCAGTTTGTTAAGCACAAGCTTCACTATGTGCAAGGAGGAGAAGAGAACTGCATGCAGGGCCCCAAGAGACGGCGAAGGCACACAAAGACACACTTAATAAAGCACGGGAGTACCCCTAAAGAAGTGCAGAAGCTTCATAGCGCTAAAGAGGCACTCGACGAGATGAATAAACTATGAGACTGGTCTCAGATTCAGCCTTAAATGTGTGCTGGATATGAAAGATAGCGGTGGGAGATCTAGTAATTGTCCAGTGGTTTACTTACACCAAATTGTAACTTTGACACTAACTCAAATTTCAAGTTTACAGGAAGTTTTAATTCCGAGGAATTATCAGTTAATCCTTTACACGTAAACTGGTAACTCGTACTATTTTTAACACAGAGTAACAGTTCTGAAATCTATTAAATTATTTGATTAAATTTGTAGTGGGGGCGATTAAATTCTTCAGAAGGAATTTTATCTGGTCGTATATTTGTACAGAAAAATATTGCTAGTAGTTTGTTGAAGTGCAGTAATCAATATGTGAATAATTTGAACAATAACATTATTAGTCAGATCATAAAAGAGATACTTAATTAAAAATTTCACAATAAAAATCCATTCTGATTATAATTTTATATAATTATAGCTTTCAACGTTTTGATGGAATGTTAAATTGCGTTAAAAAGTCGTTAGGTACAAATTAGTAGATAGTATTAAAAATTACTTTCCCTAAAAGTTTAATATTACCCATTTTTAATTATTATTTTCATAAAAATGTAATTATGACAAATACAAACACTTATTTGGGTATTACGAGCCCTAACAACTAAATGTTCGGACAAAAGTAAATTTTTGAAGTATGAAAGAAGAACTGGAAATTTTACGCAAATAATTAGTAAACACCTAACAATACAATAAGATAAAGCCTTAATAACAATATTATGCATGGAAGAAAATTATTTAATGGATCTGACAATATTTTAACCTTAATAATTATCTAATCTTACAAAATGAATTTGCAACTAAATGTTGGGATAATTTTTAATTTAGGACCATTAATAAGAGGTTACGTCTCCTTTTGCTTTAATAGCTGCCTGTATTCTAGCAGGCATTGTATTTATCAAATTTTGGCACAATTCTGGCGTGAAACTGTCCCAAATTTCTTCTATTTTGGTCTTTAAGTCCCCAATGGTTCTTAGTGGATTATTGCGTAGAATACGTTTAATTTTATGCCAAAGAGTTTCAATTACATTTAAGTCCGGACTGGATGAGGGCCATGAAACAGCTTTATGTCGTTTTCACCGAGTGTTAAAACTTGATTTTTTAAAAAGAGTTAGAAAATTATGTCACTTTTTTCAAGTGCAATTTTAAAGCTACGAAAATTGCCTAAAATCACCAAATAAAGACTTAGCGATATTTTTGTACATAAAACCTACATCCAGCTTCGCAATAAAGTAAATTTTACCAAAATCCAACCAGCGGTTCCAAAACTGTGATTATTTAAATGTAGATTTAATACTCAAAGACACGTTTTTTAAAAAGGGAACTGTGGAACTCGAAAAATATGTAAAAAAAATTAATATTAACATTTCAGGATTTTTTTCAATATAGTACGATCCTTGAGCTTTGATTTAAAGGTTTTTTGACACAAATCCAACCAGCGGTTTCAAAACTGTGATTTTTTAAAACAGTTACTAGAAAATTCTATCATTTTTAAATGTGCAACTTTGAAGCTCCGATAAATGCCTAAAATTATTAAATAAAAACTTGTGTAACTTTTTTGTAAAGAAAACCAACATCCAGGTTTGCAATAAAGTAAATTTCATCAAAATCCGACTACTAGATCCAACATTTTAAAAATAATAATTCTTTGTTTCTAAAATTTTCCCACCTGCTGGGTTAAAGTGCCACAGTTTTGGAACAGCCGAGCAGATTTTTACGAAATTTACGTGTTTATATAACCAAATGTTGACATTATAACCGAAAAAAATCATCAATATAATGGAAGTTAATTTAGATAACTTTTGCGCGTATGGAAAAAAGACTATCAAATTTACTTTTGTCCGAACATTTAGTTGTTAGGGCTCGTATTAGGTCTAATATGTTTAATGAAATCCCTCTATAAAGAAACCAAACGAAATGATTTCTTGTAACCGAGAGATGTGCATTTTATACATACAGATTGGTCGAAATAAAGGGATACAAATAATAAAAACTCTTATTATTTCTACGACTCATATGGATGCCGAAAGAACATTCACCAAAAATTTGGCGTCGATGTCTGCAACGGTGTAGATTTGTATACCTACCTACCACACAAACTTTCACTTTTATATACAGGGTGTCCGGAAATTAGGTGCAAAAAACTCGGGAAATGATTCTACTCGAAAAGTTAATGTGACAAGTTCCTATAACATTTTTCCGAAAGCTCATTAATATTGGGGTTACAAGGCCCCACACTTTTTTTAAATCAATTTTTTCCAATAACTTTTTTCTAAATTTTGATGATGCCCGATTGAAGAGCATCGAAAAATCTTCAAAACAGATCCTCTTGTTGAATATATCGATAAAACGAGTAGTTTTAGAGAAAAACGCGCCTCTGTTTAATGCTTGCTTTGTTAATCTTGAAAATGAGCTGTTATAGTTGGCATTCATTTAAGGCGTTTTCTAGAAAACGACTCGTTTTATCGTGATGCAGCAAGAGGATCTTTTTTTAAAGATTTTTCGATGCTCTTCAATTGGGCGTCATCAAAATTTAGAAAAAGTGTCTAACAGAAAATGTATGGGTCTTTATCCAAATATCAACGTCAGTGTCGACTCTTAGACACTGGGGGATTTACCTCAATTTTGGTGCAAGAATACAAATAAACATCAGTGATAAGTGTGCCAAATTTGAAACGAAGCGGTATACTAGAAAAAAAGTTACTGGAGAAAATTGATTTAAAAAACAAACTTTATGGCCCTGTAACCTCAAGATTAATGAGCTTTCGGAAAAATGTTATAGGAACTTGTCACATTAATTTTTCAAGTAGAATCACCCCCGAGTTTTTTGATAATACTTTCCGGACTATAAGGTATTTTGACCAAATAAAATTCCTCTTTCGTATTCATACTATTAAAATTATATAATTATAAATAGTATTAGATACTTGCGATTTGATCTAAATGATTTTAAGCAAGAGGTAAATATATTTCAATAAATCGTAACTGTAGAATTTTTAGGATAAAATAGTAAGAAAATTTTTATATTGGGGAAGAGAATCCTTCATGCGGCTGCACATTTTATCTCCCCTAACATTATATTCATCAAAGAAAAGAATTCTTATGGTAGGTAGGTATCGATGTGTTTCAATATGATCTGCATAGATTACATATTGAATTAACGTGTAGTTTTATATGTAAAGACAAATTAATTTTATATTTCTGTATACTAAAAAAAATGCACCTCTAAGAACAATAAGGCTTTAATTTTGATCTGTTCCTAATAATGTGTGAATGCTTGATGATTTTTATTTACATATACCACCTTTGTAATGCATTAGGTAGCCATTAGAACTAGACAACAATGATACAATAATAGCTGAGTGAAAGATGAAATGAGACAGACAGTTTCTGGACCAGGCCCAGTGCACTTGGCAGCGAATGAGGTGGTAATTTCAGATGTTTCATGCAAGCGGTGGTTGGGTGCAGTTGAAAGAATGTCGTCCATCTCGCTTGCTCACAGAAATTGGCTACCTAATGCACTTCAAACACTGTAGAACCAATAATTATGAATTTCCAAGCATGTTGAAAATTTGGCATCAAATTATTATTAAAGTGGTTTTTAGCGTTAATATGTTTTAAAAATATTTTTAATATAATATTTATGTTCGTTTTGAAGTCGTTAAGTTGTATAGTCCTAAAGTGTATAAATGAGATGTTTTTATAACCTTTTATAACCAACTACTTGACAGTAATCTCTCACCTCGATTAGAACATCAAATATTCAAACTGAAATCTTAACGTAAAAGGAGGGACCATGCATTTATTGTTTTTAGAAGGCCTTAGCTATGAATTTAAAATCTATAATGATACAACTCTCACAAAATCACACCCATACTGTTTTCTGTTATTCTGACGGCCTCCCGCCTTGAGACCACTTTCGTATCCACCGTCGAGGCTTATTTGAAAAACTACGAATATATTTTAAAAAGCCTGGGGTACGACGTAATACTTTCAATGCTAAAAAGAAATTTAATAAATAAATCAATCACCAAAAATGTAAATTTTCACGTTTTAAGTTTAGCAAAGTAAGATAGTGTTAAGAGTTAGTTCTTATAATTATATCTAAAATGTAAAATTTTAGTGATCAGCTGATTTGGTAGCGTGTGACGTCATGTCAATTAAGAAATACTTTTATTTTACATTGGAGTGCATTTTCGAGTACGCTAGCTAAAATTAGTAGGTAAAAAACTATAGACAAAAGAGCGACAATAAGAACATCCTCTAGTGTGAATAGTTTACTTGGTCTAAAGCATAATTTATATTTCTTATCATTTATCTAGAAACCATATTTTAATTAATTTTATTCCGTGCTTCCCCCATTTCTAAAATTTATCTAATTAATTAAAATAAATGAAACATTTTCCACTGATTGCATTACAGTTGTACTTTAATTAGACACCAATAAAAAAAAGTTAAATTTGATTAGTAAAAGTAAATCCTCACTATAACAAATTATAAACAGTGGGTAGTTTGAAAACTGTAACAGTGTAATAATGTTTATGTAGGTGACGTACGTTTTAATTAAAACCAGACGGTTTATTATATGTTCTTGGTGTTTACATTTTAATTTACTGCTTTAACTATTTAATGAGAATGCATTCGTATTTTTGTGTTTCAACATCAAACATAAACAAAATATTTATGGGTAACTGTAGTATATATTTCATTTATTATTTGATTGTATTATGCAGAAGTGCTTGTTTATTAAAGGTCAAATTTAAATATATTTTTAATGTGCCTACTGAACATATAAAATACGCATAAACGGGATAAAACTAATTTCTCAAAAGGTCAACCTCGTAACTTCCGATTGGTTTGTAATTTTGAGCTTTTATAAAATATACACATCGTACATGAAAGAAAATCAAAAATGAAATTTAAACACATACGGGGTTAGTCACGAGAGAATCTGACCAAAATTAGAAAGTAACCAAAAATACAATTTACAGCGGCTATACTGTTAGCTTTATCGTTATTTAAAAATGGAATATTGGATCCAAGATTGCCGTTCTTGCCATTATCCTGTCCAAGTTCTGTTTTTTTTTTCAAGTTTGGTTGCGTTCTAATTTGGTCAGAAATAAACCTCTCGTGACTAACGCTGTATAAAATATTTAAATTTGTCAACGCCTATAAAAATATAGGAGTAATATAATTATCAACATAAATAATATTTGAATGTTGAATGATCATCCGCTATTAGATACCTAATAAAATTATATGTATAGGTAATGCACATCATTATGTACCTAAATTATAAATAGTATAAGTACAGTAAATATTTGATTTTGCAGTACCTGGCAGAGAACATTTAAACAAATTATAAGATTTAAATTATGATTCATGATCGTATTTTAATTTTATGTTATAAAGTTGATGTGAATCTATAAACTTCAATGGCAGGATAAAAATATAAATTCTTGATTGAAAATGTGTAATCCGATAGCACTTTTGATCAAAATCCACAAAGAAACACCCACTTGAATTACAAAAGTCATTCAGGTTACTATGGTAAGTTTTTACACGGATTTATCATGACGAAAGAAAGATTTGGTTGTCACGTCGCCGTCGATGGGAAGCGATTCATGATATGCCAAAAATAATCATTAAAATTAGTAACCTAAATACATAAGGTAAAATTTCAAACTATAAGTTTGACTTCATTATAGAATGGATATAAGATGGTATGGTAAGGTGATGCGCATAACCCTATGCTTTTTAATGTTCTGCACATCTTAGGAATAAGCGCCCATCAAATTTGAACAATTCGCTCGTATATCTAAACCATTGGCTCTTTGAGAGATTGCCTCAAAACTAGTAAAATTTTCTGACCGATAATTTAATTATTAATTAATATACAGGGTGTCCACCTAATGCGCGGGTCTTCCATATCTCCTTTATTATTAATGCTGTAGCAAAAAAATTTCAAGAACAAATATGCCCATAAAAATTGAATATTTAAAATAAAATAAAATCTATTAAGTTTAGGTATAGGAAATCCTTAATAAAAATGATAGAGAATCTAATTCTCTATAACGTAGTATAAAAATATACAGAGGGTTCCATTTAAAAAATTAAGGTATCACTGTTTGAAATATATTTACGAATAAATTACAAACACCCCGTATAAGTTAAGTTCACCAAAAATACATCAAAATTTTCCCTGGACTTTGCTTTTATCATTTTAACTGTTTTTTCGAAAAGACTGTGAATTTGTTAAGATATTAATATTTTTATAAAAGTCCATATCCGTAAAAATTCTTGAAAAAATCCCAAAAAATGGAAAACAATTAATTGTAGGTACATACAACCTTAATATTTTTGTAGTTTGAATTAAACGGGGAATCCAAAAATTTAAAAATATATAGGGTGTTCCATTTAAAATAAGAAAGTTGGTGTGCGCCCAGCAAAAACTGAACGCTCTGTATAGTGGAAAATATTTTTTAGTTATGCATATTCAGGAATAAAGCATATTTGTTCTTGAAATTTTTTTAAATAATAAAGGAGATATGGAAGACCCGTGCAATGGGTGGACACCCTGTATAATTTATTCACATAGGTATTCTTTTTTTTAAACAAAATTGTCTGATGTTTTGAAGATGCTTAAGTAGATAAGCCAAACTACATATTAGCAGAATGGATTAATTTGTTTCATTTAAAGCAGTCTAATCATCCGGCTGTTTTGTTTAAATTATTCCAAGGACAAAATATTGCAAAAAAAATTCACATACTCTTTCAATTATTTCTTTAACGGTGAGGTCCAGACCTCACCATAATATCAGAAAAAACACAAACTTATTTTAAGAGATTAGTCAAAACGTTTGTAGGGAGGGCTAAAAAATTTTGTAGCTACGCCACTGCTTGTAATGCAATCAAATTCACAAATTACGATTTAAAAGAAAACTCGTATATTTGTTTAAATTGGCTTATCTTGATTTACCCTATATACCCTAAAACACCCTAGAGTTGCAAATAATACCTATACGTAAACATTAATAATAACATCGAATTCTTTTTCAGTGGGAATTTCTTTTTTAATTATTTACCTAAAGCCGATTTAACACCAGTCCACGCTTCGCGAACGTATCTAAAAAATCTACGATACAACGGTCGCCGAGGGTGATGTCGATTTTCATTTATATCTTCGAGCTGCTCAACGTCGTCAGCCTGCTGCTGATTTTGTTGGTTAGCCGGTGGTTGTTGATTAGAAGTTTGTTGCTGTTGTTGATGTTGTTGTTGCACCATAGGGTACATTATGGCCCCGGCATTGTATCTTCAAAGGCGCTTCAGCAGCGCTTAAACCGTTGTTACGTTTCTTCTATAAATTCCGTCATTGATTTCGTTTGAAACGACGATAACTGTTAATTTTCATCAAGTTAGTAACGTTCGGCTTAGCGTTTGTTAGTTGGGTTAGTTTACATTCCTGGAAATCTGAAAAGGAAAGCGATAAATTAGCATTGCCACCAACTAGTTTAGTATACAATTATTTAAATTAAACACAAACTCATTTAAATTTAAAATTCCACTGACTTGATTAGCTATAACGACGAGGACCAGTTATTCACATTGGGCCATGCATTTTTTGTCAACTTAATCATTATTTATTTATAAATAGTTAAAACCCTTCGTTGCAATTTACTAAATATAAATTAGAACTTTGAAATAAGATACGGTTACAGAGATGAACATAGCAGACCAACCTTTGGTACTCAGGTTTCAATTAAAAACCCTTTTAATTAACTTAGCAATTTTATGACGCATGTAATGATGGGCTGCATTTAATTAAATTCTTTTAAAAGGGTAATATATAAAAATGTACCCCTGAACTTTTTTTTCTGGATATAAGAGAACCTAACTTAGAAATAAAATATTGAAATCAAGGGAAATGAGGTAAAATAAATATTATATTATAAATATTTTGATATTTTCTTCGTAATTAAAGACAAACAGCCGGAATTGTTTATATAGTAGGAAAGTTTACATTTCTTTAAAACTTTTCTTTAAGACAAATTGAAACTTTGTCGATATAATAATTTCTACCGAGGAAACTTCTTAATAAAATATGTCAAATGTTAATTACAAATTTTAAAAGTGAATAGAGACATGAAAGAGAAACTCACAAATTTATGATATTATGTATTTTATAACTGTTGCAAGAGAAGTAACAAATATTGTTGTTATATTGTAAAGAATATTCTAAGCTATAATTTTTTATATCTTTAAATAATAATGTTTTCAATAATATTAGATATCTATACCACAAAAACATAATCTAGTGCACAGTTTTAAAACTATAGATATGTTTATAATTTGGATGAAAATAAAAATTACTGTCTCTAAGTAGGTATTCATTTTTATGCAGCGAATTTATAAACGTAGGTATAGGATAGACCTTGATGAAAAGTCAAATGTTTATTGAGTCTCTAAATTTTACATGATCGTAAAAGAATACTTCAATTTTAAAATACATTTATATTCAGAATGTATACAGGGTGTTCTCAAACTTGAGTTTTTACTTTTAGCAAACAAAACTGATGATTTAGCGTGAGTCTAAGTCAATGCCGCCAGTGATTGAGTAAAATAATTTATCATTTTCATCACTATTTTTGTTAATGTGGTAAAACTAGTATTCCATACAGTACAGAAGAAC
The DNA here is from genome assembly GCA_963942485.1 of Pediacus dermestoides. NCBI lineage: Eukaryota > Metazoa > Arthropoda > Insecta > Coleoptera > Cucujidae > Pediacus > Pediacus dermestoides. Next base: position 9,203,184 of record OZ012627.1, read on the forward strand.
AGACTGTTTATTATGTGTGCATGTTTTAGATCTCATCTAAAGCACATTTGATTCCCGCTTAATGGTGCTCACAAGCTTTACAAACAGGCTTTAAAATATATAGCACATTTGTCACTGTTTTATACTTTTATACTTAAGGAAAGAAATACAGATACAAAAATTTTATTTAGAATATAGTTAATTAAATTTTAATTATTATTATTGCTGTTGATACAGAAATGTATTTCTTGGACTGAAATTTAAAAATACTACGAAGGGTTGGTTGTAAATCAATAATAGCGGAAATTATCTTCTTGTTGATTCTGTAAGATTTTAAGGAACAAGCGAAGTTTTGCAAGTCTGTTCCAATATCATCTTTATAGAATTTGTCTTAGTTGAAAAATATAATTATTATTTGTTTATGATGTAATAAAAGCAATGGTTAAAGTAAAAGTACTTATGTGAGAAAAAGTTTTAACGTTTTTTGATAACAACTGCTCTATTTATAGTTACAGTTTTCCAAAACGTTTTTCCGCTGAATTAAAAATTATGTGCGCGTTTCGATTCAGTGGAGCTGACCCTCGAATTTCACATATTGAAAATGTCGATTCGCCAGTCACTCAGTTATATGCCACATTTCGTCATATTCATATATAAGATCTTTTCACATTAATACACTAAAATAAATATATTGAAAAAAGGTTTATGGACGAAATAAAATAGTATGGATATATTTTCTTCAATAAATTAATACCTTTACAGATTTATTCAATTAAACTAATATTAAAATATAACTAAACTACAGAAAAGCAGCAATTTTATTGAAATTCTAAACTATTTTATCTTAAAACTATCAGTTGGATATTACGCATAAATTTATGTAAAATTGTTTTTCTTCAACATAAGTACTGGTAAATATTTTAAAAAGTTAAGAATTGTTTTAATTAGCTACTGAATTCAATTTTTCCTAAACACTGTTAACAATTGATTGTTAGCATATCACAAATTTTAATGGTTTAGGGTGCTTTCTCAGTATTTGTTGCCATAGCGACAAATAAACCTGGTTGTGACGCATAGCAAACCACAAAGTAAATTTTATACGACTGTCTACATATACGCAGCATCATTAATTTAAATTGAGGCCCTTGGAAGAATGATAAGTGTAATAAGTTTATATAAACAGATGATTGACAGTCGAGAGTGTATTTACGATGTGTTTGACGTGGAAATGTATAAAAATATATTGGAAAAATAAAATCAAGAGTAATTGTTAGTAAAATGTTGAAAACCACTGAAAATAAAAGAGTAAAAACCGTATCATGCATTTATAAATGTAATAAATTTCATAATTTGATGAAACCTGACCTCGTTTGTATTAATATTCATTGCGAGTAGAAGATTAAAATGCAAATCCTATATTAGAAGATTACCATTCATTTTCACGAGAGGGATTTTATTTATATTATAAATCGTAAAATACACCTTTAAAAACCAAATCTAGTTTTAAACCACTGGTTTAATATTTTACTTAAACACATAGAGTTTTATGGTACAATAAAGACAGTACCATAACAATCTTTATGTTATATTATACTACTATAAATTATAGTGGACATTAATAGTTGAAGCTAGTATGCATCCAATTCTCTTTTCTGTAAATGTAAATGATATTTATCTTTATACTATTTGATTTTTGTTGTCATACCATAAAAAGTTTATACAATACTTATTTGAATATCTATCTAATTATTTTTTGTCTCTATCTTATTAAGGGTTTTTTGTTAATTAAACATCCTAATTGAATGATTTGAGCACATTTCATTACTTACTTTTTTCTAAATGGCATTGCATTTTTTACGAAAACTTTTATTTTATTGTTAGATTCCTCACATTCCTTATAAAACAAATCGAAATTTGTCTCTTGAAATGTCAGTTAGTAAGGAGATTTTGACGCTTGAAAAATTACATTGAATTCCACTTATAAATAAAAATTTCCTGTGGGATTAAAGGTAAAAAATCGAGTATAGGATTGTATTGTGCCCAATCCACGGAATATTGGCTCCTGTTATCATCACTTTATTCGTTTTCAATTCCGTGCTAAAATATAATATAATCGATTAAGTATCTACAATTGTCTAAATATCTACATATTATGTAATTCCTAGTTAAAAGAAAATGAAAACAACAAATTGAAGGCAAGACTTATAATTTATTTTAGAAGATTCATATGTGTATAAATTATAGCTGCAGATGTAGATTTTGGTGATATTTGGATCTAAAGTTTAAGCAAGTTATAAAAAAATTACTAAATTTGAGAATAATCTGAACGATTTCATTTCATTGGCCGTCTTCTATGGTCCATTTTGGACATAGGCCTCCCTCATGTATCTCCATTTGTTATGGTTTTTTGCCTCTCTAAACCACATGAGACCTGCAGTTTTCTTCAAATCATCTGTCCATCGTGTTGGTGGTCTTCCTGTATGTCTGAACAATATTTATTAATATTAACCCAAGTAAAATGGAAAAAGTGTTCAAAGTTTGGTGCTATATATCTATGAAAAGTTGCCATATACTCAAGTCTCCCCTTATACCCGCGTATGCGTAATTCGCCATCAGGGAAAAATGCCGGAAATCACGTTTTCAGATAACGGCATGTACATCACGAGTCACGACCCATTTGACCGTTATAATATATAATACACTATTGGACAAAAGTAAAGCAACAAATATTAATTTTGAAATATGTGAACAGAAAATGAAACTTACATTTAAAAACATGAAAAATATGATGTAATTAGTTTTCTGTAGCCAAAAACATTGATTTGGAAATTCATACTTTTATAATATTTCTTATTAAGTCTCGATTAAAAATGAAAACCAATTGTAGGAAAAAGGAGTCGGACAAAAGTAAAGCAACATTTCAATTTTATTGAACTAACTGAACACTGACACATATAAAACAAGTAAACAATAAATATAATATTTAGTAATTTATTGCATATCCATTATTTGCAATAGTTTGAACGCATCTTCTTAGCATCGACGAGATTAATTTTTGTATAACACCTTCCGGAGTATTCCTCCAGACATCGTTGATTTTGTCGATAAACGCCTGCTTGTTTCTAAATAATTCCGGATTATTAGCAACTACAATGAAAGAGGACATCTAGAGACTGCACCAAAATCCGGACGACTACGGAAAACCACAATCCACACGGATAGATTAATTAAAAGAATTAGTCAGAATGACCCTTTCAAATCAGCTCCAAGTATTAAAGCAGAAATTGCGAACCTAAATATTAGTTATAGGACTATTCAAAGGAGGCTGGTTACTGTAAAGCTGTTCAGTAGGAGACCTGCAAAAAACCTTTAATTTCAGCAAGAAACAGGGCCGCCCGACTTGCCTTTGCATTTGCTCACTTGAACTGGACCGTGGACGACTGGAAAAAAATATTTTTTAGCGATGAAACCCGGTACACGATTTTTAATTTCAATGGAATGCGTCGTGTAAGACGACCAGTAGGTCAGAGGTTTAATCCAAAGTTTGTTACACCAACCGTAAAACATGGCCATGGAAGCGTGTTCTTATGGGGTTTTTTATCATGGAATAGCGTCGGCCCCGTCCATTTCAGTGATGGCATCATGGATGGGCTTGCTTATAGTGACATTCTCCTAAACACAATGCTGCCTTATGCAGATTGAGAAATGCCCTTACACTTCATTTTCCAACATGAGAACGACCCAAAACACAAATCATGTATAGTAACAGAGTGGCTAATAAGAGAACGTGTTCGAATTTTGGATTGGCCAGCCCAGTCACCTGACCTCAACCCAATAGAGAATCTGTGGGAAGATATCGAGAGACGAATTAGAACGGAATTATTTAGAAACAAGGGTTGATTGACAAAATCAGCGATGTTTGGAGGAATATTCCGGAAGGTGTTATACAAAAATTAATCTCCTCGATGCCAAGAAGATGCGTTAAAATTATTCCAAATAATGGATATGCAATAAATTACTAAATATTATATTTATTGTTTACTTGTTTTATTTGTATCAGTGTTAAGTTAGTTCAATAAAATTGAAATGTTGCTTTACTTTTGTCCGACTCCTTTTTACTACAATTGGTTTTCATTTTTTATCGAGACTTAATAAGAAATATTATAAAAGTATGAATCTGCAAATCAAATGTTTTTGACTATAGAAAACTAATTACATCATATTTTTCATGTTTCTAAATGTAAGTTTCATTTTCTGTTCACATATTTCAAAATTAATATTGTGTATATAATAGTGTGTATAATAGTGTATATATATATATATATATATATATAAAAGGAGTCGGACAAAAGTAAAGCAACATTTCAATTTTATTGAACTAACTGAACACTGACACATATGAAACAAGTAAACAATAAATATAATATTTAGTAATTTATTGCATACCCATTATTTGCAATAATTTTAACGCATCTTCTTGGCATCGAGGAGATAAATTTTTATATAACACCTTCCGGAATATTCCTCCAAACATCGCTGATTTTGACGATCAAAGCTTGTTTCTAAATAATTCCGTTCTAATTCGTCTCTCGACCTCTTCCCACAGATTCTCTATTGGGTTGAGGTCAGGTGACTGGGCTGGCCAGTCCAAAATTCGAACGCGTTCTCTTATTAGCTACTCTGTTACTATGCGTGATTTGCGTTTTGGGTCGTTCTCATGTTGGAAAATGAAGTGTAAGGGCATTTCCCATTCTGCATAAGGCAGCATTGTGTTTTGGAGAATGTCCCTATAAGCAAGCCCATCCATAATGTCATCATTGAAATGGACGGGGCCGACGCTGTTCCATGAGAAAAAACCCCATAAGAACACGCTTCCATGGCCATGCTTTACGGTTGGTGTAACAAACTTTGGATTAAACCTCTGACCTACTGGTCGTCTTACACGACGCATTCCATCGGAATTAAAAATTGTGTACCGGGTTTCATCGCTAAAAATATTTTTTTCCAGTCGTCCACGGTCCAATTCAAGTGAGCAAGGTCAAAGGCAAGTCCGGGGCGGCCTTGTTTCTTGCTGAAATTAGAGGTTTTTTTGTAGGTCTCCTACTAAACAGCTTTACAGCGACCAGCCTCCTTTGAATAGTCCTGCAACTAATATTTGGGCTCGCAATTACTGCTTTAAAACTTGGAACTGATTTGAAAGGTCATTCTGACTAATTCTTTTAATTAATCTATCCGTGTGGATTGTGGTTTTCCGTGGTCGTCCGGATTTTGGTGCAGTCTCTAGATGTCCTCTTTCATTGCAGTTGCTAATACTCGGGAATTATTTAGAAACAAGATGGCGTTTATCGACAAAATCAACGATATTTGGAGGAATACTCCGGAAAGTGTTATACAAAAACTAATCTCGTCGATGCTAAGAAGATGCGTGCAAGTTATTGCAAGTAATGGATATGCAATAAATTACTAAATATTATATTTATTGTTTACTTGTTTCATATGTGTCAGTGTTCAGTTAGTTCAATAAAATTGAAATGTTGCTTTACTTTTGTCCGACTCCTTTTTCCTACAATTGGTTTTAATTTTTTATCGAGACTTAATAAGAAATATTATAAAAGTATGAATCTCCAGATCAAATGTTTTTGACTATAGAAAACTAATTACATCATATTTTTCATGTTTTTAAATGTAAGTTTCATTTTATGTTCACATATTTCAAAATTAATAGTTGTTGCTTTACTTTTGTCCAATAGTGTATATATTTTGATTTTAACCTCATAAATAACATTTTTCTACTTTCATACTTTAACTCATTTATTAGACATGTACTACTTGTACTATAATGAGAATCATTACGATACATATTTTTCATTACGATACAAGTTTATAACCAATAGAAATGCAACATTACAGCAATATTCTGTCAATATTAAATATTGCCATGAACATCTGACAGATCTAAAATTTAAAAATTGACAGTTCATTTTGATTTTCTGACATTTCTTAGTTTATGATCAAGTTGCCATTATATTTATTTTCTTATTTTTCATTATTAGGCTAGTCTCGTAATTCTCAAACTCGTGTCTTAATAGCTCAATGCATAATATATCTACTATTTTGACTTTTTCGTGGAATGAACATGTCGCATGAAAAAAATTAGTAAATCATGACCATCTTTTTTTGACAAAATATAAAATTTGGTAAGAATTTAACAAGGATAATGAAATGAGGTTGAACTTGATAAATATAAAACATACTTAAATGATTAAATAAAAATTTGAATTATAAATAAAAATATAGAAAACTTGGCCGTGATAATTCTAAAAAGGAACGTAGCTCTTTCCTGCCCATGCTTAAATTTGAAGTCCTAGAAAGTAATTAGTACATATAATGCACTGCACTGCTATTTGGTAAGTGTTTATCTTAAAATTTGTTCAGACCACCCTCCGTTAATGGCAACTTTATTAAATTGATTCTCAATCAACTCATTCAAACAAATGCAAAAATGTCTTTGTTTGCATTAAGAATTTAGAAAATAGCCAACCTGTTCCTTAAAGATGGTTGTTTTTTAGTCGTTTGTTTCTTTCCGGGAACAGTATATTTTTCCTGTAAGAAATGTGCCTTCTAAGCTAATTCGCTTCATAAACATTTATTTTGTTTCTACACATATCGATTAAAATTATTTTCAGATGATATAAATATACGAGTAAAAATTCAACGACAAGGATTTAAGAAGCGATTGATATTTTTCAAGAAACCTTATTTTGGATCATCTCTGACAATATTTACATTCAATATGTTCGAAACGCAGCGTGAAAATAGTCTGATGGAAAATGCGATGCCCAATTACTCACCGACGTAAAGTACTCTTATGTGTTCCAAAAATAAAGGTAGATATTTTTTATATACCTAAGGATTGTAGGTAGGTACGGTTTTCTTATTAACACTTTACATTAAACATTTTTTTAAATTTTAGTCCAACCCATTTTAAATCGTACACTAATCAGATATTATTAAAAAAAATATATGTTTTTATATTAAATTAAATTAAATTTAAATAATTATGTTTTACAAATGTCATAATAAATGATTAATATTAGATTTGAGGGAAATTGCGATTGTAAATTAAAGAGTACTAACATATTTCTATTCAGGATACCGATTATTGAATTACGATTTGATAAATTTATGAATATTTTATTTTGACCAATAGTATAATATTTCTTACATTAGGAGTAAATGTATTATAAATTTAACTGAATTATCAAATTTGTATGTAGAACAAATTTAATTAAAATTGTATTGTTCAACATTGCTAGATACAAACCAATCCTGAAATTAACTAAATTTGCAAAAATTACATTCGTACAAAATAATTGCAATCTAGCGAATTTGTCTAGCACAATACTATCAACTTGCTTTTCACTGGCGTTTTTCCATTTGTCACTGGGTTCGGTTACGTTTCGAAGTTTAATTTATTGTGAACGTTAATTCTAAATGTAGCGTCAACCTGAAATTTTTCAATTCAAACTATTAAAGGTGCGGAAAGGCACAAGTTAAATTATTGTTTGAAGTGAAAAATAGTTTTCATTGTTGTTTATATGCCATGGATATTATTTTGTGACTTATTAGGGTTCTAAACTAAGTATTGTCGTCTTTATAAAAAAAACTAGGATTAAATTTTAACATCAGATGGAAAGGGTGTATTTGACATCAGACAAAAAATTTTAATAAATAAGTTCAATTTCTTTACTCTTCTTATTTTATAATTGAAGATGAATTGTAAATAATACTCGGTTTTTGAAGCAACATTTTATACTGCAATTATTCAATGATACTAACTTTTCGACCAATATTTGGACTAATTAGGCTCTGAAGAAGGCCAAATATTGTACGAAACATGATTGATAATATTTGCCTTAAATTATCATTGCTTCCAAGGCGTAGTATTATTTCATCTTTCGCCAATAAATAATCATGATATCCTTAAGGGAGAGGAGTCAAAAAGTGAATTTTAATATCAAGGACTATAACTCATTAGAGGAAAGTGAAGTACTATCGACGCCAGCCAAATTTGAACGGTTAATTTTTCTATTGTAATTTCCAGTAACTTCATAGGCGTACTGTAATGTGTCAGATTTGGCACATTGCAAAAATTAATCTGTCATCAAAAAATTCCATAAATTTGCCGAAAAATATGCAACGACATTTAACAGAAGCTGAAAAAGCAAGGGCCATAGCCAAGTTAGAAGAAAACTGGACGTTAAATGAAGTGGCAGCTGATTTAAACGTGTCTAAAGGCTGCATATTTTATGTTTGGAAAAGATGGCAAGAAGAACTGACATTTCAAAGGCCAGCGAGACAGGGTATCGGAAGGATCTCTAATGGGGTTGAAGACAATGCGTTAATTGAATATCTTAACCAGAATCCTTTGGACAGCGCTATAAGAGCTAGAGAAGAAACACACATTCCAGGATCTCCTAGGACAGTACAGAGACGTCTCAAAGGGTCTCATTTAAAGAATAGCGTTGCCGCTCACAAAATATTTTTGTCTGCTGAACACAAACAGAGAAGAGTACAATTTGCAAATCATTATTTGAACATTGATGAGGAATTTTGGAACACCGTTGTATTTTCTGATGAAAAGACTTTCCAGTCCTGTAGTAGTGGAAGACTACGAGTATATCGACACTCTGTTAAGAAAATTATTAAAATGAACTTCAAAGAAAAATAAAATTGAAGAATTATTATATAAAATAGTGTTTGCTTATATTTTTACTGTAGTAATACACCACTGGCGAAAGCCGTTTTTAATCTAGTAAAAATCGCAACAAATTGCCCTGGTAACAGAAATTCGTTCAAATTTCGTTGGCGCCGACTAAAGTTCTAGATATAACGTGTGATTCTTTAAATTTCCATTCTAGGTAAGCCTTGGAATTTGAACGTATGCGCCAAATTGATTCATCTGTTGCTGTCAGTTTCAAACGACAACCAGAAAACCTAACCTTTTTTGAGATTTAAAGAAATGAGGTGTAATCAAAGACATGCTTTTTTTTTCCACCGCCAACTCAGAATGGAAATTTAATGAATCACACGTTATAAAGTACCGCAAACCGTCTGCCATTTTCGGGAAAAAAGCGGCAAATTCAAAAATCTTGCAAACCCGCCAAATTCAATGTTAACCTCAAACATGACTTTTAAGAAAAATTTTGTTTTTAATGTCTAGAACAGTCAAAACAGACCCACTCGTTGCCATAATAAAAAGCCAATGAAAAACGAAAGTTTGATAGACTGACGCCAATGACATTGTGATCGACACTAATTTAACAGCGAAATCCGCCATTTTCGGGAAAAATAATGCTATCTCTGTTTAAGTCATAGCCTCATAGGTTGCGGTACTTTATATATCTAGAACTTTAGCGCCGACCGAACTTAATGTCACGTTTTCGTTTCTATAGAATACCTATTAAGTTCTTGTTAGAAATAAGTACCTACAACTTATAAAAGGAAAAGAAAAATACCAAAATTCCTAAGGAGTAGGATGTTATGGCTACAAAAAAATCAAGTTCAAATCTCTGTGAGTCTAACTTTTTAAAAACCATTTTCGAATTAATACTCTTGGTCATCTGAAAATTTGTTTTGTTCGGAAAATTTGAAATGGTTAAAGGGCGTAGATTATTTTATAAATCTCGATTTCAAAAGAAATGTTACATATATTGTCATTATGCCATCATTTTTGAGTTGAATTAAGAGTTGAAATTTTATTAATAGACCTTTTTATTTATTCTACGCGCAAGCGCAATCCCTACTTTTTTGCGAACATTTATTCAAGTGTGACACGTTTAACCGGTCACTCTTGCTCTCTTTCTCCCATAGAAACTGTCCGCAAAAAATGGCGGAACGCATTAATAAATAAAAAGATCTATTCTAAAAAATATGCCATTATAGGCAACAAGAGAGCAATTTATGGGTACGAGAATACAAGAATAAAGTTCACTATCGTATACTTTGTGTCTTAAAGACACTCTTGCAACTACTTAAAACAGAGAAAAAGTATATATTAGGAATGGGTAGTTAGCTATAAACCCGAAGGAGCGAGAACGGAATCCAGTAAATAGTTAGATATTATTATAGACTTTCTACCATCTTGCTAGTAATAAGGTATGTTGCGAATTTTTTTTTTCATCTCTGAGAAGAATCAAATATTGGCTCAGAAGTACAAAAACATCGTTTTAATAATTTATGAAACAATACCATGAGTGGACATTGAAAATGTGCAAATATTCTACAAGAAAACATTTATCCCTGAAGTTTTATAAAATTTTCGGAAAAATATATAATTATGTAGTATACATATTCATATAAATTATTATGGTGTCAATTGGATTGGGAATCATTAGTGTCATCATCATTTGTCTGTGTAATCAGCAGATAATACTGAAACAGTCTATTTCGTTGAGGTATTTTTTTGTTAGTAAATCTGTTTTGTAGTATAAATGAATAATTATTGTCCTAGAAATTTATGTGTTCAGTTGAAAAACCCAGATGCTTAAGATACATAAATACTTTAAGTGATTCACTTCAAGCGTATTATTACCGGATGGATCCCTTTTATTTCCTCATGATTCTCTTCCATATTTTTATAGCCTGCTTATTATTCTATTCAGGATACTAAACTATACACTGAATTACATATTTAAATACTTATGAATATACTTAAGCCTGTACCGATGATTGCAATAGTAATAATATGACTAGTTATAGGTATCATTCAATGAAATGGAAAATAAATAATAAAGTTACATGTTACAAGGATCAAATATGTAAAAGCGAAGACCATTTCTTTGTTCTTGTTCAATGAATTTAAAATTATGTAACGTACTTACATCGAAAATTCCCATCTTAAAATTCAATTGTCTTTTTAAAAACGATGAAGAGAAATACTGCTATCTGGGTCAATTCGCTCGAATATTTGCCTCGATATTCCAAAGCAATGAATATAGAACATCTGACCCCTTGGGTGCAGATCAACCGACGAAGAATATGTCTACGTCCGCGTGTGACCACAATATAATGGAAGTCTCGTGTCCGTCGAGGTCTCAAGTGCACTTAACATCATAGTTCAGAGCAATTGCTCAACACAAGAGGCAATTTAATGAGTTTTCGGGGCGGAAAAATGCAGACTTAGCTCTTATTCGCATATCAAAGACTTTACATTAAGTAATCGAATTTTTTAGTTAGTTCGTGCATAACAAAATATTTTTTTATAATTTAGCATAAGTGCCTAATTTAACATGTCTGTTATTTATGCATTATCACAAGTATATTAGGTTTGACAATTGACCAAATTATAAATATGGGATGCTTATGCAAATTCCTCAATATTTTTCGTTAAATATTTTGTTCAACAGTTTTACTTTATCTATGAGTCTACAAATTTTATGTAGTGGAAGGCGTACCACCGTAAATTCTAAGTAATACTATTGAAAAATCAAAACCATTCCAAAAAGGACATGAATCAAATTATATAACAATTTTGTCAATATGCATCAGAAATATGATTCCAATTCACTCTATAAAATTAAAACATAAATAAAATTCAGGTTTATTTTATGATACACAACTTGTTTGATGTGAAATAATGTGGTTCAGTTGTGATCGATGTTTCCTGTCACTTGCATCGCGTCAGAAACCTAGCAAAGTGAGAATCTTCCTTTGTGTCTGCTACAATGCAACTCTCTCTTTATTTGTTAAAGATTTAAACAACAATTTCTGTTAGTTGAGATTAGTTGTGAAAGGATGCCATCTGCAAACGTCAATTGATTTATTTTAATATATCAAAATTCATTACGTTTTCAGTTGAAAAGGAATCTAGTGGGATGCTCCTGATAAAGAATAATTATCCCGAGGAATTTTCTATAAATTGATGGTTAATGGAATCTGTCAATAAGCTTTTTAGGAAAATTCATCTGAACTGTAATATGTTTAATTAGTTTCCATTCATCTGGAAAATATTTGTGATTAAATTAATTTCGTCATTAAAACACTGCACGGTTGAAAAGAATTTTGATTTATAGAGCGTTTCTTTTATATTTTCGTAGATTTGTGTAACTCGTACACTACCATATTTATTATAATATCATTTTTTAATGAAAATAGTATGATATAATAAAATTGGAATAGCAAAAAATCGCTAAATGGGTTAAATTATAATAATACAATAATTAGATATGAGTTTAGATAAACCATTAATATTAAATTATATCAAATATCACATGATAAAATATGAATTTGTGGTTTTAATATAAACATAAAATATATTATTTCCAATCATTTATTTACCTATATTGAAAGCTATCTGCAGTAGCTCATTCTCAGTTTATTTTATAATAATTTCCAATACCGAAAAGTATTCGTTCGAATCTTATATACTCGTATTAATTTAATAAAATAATACCTAGCTACATATTTGTAAAACAAAAGTAAGGCAAAACGAGAGGCTGTCGAGTTTTGCAATTCGCGTAAGTGAATATAAGTAATCAGAAGTTTTCTATGCATTACTTGGCTTTTCAAATCTTACTCCTTGTCCTTATTACTGAACTTAGTAATTTGCACAATTTTATTTTCAATACTAGTTATATTGAAAATTTTAAATCATACTCTTCATCTAATTAATGATGGATTTATTATGCATAATTGCATAATATTATTTAATCATGTTATGAACAAACAAAATATAGAGGCATCAGGTTCATAACTGCGAATGCAAATATACATTCAAATTTAGTAAATACAAATTATTGAAACCTCATTTAATTTATTATTTACTTATTTTAATATTACAGTTTTTAATTTTCAATAGCAAATGGTAATAAATTCAGGAGCAGATTATAATACTTGTGATTTGCAGACTACATTCACATAGTTGTCAACTAATTGGTCCAGGTAAAGATGTCGTTCTTTGATAAAAGAATAATTGCATTTAAAACTTAATCTTAGTGTTCTTGCAACAACAGGATTATATGTGCAAGATACGAACCACCCGACAGTAAAATACCGTATGTAGTAAGCACTTTCACAACTATCTAGAAAATTTAAAGGATATTTTTTCAGGAATAAAATTTTTATACTCCTAGTATTTTGCTTTGTTTATATTTAATAGGAACTAGGAACACAGTAGTTACATTTTACTGAATTTTTTACATCTATGATTTCATGAAGTTAAACTGAATTTAGATAACTGATTCCCGATATCGGTGTTAGACTCATAATAATTAACTAATCTTTGATTAATTTTATTTTTATAGACATCTGTTGGGCAAGCTAATCTGTGCTAATTTAAAAATAAATAATAAAAACTATAACATATTAGTAACAATTGTTTATATTATTTATTCAAATTAACATAGATTAACATAGAAGTCTATAAAACTGTAATTAATCAGAGGTTAGTTAATCTAATCTTAATAATTGTGTATAACTTTTCATGAAATTTTAAGGTTTTTGTTTTTTCAAGTAGCATCAGTTAATGTTAACTATAAGATAATTATAATTTATTTGAAGATATCATTATTAGAAATGGTAACTAAAAAGTTAACTTTAAGTTAATGTTAACTATCTATTGATCAATTGGCTCTTAAAGTGCAACATATATCTTATAAAAATTTCAAATTAATGACCTAGTAGTATAAAGAAATCATGCATTAAACTTTCACGAGCAATCCATTCTCGGAGAGTAGGTACTCAGATGATAAATTTGATTATTGACTACTGACGCGAGGTCAGTTTTATGTGGTATAAGATATGACTTGCGATTTACTGCAGTAATACGGTTTAAACATGTCTGGATCCTGGGTTTATTCAATTGATATAAAAAGAGATATTTATGTAGGTTGGGAATGCTCAAATCCAGTAAATCTAAAATATCACACATTTTCAAATGTCATGTCATGTTAATATTGATAGTTGTTTGTTTCCATGTTTATTTTAAGATACTTACTTTTTGTGGCAGTAAGACCCAACCTTTACAGTTCGGGAAAACGTTATTTTTCTGATATTTGTAACAACAATAGAAATAAATAAATTTACATGACAGATAAAGTTAATTGGAAGATGAAAGAACGAGCCTTAAGTAGTAATAAAATTAAAACAGAATTAATGCTTTATCCAATAGACAAGTGTGTCTGTGATAATATTTAACTGATGATCTAACCTGCGTTTTTAACAGTTAGATTATTGTTTATTTTTAATATCGATAATATAATATAATGTAATTGTAGGCACAAGATTTTTTCTAGTTATTCAATATTATTATCATAAAAAAAATGTTCGTTAAATATTTAACCTGCTGAGAGCGTAGAAGCAGTACACGAATTTGATATCTTAGAAGATTTATTTCGCATTAACTTTGATTCAGCTAAGTAGTGTATATATATTGTATAGGATTTCTCAGTTTGAACTGAGGTAATCGTTAAAGTAAATCTGAAATAATGTTTACAATCATACATATTTAAGTTGTCACTTATAAGATATTATGATTACGTAATTAGTTTTGGCATCATGTTATGCGACTAACAGATTTACTACAAAACCCTAATAAAATAAATTTAGGCAGTATTCCCTTTGTAGTTTAAATCCTAATTTTCGACGATTTACAGGCTCAAATTCATGCCAACAACTAGTTTATTCGCTCAATGCTTTGCATATTTGTTGGTAAATTTTATACATCAATTTTTACTAAACCTCATAGTATAAAGTCACAAAAATATGGTTACTTAATTCATTTGTATAGCTTTTATTTCGATAACTATAATTTTGGACGTACCAAATCACAAAATTATAATCCAAATCTGAGACGACTTGTTTTTAAAATTTTAAAGAAATATGGGGAGCTAATGATTAAAGTGATATAAAACCGCGGTATCTTTTATTGGATAATTAAAAGTCATATAATGTTATAGTATTGGAACAACTCTAAAAGACATCAATCAGATTTAACGCCCTCTAATTACTATTTAGGACCGTATTTTAATATCCGATTAACTCTAACCAATAGTTTATTTCTATAAAATCAATTATTATAACCGATAACGATAAAAATGTCAGTTAGAGTTAACTGTATAATGGAATACCGAGCTTTAAGATAATTTACGACTTTGTGATTTAGTGCTATGAAAGTTTCAATGAAAAGTCTTGTTGTTTTCCTGATATTGTAACTCATTTCAATATCTTATAATAAATAGGCCATATGATTGTATTGATTCATTGAATTTATTCCTCATCAGTTGAGACTTATTTTTCCAAATAAAAATTGTCTCGGTTTCCATACTAATATATCATTAACATGAAGTGCGAGCATTACACCCTAACACTCTACATAAGTAGATAATCATGTAGACAATACTTAAGTAACAAGTTGTTTATTTCTTTATTTATGTTGACCCAGTTTTTTTAGTGTTCAAATATAATTATTATCGGCTCATACAACGTTAACAGCATACAAAGTGAATACTACTACACATTAAGCATTCACTTGCTGCAAGCTTATACGAGTATGTTTAATATAACGCTGCTTTTTCTATCCAATTTTCTTCTAGACATGGGTAATTATGTTGAACTGTAGCTTTTATTTCTTATTGCAATTCTTTTTATGTGCACGTTAATAATTGTGTTTATACTTTATTGTATGAGATTGACAAAATTTGTTCAAAAATTGCAGATTGTTAAAGCGTGCATGTAGGTACGTTTACAATACATAATTTAATAAACTTACCTGATGGTAAAGTTATTAAATTTTGAGAAAACGTCATGTACGCTAACATTTATTGCAGGTATATTATATACTTATAAAAACGTTGCTAATAAGTGTATAATTATTTTATTTAATAAAAAATGTCGAATTTATATGATTTGCATAAAAATAAATATGTAGTTGTTTTATTTTTTAATTAATACAGTATGCCGAGTGGCAACTAGCAGATTATTTGACAGAGATCGCGTGAGTAAGCGAGATCGACATAGTAGGGAGGAAAGTACTGCGCTGTCGTACACTTGGCCTTGACCAGTGGCCGCTTGGTGTGCATTTATTTTATTATTATTTATTTGAGGATAGTGTTATTTTTTATTATAAGAATCGTTTCGTTTATTTCATAGATTTTAAAAATACTATAAATGTATGATTTTGTAGAATGGCAAACCAAAACTTACGAAAAGGCGATTAACAATTCCTTCGTCTACCATCCCACCATAGATCGAAAGAGACTGAACCGCCTTACCCCTACACAAAGATTGCATAATCATCGCCACTTTTGAGCTGCATTCATAAAAATCAGTTGGATAACGCTCGAAATAACAGACAGAATATCTAGGAATATCGCTCAAGTGCTTTTTATGAACGCAGCTCTGTAACATGTCTATCTCACTTCATAGTATACATCTCGTATTAGTCGTTTCGCAGAAATTTCCAGTTAGTTGGCATCTGTATAATCTGTATAAGTGACAACAAATTTATTTACTCGGATACTACAAATTTTGGTGAATGCGCCGGTTCCAATTAAACAATTTCAGTTTTTAAAACATGATGCATAGTTAGTTTGCAGTTAAAAATACAAAGCTCTGAAATGAAACGATATTCTTGTATATTGCGGAAAAATGCATGTTATCAAAAATAACATTCAGATAGCTTGAGGTTTAAAATGAACTGAAATGAATAAAATAACTATTTCTATTCTAAACTAGAAATGTTACTGCTGGAATGTTGGTAACATACAAGAATACTTGCTGTTCTTGGAGATGAAATCATGAAACATTTTAACATTTGCAAGGAAATGGCTACAACATTTAAATTTATTTGTAAAGTTTACATTTAACTAAGAATTTATAATATCGGTATACTGGTTGTCTTCCAGTAGAGCACAACGTAAGTACTTATATTAAATTATAAATATTAACTTTGATGAAAAATAGTTTTCGTAATAACATAATGAAGACTTATTAATCTAAGCTTAATGGTGAACATTGTGATCTTATATAAATTTCATAACTTATTTTGAAAACGGTCTAGAGCAGCCGCTACCGTTAATTACTCAACAGTTCTTTTAGTGCGAGTTACTGCATCACTTGTGACACTCTCAATTATCTTTCTTATTATATCAAAAAATTGGTTTAAGGAAAGTTATTTCCCTTGATATTACGGGCTAGATTAAAAGACAGTCACTTTCTATTATAGGTAGTGTAAATAACTAGTAATTTTTCTCGTGTAATCTGAAGAAGATTATAATTTACTACATACTACTTTTATAATTAAGGTAAAGACTGGTCGTTACTGTGTTGTATTTAAACTCCCTACTTTTTACAAATTTGGATATAGGTTGTGTAGTTCGTTTTTTTATATTAAAAAATAAAAAATGTTAATATCAGTATTTCGGAAACGATCGTTCATTAAGCAAACTCTAATTATTTTCGTGCATTCTAATCATTCCCGAAATCTCAAACTTGAAGTTCGGACAACATTATCTGACTTACCTACTTCTGCAACTGTAAATCCTTAAATAATGAGTAAAACTAAAACATTTATAGGTATACCACCTTGTTGATTAATAAATGCTCTACAAAATATCTGATGTGCCCAACACATGACTTTCTTATACGTATAGAATCACAATAATTTCTTTTCGGCCCTCGGATTCAACTATCAAAGCGCGCTATGAAAAATATAAAGTGTTTTAGGAATATCTCGTTTTTTTGAAATTTTTTTGACGGAATTTCAAAAAAAAGTTCAAACAAAATTTGTTCAAAATTCAATTCTAAATCAATGTTAAAGAATAAAAAAATCTCATAAATTGTTTATTTTTCAAGATATTCTTAAAAAACCTAAAAATGTCATCAGGTAACTGTCACTTGTTTTGGTGCTAGATGAAAAACATTGAATGTGGCACCCACAAATTTGTTCAAACTCTTAAATATGAAATTTGAATCAAATCCGATAACTCGTTTTTGAGTTATGGTGGATACAGACAGACACACAGACACACAGACACACAGACAGACATCATGGCGAAAATGGTCAAAACGGATTCAGGGGCCCTCAAAACGTGTAAATCCATCAAAATCTCGAAGTCGAAAAAAATCACGATTACTATACTTTCTTATTATATAAGAAAGTAAAAAGGTAAGAACGATTTTTCCACAAGATTGACCATAAGCGAACTATATTGACTCAAAAATCTTCTTCCATTTTTTAATTTCACAGATCATAACTTTTGTAATAGTGTAGATAATAGTAAAAAAAATATTATTTAAAAATATAGTAAATTTAATTATCTACAAAATTTGTTCTGGTGCATTTCTTCATGTGGTCAACCGGAAACCAGAATTTTCAAAAAAACTGTTTCCATCCTGAAACTTAGGTTTACATTCAGAGTCGACCCCCCTATACTCATCCCGCGTATAAAATAGCTTCCATCATTTTTACTTTCTTGTACGTAGTATAAGGAAGTATTGTAATCGTGATTTTTTTCGACTTCGAGATTTTGATGGATTTACACGTTTTGAGGGCCCCTGAATCCATTTTGACCATTTTCGCCATGATGTCTGTCTGTGTGTCTGTGTGTCTGTCTGTGTGTCTGTCCGTATCCACGATAACTCAAAAACGACTTAACGGATTTGATTCAAATTTCATATTTAAGAGTTTGAACAAAATTGTGGGTGCCACATTAAATCTTTTCATCTAGCACCAACACAAGTGGTACTTACCTGAAGACATTTTTAGGTTTTTTAGGAATATCTTGAAAAATAAACAATTTACGACATTTTTTTATTCTTTAACATTGATTTAGAATTAAATTTTGAACAAATTTTGTTTGAAACTTTTTTTGAAATTCCGTCAAAATTTTTTATTTATATAGTGGCGCCATCTATCTCTGATTTACAAAGTACATGTCGTTTACATACAGAAATCTATACCGTTGAGGAAATCGATTGTAGCATTACTATTTGAAAAGATCGACGGCTACAACGGCTACGGTTTTATGTTTTGGATATTTGGATATCATGGCAAGTCGATGAAAATTTTTTCTAATATATACAATAAAGTCGTGAAATTGTATTATGCATGCAAATCTACATTAAAGATATCGACGCCAAATTTTTTGTGAATGCTCTTTCAATTTTTAGACGTGTCGACAAAGTAACAAAAGTGTTTTATTTTGCGCCGTTTTTTAATAATTATAAATTATTTACATATTTATCTAGTGTTGCCATCTATCTCTGAGTGGCTGTTGTTTACATTACAGAAATCTATTTGTTTTTATACTAAAGATTCTATTTGCATTAAACACACGAAGAGCTCGAATAAAGTTATAAAAATTTAAAAAGTGAAAACCAATTAATCCAATCCTGGTGAGAGTGGCTATATCGCCAAACACCAAAAACTTGACATTGCTTTGCAATCCAAGTACGAAGAAGAAGAAGAGTTTGTTAGTCAAACAACTGTCAAAGGCAAAAGATCGAAATATTTTGATGAGAAGGATTATTGTGCACTGTACAGTTTGTTTGAGTGAAACGTTGACCAAAACTGAGAAGTATTTTATAAATCTTCAAAGTTTAGCTACAGCAAATTCAAAGATATCAAGCATTTTTCGCACTGTGGAATGTTGATAAGTATTCTGTTATTTATTTGTCCTAAAATCTGGTAGTAATGAGTGGGACAAGGACAGATTTATGCGTATTGCAATAAGTGCGACAGAGACTATTTGAAAATTGCTGGAAACCCTCAAAATTTTTACAAGAAATTTAACTTAATTTCTTTAGGAAAAGTAATTACTGTGATACTATCCGTAAAAGAAAGTCATGTGTTGGGCACATCAGATATTTTTGTAAGGTTATCCCGTTATTGACTGTACTATAGCTAATCCAAAATTTTCAAAGTTTTTTGTATAATAATATTCCAAGTGTTTATTTAATATATCCATAATATATATTTTACTTTCTTATACAGGGTGAATCCAATTAGCGTATTGACATCTGTATTTTTGTTGATTTGAATGTGTACAGCGAGAATGTTCATTTCAATATGAAGTTCTATGCATATTTTGTGGTATTTATATTTATGAATGAAATATTGTACTACTTAGCAAGAAGACTAGAAACAGGAGAGCGAACTCACTTAGAAAAGGAAGGCCGATATACGGCGACAATTTCCCTCACATGACAGATGCGCAGTACAGAAGTTTAAGAGCAGGGTGCACATGGCAAGATCCTATCGCTGCATAGCGTTCCATCGCTGTGTACAGTGGGACCAGTGCTAAGTCGTCGATGCTATGCACAGAAAATGACAGAAGCAGGAAACTGTTTTACCACTAGTACAATCGGACGAAGAAAAAACATGCAATTTGTAACTGCGAAGATTTAAGTTAAAACACATTTTTCTCCAGATTGTATCGGTGTTTTGCGGCGAAACATACATGTCCTACATAGTGGCGAAGGTGGGGAAAAAGGATGCGCACAAAACGGGATCGCCGACTTAACAGTGGGCCCACTGTACACGGCAACATGGAAAGTTCACTCCTGTTTCTAGTCTTCTTGCTACTTAGTTCCATAATATAGAGCGATCAAATAAATTTTTAATCGAGTCTTCCATGAATCCGAAATCGTATGTAGTTACTTGAATTGCATTACAATCAAATGTCAGTTGAAAGCTAAAATGGTTCAAGTTAAGACATACGGATTCAAATCCATGGATGACTCGATTACAAATTTATTTGATCGCTCGATATAAAAGAACACTGCCTTTCACAAATATTTCTCTACTAAAGTAACATATTTACTCATTACAATTTCAGTTGAAATGATTTATAAATAAAAACGTGTTGTATTAAAATTTGCAGGTAGATCATTGTCATTCGCGTTAAACATAAATAATTCATCAAATTACCAACTGACATTTTTATGTTATTCCAGAACTTTAAATCCTAAATCACGTACGCATCAGTTGATAAAAAATGTACGGTTATATTTCTAATCCTTGTTTGACTAACTCCTGTATTCGTGGCAGAATTTTATGCTCTTCATAAAGTTTTGTTTTGTTTTCAGACGCAACTGTAACTCCAATGTCATTTTAATAGGTAATGTTTTAATTAAGCCCAGCTGGATAAAAGTTAAGCCTTTGAAAATATTGATTTTGTCATAGCAAATTCTTTTGTAGACGAAAACAACAGCGTTCTTCTAATCCTCGTGTCTATTGTGCAAAAAAACTTTGTTAAACAAAAGTTAACAGTGTAAAACAATGTAAGACATTTTAATACCCATGAAACTCACAACAAACAAAATCTTGCAGAAAGCAATAAAGAAAGTAAAGTTTCCAAGCTAAGACATTCATAGACCATTCACTACATTGTTCTGTTCAATTCACTTTTATTGTTTTTTCATTATTAACTTGAAAGTAATTAAATTAATTATTAACGCTTTGTAGGTTAATTAAGCTAATAATATGACTGACTACACCATTGACGAAGTTCGGTACCTCACCTGTTGTCTGATAACTTTTAGATGTGCTTGTCCTCATGCAAACTATATTGAAATCATCCTTTCCACGCAACAGGTGCGCCTATTTATTTTAAATATTAATAAATTTAATACTTCTACCTACCAAAGTGGGGATTCAGTCACTTAAATAGTTTTATGTACCAGCACAGACATTATTAGGTAATAGATATAAAACTAAAAAAAAACATAAAAAGAGTAAAAGTCAAAACAAAAAATATGCTTCAAGACAAATGGGATGCACTGTAATTCTAGTAGGTATGCACAGTTAATTGGGTATTTCAAAGCACCGCTTGAATAAATCCGCAATAAAACCCCGTTTTCTATAATGTAGTTACTCTGTACACCTTTTGACTAATTAATTTTATAAGCAATATGATGATGAAATCCAATACCATACATTTTCTCTATACCGAACACTCAAGAGACTTAAGTATCATTTGGCTGATGCATTTAAGCATTTGATATATGGGACAAAATGTAAAATTTGAAACTGATATTTAACCGCATAGGGCCCGTTAAGCCATAAGCTGCCATAAATCCAATAAGGCAATCTGAACATGATGAATGTATGCGTTAGATAAGACCGTTTCTGGGAAGGAAATTGCGCAAAAAAGGCATATTGAAAACTCAATGAGTAGCGGTAAGAACCGGCCTATGGAGATTGATGAACATTTAACAGTTTTTTCATACATTTGAAAACCCTCTTGGACGTTTATATTCCCGCTGCTAAGTAAAATTTGTCCAGAGAAACACTAACAGAATCGAACAGGTGAAGGTGTGATTAATATCTATCTGTTCTTTATGTCTATTTTTCACAAACGAACATCGGTTGATTTAAACTTTGAAAACAAAATAAGCAAGCAAAACTGAAACGAGAATTTTTTCAACTTTAGTAAATATTAACCTTAAAAAATGCCCTGTTTTGTAGTAAAATATTCCCCTGTTTGCTCAGTTTGATGAAAGTATATATCCCATAAGAAAAGGAAAATAGAACTCAAAAACTTTGGCATTACGAATAAAGAAAAAAGAAAGCCCCAACTTGATTTTATATTTCAACTGTGGAGGTGATATTTATTTCCCCAAAGACCATATGAAATCTGCTGAATGAAATGGTATCAAAGTTTTTCTGGTGTGTTTAAAAATTGCTAAAATAAAGTACACGAACAATGTTTACTTTTATACGGTTAAAATGAAAACCCGTTATGTATTTTTGCAGGTATATACGCGCGTAAAAATATAGATATGCATTCACAATAATTCACATATTCAAATTTTGTTTCCCCAAGGTAGATGCATTTGAATGAATAATATGAAATCTAAAGTAATATTTAGTTCTTATAAAACTTATTTTACAATATTTGTAAAATAATGATAAAACGAAAATACTACTACCTATATGTAGGAAAAAATTAAAAGGACAAATACAAAACAAACATTGTTAATTTTTTTTGGGAATGGAAAAAATACAGGGTGATTTGTAACATACGGAGGAGAATAAAAAGGTAGATAGATGGGCTCAAAATACACCAGTTTTGTTAATACACTCTTCACAAAAGCTCAATAATTATGAAGATATGTACAATGCATAGGTAGATGAATTACTAACAGTTTTCAAAAAATAATACATAAGTGTAATTTATGCTTTAAATTTTATATTATATTATATGTTACAAATCGCCCTGTATAATAGTTATCAGGTAAGGTAGGTAAAACAAAAAAAAAACTTTTTTAGATAATGTGTAAAGTGATAATGACAAAAATATATAAATAATTTGTGGATATTATCTCCAGATCGAAACGGTACAACTAAAAGGCGTTAATATGGCTATTTTTTACATTGTTTGATTATCTGAGCAATAAAGATTTTTTTCAGTTTCGCTCACTTTTGGAATGCAAACAATTAAAATTACTAATTATTTGTACAACTACAACACATATACTTTTGTGCCAATTTAATAATAATTATAATTTTTCCTGCAAATTTCTGGCTTCGCGATTTTATTAATGCACCGTTGCATTATAGGTTTTTACAAAAGTTTGGGGCAGTAAGATGTTGTTAGATTTAAGATGTATTTAGACTGTTTTTTTTACGTGACGTAAAAGCTTTAATAACAACCATGAAAGTGTTCTCAAATCAAAGTGAATGCATATTGATTACAGATAAAAATAAAAAGGGAAAAGTAGAGGTCCGTATTAAGAAAAATAAAGTGGATGTTGATAGATAGATACCAACCAAAAATTATTGGTATATATTCTAAACGGGCTGAAACATGATAATCAGGTATAAGATGTAAAGCGCCATACGATGACAGAAACCGTTGTCTGATTTAAATCTTGTCCAACGCAGATATACCGCAGTAATCAAGGAATGACTCTGCCATGACCCATTTGCATAATAAGTAACCACAAAACATGTACAAGATGCTCTATTGGTCAAAAATTGATAAGTTTGTGCGTGTCTGATAAAAATTTAAAATCTACTATAGATATTTGTATCTGCGTTAACCCTAGGATACGAAAAGTTGCATTTGCAATTTGTGTCCACTTTGACCCGTAGACCTAATTTAATACCTTCTATCTGTAAATACTCTCTTGTGATAAATATATTAAAATAATGCTGACATTTAACATGTTCAAACTTTAATGGTGCAGACTGTGTCTATGTACAATGCTAAAATTTTATTTCAAAACAAAACTGCGGTCTGTATAACTCATCGGCTATTTTTCAATCAACCAATCATTCTATCAATCAATTACTAATTTTCACAAAATATTTACATGTATCGAAACCACGTCAAAATACAAAAAATAAAAACTACTAAGTATAGTATACTACAATATATTTTAAAAACATTTTCATATTTCAGTAGTTCAGTTCCTTTTAAAATTGTGAATATTACCTGAGTCACATCCGATATAGGTAAGCTCGGAGATGATTAAGTAATCTAAAGGCCGATTTCTTGTGTCGCGGTTAACTTTATAAGATTATTAAAAGTCGTTACAATTATAGAATCAATCGTTGTTGTCGCTTTTAATTAACAAATAAAGTTAACCGAGACACAAAAAACCTGCCCTAACTGATGACATATTTTTAAACATGCTGATAATTTTTACATCTCTTCTTAATTTACAGCAATGGATATTAGTAGGTAGATACTAATATCTATCTATTATTTTAAAATGTTAAAAATGCCGTAAAAATAAACGATGTGAATAGATTCCTTTGCCAGAAAAATAAATTTAACACTGGCGCATTCACCCAAAATCGTAAATAGACTATATTTAATTTTTTTAGACGAAATAATGGAATTTATAAGTAGGGGAATGTAGTCAGGGTTGGACAGTTGTCAGGGTCGGACACTTGCGATTTTTCATATAATTTGAATAGCACCACTTATGAGCGCGCGTGACGAAACTACTCTTGTCAATAGCAAACTTCCCGGAGAGTCACTCATATCCGGAAATCTTCTTAGAAGGTGACCCGCACTCAGTTGCTATTTCACAGTGCAAAAAGTATTTTAGTACCCATCAAAACCGTTCTGGGACTGGAAGAGAAATCATGCAATCGTCAAGATAAGCATATAACTCGTATGTGTATTATGTGGTCACTATTCAAAGAAATACTAAAGAAAATATATAATATTCTGAACAGTTTAGCTGTAGTGTGATGCGATGCTGTTATAGTGCTTGTCGTTAAGGTTGGACAATTCGTGGAGTCAGGGTTCGACATCCACAATTTTTTTTTCAAGAAAATTGTGCTTTTTTCAAAATTTCTCGCTATAAGCGAACAACCGTTCGAGACAATATTAATATAGGGAATTTTGTCAAGGCCATCAAAGCTATCAAGCTAGAAAACGAAAAGCTGCTAACCGCGACTAAGACTTACAACGTGCCAGGAAATACTTTGTGGCGATATTTAGAAAAAGTTTCAACTGAACACGAGGATATTTCTAATTATGTAAAAGTAAATAAAAAAAGGACTTAGCTACACATTCGGTCATTTGGAATCATTTTAGCATGATGTATTTTATCGTTTTCCAGTGGGTGTCCAACCTTCACTACAATTTTTTTTTAATTAATGGGCATAATTTTATTTATTGTCGTATCAATTTACCATGCATCAAAAAAGTTTTTTAATCATCAAACCTTTCTAGCAATGTGCTAAAATAGCCTGTATATTTTCTCGAGCAGAATCGTAGTCAACATTCCTTAAGGTGTCCAACCCTGACGACATTCCCCTATTATTATTTTAAAGAAATTTTCAAAAATGGTTTTCAGCAAATTGAAGAGCAAGGATTGAGTTTATATACTATACGTACTGCAATATTAAAAAAATATCTGATGTGCCCAACACATGACTTTCTTATACTTACGGATAGTGTCACAATAATTACTTTTCCTAAAGAAATTAAGTTAAATTTCTTGTAAAAATTTTGAAGGTTTCCAGCAATTTTAAAATAGTCTCTGTCGCACTTATTGCAATACGCATAAATCTGTCCTTGTCCCACTCATTATAACCGAATTTTTCGACAGAAATGTGTTTTATTTTAGATTTTTGATCTATTACTCACTTAAAAAAATCTCCCGGTATGAAATTACATTTATTTATTCATTATTATTGTTTTCGGTACCATAGAAACCAGTAAAATAAAAATAAACTAATGGTCCGGTCCTTCTGGGATTTGAACCCGGGACCTTCCGTTTGGCAGCCATATAATGAGACACATGGTCTACCTCGACCATCGGATTCAACTATCAACACGCGCTATGAGAAATATAAAGTGTTTTAAGAATATCTAGTTTTTTTGAAATTTTTTCGACGGAATTTCAAAAAAAAGTTCTAACAAAATTTGTTCAAAATTCAATTCTAAATCAATGTTAAAGAATAAAAAAATTTCATAAATTGTTTATTTTTCAAGATATTCTTAAAAAATCTAAAAATGTCATCAGGTAACTGTCACTTGTTTTGGTGCTAGATGAAAAACATTGAATGTGGCACCCACAATTTTGTTCAAACTCTTAAATATGAAATTTGAATCAAATCCGATAACTCGTTTTTGAGTTATGGTGGATACAGACAGACATACAGACAGACAGACAGACAGACAGACAGACAGACACACAGACAGACAGACATCATGGCGAAAATGGTCAAAATGGATTCAGGGGCCCTCAAAACGTGTAAATCTTTTTCATCTAGCACCAACACAAGTGGTACTTACCTGAAGACATTTTTAGGTTTTTTAGGAATATCTTGAAAAATAAACAATTTACGACATTTTTTTATTCTTTAACATTGATTTAGAATTAAATTTTGAACAAATTTTGTTTGAAACTTTTTTTGAAATTCCGTCTAAATTTTTTATTTATATAGTGGCGCCATCTATCTCTGATTTACAAAGTACATGTTGTTTACATACAGAAATCTATACCGTTGAGGAAATCGATTGTAGCATTACTATTTGAAAAGATCGACGGCTACAACGGCTACGGTTTTATGTTTTGGATATCATGGCAACTCGATTAAAATTTTTTCTAATATATACAATAAAGTCGTGAAATTGTATTATGCATGCAAATCTACATTAAAGATATCGACGCCAAATTTTTTGTGAATGCTCTTTCAATTTTTAGACGTGTCGACAAAGTAACAAAAGTGTTTTATTTTGCGCCGTTTTTAATAATTATAAATTATTTACATATTTATATAGTGTTGCCATCTATCTCTGAGTGGCTGTTGTTTACATTACAGAAATCTATTTGTTTTTATACTAAAGATTCTATTTGCATCAAACACACGAAGAGCTCGAATAAAGTTATAAAAATTTAAAAAGTGAAAACCAATTAATCCAATCCTGGTGAGAGTGGCTATATCGCCAAACACCAAAAACTTGACATTGCTTTGCAATCCAAGTACGAAGAAGAAGAAGAGATTGTTAGTCAAACAGCTGTCAAAGGCAAAAGATCGAAATATTTTGATGAGAAGGATTATTGTGCACTGCACAGTTTGTTTGAGTGAAACGTTGACCAAAACTGAGAAGTATTTTATAAATCTTTAAAGTTTAGCTACAGCAAATTCAAAGATATCAAGCATTTTTCGCACTGTGGAATTTTCATAAGTATTCTGTTATTTATTTGTCCTAAAATCTGGCAGTAATGAGTGAGACAAGGACAGATTTATGCGTATTGCAATAAGTGCGACAGAGACTATTTGAAAATTGCTGGAAACCCTCAAAATTTTTACAAGAAATTTAACTTAATTTCTTTAGGAAAAGTAATTATTGTGATACTATCCGTAAGTATAAGAAAGTCATGTGTTGGGCACATCAGATATTTATTCATAAGAAATATATACTAATGAGTGTATGTCACCATAACAAGCCCGATTATTGAATAACAAGGACTATCTAGGTATAAAAAATATCAGTTCGATTGCATATTCAAAAATAGCGATGCAGACAGTTTGTTGTAGATAGAATAAATAATAACTATTTATTCGATTCGTTAAAACTCACTGACCCTAACTAGCTTTTGTTCAGTTTTAGAGTAAACTATTTTTCACTACATTTCAGACGTGATATAGGTATCTTGAGAAAGATGCAATTCTTGCTTGCACCATATTCTTTATTGTCAGAGGTTATTCTTGTGGAAGCAATTTGATGGATTATAAAATCATAAACCATTCTGTTAATATCTGCTAATACAAAAAGTTTTACGGCACATTTCCTAGGATTATATTGATGATATACCTACTACTTTAAAGTTAATAGACTTCTAAATATGGAACCGGATGTTTATTTTTACACATTGTGTTAATTTCTAACGAGATATCTAAAATTATGTCAATGTACGGTGAAATAGATCAGAACGCGTTCTGGATGTAACAGGTGAGGTGTTTTTTAATTTAAAACGCAAAAAACCTTGGTTAATGTACGAGTGTGTATCATTTGATGTTCAGGTTTTTAATGAAACGGCTAATTTCACCAGAATTCTGCGTCATATTCAACTTCCATATTAATTTATGTAGATTCTTCAAAAAAGAATATTTATATCTACATAATTATGTCTTATTGAATATTAACATTGAAGATTGCACACATAAAATAAAATGTGATACGTGCTCCTACAAACGAAATGCGGTAAAGTTCAATTTAAAAGAATTAAGTAGCAGCATTCAAGGTATATCTGGATCTCTGAAACTATGCGTACCTATTCTATTTCGATGAGGATATTGGTAAACGGTTCACAAAGATAAAATTGTTTCGGAGTTAAGATGAAAAATGCGATACCACATACAACTTATAAATAATATACAGCCATTGATGACAATCTATAGGTAGATACAACTTTTTTATTTGTAATTTAAATTAGGAAAAAATGTGTACCTATGTTAAAATGTGGATATTTCGGTTTTCCTTTTGCGGAACGTTTCTTTGAATTATAATAACTAAGACTACTTTACGCGTTTGTATTTGTGTTAGGTTTGGAATTACTTTTTTCTCAATTCTTCAAATTTAAATGGTTGAAACCCTTCATGGAGCCATTATAGGATAGTAAATTTCTGGTCATAATTATTTTTACCTAGTAATTAAAACTTATTTTTTTAAAGTATTAAAGAGACACCCGATATAAAACTTTCTTCCAATCTTGTGAAAAAAATATTATTCCAAATTATTATTTTTTTTCTAACAAGAACAACACATTTTACACATTGAAAAAGATTATACAAAATTTTACATTTTTAATTTTACCAAAAAGTAATTGCAAAAGTTCCTTTTAAGCTGAAACTTATCCATACGTACAAAATGATTCAAACAGAAGTAAATCATCTACGTGCCTTAAAGGCAAAATGTCAAATACCAGTGTTAGATAATTTTCCACAGAATGGTGTACTTTAAACTAATTAGAAATCTTTTAGTACGAATTATAATTCAAGTGAAACAACTTTTCTTTTATACTTCATGGTAGTGTAACTTTATCTTTGGAGTTTATTTCAGGCCAGATTAAACAAATTATGAACAAGTTACGATTTTACGACTCTAAATAATTAATGACTTTTTAAATCATTACTCGCCAGCTTTGTTAATGGAATCGCTTTAAATGAGACAGAGTAAATAAAATTTGTACATTTGCTTTTCACTTCGACGCCCTCAATAATTATTATTGCAAACAAAATGTTAGGTTGCCAAGAATACATTTAAATTTAGCTTAATAAGTCACAAAGGTTTTTTGCTGCTAAGTTACGGGGGATGGTAATTAAGCACATAACTGCGTTTCAAAGACAAAGTCTCGGTTTTTCTAAATTCTTTATTTACTGTTTATGTAAAATATTTTTAAATACTTGCCGCATTTTATTATGCAAATTCAGTGATGCATTATAGGCGGAGGGTAAATTTTAATGAATTTTTAATTAGAAGGTATATTAATTAGATCAGTTACTCTTCTAAATTAATTAATGATTATATTAAATTATTCAAAATGTAGAATGTCAACTCAGTGTATAAAGCGATAGTGAATTTGTATGCTGAGCTTATCTTTACGTGTCAAGGTTATTCGTGGAAATTTAGGATTTATCTGGGAGTTTGCAATGGTTTCAGGAGAATATACATACATATAAAAGTGGTTCATGAAAGCAATGAATAAAATATCTTCAACATTTTAATAATTTATTAATCCTTTAATTGTAATGTAATGGCTGGTTATTTTGGACCGCCTAAAATAGCTGGAACAACTAGATATTGATCTGAAAATTTGGCTGTACTCGTATTGTAAAGCTATGTATTTTCAAAAAGTGGCAAATCGGGGTATACCGTATGTTGGCACCAACAACAATCTGTATATTTTTGGATTCTTCGCTCAATAAATTAGTGATAAAAGTGTAAAGGTACCTAGGTGATTGTCTACCATGCATGATTACGATATAAACATAGACTATTCTTGCCTGAAATTATATGAATTAGAATTAGAAAATAGTTCTAAATGTTTTCAAATTTTATGTGTTAATTAAAATACTAATAGATTCCGGATGTAAAATCTGTAATCCAATTATCTTACAAAAATATCGTGCGAGCAAATAAATTGGTAATCGAGTCATCCATGGATTTGAATCCGTATGTCTGTAACATGAATTATTTTAGCTTTCAACTGACATTTTATTGTAATGCAGTTCAAGTAACTACATACGATTTCGCGTTCATGGATGACTCGATTACAAATTTATTTGCTCGCTCTTTATATACAGGGTGTCCCAGTTCATATCGTCAGGATTTCACCAGTCGATAGTTTAGCGAAAATTAAAGGTGGTTTGTCTAATAAACTATGGTCGAATGTTGCTTCCTTTTTGACGTACAGGCCATTAAAGAAAATAAATTATTTTAAATAATTTGCTATAAATCAATAACACAAAAAGTTAGCCTTATGAAATTTTGCATGGATCTTTTTTTTTTTTATTTTCTTATTAACAGTGGTTGCAATTATTTTATTTAGAACACAGAGGCGTGCGTGCGGGTTTTTTCAAAAACATTTTATTGAATAAAACGTACGCCACTGGTTTTTTTGCAGCACCAATATGCAGAGAGTATTTTCCATTCAATTTAGAAACTTTTTCGTATCTTATAATTTTTTGATAACTTAACTCAAAATAACCTAATAGTACAGTAAATAAGAAAGAAAAAAAGGCTTCAAATAGACTTTTTTTACCCTACAGCCAATTTTTGTAGAATCTTCTAGAGGGTGACCCTGAAAGTTTAAAACTGAGTTTGTGTATTCGTAGACCCCGCCCTTCCTTCACCAGCCCTCAATAAAGAGTTGGATTTTTTGTTTATTGAATTACTTTTTTCCTATTAAATTTTCGAAAAAAAGAGTCAGCACAAAGTTGTAAAGAAAAATATTTCCTACAACTTATCTTTTAAACTTTTTTTGATATTGTCAATATTTAAAAAGTTATTCAACAAATAAGTTGAAAATTTTGGGGAAAGAGTTGTAAGTAGTAGTAGTAGTAAGTACCTAGTACCTAACTAGAGAAAAATTTCCCTAAAATTTGCAACTTATTTGTTGAATATCTTTTTAAATATTGACAATATCAAAAAAATATTAAAAGGGAAGTTGTAGGAAATATTTTTCTCTACAACTTTGTACTGATCCTTTTTTCGGAAATCTAATAGGGAAGAACCTCTTTAATAAATAAGAAAAAAAAAGTTAAGTTATCAAGAAATTGTAAGATACAAAAAAGTTTCTAAATTGAATGGAAAATACTCTCTGCATATTGGTGCTTCAAAAAAAACCAGTGGTGTACGTTTTATTCAATAAAATGTTTTTGAAGAAACCCGTACGCAAGCCTCTGTGTTCTAAATAAAATAATTGCAACCACTATTAATAAGAGAATACAAATAAAAGATCTATGCAAAATTTCAGAAGACTAACTTTTTTTGTTATTGATTTAAGTATAGCAAATTATTTAAAATAATTTATTTTCTTTAATGCCCTGTACATCAGGAAGCAACATTCCACCATAGTTTATTAGACAAAGCATCTTTAATTTTCGCTAAACTATCGACTGGTGAAATTCTGACGATATAAACTGGGACACCCTCTAGATATTCATGAAATCATATTCGCACATAGAAAAAACGCTGGTTAACTTTTTCATCGCAATTTCGCACCAGTAACTAAATTTGGGAAGAAATTAAAAATGTAATACTGAGTCATGTAATTTGCTGTCAATTTTTTTTACTGTAGCAAACATACTGCATATATTATACTTACGTTGGCATATTTATTGTGAGGCTCAAAACGTGCATGCGTGTCACTTCTGAATTGAGGCTTTCGTGTTCAGAGCTTTTCATTGACGTCCCCAATATTGTGGCTATCAAAGTTTTAACCAAATGTAAAATTTAATCCATGATTAGAGGATTTATACTCTAAATTAAAGCTTAGCGTATGTTTGAAATATTCACAGAACTGAACATAGTTTTTAAATTATAATATTTAACATTTTTATATGAAAAAACAATGAAATCTGTGAGAGTTAAATCAAATTAAAACTATTCTATCCCTTAATTAAATTTGGTGTTTAATATGTTAAAATTACATTGATGGTACATAATTACTTCAAGGAATTTAGTTCATATTTCTATTGAGATTGCCACGCAAAAGTAAAGTGCCAATTTCATGTTACTATAGCAACTTCTGTGCGAGAGATACTGTCGGTAAAGAAGATTGAATGAGAGCAAGACTGTAGATTGAAGGCCACTATAAGTATATGGTTGCTTAATAATATTACAGACTATATTATATTTTAATGGTCTTACACACATATAAACAATATGGTGATTTAGTATATTAACGTTTTTTAGTCAAATCTCGTGAATTAATATAGGTAATAATTCCTCTTAAGCAACAGATTTTCTTAATAGATTTTTGGTCACGAGTGTATGTAACAAATAAACTGAGTGATGTTGAAAGTTCAATTCTGGACAGTTATATTGATTCCCTTGTGGTCTTTGTGGAGCCAGCCATAAATTTACGTCCCTCTGTTATACTAGAAAATATAATTCAAGTTCACAACTTTCTAACAAATTGTGTTATAGTTTAGATTGTCGTCCAACTTAAACACTCGCTATAAATTAGATTATCTGAGAGAAAATTTTTGCGATAATCGACTCAATTTTCTACCAACCACACATCGGTTAGAGTTTCACAGATTTAAAAAGAGAGAATATAGCGTGAAATTCTGCCATTGTGATTATTTTTTATAGCGGCCTCTGCATGTTTTTTTCGTCGTAAGAATTATACTTGAAATAACAAATTATAAAATTTGTGCTTATAAAAAGTATAAAAATAAATTAAATGTATGGAAGTCGTCTTCATGAGGAAACTGTGTAGGAGGTTTAATCTAAATTAGATAGGTAAATACGTTGATGTTAAAGCTTCGGTGTTCTCTTATTTTTACTAATAAAATATATATTATATTATACTCTTTACTGCATTTTATTATTTTAAATAATATAAACTTTAATGCATCCACAGAGGATAGAGGTAAAGATGGGATATATGTAAAGAAGACTTATTTTTCCTAGCTTTGTTTTATTAGGATACCGGTTTCGAAAGGCTTACTCACTTTGTAAATCCTCAACTAAAATATGAACTACAACTGAACTAAAATGAAAAATAAAATAAATTCTTTTAAAGCTGCATATTACTACATAAAATATTTAAAAAGAACTCTTAAGGAAATTAAGAAGATAATTCATTATAATTAGGTAGGTACATATTTATAAAAATAAATCTGTAAAAATGCAGTTAACCATGCAGGTTTGTATTAAGGATTTAATGGATTTTCATTCTTCAGTTCAACCCATGTAAGGGTGACTGATTATAAATCACTTTAGTTATTAAAAGAATTTTTAAAATTTTGAAAGTTTTATAGTTTTGAGTCGTGAGTAATCGTATTATAAATATTAGTTTCCAAATATTTTATTTTTTATTCTGAACCTACTAAATCTACTAAAAGAATCTTGTAAATGTATGCTGTTTTCAAGGTATAATAAGTCAGACTATAAGTGTACTAACTTATCTAGAGATTCACTAGCTAAATAATAGTTATTTATATTATAAGTGGGATATGAACATCATTAACATAAGAGTCTGAAAATTGCAGAACGAGTCGTAGACGAGTTCTGTAATCAGACGAATATGTTAATGTGTGTATATCCCACGTGTAATATACAAGATTTTATCTTCTACCGTCCAAATAATTAAAAATGAATTTTGTATTTATCTCCAGCGACATTGCTCATTAGTTGTTGTCAAGTTGTCGTACTGGACTACCTAACCTAAGTTGTGTAAAAACTAGCCAGCGCTACACAACAATGAATTTGAATTATAAATTTTCCAATAATTAAACAATTTATACACCAAAAAATCAGGGACGTGGACCGAGTTATATTTATTATTAAAATATAAAACTAATTTATTATAAAATAAAACTAAAAATTTTTTCAGTTATCTAACGTGAAGTTAGGGTTTTTTCTAGGTAAATACGCTATTATAAAATTCTCCAGGTTTCAAAAAATCAAACTTAAGAGTATGAAGTGTCATTACTCAATGTTAATCACAAATTTTAAAGAATTAAACAATATATATTATATTATAATTAGACATTTACAAATATAAACTTTCCTATAAAGATACTAAATTGTAAAAATTGTGTTATAAATACTTGTAAGAAAGAATTTTCTTGTTGAAATTTCAGTGTGGTAATGATTTCTTTAAAACACATGTTGCGTAATAATCTGACTTACCTTACTCAAATTAATGTCAAATCAAGGCTATTATGAATTGGTAGTAGATAAAAAATATTACATACAAAAATCTACATTGCTGTTAAACAAATAATACAGTTAAAAATGGTATTCTCAAATTATCAATTTTCTTTTTTTTTCTTGACTAAAGTATTTGAAATCCAAAGTGGTGAAAACACTTACATATGACAACAAAAAATTCAAGAGACGTGGGTCAAATGATGTGGTGAATGCCATAACACCTATAATGCAGCCTAAAAGGAACAATTTTTTTGAATCTGTAATATTAAGGATTTTCAGGAAGCGAACACTACTACACCCCACGCGTTTTATTGAGGCATAATGTAAATCCAATTACCTACTTAGTTTTTGCACACTATGAAGTTTTTTGTTGTATATTGTATATAACGTAACAATATACTCACTCGCTATAATAGCTCTTGTAATTCATCATAAAATTGGCCTAAATATTTATACTGTCCATTTCTAATAATTGGTTTCAAGTGAGGAACAATTAATCACAGTCGTTGTAGATCCCTTAAATCTTCCCCAGTAAATTTATTTGTAGGTGCTTCAGTCAGGGTTTAACACATGTGTTTAATTAAATTCTTTACATAACATAAAAAACCAGCCGTAGTATAGTTTTATTACGATGCGGCTTGTTTTCGTGTGGACATAATGTCATCAATTTCAACTTGGGAAGGTCAACAATTTTTTTTCAGCTGGAGATATTTTTTTTATAAAACATTGCAAAATTTAATTAAAGCAACACAGTTTCTGTGACAAATCTGTATTTGGGGGTTAACGGTAAAAAAATTACATATAAATAGATTTTTGTTTCACAAAAATATCAGGTTTCCATTCTCTTAATTTTTGCGTATTGCCCTACTTAACCCTTATTTTTGACTTTATTTGTAATTTCAGATTTGTAAGAGAAAAATAGAATTCCGGTAATTATGCCTACAGAACAAAGAAGTCAAAGCATTTTGTTAAGGGCCGATCTTTTCATCTTCCAAATTAACTTTATTCCGGCTGTTGATTTTCATTGTTATAACAATTGTAACCTAGAAATTTGTATGCTAAATAAAGTTATCCAGACATGAAAGGATAGAGCATAGAATAGAAGGTACAGTTGTATAGTAGAATATGGGGTCTAGGACTATTCGCCGCGGCCGATTCGCCACCGTGCTGTTTTGTTGTCGCTTTTGAAGATACTTATATCGGGCGACCTAACAGGCGAGGAAGTAACAGAAGAACCCCTCTATTTCCAACCGAGATGTGGAATGTATATACAAGAACACTGGAGATTATTTGAGAGGCATATCTCATAATTTTGAAATGCAGCATAGTTTATTTATAGTTAGATTTATATTTTCTTTTGATAATTTTTCTTTCAAAAATGTTAACTTCATTAATGATTTAGGTTAAATAAAAAAATTATTAAAACTATTCCAAGTCTGCTACTATTTTTTTTTGTCTACCTCTAAGATATAATAAACGGTGATGCGGCGAATCGTACCGGCGGCGAAACGGCCGCGACAAAACTACCGCGGCGAATAGTCCCATCCCCTAAAATATGATCTAGGATATTCACTTCTAAAATTCAAGCTTTCTCCACCGGAGATTTTTTAGAACTTTTGTTGTTCTTCCCGTTCAATATCACCAATATTAACCACTATATCGAAAAATGATGATATGGTACTCAGTACTATTAATTCTAATTACGAGTATAAACCACCTTATTTCTTAAATTTCTTAAATAAAAAAAGGAGATTTGTTATAAAAAACTCGTTTTATATACTCGTATATAATAAAGTCAAAATAAATTTCATCAAAAATAGAATCACTAATTCGTTACGTGTAAGTTCAAAAAGACTTATTACTTATCAATTAATGCATGACTTAAAGATCAGTGATTATTTTTCATTTAACAAGACCTTAACTTCGTTTTTTTAAATGGAACACCCTGTATATTACTACATTTTTAAATTCTACATTCAATTATAATAACATCTTCTTAAAACTATTTTCCTCTAAAGCATTTCGTTTAATAATTACAGGATGATTTTATAAAAAATGTCCAAAAATGGGTTAACTTTCTAATTTTATTTTCTAGCCTTGTAATATTCTAATTGAAATGCGGTTTTGGCAAATATGTTAACGGCGAGAGTTGGATATAAAGTTTATTTAATAAAATGACCTTTAAATCGAATCAATAATTGAAATTTATATCAATATACAGGGTGATCAGTAATTGCCGCACTCGGAGCATACTGTGATAAACTTTACGTTTTAAGAATGACGAATTTTTTTACTGCAGTGCTGAAAGTCCTTTCTTTAAAAAGATATGACCACTTTTGTGAAAATAAAAGTGGCAACACTGCATTGAACATGTGAATAGGTTCGACGAGAAAAAAAA
Source organism: Pediacus dermestoides (assembly GCA_963942485.1). Classification (NCBI taxonomy): domain Eukaryota; kingdom Metazoa; phylum Arthropoda; class Insecta; order Coleoptera; family Cucujidae; genus Pediacus; species Pediacus dermestoides. The sequence continues at coordinate 9,240,423 of OZ012627.1, forward strand.
ATAGAAACGTTCAATAATTTATGATGCGAGAACTTGTCAAACTAATTTAGTATTGTCAATTTTATTAAAAAACATAAACAACAATTGAAATTCATTACTAATATTTTCATAGCAATAGAAGGTATTTTACTTTATCCCAAGGCGAGCTTGAGAGGTTGCCAAACTTCAAATTTCTCTCAAATTTAGGTATTTTATTAAAAATTTATTTGTATTAGAGGTCTTGTGAAAAAAATTGAACAAATCATATTGCATTTTATCCAGAGATTATAGTAGCATGAATTATTCACTCATTTTTGTCTTGGTTATTAAAATAATTAGCTTGTAACTTGGATGAGGGAAACTCTATAACTCGGAAACTAACCATCAGATTTAATTTTTCTTTACAGATTATCCTTAGTTTTAATGTGCTCTATAACTCGGAAACTAACCATCAGATTTAATTTTTCTTTACAGATTATCCTTAGTTTTAATGTGCTCTATAACGCCCTGTATTCGGAGTGCGCCAATTACTGATCACCCTGTATATACTTTTGAAAAAAATGAGTTATGCCGTTTTGATTTTTTTCTGAATGGCACCTAAATTATAAACCCCTGTAGAACATTGAGCTGTTGCAATGAAGAAATTGCAAGTACACTTTTGTTAACATCTTGCTAAAACCGCATTTCAATTTGAATATTAGAAGGCTAGAAAATTTGAAAGTTATCCCATTTTTGAACATTTTTTAGAAAAGCATCCTGTAATTATTAAACGAAATGCTTTAGAGAAAAATTGTTTTAACATGTTATTATAATTGAAAGTAGAATTTAAAATTTTAGTAATATACAGGGTGTTCCATTTAAAAAAACGAAGTTAGGGTATACTTCCAGTATAACCGGAAGTCGTAGAAAACTTGAAAATATTTTAAATAAAGGGATCATATGCTATTTAGGCTATAACCCAATTTTCAGATAAAAATATTAACTGCATCTTTTAAAACGTCTAACCAACAGTTTCGGTGAATAACCCTGTATAGTTGTTAAACCGTGAATAATCTACTGAAATGCCTAGATCCACTTGATTAAGATTAAGATATCATCCTATTATCTCTTAATCTTTAAACTATATCCCTTATCACAGACTTTACATAAATTTAGGTAATCTTAAATTTCATTGAAAGAAATTAAACTTGAATCTAATCTTTCAATTTGATATTAATTTTATAAGGACGACAGTTGGTGGCTAGTCAGTACCAAATTTTCAAATAACCATTCTGAGGTTGTTGAAACCCGTAATGTCTATTACTCGCTATTGACATTGTTTTTAATACTTACTATTTTATTTAATGTCTACAGGGTGATACAAATTATCTACAAAGCCATAAATTTTCATCTTTGTTCAGTTGCAACGTATTTGAAATTATGACTGAAACGAGACTAAGCTTTAAGCAAAGAAATTTGTGTAGATAAAGCTAGAATCTAGCTTACATTAATTTAGTACTCCCGCCACTGGATTGCTTTGTCGGGGCCAGTCAAATTTAAAGTTTATGCGACAAAATTGACAACAATTAATGAAAAAAGTTATTAAGGCAAAATACTACCACTTTTTAATTGAAATGATTCTCGATATTTAATTGAGACTCTATTAAAATGGCTACTTTGCACACAAGCAATAATTAAAAAAATCTTTTTTTATATAATGTATTTTCATTTGAATTATGAAACAAATAAACTTTGCTAAGAAATGAATTTATGTAGTTCTTTTAAAGTGTGTATGCATGTTTTGGGGAACCCTTTATTTATCCATTGACCACCAGTGGTGCACCACTATAGACACCGGCATATTTCCATTAATATATCACTATGTGATCATATTGGTTTCAATGTAAGTTTCTATGACCGTTATTTATTATTATAGTCCAAACTCTGTTTATTTGAACCTTTGCCTAATACTTCAGTCATTATATGTATATACCTGAAATAAACGTAATAATATTTTCTTGTAATTATGAGGACCTCATTAAGAGATTTCAACATAGGACCACTATGGGTCTATACGAGTAGTTCTACGTACCTAGCAATGTTACGTGACGTAATAGTGCTTATTCAAATTTCATATGGTTGTAATTGTAGATGTGCAGACATCGAATATTATCAAATAGGCTTCAAAAGGTCCTTTATGCCAACCCTAAATCCTTCCTTCCAATTCTCTTTTCGAATTGACAGATCTCCTGATGTTTGTCAGAATGCCGGTCCATGCAAGAAAACTAAACTTTTATTATGAAATGTTATCTACACTTTGAACAGTAGGTATCAATTTTCATATTTTTTGGACAGGAACAAATAAGCTGTAAGCTAAGTAAAAGGTGTCCCCTACTTGAGAGTTTAGAATCCCTCAACTATTTTCCCAAAAATCTGAAGGAGCTCCTCTGCATTTTTTTTCATCTCGGCTCCGGGTACCAGCAAGAACCAGTTATTTCCTTATTATCCTTTTTATAAATCTAAATGTTTATTTCGGAAAAGTGTGTTTCTGTGTTAAGATTCGTGGTAAATATTTTAACATTTTTATCAGAAATTTGTTTTGAAAAGGTGGAAATAAATAACTGGAAAATCATTAATTTTAAATACATAGTTATAAACACTTCATACTTTAATTCTTAGCATCCTGTGTATTTGAAAATAACTTAAGATTGTGCAATTTTATATGCACACCATTTTACTGTAACTAGTAATAAAGAAATAAGAAAAGATGGATGAAACCGAGGAACACACTGTACAGAGAAAAATAATCACTTCGTTTATAAAATTATTTCACCTCAATTTCTGGCTGCATTTTGATGGATCGTACTATTCTCACTAACATATTTTTATAACCTACATTTGAATTACAAATTAGTACCATCTTAAATGCGTCATGAAATACCTTAAAACCATTGTTTCCGTACTGATAAATAAAAGATTAATATTTAAATAAATAGGTTTCACTGAAAGTAAATCAATTTGGGAAATGGAATTTTAAAACAAATAGTTTTATATCCCTTATCTAAAAGTTATTTTGCAGCAGTTTTCGTGACTAAAAACAGTGACTAAGAAAAATTTATATCATTTAATTTGTCCAGTTAAATATCTCCCTAGGTAATTTATTGGATCCCACCCGCAAAACACAACAAAAAAGCCTTACAAATTGTCGGATTTAAATGGTGCTTTAATTTAAAAGGTGTGTAGGTATTTGGATTAAAAGTATTTTCGTTTCTTTGTTAAAGCTCTGAAATAACATATATACGCTACCGCTTTGAGGGGTGCTTTATCCTTTTGTGTGCAAGTGTTAAATAAAATTTCAACAATTAAATTTCGTTACCTAAAAATATTCCACAATGCGTGAATTTCGAAATAGGCGGCTTACAGGCATTTGTTTGTTTCTGTATCAAAGAAATAAAACTGTAGAACTACTCTAACTTAGTTAGGTCTCTTTGAGATTGTATTGCTATTCCTTGTTCTATTAAAACTTTTGGAATGACACAAGAAATTGTAAACTTTAAGTAAACTTTAACCCGAAAAATAAGTCCATTATGCAGATAAAAAATATTTTCATGCAAACTTTTAACTGTGTCAGTTTCAGTTTGGAACTGTCTAAAATAACAACTAAAATCTTGCAGTATCATGATTTACAAAGCTTAACAAATTTTAATTAATATTTAAAAATTAATAAACGTTCAGTAAAGGTTAAACCGGTCTTTGCAGAATAATGTGTTAAAGATTAATATTAAAATGCTGGAAGCGTCAAGCAAATTGAGATTACACTTTAATACTGTTAAGTAAACAGCTTGTGGCAGTTACTTTACTTGACCAAAATGTTATTATGAATAAATTCCTATCTAATAAGCCGTTTTTGCTTAAAGAGCGCACTACTAATAAAATTTACTGAATAAAATTAACCAATTTTGGACATATTTTGAATTTTATTAATAATAATCCACATCAGTATACTTCCAAGGTTGTGTAAATATACTTTGTGTATATGAGTATAAAATGTGGAAGCATCAAAAATTTAATAACATCAGATATGGTTTTCCAATAATTGGTGTTCAAATTAAAATTTATTGACGCATGAGACTTCCCACAAATGAGTTAACATGATGCCTAGATATTATATTTGACAAATACCGTTGCAATTAATCATAATTAAACAAAAACTAATATTATCAACAGGAAGTATTTTATTGTGGATATTGTAGGAAACTTTTAGAACTAATGGCTACAAAGAGGAAATTGTTCAGGAACTTTGTGTATTTTCTATATTGTTTCCTAAATATGTATAAGTAATTTAGTTTGACGCTTAAGCATCGGCTTTTAGGTCAAATATAATATAAGAAACTTCCTACAAAATTCTGTTTGAAACAATAAGTGTTTTAGTACACAAATACTTGTGAAATAAATTTCATTTAAGATCCATTAGATTAAAAATAATTTCGTGAAGGCTCTTTTCCGTGACACAGTCAGATATAAAAATACAAAATAATTAATTGATTAGTTAACAATATTTGAATTTTTAGAACAACTTATCACTAATTTATAGTGCATGCAGAAGACATTTTTTCAACAGTCAAGTTACTGATCATTTTCGTAACTATTTTGGAGTAGGAAAGTAAGTCATTACAGAACTACAGTAGCTTTATACTATATGTATAAAGCTCCGCTGTGAAAAATATTATACACAAGAATAGCTCTTTCTAATTTAGTCCAAAGAAGTTTGCTGCCAAGCTGGTAGTGTACAATTTTGACAGAACTGGACACTGTCTACAAAATTTATGACTATTTTAAGGAAATTATGGAAGAGTAGTAAATAAGACAATCAACAAAAAACATGACCAAATACAAATAGAGTTAATTTACTTGCTTTTGAAATGATACCGTCTGAGGGCTTTTTGTCTCCTTGTTCTTTGTCCTCTTTCTTCATATGATGATTGTCACAAGTAAGTAATCAAGTATAAAGCTCTCTGTCATGTTCCTGTTTCGTACAGCTTGACTATCGATATTGTGTAAATATATTTTATCCCCCTTTCCGGTCAGAATTAGGTTCTCTTTAGGTGTAGAACATTGACCCTAAATATAGATTAGGTTTTTCCACGTGAACATCGCTTTGATTTGATTTTTTGGCCTAGTCCACATGGCGTTTTTATACCAGGTAAATTAGACCAAAACTTGTCGAAATTTTCGGGTAATTTTAAAACGGTAAAACCTACACCAGTCAATAGATTTAAATTAGTAGGTACATACATAATCTAGGGATTAGTGAAGGTTTCATTCATTATAAAATGACCCAGATTTGAAACTCTTAATTTGCGTGGTCAATGCATTTATCTTCATGGTATAAAGGAAATATATTTTTTTACTGTAGGTAAATTTAAACAATCTTAATCAAAGAATTATTTTTGTTAGCAGAGCTCTAGTAAATAAACACGGACTACAAAAGGTTCCTTTGTCAAATTTACGACAGTAGCTAAATGAATTAAACTTGTTCAGTTAGTTAGATTAAATCTGAAAAGCGACCTTAATATAGCAAAATTTACCAGAACTTGCGTGCTCGTCATTTATTATTTTTATTTATTTATTTTTTATTTATTTACATTATACTTCTAAAACGATGATCGACGATCGATAATAAAGTTGTAGATATATAAAGTACCGCAAACCGTCCGCCATTTTCGGGAAACAAGCGGCAAATTCAAAAATTTGGCAAACCCGCCAAATTCAATGTTAAGCTCAAACATGACTTTTCAGAAAAACTTTGTTTTTAATGTCTAGAACAGTCAAAACAGACCCATTCGTTGCCATAATAAAAAATCAATGAAAAAGGAAAGTTTTACTCCGTTGACGGCCGTTTGATAAACTGACGCAGATGACATTGGGATCGACATTAATTTGACACCGAAATCCACCATTTTGGGGAAAAAGAATGCTTTCTCTCTCTAACTCATATACTCATAGGTTGCGGTACTTTATATACAGGGCTAGTCACGAGAGGGTTATTTCTGAACAAAATTAGAAAGCAACCAAAAATACAATTTACAACGGCTGCTAGCTTTCTCATTTTTTAAAAATGGAATATTGGATCTAAGATTGCCGGTCTTGCCATTTGATTCTGTTCCAGTTCTGTCACTTTAACGTTTTAAGACTGAAAAATCAATCTTGTAGATGATGTATTATTATACAAACGATGAAAAAACAGACATGTTCCTCATCTACGGGGAGTGTAGGAAAAATGCTACTGCCGCTGCAGACCTTTATATGCAAAGGTACCCAGCACGAAGACATCTGGTTCCTGAGACGTTTAAGAATCTTGAACATCAACTACTGGCCTCCAATGAAAAGATATCGTCAGAGGACAGCTACCGGACAAGAAAATGAAATTGCCGTACTTGAAGCGATAGAAGAAAATCCTCACGTTAGTCAGACTGCATTGGCAAGACATTGGCAAGACAAATAGGTATTAGTCAGTCTTCAGTTGGGCGTATTCTTCGAGAAAATAAATTCCACCCGTACCATTTGACCCTGGTACAGGCATTAAAGCCGACAGATTTTCTTAAAAGAGTTCAATTTTGCCGTTTTATGCAAGAAAAGCTGATTGCAGATAATAGTTTCATAAAGAAAGTATTGTTCTCCGATGAGGCTAGATTTAGCAATAATGGGGCCGTAAACAGGCATAACTACCATTATTATAGCCAAGTAAATCCGCGATGGATTCGCGAAACACACTTTCAGAATATCTTTTCGGTAAATGTTTGGTGTGGCATACTAAATGAGCAAATTATTGGACCCCATTTTTTTGAAGGAAATTTGAATGGACAAATGTACCTTAATTTTCTACAGACGGAACTGGCCCCGTTATTAGAAACTGTGGACTTAAATACCAGGCAGCATCTTTGGTTTCAACAAGATGGTGCCCCACCGCACTACCATAGAATTGTGAGACTATTTGGATGCAAATTTTAGAGGCAGGTGGATAGGACGAGGATCGAACAATATTTGGCCACCCAGAAGTCCCGATTTGACTCCATTAGATTTTTTCCTCTGGGGGGTGTTGAAAGAAAAAGTGTATAAAACTCCAGTGCTTACAATAGAACAGTTAAAAGACAGAATTCGCCAAGAATGCATGGCTATAACGCCCGAAACATTACGGCGTGTTCGGCGATCGTTTTTTAATCGTATTGAAGTTTGTGTACATCGCAATGGGGCACATTTTAAACATTTTTTTCGGTAGATAATTTAAATATGTTATGTTTTGCTTTATTGTATTGTCATTTTAATAAATTGTCACTTTTACGTTTTTTTCCAAAATTTCAAATCACTTTGATCCGACTTATTAATCAAATAAAAAATAATATCAAGTGATCAGATTAATTAGTATTTTGGGTTGCGTTCTAATTTTGGTCAGAAATAAACCACTCATGACTAGCCCTGTACATATATAGAACTTTAATCGAGAAGATGCTGTTTTTATTCGGGTTTGTTTTAAAACAAATAAAAAGATGAGTAATGTAAACGCAGTAGAATGTATCGTCATTAAATATTTGTGACGTGCACGCAAGGTCTCATAAATTTTGCTATAATCAAATAATAAATTTACCTTTATCTAGTTGTGAGTCAATTTGTATTTAGTGATCTTCTCTTGACTAGAAATTTGTCTAATTTTTTTACTCCTCTTGAATTCAAAAGAAGACAGGGAAAGAATTAAGAAATAATATTAAGAGCGAGTTTATTCATCTTCCCTGTAACTTTCTCTGCCAGATACATTTGCTGATTTTGTAATAATTTCAAAGAAAGGCCAAATATTAGCTTGTCTAGAGTCTAGGCAATAAGATATTAATTTATTTTGGAGCTATTTGATTGGCTTACTAGTAGGTCTCAAGAAATAGAAAATTGAAATTGAAGCAGCTTCTACGTCTGCCTACGACAGCGACATGAGACCGAATTCTAACGTGCAAATTTATTAATTGACATTAAAGATGTTCGACTTTGTGACATGAGAGAGACCTTAAGTTTAATGAAATCGAAGATATAGTACAATATCATATTTGGTTTATAAATGAACATCAGTATGTAAACAGAATTCCCTAGAAAATATTTAGATTTAGTGTGAAGACAAACAAATCCTTAACGAAAACATGTTACCCTACCCTTTGCTTTTGTAATATTTATTTTAATTATACAAGTTAAATTTAATTAAATGAAACATGTTATCTTAACAGCAAAACTAAACCTATCGAAACAATCATGCCAAAATACCTACCACCCAAATGCTAGACACATACACTCTAAATAAATTGTAACCGCAAACAAGAAACGGGCGTTCTCCGTATTTTAAACAATTCCAACAAAGTTTTGATCGATTTAGGTTTATCAGTTTATTTCTAGAAGAATAGAAAATAATTAGAAATAACTGTTAGTAGATTGATGTTGTTAAAGGTGGATTGTCTTCCTGTTGTTCAACATAACAAACGCATTTGTCAATTTTAAAGGACTTTTCTGGTAGTATGTGATTTGGTAAAAGGTAACACAAAGTACACAGTAATCTCCTGGGAACGACCCTTGTCCAAAAGAGTATAGCCAGCGTTTCTTTGACTTAAATAAAAAAACTGCCAAAGAGACTACGTAATCTCAAAAGTTTGATAAAAGAGTACTAATTATTATACTTGAAGATATAAATTAATATTTTATTAAAGTATTTTTTATAATTTTAAAAAGTTTTAATACATAAAGTGCAAATTAAGTGAAAACCTAAATTCCCTTGGTAATATAGTGGGTTATGTAGTTTTATAACTATTGAATAATTTTATTTAGTTCCACACAGAATTTTTCAACAACGCTGTATGAACCGTTATTTCCGTGGATGTAAACACGTAATGAAATGAAGTAGGGAAAGGGTGTAGTCGCATTAGCAAAATTAATGATATACATTTGGTATCAACATTCAGTAGTTGCCAACATTGTGCATAACTAAACATTTACATTTGTTAAATTTGTTTACTAGCCAATGCTTTTAACCTATATAAATTTAGTGCAATATTTTACAATTATATTAATAAAAAATGACAATAGATATTACTTAAAGAAATAACTGTTTGCATGAAACTTTTTAAAAGTGTAATCAATAGGTACTACAATTTTAAACAAAAATGTACGCGAAAAGTTTATAATTACAATTTTGGTTAAAATCATAAGTTTGAAGTACATCAACATATTCGTAACTGAAAACGTCTAGTACCAATCACATTTTATTAGTAAATTTGAAAATTGCTTGGACAACTGGTTCCTTTTGGGATACAGACAGACAATTTCACAGATTTTATTCCGGACCTCACTCCTGTAAATCCGTAAAAAGCTCAGATTCGAAAAGACTCGTGATTCAATAGTTGTAATCGCGAGATTAGAAAAATAAAGTAAAAGTGAGTGCACATTAAAATAATGATCAATATTTTGTTGTAACTAGGAACAATATATCATTTACAAATTAAAAATGATACAAAATCTTGCCTCAATAATTCTTAAAATATATAAAAATTAAAATAAAATTTCTGACGCAATTCCTTGAACAATTTTAGAAGAATACGTTAATAATGTTAGTGTTTCTTTAGAGATTGATTTTTTTATTGAATTGATAATCGTAATGCGGCATAAAAATTAGAAATATTTCTATAGCTTAATTATTGGTGGAGATATCATTCGATGTAATTGCAATAAATAACTAATGATTATAGTACTCTGCATATTCCACTACATAGCCCAAATATACCCGCCTGAAACAAATTCTGTTCCTCGTCTAGTCAGCAAATGTATAATTTAATTCAAGCCCAAATTCTCATTCATCATAATATACTTCCATAGTTTCGTGATGAAACAAAATTACAGCTCTCCTTTTATGTAACTGTGTGTTTGCCTGATGATTAAAATCATCACTAGGACATCTTCACCATGAAGATTAAGTGGAAATTCAAATTATAATCGCTTAGCTATACACAGCAATAAGCATAATTGGAAATATCTACTATATTATGGGTACACATCGCCTACGTCTTGAACATTGTAAAAGGTCAAAAGCCAAGAGCTTTTAGTGAAACAGACTGCTTGCTACATTTTTATGTGGTCAAATTTGTACGCTTTGTGGGCATTAAACTTGTACAAGTAATGTAAAAAGTCGGTCATTATATTTTGTTAAAACATCATTTATGAGAAGATTTATTTGTGTGTAAATAACAATGAACAAATGTACATATAATATTTTTTTATTTAACACGCATTTTTAGGTAAAACATTAGCAGTCTACTTTAAAAAAATTAAGTTTTCATTGAAAATGATTTTGGCAATTTAGCATATTAAATAAGATTTATTAGGAGTAGTTATAAGGTTAAATGATATTCTGAAAACATATTTTTTTTATATGTAACTCTAAATGTAACTGTAATTACGTAACAAATTTTTTGATCGTACTTTCTTGACTACTACTGAAACCCGTAAATATTAATCCTTAAAAAGACAAGAAACAGCAATATAAAATTATTTACGTATACACATAAACCAGCAAATATATAGCATACTCCTGTTTTATGAAATATAGTTTACAAGTTTCTACTATCAATAAAATAGAGATATATTTCTGTAAAATTAATATCACACATCTACAGTTTATTTATTAAAGTTTCCTTTTGGGATTATTGTGTATTACTGACAATAAAACGCTTCAGGAAGATAAAATAATCTATATAACAGTATTACTATTATAATAAAATTATATTGCTTATTATATATGGGGTTTTCTGTACTCACCACTTTTATCAATTAAATAATACGCTAAGGACAATAAACTACTTGTAAGTATATTTTGTGTGATAAAAGAAGATCAACTAGAAGTTTTATGCCATAAACAATTTTTTCTAGACATATTTTACATACATATTTACTAAAACTTTTAACATATTCATAAATACAAGTTTATATAAAATAAAGACAAATACCAACAAAAACTATGTATAGAATTAGATTATTCATTTTTCAGGATACGGATTGACCGTTATTTTAACCATCATTGGGTCACTGAATTATCAGGTGATTACTCAATCGATAAAATTACAATAGTTTAATAAGCTGATCAATTTAGCCATTTAATGAAAAACTTTAGAATATGGCAGTAAAAATAATATAAATATTAAATATTGTTAGAAATTTTTCTTGGTTTTCATATTATAATACGAGTACAATATTAAATATTGTAAAGGTATTTATAGCAACAATAAGAGAATGTCAAATTTACCTAATTATGTTCACGAAATAATTAAAACTGAAAAAGACAATATTCGAATATACATATTATACTGCATCAAGATTATTTTCAGTAAGGGTCACACTGTTTTTGCCTCTATCTTCGACTTCTCCTCTATTGAGAGCGAGACAAATGGAGAGAGATAAATAGTGTGATGCACGTGAATACTGAAATAATCCTTGCGTTTCACAAATGTTGCCTTACATATTCCGCATTTCAAAATATGTATATATTATTATACTATTTATAAACTAGTCTAAAATCACTACCAAATAAAATATGAATTGATGAATTTGATACTCGGCGAGCCGCAAGCCCGACTCGCCGAGGGCTTGCGGCTCGCCGAGCCACGCGCCTGTGGATGCCGGCTTTACACACACGCTAACCGAACGAGAGGTATAGACAGAAACAATGCAACGCACATGTCTATAAAAATAATAATCTTACAAACAATTGTAACAATTTTTCACTAAAAAACTATCAGAGGGAAACATTTGAAATTTCATTGATTTTGAAACTACAAATTAGACAATTATATTCCATATTTTTACTTTCTTATACGTAGTATAAGGAAGTATTGTAATCGTGATTTCGATTTCGAGATTTTGATGGATTTACACGTTTTGAGGGCCCCTGAATCCATTTTGACCATTTTCGCCATGATGTCTGTCTGTCTGTGTGTCTGTCTGTATCCACCATAACTCAAAAACGAGTTATCGGATTTGATTCAAATTTCATATTTAAGAGTTTGAACAAAATTGTGGGTGCCACATTCAATGTTTTTCATCTAGCACCAAAACAAGTGACAGTTACCTGATGACATTTTTAGGTTTTTTAAGAATATCTTGAAAAATAAACAATGGTCGAGGTAGACCATGTGTTTCATTATATGGCTGCCAAACAGAGGGTCCCGGGTTCGAATCCCAGAAGGACCGGTCCATTAGTTTTTTTTTTATTTTACTGGTTTCTATGGTACCGAAAACAATAATAATGAATAAATAAATGTAATTTCATAACGGGAGATTTTTTTAAGTGAGTAATAGGTCAAAAATCTAAAATAAAACACATTTTTGTCGTAAAATTCGGTTATAATGAGTGGGACAAGGACAGATTTATGCGTATTGCAATAAGTGCGACAGAGACTATTTTAAAATTGCTGAAAACCTTCAAAATTTTTACAAGAAATTTAACTTAATTTATTTAGGATAAGTAATTATTGTGATACTATCCGTAAGTATAAGAAAGTCATGTGTTGGGCACATCAGATATTTTTTATTACTTTATTGAAACCAGGTGCAGTAAGGTTAATGTATACATAACGTTGGAACTCTGAATGAATGAATGCATTTATAGCATTTTAAAGTTTTGTAAGTATAGACAATAATAATTTTATGTCTCATATAAATACTGTTATGATTACGAGTATGTGTAATTTCAAAACTAGGGTAACTTTTGTAGTTAAAGCTCTGAATTGTTATGTTTAGTTACGAGAAAATTAGATGATATTTAGTTTTCCAAATTAAATTTTTCTCTAAATATTTCCAAGTAGGTACCGAAAGTTTCTAAAGCAATGTATTCTTTAAAAATGATAAATTGTACATAAAGCGTAATGGACTTTTCACAAAACTATAAAAACAATGTTCATATTTTCAGGAAATATAGTAATTTTAGTAATAACTGCAGAACAAAAATTAAATCGTTATAATATTAAGTATTGAAAACCCAAAATATCAAGGTCCGTACTAAAACAGTACAAAAACATTATTAAGCCAGATTTTATTCATTAGTTTATATTTATATTTAGTCACGTATACATTCTAATTAGATATACTCCTATTATTAGTAATTTCAGTAATTATAGCTTAATAATTAAATTATATCTACAATCCTCAGCTTTCTTTACTTTTGCAACACAATATTCCATTTCAATACATCAATGAAATTAATTATTAGCAACTATTAACACAAAACTATTTGACAGATACTCAAGTTTTGATATCTGTATTAATATTGATAATTCCTAGAGTGATTAGTTACCCGCTAATCTTAATTTGACTAGTTATAGTCAGTTTGATGCCAACATGAATCATCTATCATTGCTCTTGTACCTATAGCTACAATAAAAACTTTATTGAATATATGTGTATGTATTGAGTTTTATTGGTGTAGTCATTGAAGTGCTTTCAACGAAAGCACAATAAATCTTTGTTCTTCTCTATAATTCAAAGAATAACTAAAAAGGGACACGGTAGGAGAACAGGCAAAAATGGTAAGCTGTGAAATTTATTGTGTTAAAATAGTAATATTTATTTTTATTAATACCTACGAACGACTATAGAATCGGAAAGCCGTTAATCCAGCAAAGAAAAATTCTTTTTCAGAATCCCACAATGCGAGGGATCGTCACGCGTATAATATATTACAATGATTGAAACCCAAGAGCTGTTTTTGAATTCCAAATAGTTACAATTATCTCACATGAAACTGAGTATTGTGCGTCGTATTTTAACCTTTATTCGTAAACTTTTCAGAACTTATAATAATGGCGAAGGTGCCGGTTTATTTCTAAAAAGTATATGAAGGAATGGTATCCACAATTTTCTTAACCCCAGTTTGTGTTTTTAACCATAGGTTTAAATAGTACATACTGTTTACTAAATTATACTTACTATTAAATAAATATTTTTTAATGTTTCAGAAATCCATTTAACGGCATAAATTCTCGCTCCTTGCAACGATATGAATTATGTGGGGTAATATTTTACATAGATAAACAGATATTACATGTAGATAGGTGTTATTTATGCGATGGTAGTTCGAGTTACAAAGAAATTTACTTTAGATGTTATTATTATGATCAGTTGTGTTCGACTGTACGTTGTGACTTTGTGACTCTACCCACATATTCTGCCTGTATGTAGATATGTATATAAGGTAAAACAAGAACACGACATCTAATGGTAATATTGTAGAGAAATTTATACGCCTGACTGAAAATATTTTTATTGAAGTCACTGATGTATGTTAATTAGACGCAGAGATTTGTATGATTTTATCTACATAAAAGACTGGCGTTGTATTGTTTATTTTTAATTATCCGTATACATAAATCTTTGAGGTAAATTTTCTATAACACATTTTAACGAGGAGTTAATAAATCATAGCGAATTTTCTGTTTGGTCTCATATAATGACAGAAAAACTCTTTGTAGAAATAATTTTATCTCAAAACAGCTCAAAAATATGTGAAATAATGTCATATATTATGTAATATTGTAATATATTGCTCTAGCATCCTAGTTTGCTATAAGTTGGACGCGAGTAATAAAAGAGAGATAGAATCGTCTTTGATTTTCATTCGGATACAAATGAAAGCATGCGCACAATGAAAGCTTACTTCTATTAACGAGTGAAAGGTTGCTATCGTCTGCACCGTAAGATTTGCGCCCCTTTGTCTTATTGCTAGTAATATTTTAGTATTACATAGATACAATATAGAAGTAGTAAAAAAATGAAAACTAATTTCCTATAAAACGTCTGCTTAGCGAACTGAATCACTGCATAATCCATAATATTGCACATAAAGTATCAATATGTTCGTCTTTTAAGTAGAGAGAATTGAAACTGAAAATTATTGGCGGGAAATTTAAAATGCATTAATACTTGGCTTTTTTGCAATATCAGTCGTTAAGCAGCCAATCAAATTAATAGGTAGATACATATTAAATTTCCCGCCAAATATCGAGTGATCAAATAAATTTGTAATCGAGTCATCCATGGATTTGAATCCGTATGTCTTTAACTTAAACCATTTTAGCTTTCAACTGACATTTTATTGTAATGCAGTTCAAGAAACTACATACGATTTCGGGTTCATGGATGACTCGATTACAAATTTATTTGAACTCTCTTTATTTTTAGCTTCTATTCTCTACTAAAAAATTAGATATTTTTTAGGTTACATTAACTTTTGACTGCTGTCAACACTCGAAATTTATTATATAGGGTGGTCCAGGTTAAACGTTATTAATTTTGGGAGGTGATAGAGCATCAAGAAAAAAGTAGACTTTTATTAAAAAACTTTGCTCAAAAGTGTTTTATAACAAAGATACAGGGTGTCCAGGTTTAAAATGAGAACGCGTTTTCTTAACATAACCACTCGATCGATTTCTATTAAATTGCGCACACAGAGTAACGTAGTACATTCCTAGGTAATGATGGTGTTCATTTATAAAAAAAATCTCCAGTAGCGTAAATACTGGGGACCATTCCACTTTTTCCCTCCAATTTTCGACGCCACTGGATATATTGCGAGGAAAATTCAATTTTAGGATTATTTCTTTAATTTAGAGAAAGGCTTCGTTTTTAAGATATTTGAGTTTGAAGATTTGAAAACCCAACATCAAATGCTGCGCTGAATTAAAGTACATTTCGGTTAGGCCTGGAAAATCCGGAAAATCGCCATCAAGTCTTGGCAGAAATTAATTTCGTAGCTAAAAGAGCTCGAAAATGTATCGAAGACTATTTTGAGAACTTACTCGAATTTTTTTTTAATTCAAAGCAACATTTGTGGTTATGTTTTCAAACCATCAAACTCAAATATCTTAAAAACGAAGCCTTAAATTACAAATTTTCAAGAGTCACTATTTTCTACATTATACAGACAATCCAAAAATTGAATTTTCTTCGCAAAATCTCCAGTGGCGTCGAAGATCGGAGGGGAAAAGTGGAACGGTCCCACAGTATCTACGCTACTGGAGAATTTTTTTATAAATGAACACCATCATTATCTAGAAATGTACTACATTACTCTGTGTGCGCAATTTAATGGAAATCGATCGAATTTTTGAGCAAAGTTTTTTAATAAAAGTCTACTTTTGTCTTGATGCTCTATCACCTCCCAAAATTAATGACGTTTAATCTGGACCACCTTGTAGATTAGCAACAAGAGGACCCAGTAAAATTCAAATTAATCAGAGAATATTTAGTTAATTATGAGATTAATACACGTACGTGGAACCGGGCATATGACAATAATAACCAAGAAAATAAACTACTCCTATTAGTTAAGGTTAACTATCGATAGAAAAACTGGCCCTTTGTGTTCGCAAAAGTAATATACTTTTGAACTTTGACTATCTGAAAAATGAAGTCATAAACCAAAATTTAGAACAATATTATTTTCCTTTAAATTGAACGGATATATGAAAATGCAATCAATTTTTTAAAACTTTAGTGGACACTTTGATTCAAAATGGTTATCATCATATCACAGGTGCTTAATTCAATATTTTGGCAAATTCGGTTGAACTGTAAAGAAATTATTGAAAATAAATCTTTCTTATTATGGATTCCGCACCTATGTTTATGGAAACTTTTTTCATCTTTTTTATGTAGACATCCTTTAAATTTATGGACCTAATATACCTATAATACTGTATAAATATATAAATGATAGTTTTTGTGAATGATTGGTGAATATTTATAACAAAATATTGCAGTACCAATACATATTTGATGTGATAATATTAAAATATTCCATACGAACTATACTATAAAACTGTAATAGCTCCACTAAAATAGCGAATCTAAAAATGCTATAAAATGCCATTCCAATTCTAGTAACTAGAATGAATTGCTTCGGGCGTAATAATAGAAAACTGAGCAAATATTTAACTTGAAACTAATAAACCCACACGTTGGTTAAGGAATATTATAGTATAAGTAATTGAATATGTTCGATAAACGTAAATTCTATTTATTTTATTTATTTGGACAAGTCCATATCTTATAATAAAGATGTACCATGCTAAGCTAGGTATTATTTAAACAAAAACGTATATTCACAATAAGTTGAAGTCGTTATAAGTTTAAAAATATCGTATCAAATCAAAAAGCATTTAATTTTTGTATCCATTTTTTCCGATACCTGTACGTCACAAACTGATGTAGGTATAATGAACTTGAAACAGATTGATAGGCTACACTCTAATTCTCCAAGTAAATAGACAGAATTCAATAAGAGTTAGTTTCACAGTCCAATAAATGCATTTATTGCATAGTTGAGTATATAGCTTATAGTTAACTAAATATAAATGAAAAATCATCGTATGTATTATTTTTATAACATAGATACATAGTTAGAATAAAACATTTATAAAATTTATATAACTTAGCATCACAAATTAAAAAACTTATTATAGAAATGTCAGTTTTTGGAAATAGCTAATAGTAAACTCGATTGAATAGATCCAAATCGACTTCATTATCATATTTCAAACATAGATATATGTAAATCAATTCTGACAGCCTATTAATATGCGTACGATATACATATGTATAAGTAGGTAAATTACCAACAATCTGAACAATAATTGTTTTTCCTGAAAAAGCAATTTACATTTCATGTTTGATTTCATATCATGACAGTTTTATTGCTAAATATTTTTTTATTTTGAAGAGATCACTAACATATATGCAATGGTAGTTAGTTAGATCAGGAAAAAATATTTGTCATTTTGGTACATTCATGTGTTACCTACTGATCTTATTTAATTCGAAGTGCATAGTTCGAAAAAGTCGGAAATATTCTGCAACCTTGTCATATTCTTTGCATAGTAGCTCATCCATTCATTTTTTATTTTAACTTGACACGAAGATGAATTATTCCAAAATATTTGAATATTATTACATATGTATATTATTAGAACAAAAAAAGCCAAATACATTTAAAGCGTCACTTTAACTTAAGTTACTTTAAATGTTTAAAAAAATCATTCCCATTTCATGCAAAATTTATATTTTTTATTTGCCTTTTGCTGTGATGTGCATTCAAATTATTAAATCATAAACAAACGTAAGTCGTTGAAAACGTCTGTTAGAAAAATATGCAATATAAAAGTAGAGAGACTAAGTATTAAATATTTATTTTAAAAATGGTAACCTCCTTAAAATTTTGGCGGATGCGCCGGTGTAACATTCGAAAGTAACTTATTTATGTAAATAAGTTACAAGATCAAAATTAATATTTAAATGAATAAAAATTCATACTTTTTGTGTACCGTAAAATTATTATTCAATAAATTTAATTATTGGAAATTTCACAACAGATATCAATTAGGTATATCATAAAAATTAATTACAACTGAATATATGCGCAATCATCAAAGTTATTCAGTTACCGCATATACATTGAGTGTTAATTAAAATAATTGATATTTTATGTGACGATTTCATAGGTTTTATAGTGAGTAATGTAATTCGTTTTAAATGTGTACCTACTAGTTCTCACCAAGATTATAGTTATAAATTTGAAGCCTTTGTTGTTTTTACAGTATTATAAACATAATAACTATATTTATTTTTGGAATATTTGCATACATTTTAAAATAATGATTTACGTTGTAAATTTTGTTTATTTAACAGTCTGTTAAAATACAACTTTATTTATTTATATACCTAATTGAATAAATTTTGAACATCTAAATTGTCTATTGTAAAAAATAAAACAATTTTAATAAAATACTGAAAGAAGCATTGTGGTCAAATTAATAACCCGTAATAATAAAAAGAAATAATTTGGTTGACAGGTTGGCCTAAAAAAGGAAAGTGCCAATAAAACAAACGTCCAGAAGGACCACCTGTTACCATAGCTATCAACTTACGTATCTAATTCAAACCTAACCATCTGATATAAACAACGAAACTTACATCCAACTGCAACAGCATAGAATATCACAATATGTTCAACTAACAAAAATTCCCTGGATTACTTTTGCAGATATAACTGCGTATATAGTAAAGTGAATTCACGACCGAACTTTACAACGAGAGAGCTGTAGTGACACTGGCACGTCAGTTTACACTACCCCTCAAATCGCTGCTTAGCAACAGAACCACGCCCACTAGAAGATCTGAAAACTTCGACAGGTAACGGATGCTGGGATGCTGCTGCTTTTCCATTCTTCAGTTAGCTCACGTGTACGTGGAAAACTAAATAGCAATCTCAAGAAAAACAGTTTAAGAAAAGAGAAAGGTAACCGAGAGGTTTTAGTAATGATTACAATTTACGGCCTTCGGACGTGCCGTTAAAAGTCCTTGTTATGATGGTGGTAATTGCGGCCAGATTAGGAAGACGTTTGGAATCTATAGGATTTCTACGGATTCTGTTATATAAAATTAAACGACAAGCTGTTTCCGACAAACACAGAGAGAACAGTAAAAAAAATTAAAGGATGGGATAGGAGAGAAAGTTGAGATCCTTTATCTCGGTAACTGTTTGAGCTATTGTCGGTAGCGTTAGAGTTTAATATTACACTTTCTGGAAAGATCAGATTTTATGTGCTTAAAAGGAGAATATTTTAAACAGATTTTTATTTATTTATCATTCCATAAACCGGGTGTGCATAATTAGCAAGGGAGAACAAAGCGAACCAGGGAAATTATGTTTCAGTATGCTGAGAAAAGTTTCAAAGTTGGAAAAAATAAAATATAGGCGTTTTTAACTGACTACAATATTGTTCAAATTTCGGGCTCTTACTTGAATAAGGAGATATAATACAATTTATAGTATAGTATAGATTTTATAGTAAAGTTGGTTCAGTACTTTTGTTTAGATGCACGAAATTTTGTAATGAACAAAATGTCTTGAAATTTTTTTATTGGTAACTCAAAAAAAAACAATAATAATGACAATTTGTTACTCATCGAAAATATACATGTAAAAAATGGCTATGTAATTTTACTTCTCAAATAGAAGAAAATGTGATGACCAATAATCTAAAAAAAAACGATAATTATGAGTTCATGTTTCAACATTCGTAATATAAGTTTTGATAGTCCAGTAACCTTTATTATCTCCATCATTTATTAAAAGCGTCACTAACTTTAAAGTTGTCATGATAAAACAATAGGAATAAAAATACGGATGGGCGATGCTAAGGTTATGCATTGTAATTATTTAGATAATTATCATTTCGTAATAACTGACCACCATTATACTTAATACGTATGAAATAATATATTATGAAGCATCAAAACTAATATCATAACATGAAGAATATAAATACAATGCATTCGTCCTATCGTGAACCAATTACGTTCATAAAACATCATTTTTAATTTTGACTACATCTTAAAAATAAATAAATAACTTTTGTGCTGCTATTAAGCGATCAAATAAATTTGTAATCGAGTCATCCATTGATTTGAATCCGTATGTCCTTAACTTGAACCATTTTAGCTTTAAACTGACATTTTATTGTAATGCAGTTCAAGTAACTACATACGATTTCGAGTTCATGGATTACTCGATTACAAATTTATTTGATCGCTCTTTATATTAATAATATTTTACCATGAGCTTTGACAATGGTTGCACTTTTTATAATTTATATATGGATATTTGTGGTTCTTTTTTATTACTAGTTCTGCGTTATATTTTTAATAATTTGGGAACAACTAAAAATATTTGAATTAAAAAATGTTAGCGTATTACACACATTAAACGCCAGTTAAAAAATTATGGTTACGCTATTTCTCATTGTTAAATGTATAACATCCCGGCTAAGCTTAAAAAACCGAAAAAAATACGAACTAATTTTAGAAATTGAAAACACAAAAAATTACCTACTGACAAATCCAATCGAACAAATATGATCTGACAACGACAAGTCCATTTCACAGAGAGTTAATATTTTACGTAGGGTACAAATTTTCATCGTTATATTTATTGTGTTTTCAATGTTTTAATTGGCATCCATTCAAAATAAATCGACTTTTTTCAAAGATTACAATTATTATTTTTGTGATGTTATACATATATCAACATTATGGGATCAGCAACTTTTGGCTGTCTGTTGAAGAATCCGGTGATTTAGAAGTAATGATAGATAATACAGGCCGTTGTTATGGGTTCGTGCTCGTTTACGTACTTATGTTTACATGAGCGTTTCCTATTATTTTAAGCCCCTCTATTGGTTGTTGAAGTTTGTTAATCGAATTTGATTTTTAACTTTGTTAACAAACATTTTTGGATATTGAAATAAATGACAGTGGCTACCAATCAACTATTGCACATCATATCTTTATAGTTGAAATAAATTAATTTGATTGTCTTTTGACAGAGCTAGATCGGTAATTTCTTTAACATTGGTGCAATGCGAAAAAATTTGCGTACATAAGACTAAAATATTTAGGGTTACCGCAATTAATCACCTTTTTTGAGAATCTGAGGATGCCCATAATACATAAAATCGGCTGTGTTCAAATATTCACCACAGGTTAAATGCAATAAATAAACAAGGTAATTATTGGATTTTGAAAATTAAAAACAAATGTTTGACTTGAACATGTGCATACTTAGCGTTGTATAGAGTACAGGTTTCCAAATAAAAATTTCATTAACTTTATAGATATCTAACATCTAACATAAATGAGGCTCCAAACCATTGACATAATATTGGTAGAAATATCATATCTTGAATATATCAACTTTTTGGACAATTAGCTTTGCCTTCAATGATCAATGCGAATTTTATAAATGCGCAAGTGTACAACATGAACATAACAAAGTTTGGCTGCATGTACACCAATTAGGTACACACAATTACAGTATATAGACACTAGCAGAGTTGTACAAGAGAATATAATAATATGTCTATGATTCTGATACTTGAACTGGCAGCAGTATTTGTTTCTATGAGGAAATCCTGTTCTAAATATCGAAAGTTTTCACATGAAAACACGGATGAGGTTAAGCCCAGACTAAGGATATACAGGGTGTCCCAAAATTAGTCTGCCAAAATGTACCAGCTGATTCTACGTTCAAAAATAATGCAAAAAGTTTTTATAAATGTAGGCTCAAAATTGCTTCCTAAGGGAGCTATAGCCCCCCGAAAGGGCGGCCCCAAAGAGGAGTTTTCTGTAATATCTTTGCAACTATTTGAGGTAGATTCATTAAATTTGGTAAGTTTGCGAAGCTTTTATAATTTGCCACATATTTCTTTTTTCAATTTTCAGACATTTTGCCAGGGGCGTCACATAGAGGGTGGGTGCTGGGTAAATTATGCCCCATATGTTTTGTGTGGATAATTTTCAAAATTTTTTATATCAAATTATGATACTTGGTTTATTTTTACACAAAAAAGGTCGTCTCAGTCGATCTTTGAATCTTGAACCGTTTTCGAGTAAAATCGTTTTGAAGAAGTCACGTCCATAAAAACTACACTAATAAAAATAATCACATTGTGCTTTTATCTCGAGTTAGAAGTGTGTCGTTTTTTTAAACAACTCTGTTTCTATCACCTTTGTATTAAATGTTAATAGAAATTTTGTAGAGAATAAAATTCTCTATGAAGTTCGTTTCTTATCGTATCTGCAAATTCTCAATATTTATGAAATTATCGCCAAATATCAGCGAAAAATTAGAGGATGAAACTTTTGATTGGAACACTCTGCATAATTGTTGATTTTATTTTACCCTATTCTTCAAGCTCAAAAGTTATTGTCTGGCTAAAATAAAATTGAAATTTCTTGTCAAATAGACTTGAATCATTCTGAAGTAATTCGTGTCTTATCTAGAAGATAAAATGATCGATAGGGTTAAATAGTTGGGTTTGCAATTAAGCAGACTAATTAAGTACTGCAATTACGTTCCTCCGGATTAATATAAACAATGACTCATTTTTCTATACAGCGGTTTCTTGTTTGTTCCGTGATGGTTGATGGATGTTTACAAAGACCACTTTTCTAAATTGTTAAAATTTCAACCGATACAATAAATTGTACAATTGTATTTAGAAAACTTTTTACAAATAGAATAAAAAATTCAGTGTTGTATAAATACCGAGCTGGTGAAGCGCTTTACTTCTCCCCTAATTGCTAAACCGCTAACATAGCCGACGCTGTTTTTATTAAATTTAGCGTCCGACAACACAAGATAAGAGGAAAATAGAATGCGTTAGCGTTAATTATTGTCGGCGTTAAGGATATGTTGGAAGTGTGGTGTTGGTTTTTATGCACTTGAGCTTGGCTATAATTGACTATATTGATTTTAGATTTTCGTCTTTTCCAATATTACTAAAATTGTTCAAAACAAAAAAAGGCGAAATCGTTCGTATTATAAGTTAGATGCAGTAAATCCACGATTAAACGTGAAGATTTTCGGGTAAATCCAGCATAATATACAATAAAGCGAAATAAAACCAATAAGAATTAAATTTATGGTTTGGCTGTATCCATAAAGATATTTTATCTAGGATTTACTTAACACTTTTCATAACTCTAGTACTTAAATAAGTAGTTGAAGGAAAATAAAACGAATTATAAAATAAAATCTATAGATATTGGTTTAAGACAGAAATAGTGTGTCTAACAGAGTACAGTAAAGCCGCTCTATGTATAGGGTGTCCCATTTTCGACACTTTTAGGGGTTATCGGCGTTATTATCAAAGATAGAGTGTTGCGGTTTTCACCTTCCTTTCCTACTTTTTTACGAAACGGAAGATTTCGGGGTCAAATTTGTCATGGCTCTCTTAGTTTTTATTCTACAGAGTGACTCTGAAAATCTTTGTGTTTTAGACCCCCCATGTATTTCCGTTATGCGTCTACTTATCAAAAAGGTGAAAACTGATCTTGATAGAGTTATTTACGTAAAATTCAGTGGCGTAGGCAGTTTTTGTGTAAAAGGTTTAGTTTTTGAAATATTGCCCAAACTTATGATTTTTAAATGGAACACCCTATATATTATCTTTTATATTGATTAAGCAAAATTTGGGCTTTCCAAAAATATATAATACTTAATATTTATTTTGAAAAACAAGCTCACAATTAGATATTTTTAATAATTTTTTTTATTTATAACAGTAGGCCATGGCAAATTTTTTAGAAACAAATGCAAAATTTTCACAATGCGTAATTATTCTAAAGCTAAACACTTCAAAAGATAATTTCAATACATTGTATAAAACATACATATAATACTTCTCATAATTATCATAAACGGCCATTGTAATAAAAAGTTAAAAGTAAAATAAAAACACCTAAGTAATAAAAATACTTTATCAATAATGGAAATCTGAAAAATCTGTCAAATTTTGCATTTGTTTCTAATAAACTAGCCATGACCTACTGTTATAAATAAAGTAAATTATTAAAAATATCGAATTTTGAGCTAGTTTTTCAAAATAAATATTAAGTATTATATATTTTAGGAAAGCCCAAATTTTGCTTAATTAAAATAAAAATAATATATAGGGTGTCCCAGTTAAAAAAACATAAGTTCGGGCAATATCTCAAAAACTAAACCTTTTACACAAAAACTGCATACGCCACTGAATTCTACGTAAAAAACTCTATCAGATCAGTTTTCACCTTTTTGATAAGTAGATGCATAACGTATGTCTAAAAAACAAAGATTTTGAGAATCACTCTGTAGATTAAAAACTAAGAGAGCCATGACAAATTTGACCCTGGAATCTTTCGTTTCGTAAAAAAGTATGAAAGGAAGGTGAAAACCGCAACACTCTATCTTTGATAATAACGCCAATACCCCCTAAAAGTGTCGAAAATGGGACACCCTGTACAGGCCTCTTTGATTTCTTTTCATACATTTTCATAAATAGCTGATCATTCAATTAAAAATTTGCACTGACACTGAGGACAATCGTTTACGAAGCTGAAAATGTCAAACTGATTGATTATACAGAATGTTCTCGCGGCGTAATTGGCGTAACATTGGAAAATACCCCATATTTAAAAGTTAAAAAATGGCAAAGAATATAGAGAGCATAACCTTGCTAAAAAGGTGGTATTTCGGGTTTTCACTGATAAGATGGTTCTATCATATAAACACTTTCATAAAACTAGTTTTGACTGGAATTCTCAGTGAAACCCTGAATTATTGTGGATTTTTACGGGAAGCGCCTAGTTAATTCGCGTTTTGACTAGTTAAAACTAGTTTCTACAAACGACGATGGTGATTTCGCGTTAAACGGTTCTCTAGGTTTTATAATATTGATATTTTGTAAAATAGAAACTAAAATATGGAAGATATTATTAACATACATAAAAATATATTACCTATTGAAAAGAGTGAACATATCGATCGTAATTATTATGAATACAAATTTAAACACAATTTCTAAATTTACCGAAAACACATAAAGCAATTCAATTTACAAATTGTCCATTAACAGTGTCCGTAAACACACAATAATTAATTGGCTTTCATGAATTGAAAAAGTTGATGATTTAGCTTCGAGCATATCATTATACATTTATTATACGTACATCAAACAGCTGTAACAATTTATTCGCGTTGTTTAACCTTTTGTGATTCCATAACAATGATACACCATAAACATCCATACATGATGGTTGAGTTCATAAATAAAGATCATACAAACAAAAATAAAAAAGTTTATTACCCCTACAGAAAAACAAAATTTAAATCTAATTTTTATGACCACATTTAAACGACACATTCCATATACCATTTCAGATTCCACAGTAATTGTGTTTATGAGAATATCTCATAGGTGTACGCAAAATATGTTTAAACCAATGATTTATTATTACATATTTTGTACTGACATGGGCAGAATGTTTAATGAAACTAACAAAGTAATAATTTTAATCTGAAAGTAGTAATTGCTTTCTTAAGTAGATATTGTTGTTCTGATAATGTGTACAACTTGTAAATCATTGCCCAGGAAAATTAATTTTGAGTTAATACCATCATTTGAGGCTGTCAGTGGAATCTGTAAACTCATGAAATTCTCGTTATAAGCAGGATTCTGATAATTTAAGATGATTGGTACTAAGGATCTCCATTACATCGGTTCGGGTATTCGGTAATTATTAATATCTTGCACCCTCAGTCTAATATCATAACCGTTTATCTGATAAATACACCAATAAACTCTTTTAAAGTTTTATGCGATACAATGGATTTGTTCTCATAAATAATTAAACCTCAGAGTGAGCACATCATTTCTAACTATAACCAAGACAATTCACTTCTACGATCCCACTACGCACTTTACCTGGATATTGTGATTGGAAAAAAGACAACACATTGAAAATGCTTTCAGGTTCATTTTACGTGAAGTGTTTTCTATATTAGGCGTATAAAAATGTGTTTGTGGAAAGCGTCTATGAGTTGAAACAACAAACTTTTGTTTACAGAAAGAATTTATCGTGAAAATCAAAAGTGCATCCTTCTGGAGGCTACATCTGTTGTCATAGCAACAGCTTAAATTAATACCACTTCGTCGGTTGCTAACTCTTTATAAGGCAATTATCTGAAGCTTCTAATCATATAATAAACTTACGAATGTGTTTAAATATACCGTAAATTTACTGGATGAATTAAGGGTAGGTATCTGTCAACCACATCAATAAATTCAGAATTACTAGTTACGCTAAAAAATTTCAATGGCTTTTTCTTTGTCCTTTTACAATATAGTTCAAATAAAATATGAATTAAAACCTTAGTTTAGCATAAAGTTTTCTAACAGCAGTTCCAACTCAGTCAGAACAAATCAAATTTTAAGCAAATGGTAAGTAGTTAAGCACTCTGTTTAACATTGTATACATATACCTACCTATATACCTATATCTAAATCTATTTGCATTATAGTTCGCAACAGAATCATGAGATGTACTATACCTATACAATAGTATATTTGAATTACACTTGTGTAGGCGCAGCACCGACCAAACATATGCGAAATGAGCAATCATGTTATAAAACGAGTGATCAAAAAAGAAATTAAATTCGCGATTTAATCAGAATGTATTAAATTGCATTAGTGGTGTGTGTTTATTATACGTGACGTCAACATAAATGAAAACTGAAACTCAACTGAAAAATATTATAAATTGAATTTGGTTACACATGGAGATTATTTTGGGGCAAATGGCGTTTTCAGGGATTTTTTTCTATGACATTATCTTTAGTAATTGCGACTCCAGTTTAGATATTACGATTTTTAGTGTGTATCATTCTTCTTCTTCATCCTTCTAATATAGGCTGATGTATGTTCCTTCTTCGACTAGGCATTTCTATTCGGAATTAAGATAGCACAATCTTTTCTTCTGTCCACACTTCGTCTATCCACCGGAATCTTTACAATTCTAGTGTCGGTCATTCGATTAATGTGTTCTTTCCATTCTTTCTTTCTTCCGTGAACCCATTTGTTGATATTTTCTACCTTGCATTCTCTTCTTGTTTTCACTCGTCCCTCTATCCATCAATGTTTTTCGCGATATTTGTCTCAATATTTTTATTTCCGTTGATTCTAGAAGTCGACATGTGTTAAATGTAGTAGGTAGCGCCTCTGCTGTGTAGTCATAATCGATCTGATTGTAGCTTTCTAGATTATTGCTTTTGTTTGTTGTTGCAAGTGTTTGTTGCACCAGATTATGTCGTTTAAGTTTCCTGTCATTTTGTTAGTTCTAGTTATTTACCGATTTCATTTTCAATGCTGCCGTTTGATGTTAGTTCTATTCCGAGATAAGTAAATTTCATTTATTGTTGGATAATTTGCCCATCTGCTTCCAGTTTACATCTGCGGGGTTCTATTGAAGTGGTCATACATTTAATTTTTTCCGGAGATATCATATTGAACTGTTTATCAGTGATGTTCAGTAGCCTCTGTAAGTCGTTCTCGTTTTCCAATATTAAGACAGCATCGTCAGTATAGCGCAATAATGTCATCTCTGAGTTTTCCAGTTTGTAACCCTTTGCTGTGTGTACCGTTTTTATTACTTCATCCATCACAATTAAATAATATTGTGAATCATGAAAATAGAAATACAATATAGCAAATCAGTAGAAACTCTTCAAAAAGTGATGAATGCACAAGAACCACAAGAACGAAACGTCGTATGAAAAAAATGTTATAAGTATAATAACAGTCTCTACATTTTTTGTTCTTAGCACTTCTTCGATAAAAGTGTCTTTAAGTGAATATTTCATTACTGCTGAAAAATATGTCAATATTGCCATGTTAGTAAATATCAAAAGTGAGAACGTTGACTCAAAGTGCTAAGAACAAAAAATGTAGTGACTGTTATTATACTTGTTATATTTTTTTCATACAACGTTTCGTTCTTGTGCAATCATCATCAGAGCCCTAACTGACCGGAGTTTTGGTATGAGCTCGGTATCCCCTACCAGCTCCTTTCTAAGGGTACAAACATAGTGGAGCGACGAGTCTAGAGACAAAACGACGAGGCTAGAGACAAGCGACGAGGTACGCGACTCGTCATGAGACACCAGCACATAGTGAGGAGACAAAATTAGTGATTTTTCATGCGTCCTTAAAATTAGTCTTCAGACAGTCAGGACGAAATTTTTCTTGACAGTTCGTCAGTACCCATAGTTTGGCTATGCAGGAGCGGGGTCAAAGGCAACATTCTATACATCCTATAAATAAGCTTCGCAAACAGTTCGGACAATAATACTATTTCTTATTTGATGAACTTAAGAAAGATTATTTTAGGTTTAACAGACTAATCCAAACTATGTCACCTCCTATAAGGTCATTATAAAAGAACCAAACATCGTAGGTGGCTGTGAATTTATTTATTATATTAATTATTAATATAATAAAGTAATTAATAAAGTAAACATAGATGTTTAGAAAAGTATCTAACACATCATCATTGTGGTTTGTTTATTTTAGGTCATGATTTTTTAAAAATAACACAATTTCTTTAAATTTCACAGCCACAGCCAACTACGATGTAAGATTCTTTTATAATGTCCTTGTATATACAGGGTGCCCGTTTTCAAACCTGAAAATAGGGATTTAACATTGTTTTTAACATTATTGTGAATTCCTGCTCGCCAATTCGGCTTAGAGAAAATATTTTGGTATCAGTGGAATGAGAAACTTATTGCGCATCGAATGATATCAAAAGATATATTATTTTCTTTGATTTATATTGAAAAATATTAATATAAAGTTTTTATGTTTTGGATATCATGGCAACTCGATTAAAAATTTTAAATTATTATTTTTCAATAAAAATCGATGAAAATAATGTAGTTTTTGATATCATTCGATGCGCAATATAAGTTTCTCATTCCACTGATAAAAAAATATTTTCTCTAAGCCAAATTGGCGATCAAGAATTCACAATAATGTTAAATCCCTATGTGCAGGTTTGAAAACGGGCACCTGGTATAGGAATGGTTTAACTTGCAAAAATCGCAGCGCCATCCGCGACAAGACTATGTTCGGTTGCATTTGAATGTAGGCCCATATTTGATCTCGTCGCTTTGTCTCTAGGCTCGTCGCTCCACTATGTTCGTACCCTTAATTGTGACTCAAACGAGTCACTTCCATAATTCATCACTGGCTTCTGGACTATTATTATTACATCCGTTGTTTCTTATAATTTTTCTATGATCATTTTCCTCGATCTGTGAATTTGTAACCTCAATGTACTTAGTCAATGACACATTCTCAAATTAATATTTATTAAATATTTGTATCGGACTTCTTCTTGAGGTTACATATTACTGTGCAATTAGTATTCATTTATATAAAAACAAAAATCTTGACTTTTTGTGCTTTTATGTTCTAAAACTCTGATATTTAGATGTACGTTTTCAATGGGTATTAAGTGAAAATAATATTAAACTTTCGTAAAAGAAATATTTTAATATATTTTCAAAGCAAATGAGCCGGAAAATATAATTCGCTTATCTTCATCGCAATCTCCCTTTTCGCCTTGAAAGTTGTATACTTTGACGGTAAACCACAGAATATGCTAATTAGTATTTTTCCCTATAGCAGACAGTATTATTTGCATTAAGCATTAAAATGTATACCTACCTATACATTATACCGAGAGAAAATATTTTCAGTATTATCGCCGCAACTTGAGGAAACTTTAGACTATACACATATTTTTTCCCCTTAATCAATAATTAAATTGTAATCGTTAATCTAACTGTGGGTATTTGCAGAATCGGCATTATACGTTCCTATTATTGGAGAGAAGGTTAACTTGGGTACATGCATTTGCGACCAAAGCTATTCAAATAAAGCTATTGGCCATTTACCTTTTGATCTTTCAACCTAAACGTGATAAAACATGCCCTTGAAACCCTTTTGAGAATATTGGTAAACCACATTGAATGTCACGTGGGGCTCTGTCACCAAAAACCTATCCCACAAGTAATAAATTATCCATGTGTGAAACTTCTCTATTAACACCCAAATTTATTACAGCACCTTTCTATATTAGAAACTGAAAAGTAAACACACTTTTATAAGTTTCAAATACCTAAGCTGAAGTGAGTCACAAAAGTCGTATAACACTTAAAAATATTGGGTACAAAGGAGGGACTGTAAGATAAAAGATTGAAAAGATGAGGAAGTAATCCTTTAAATCTACTAAATCTAGCACGTATTGAATATGATCTAAGAAAGACAAGCTTGCCTTTCTGGATTTGTAACCAGTTATATAAAATCCAACCTTTTAGACATCGATTTAAGAAAAATCCCTTTGATATTAATATGACTTTTATTGAGATAATTTTCTACCGTTGTGTGTGTCGCAAATTTACCGGAGACAGTTACATTGGTAGCAATGAAGCTTTGTTCGAATTTAGTTGTCTAGAAAATTCCTTTGTTACAAACCATTTATTACATAGCTTCCACTCGGATTGAACATGCATACATATTCTGATTTATTCGAACCCCTAGAATACATCTGGATGTGGCCATGCCCTCGGGAAATATAAAAGGTTAATTATATTTATTGCAAATATGATATGAGAATATTATCTCAGTTGAAACTCAATCTGGAAAAACAAGGAGCCGTTCATTTTGTTTATTTTATTTTACAAAGACCTACGCAATGAGTAATTTAATTGTTTTGCATGTATCCACTATAAAATTAATATTTGTTTCAATCTGGAACATGTGTCCATTTTCCGCAGGTTAAAACAACTACAATTTAAACATTGAATAAATATATTATTAAAAAACACGATATTGTTGATTTAAAAAAAGCAGCTTTACAATATTTCAAGTAATGTTTATTTCTTCACAGAAGTAACTGATATTACTTTATTTATCACTATCAGATTTTTCATATCCAATTTTTACATCATCAGATAAACCAAAGCATAAATTTCATAAAAGAATGCAATCTTCTGGCGCTTTTTAATTAAGTCCTAAATCAATAACTCACAATTCAACAACTAGCATTGATAATTGGAATATCGATTTGAACAACTTTCAAGTATCTAATCAAAATTTCAGTTTTATTTGTTCAACATTTATATTCAATTCTGGGTGATTATTGTAAAAAAAATTATATTTACAAAGCGTAAGTATACATACATTCATTGTATGGCATTAGGTAGCCACTAGACGACAATGATACAATAATAGATGAAATGAGACAGACAGTTTCTGGGCCACGCCCAGTCGGGTTCAAGGTTATCCTTTTAAAGGTACTTTTTGAATAATCTTGCTCACGTCCCATGCCTGGTTGCCTTGATAAGAAAGTTTTTATCATGTTTTTATGAAATTTAGGAAAAGGAGCTCTACTTGGTCAGAAAAATATTTTGCATAAGTACCTACTAAATACAAACTATTGGTTACAAAGAAAGATACATATATCAATTAATCTGTTTAAAATTTCTCTATTTTTTCTTACTGAATCATTAAATCTTTGAATTTCGATTTGACGAGCTGAATCTAGGACGGTTATTATTATTTTGTTTGCCTAAAAGTTGTAATTTACACATAGATCTAATATGCTCTTGACTTTTGAATGTCTCTCAATCGAGCGACCTAAATTTTTCAGGCATAGCCAAATTTTGACCAAACTTCTTCACCCCGAATTGAAAATAAAACACATGTCCAACAAAACATTTTTTTTTTAAATGAAACTACCCGTTAACCATTTACATTTACTGTACCAATGATTAATTAAACTACGAGGCGGCTTACCCTGATCAATTAAATACTTACTTAGGTCTGGATGAGGAACCTCTAAATCTTTGATGAACAATTTATCATCGTAACACAGCCGATTAAATTTAAATTTTATTAAAAAGTCAACAATGTCTTCACAATTTTTAATATTTGTTACAGTGTCACTTCCCTCCCCTTCCATTTTAAGAATTAACTTTTGTTTGCACACAAAAAAAACACAAATACCTAACCTGTTTCACCTCATACTTGCACACACAGTCACACAAACAAACAACAACTGTTACATAAAAGACGCAGGCGTAAACGCTTGTTCCTTGTTCACAACAGTTTCTTTCGTGTTTAAAAAAAGGTTTTTTGCCTCCAACTTGAATGTGCAATGACAAAAAATAGTACTAGTAACTAAAACGCAAGCGTAACAATCGAACACATGTTCACCACAGTTTCGTGTTCAAAAATAAAATCGAGGAGCGCCTCGCAGCCCAGAGCGCAAGTGCGGGTGTGTGTGACAACAACATAAGCAGAAGTGAGATTCGAGTCGTAAGTGGTATAGAACCACAGATGAGAGAAGTTAACGAATATTTCGAACATTTCAACAGGGTGGCGGTTAATTCAAATTCTGATTCAAAATATTTATCTGTAAAAGTTGTTAAATTAGATCTATCTAGTATCTATATTTTAGGAAATTGAAAAAAACATATTTGTAAAATAAAAATAAAAAAAATTATTGGCTATAGAGTAGGCACTGCCTATAAGTTTCTAATTCATTGTTACAAAATTTTGTTCATTTAAATTAGCATTGGAAATCAAATCAGATATGAACGATAGGTGTATTTTTTAATCACAAAAGTCCCCTTGTGACTCGACCCTAATCCTGATTGTAATCAATATTCAAATTTTACAACGGACTATCATTTGATGTGTTTCTTTTGAAATACCCTCGGCTACAATAGTTATTAGTTTCAAACAACTACGAAGTTGTAAAACTTCGCTGTTTATACATAATTCTTGGGATGTTTTTAACTATAAAATGTAGTTGCGCAAATTTAATCTTATATTGGGAGAATTAGAAGCAATCTCTGTTTACAAAATTAGATTTGATCTAAAAGGTTCTTGGAAACTTAAAATTAATTCTCCTGTAAGACTAACAAGCACTACAGACAATAATTGTAATTGTATTTGGAACAGCTTTTGTAAAATTTTTAAATTACATAAAAAATTTCTTCTAAAAAATCTTCATATTTTTGACACTGCGATTAAAAAAAGGACTAGAAAATGTAAATTTTTAAGGCAGAACTTACATAAATATAGTCAATGAGGAATTATTCTAATTAAATTAATAGTGTGCAGGTTAATAAAGTTTATTTCTTTTCGATCTCTAGTAATGAACAATAAATAAATAAAAGTATACATAAAAGTGCAGTATAAATTACGTTTATCGTCTATTGTTCCATAAAATAAATTTATCTGAACATTTACTTCCATGATGATGATTGAATTGAGAATTTCCATTAGTACATGCAGACAATCCTTTACATATCTAATAATGTTCAGCTAAATTTACTAAATGACCTATTTCAATGCAATCACAACATCAAGTGAATTGACATTATACTATAGTAACATCCTAATGTTTACTATATACTTGTCGCAAAACGGCAAAATATGACCAAGATACACGTAGAATCTGAAAAAAAGGTTAAAAAATTACATAAATCGACTCACCTATATAAGGATACTTGAAGGTACAAAATGTGTGATGCGTTGAAAGTAATGAATACTGAACTCTCAGTATGTAAGCATTTAATGTTAGTTTTGGTCCTAGATTATACTAATTTATTGTATATTGTACTATACAGAGTGATTCACTACATATCGAAAAAATTTGTCGAGATGTACAACGCATTCACACACGCACAAGAAAGAATGTAATAAAACACCTTTAAAATAATTAAAAACTGGCAACAACTGTGCTTACATACATGTTGTTGGTACAACAAAGATTCAAGTTTTGTCCGCCCTCTAAGAGTCTAAGTAACTCTGAGCACGTCCTACCCAATTTTGTCGCAAAAGTTCGTTCTTGTTGTTTTTGGAGATGTAGTTTGGCGACAGCATTTTCGATGCTGGATATGATAGGGGTGCATTTGGATGTTCTGTATAGTGTACGCCACACTGTGGTGTCCCTTATCAGGCGAGCTGCTAGGATTTTGTTCCACAACGTTTAAAATGTTGTCTTGCATTTGGCAAGGATTCACCATAAATTATCCATTAACTCTTGACAAATGTGCCATTTTCACAGTGCAGTTTTGTAACAAGTGATACAAGTAGTTATAAGGCAAACACAGACTAAAGTAACGAGGTCAAGTGTATTGTGTGTGATCAGGAACCAACCCAGATGTTTCCAGTTTCAGGACTGATTCTTTTGTGAAGAACAAACAACAATTTGTATGCACAATCCTACGTTGTAATATTAATTTATTGAATTCCATAAAAAATTACAGAGTACTTCATAAAGTTTCCGTTATTTTGTAATATATGTGTCACTGTAGGTAAAAATAGTATATTATTTTATATTATATTGGAATCAAATCCTCTCTGACGTGCGCGCTCAAGACATTGTTCCCTTTATAGTCGTCTATCTAAGTGGAATTCAGTCAGCATATTACCAATATAATTTTTGAAGGATTTTATTTGTTTTTTTGTTTTTTTGGTATTATATGAATATATGTATAGGCCGTTGAGACCCATTATTTGTTTCTAAAGGCCTCGCCACATAAACTGTGCTGTGCCATGTCTATGCTATTTTTCATTATTAACTGCATAACAACCATTGTAATTAATAATGAAAAATAGCATAGACATGGCACTGCATAGCTTATGTGGCGAGGCCTTAACACTTACAACTCTAAATTTTACAAATCTTCCAACTTTCTGGCCATTTTCCTTCACTGAGTCTGTTTCGTGCCGCAATCTTTCAATCGGTTATGCCCAGAAATCTCATGTCAGTTGTCACTGTATTTAGCCATTTCTTCTTCGGTCTTTTTCCTCCTTCTTCTTCTAGTAATAGTCTTTTCATAGTCTTATACTTTTTCGATAAGTAGTGAATCACCCTGTATACTTACTCAATGTTTCAGTAAATTTTCCTTTTACACTCCATCTATTCGTGTACATTACTGGGACTCAGTTAAGCCACTTTTAACACATTTTCCACTACTATTTACTTACCCCTACAAACGTCGGCAATGAAATTACAAAAAAATTCAAAGCTCGTAGCCTTATGGGAGTTTGATTTCGTAAAATGAAAAACAATAAATCTTTTTTATTTTTTAAAGATATTTCATGCCAATTGGACTCAAATGCTGCATCAGATACATTTTCACTCTAAGGAATCTCGTAATTTAAAAACTGCACATTTTAGTAACGTACTAATATTACCTTAATCATAACTTCATTTCCAAACCAACAATACATTAACAACTCACAAAAAAGGGCACATTGATATAGGAGAATCGTATAGAATTCTTGAGAACCAGGAGGTAACTAAAAAATTTAATTTTTTACTGTATGAAAATTGAAATTGATAATAATTATTACCAATGATAAATTAAACAATGTCACCCCAATTGACAATCCACTGGAAACAAACTGTGCAAAAACCACGATATTAACTACAATTTTCATATCGTCTCCCAAACTAAAATTTATGTTAAAATTAGTACAATAGTCAATCGTTATTTCCCGAACACCAAATTACCTTAAAATTTCCTTATGATATTTTATACATTGATCCAAAGACTTTCTCAATTCAGAATCGTAGGATTGGTAATCAACATTATTGGAGTTTGTCATTCTTTCCCTTGTATATTGGTGAATATTTCGTACTTCATCCGACAGATAATCGCATTGAACGCAAATGTAGCACATTAAAGATGTTGTAAACGTGTCTAAACCAGCATTATGAAAACAAACATACGTTATACCCATAAGCTGATGAAAATAAGCTAATTCGTAGATAAATGGATCGGAGGAATCAAATGGGTACCAAGCCAAAAATGGCAGTTTTTTCTGGTTATAAGTTTTTTTAATTACAGGTGTCAGAGTCCACATCGGTATTAGTATAAAGCATGCCGAAACCAAGTAATAAAGTGTAATTATCCAAGTGTTCATAATTTTTTTAGCCATTTTTTCTTGGTGCTTATTTCTTGGTTGATAAATACCTCTATCCAAACTATGAAAAATTCTCTTGATGATTCTCCAGTTTTTAACGAAATAATACGATTTTACATTTGCCATTATGCAGATTAATGTGACGTACACTGAAGCAGCTAGTTTTTCCAAGTCATCTAAGATCATAAATATTTTGATAAACATAGACAAGTTATAGAAACCCATGAAAAAAACATTGGATATGAAAAAGTAAAATGTGTAGAGGCTTATGGAGAAAAAGTTTTCTGTTTTTGGCCATATCCCAAGCCATCTGAAAATGAATATATTATATTTTGAATAGTCTTTTAAGTAAAAAGTAGTCATTTTTGTAGAGTAATTAAGAAAGTAATGATCAAGTTCAATACAACTTGTATTTATATTGGTAATTAAGTAAAAAAAAATATTAAAAATGGTTGAATATAAATACCAGTTGACACAAAAGTTTTATTCTCTCAATTCTTTTACATGAAGTATTTATTTTATTAGACAAAATATTTAAGGTATATTATTAAATCGGTGTTTATAAAGTTTCATGGATGTAATTATTAATAATTGAATTTCATGGAAATAAGTAATGTTTGTTTTTTATAGAACGGGTCAGTTGGTATATAAACTTAAATAAAGAGGAAACTTTATAATTTTTAATAAAATTGTAAAAGTTCTTATAAAAGAAGAACTGATTATTGAAAACTTGGTAGTTCAGTTTTATGATCACAATATACAAAAAAAATTTAAAACCAAGGTAAATGATATAGGTAGATGTAAGTGTATACTTTTTAGGACATCATATTTTGATAAACTTCGAGTTTTTATTAGAAATATTCTACCAATATAGAAGAATTAAGACTTCTCTATTTTTATATTTTAACGTTTCGCAATTTCTCAATGTTGGACGTCCTATTGCAAAGCAATCATGAAACAGCTATCTACTATTGAAAGTAAGAGGAAGTTTAACATCCCATGTAAGTGTTAAAACATTTTTTAAAGTAACCCTTGCATTTTAATTATTTGTTATGTAAAATGTTCTGCGGAATTTTTATCGTTTGTGGTGGTCTGGAAAAGGTGAAATGTTGACCTATTAAAAATAATGAGAACGGAAATAAAAAATTCATAAGTAGGTATACTAAATAATTTAAATAAAATTTGCACTTTTAAATTTTTTTCTCAACGTTGACAATGTAAAATCGCATAAAGTGAATTTTTATTTAATTTCTAACGACCATTTCCTGTGAAAATTCCGAATTTATAAAAGAATCTAAGTTAATATAGTAATAATCTTGGTCAATCTCACGTGGTGCATTATTATTCTGAACATACTCGTATATCGGATCTAAACGAACTAGGCTATAAACTTTATGAAAGAGTTCTGCAGGGTGTTCAAACTCTTGTGATTCTGTATTATCCGTAGCATTGGAGGATCCTAACTTTGTCAAGGTGGACCCAAAATGAACTATAGGAAACATGATGGTCATACAAGACTGTATTAACATGAAGGAACAATAATAATAATTAAAATGTTAGAAAGGAGAGGCGGTAATTGGAGTTTCTCTGTAAGATGATGAGTTTTTAAGCTTATCTAAAAAACAAAAATCCTCACATAAATACCGAGAAACATCTATATACAATTAAATATATTCCAGCATTCCCCAAGACCCGATTCTGAAGCCGATTTGCTTAATACAAATCAACGACTGCTCTGTTCATGATTTTATCCTATAAGTATCATTTTATTACAAATTTGAGATCAGGGAATTCCAGTCTGAATTCCGTTTCAGAAAAATATATTAAAGAATAAGGTTTTTTCCTAAGCCACTGACTTCTTCGCCTTCAGAGGTTACCTATACCGTTGATTTACCTAGCACCCTGTATAGTGATATCACATATCAAAATCATGCGGTAGATACAATCATTTCTTTGACTGACAATCTGCGAAAATTTCTAAATTAATTCAGTTAATATTATGTTTTTAAAAAAACTAAATTTAATTTTCTGGTCCGTTATTTCAGTCAATTAGCATCGTGATTGACTGACCTATCAGATAGTAAATACTACAAGCATTTATCAGGCAATTTGCCAAAGGTAGCTACCATTCATATTTTAGAATTAGGTGTTAGTGAATACAAATGATTAATAACTTGAAGGGGTTTATCACATTTCCGTGTTCCGTTGGTTTCATGACAACGAAGTATAATGTACGATTCGAACAACGTCCAAAACATTAAATTATCAACTGGGCCGTGCAAAGGGGGTGTAATTTTGATATGAATACCCAATATACAATGAAATACCTCCACACTGCAGTAGACCCGTAAAAAAATAAACGTTATAAATTACAATTTGTTCAATAAGGACACATTTTTGAAATGAGTTTTATGGTTCTGGATGGATGGATACAATTTAAAAATATACCAAGTAATATAATAGCCATAAAGTTGATAGATGGCGAGGCATTCTACATTTCGTGGGTCGCACAACGACGAGATATATTTTATAAATTTGTAGATATGTTTCTGCTGATATGATAAATAGCATTATTTTAATGCACATTTTATGTCGGCACAAAAAGTAATAATTCAATGTTAATGAAGTCACATCTAGGAACGGGGATCGTATATTTTTATTATATTCTTAAATTGGCTTCACAGGTACCCATGTCTAAATTAAATTACTAAATATAAATCTCTATTATAAAGGTACCTATGTTCTTCATTAATTTTTAATCCTTATGATGGTTGTACAATGAATAATTATGCTCACTCCGAATGCTTCTAAATTTATAATAAAAATTGATGCTGAAGTATTGAAATTGTTTAGTGAATTTACTATTTTAGAAACGTTGCATCTTTCCTTTACGCTCTGAAGAAGGCCAAATGGCCAAATATTGGTCGAAACGTTCTCGTGATTGAGTCATTGAATTAAATTGTTGCTTCCATTTACAGTTCAACGTATACGAGTATTATACAGGGTGATCAGTAATTGCCGCACTCGGAGTATACTGTGATAAACTTTACGTTTTAAGAATGATGAATTTTTTTACCGCAGTGCTGTAAGTCCTTTCTTTACAAAGATATGACGACTTTTGTGAAAATAAAAGTGGCAACACTGCATTGAACATGTGAATAGGTTCGACGAGAAAAAAAAAGAGTAACGTTCAATAATTTATGATGCGAAAACAGCACGGAATTGTCAACGTAAAATGTCAATTACAACTATGGCAACACAAAAAAACACTTACAATTCCATTGATCGTCTAGCCCTTCATCTCTTACTTTTTAAATGAAAATAAATGTGATAATTTTATTCATAGTAATTTCGACCAATCATAATGCAGTATTGGACCAACCTACATGGTTTTCCAGCGATAAAATTTCGATAAAATTAATTGTAGGTTTTCCATAGTAACAATATAAATAACAAAATTTGTATAAGAATTAATTTGTAATTATATATTATTATGATCTGTTACTTACATTAATATGAAATAAAATAAACTGTTGTGTACATTCATAAAATTATCTTAACGAATATAATACGTGCTTTGGATTTTCCGGTTAAATTACGATAACTTGTTGCACAGCAACAAAGAGTGTCAGTTTGACAGTCTAAAAATACCGAGTGCGAAGCACGAGGTATTTTCTGTCAAACTGACACGATTTGTTGTTGTGCAGGAAGTTATCGTAATTTAACCGGAAAATCCAAAGCACTTATTATATTACTATTGAAAAAATGTACAAAGAACTTGACCAGATTGTAAACCATGTTGCATAGATATTTGCCCAACGCTGTACATCATTTTCACAAATAAAAAAGCTTGAACAGCCGTACACTAAAAAATGCATCTCCTACTTTAGTTACAATTTTTTTATTTATTCTGCAATGTTTCAAATGTAAATAATCCGTTTCAAATCTAGAAGGTGGATTACTTAAGCATTTACATTTTTTACGAGACTCTACTCTAAAATTCATTCGTCCTTGTCGTTGTTTCCTCCACGCATTTATTGAAGCATTATACATGGATATCCTTTTCGTGACAGTTGCACATGCGACGGAGCGTAGTAAATAATTTACTTACTGAAAACAAAACCAGTTGTAGGATGAATGTTTGTTTCATATGAAATTAAAATCTGCAGTATTATACATATAAATCAAAAAAGTTTATTTTACCTCAGGCTGAGAGATTGTATAAAGTAAAAGAAATTGCTGTTTTTAAATTAAATCAGAAATACAATATTCTGTAAGCCTGCAGCAAAAAAACAAAAGAACAAAAGTACAACACTGTGTTATGAATTATTAGGCACGGTACTTATGACATATGTATTATTCAGCAGGATTTCACAAAAAAATCATAAAATTAATTTTCTGTTTTGAAATAAAAATCTGGTTTATTACGAGCAGAGTTGACTGATGCAACTTGACACTATAGTATCAAGTAAAACTATAGTTTAATTATAACGCAAAATGATATAAATTAGCTTGAGAATTTGATAATACAGATGGAGAATGAGAGACAAAGATTACGTCGCAATCCTCGTATTATTCGAAATCAAGTTCTGTCTTTGTAAATGTGAACCCAGGAAGCATAATAGCATGGCTTTATTAGTTATGAATGACTTCCATTTTCGTTGGGCACGTTCCCCGAGTGATGATACATGAACCTAACCTCGTATTGTATATCTAATTTCATATATGAAATACCAGTTGAAGTATCATTGTTGGAATCATGCTGCGCTCGTCTGCTTAAAAATTCCACTATTTGATATTTTACATAGGTAAACATAATGCAATTGCCAGATAGGAAAATAAAAGTGTTATGAATTATAAATGAGTTTTGACTACGGTAGGTCCATTTATCTTTTCTAACAATGTTCCATTTTTCTTGACTTTATACGTACTTCGTATAGGAAAGTGTAGTAATCGTGATTATTCTCGACTTCGAGATTTTTATGGATTTACATGTTTGAACGGCTATTGAATCCATTTTGACCATTTTCATTATGATGTCTGTCTGTGTGTAGAATTAAATTTTTAATATCATTAGTTATAACTTTTTTAAATTCCTTCAAAAAAAATGTCTGCCGAATGGACTAAAATAGACCCAAAATCATTTTAGTACATTTTTTTTTAGTAAAACTCAATATGATGGCTGAACCGGTTCTGAAAATAATAATTGAACTAATTCGCATTAATATTAACAAAGTATAGGATGTGGGCAGTAGGATTATTGGTTAGGGCTTCCATATTTTCCAAGAGTCAGAACTATATCCGTATCGTATAAGAAAGTCATGTGTTAGACACATCAGATATTTTAGTCTATGATTTACTCAGTTCAATTTTATTAAAGTCAAAATTACAGAGACAACCTGTAAAATATGCTAACCCCCAGATTTACCGAACTGACGAAACCTGAGTCAGAATGACCGTTTTGCAAACCTCACCACAAAAAGAATCTCTCCCTAGGGAGGACATTGCCTACTTTGGACCCTAATTTGAGGGAGCAAAAGCCTACTTTCTAAACAATAGGAGTAGAAAAAATTATTTGTATTACACTGGAGGAAAGTTTTCTTCTCTCCCGCGGATGAAGTTTAATGCCCGACGCGTTGCGGAGGCCAGTAATCATCCAGGGAGAATACATGACTTTCCTCCCTTGTTATACAAATAACTATAATTTTTTAAATTTTTGCTTAATATAATGAGAATATATATTGCACACCTACATTTTTGTAGTTTTAATATAATACGTAAAAGGGATCTAAACATTTTAAAATGTTTACCTGCTTTATAAGCGCATAATAAAATTTGAACATCCTATCCACCAAATTTCCAAATTACAATCACACGACAGAAAATCAGGAGGAAAGATTTAATCTGAACAATACAAATTGACGAAAAGTACGCAAACTTTGTTCTAATTTAACTGACATTGTTTCAGATAAGCAAAATCCGCATGCAAATGGAGCACCTTGTATACCTATGTATCTGAAACAGGAAAAGATTGTTACAGTGACACACACATAGTTGGTAAAGTCACGTACTTTCCAGAACTGTTTCTTCAATATATGACAGAATGATACATATTCTTTTTAACATGCCAACTTTAAGGGACAGATTTTTTTTGCAAATCAGAAGATGAAATATGGAAAAATTAATTATTTTCGATTATTAACTTAGTTATTTAAAGGGTGATTTTTATCTGTTTTGGTAGTGAAAGTAAAATATATTAAAACTGTGAATTCAGTTTGAATAATTCATGTATTCAACTAAGCAACTAATTAACGCGCTCTCAAACACTCTTTGTTAATTTTATAAAATAAATTTGCTAGCAACTTGATAAAGAGGATACACGCAATGTCTTTTTGATAAATTACATAGCATATTTTTTTAAAGGAGGTTTTAAATGTTTAGTTAATTTGTGGCTTTTATGAATTGTGGGAAAAATATTACCAGCCTAAAAATTAATTAATTATTCTCACAAGCTTGATAAGACTTAAAGATGAATATCACTAGATATGTTACAAATTTATTCGGACGTTATATATATATATTATTGATCGGACAAAAAGTTATTGTGATGGAAGTTTTCGACATTTATAGACTGACAAAACTAGAAAAAAGTTCTTTTGTGTATAAAAGTTAGCGTATAATGTTGTTTATTTAACCTCGAATTGAAATATGAAAAGAAAGGGAATTGACGAGTGTCTGCCATTAACCATTAAGGATATCCCTTTCAGTCTATTGCATTATAAGTATGTGCAGAGTTGCCTAAAATCGATAAAAATCTGCGACCGTCTTTGTTGTAATTATTTGAATTAAAAAGAGGCATTAGTGGCAATCCTAGACGCAGTGGCGCATATTTTTCATACTTCATTTACACAATGTTTCCACATATATCGTTGAAAAAACTTTTTTAATATACAGATATACATGATAAAAAATTCTATAGTTTTCTCAACTCCTCTGAAACCCTAATACGATTTGCTTATAAATATACAGGGCGTGTGAAGAAAACATAAAACTGATTCAAGGGAAAATTACCTTTATTTTTTACTTTCAACAAAAATGTTATCAGAAAAAATTGTTGGTATAATTGAGAAATAAACGAAAATATAAAATTTGAGATTCAAATTAGGAACTTCATTTTTTTTACTGTTCTGATGAAAAAAGGCATTTCCTGTTTATTGTTAATCATAAGGTCTTATTTCTGAATTCAACAACTAATTCTAGGAGTATGACTGGACCAAAACAATAGTTGAGTTGTTATAAAACAAAGTTAATTTACAATGTTGAGACTTT
Organism: Pediacus dermestoides; assembly: GCA_963942485.1. Lineage (NCBI taxonomy): Eukaryota > Metazoa > Arthropoda > Insecta > Coleoptera > Cucujidae > Pediacus > Pediacus dermestoides. The sequence continues at coordinate 9,284,174 of OZ012627.1, forward strand.
TCTCTTTGCCTCGTATAAAATTTGAAGATGTGTTTGAAAAATCCCATCAAATATTCAATTTTTGCTATGTATTATTTCAAAATAATATACTATTGATCATTTTAATAATTCCCATCACCTCGTAGGTACAATATATAAATCAATATTTTTTTTGGGGCTCATAGAAATATGTGTTTGTACTTATATATTTTTATGCACAACACGAGTTTCAGAGTAAAGAAAACTCCGAACATTATTTACCCAACTTTCTAGATACATAAAAATATATACCTACTTCAGAACTAAAACTTGAAACTTCCACTTACCTACCTACTCGTACGAATACGAGTATAAAGTACCAATTGAAATTTCATTTTAACTCGTTCAATATGGGCAATTAAAGCTAAACTCTGAATTTTCTTCAAGTCTGTGTTACTTAAAAGTTAATTTGGATATATCGTAAAGTTTTATTGGAAATAATAGGGACTCTTCAAACTTTTTATAACGGCAACTTACTGTGTATTTTGTTTAATATTCAGCGGCTCTCAACAATGCAAAATTTAAGACATTAAAGGGAAAAATTGCAAAGGAGTAATTTTCATTTTACAACTTTCTTATAGTTTCTTGAACTAGTAAATAATAGTTCAGTAAGTTCAAATATGTCCAATATAAAAATTAAACATAAATTACACTTATTACTTTTTTGAAAAATGCTAGTAATTCATCTAGCTTTGCTTTGATGTATCTTCATAATTATTGAGCTTTTGTGAAAATTTTATTAATAAAACTAGTTTATTTTGAGCCCATCTATCTACCTTTTTATTCTCCTCCATATGTTACACCCTGTATATTATATATTTTAGAAATATATAAGATTAAATTTTATTGAAAATTAGAAATGTGAAATGTATGGACAACCATCGACATCTAGGAATTGAATAAGCGCGTATGATATGCATTAGTTTCAACTATTCGAATATGTAATAATTGAATTACATGAACACTATAGTAATATTAGCGTATCCGATATAACAACTAATTGTTCAAATTATTCAATTACAGGTTTCGGTTAGATAGTTGTAAACAGTTCTAATAATTTGGTATATTATTAGGTAATTAATATTTAAATATTATACAAAGTGAGGAAAAATTTTGTTACTTATTCGAAATGCTATTAAAGTTCGATATATACAGAGTGCCACGGGATCTTCTCCAATATAGGTGTAAAACGCAAAAAAATTTGATGTTTTGGGATTCAGGCTTACTTCATTAGAGCTACTCTTTCGGATACATTCTATTTAAAAAAATCAAATAGGTCTTGAATGGACACCAATTATTATTAGTCTATTTACAAGAGGCATCCCAAAATCATATTTTAGAGATAAAAATAATAATAAATATATTTAAAATATGGAAGGGTCTCGGGGTCCGCAAATTGCGTATCTGTATTACGCTCACTAGGAGTCCGTAAATTGAGGACTCCTACCACAATTATATTAGAGTACGCGAATTGTGCTTTTAAGGCCAGAGAGGGTATACGTAGCAAACCTTTAAAGGTGAAAATTTGTAATAAATTGTTTATTTGGTAATGAATTAAACACAAACACAAAAAATTTAAAAATAAAGAGTTTGCATAAAAAAAAACAAAAAGTGTAGCAAGGTTCTGTAATAAAAGTTTAAATTTTAACATTGAGGTTGTATGATAATAAGTATAAAAGAAATGAAAACATTTCAAAATAAATAAATATCTGATGTGTCCAACACATGACTTTCTTATACGGATAGTACCACAATTACTTTTCCTAAAGAAATTAAGTTAAATTTCTTGTAGAAATCGTGTTTAAATTTTGAGGATTTCCAGCAATTTTCAAATAATCTCTGTCGCACTTATTGCAATACACATAAATCTGTCCTTGTCCCACTCATTATAACCGAATTTTACCACAAAAATGTTTTTTATTTTCGAATTTTTGACCTACTACTCACTTAAAAAAATCTCCCGGTATAAAATCACATTTATTTATTCATTATTATTGTTATCGGTACCATAGAAACCAGTAAATAACAAAAAAAATAATGGTACTTCTGGGATTCGAACCCGGGACCTTCCGTTTGGCAGCCAAGCCTCTATGTCTAGTCTACTAGACCGTCGGATTCAACGATCAACGCGCGCTATGAGAAATTTAAGTGTTTTAAGAATATCTAGTTTTTTTGAAATTTTTTTGACGGAATTTCAAAAAAAAGTTTAAATTTGTTCAAAATTTAATTCTAAATCTGTTAAAGAATAAAAAAATCTCATAAATTGTTTATTTTTCTAGATATTCCTAGAAAACCTAAAAATGTCTTCAGGTAAGTACCACTTGTGGCACCCACAATTTTGTTCAAACTCTTAAATATGAAATTTGAATCAAATCCGATAACTCGCTTTTTAGGTATGGTGGATACAGACAGACAGACATCATGGCGAAAATTGTCAAAATGGATTCACGATTTCTATACTTTCTTATTATTTCGTACAAGAAAGTAAAAATGTGGAAATGCGCAAATAGTTAGTGTTTCGTTAGTCCTTTTAAAGGTCCTAGAGACTTTAAAGCCTAGGATTTTTCCAAACTGTGTGGGTTCAAAGTTAAAGACAAGTTCAATGTAAACCAATACATACAGACAAAATTAGATATCAATATTTTATTTCACAAAATAATTTATTTAAGTACTTTTGTAAATGAGAGATAGATGGCGCTACTATATGAATAAATAATTTAAAAAATTTTGATGGAATTTCAAAAAAAAGTTCAAACAAAACTTGTTCAAAATTCAATTCTAAATCGATGTTAAAGAATAAAAAAATTTCATAAATTGTTTATTTTTCAAGATATTCCTAAAAAACCTAAAAATGTCTTCAGGTAAGTGTCACTTGTGTTGGTGCTAGATGAAAAACATTTAACGTGGCAACCACTCCTAAATATGAAATTTGAATCAAATCCGATAACTCGTTTTTGAGTTATGGTGGATACAGACAGACATCATGACGAAAATGGTCAAAATGGATTCAAGGGCCCTCAAAACCTGTAAATCCATCAAAATCTCGAAGTCGAAATAAATCACGATTACCATACTTTCTTATTACTTCGTATAGGAAAGTAAAAATAAATACATACCTAACGGCATGAAATTAGTACCATTTTGTGTTTGTACGAGGTAATTTAAATACACCAGAACAAGTTTTATGGATCCACATCAAACACGAGTCACACCTCAGATTTGGTTTATAATTTTATTGATACATAATTTACAAATTGTACAAAAATATTTTTAAATTTTTTCCTTCATTTATGAGGTTTTTTGATATTAAAAATGAAAACATTTCCAAAAATACTTCTACTGTTCTTATATCAACTTCCTGTTCATAAATCGTGCAATTAGTAAGTTCGCAGTTTTTAGGTAGGTAAATCACTATAGATATAGCACTATGTGGTTCTCGAATAAAATATTAGTGAGCAGTTCTTGATTGCTAAAAATGATAAGTAAAATTTTCTTTTACCTGGATAACAATGTCTACTTCAGAAATAATGTATTTTTACTTTTTTTAAGCCAACAACTTTTTTTTCAATTCCTTTAGGCCTGCTCCTAATTTTCAATTTTAACGGAAACTGTATTTTTGATTATTCTGCATTATGATTTGCGGACCTGTAAGCTACAGAATAAAAAGCCGCAAATTAACCATATATCATGCAATTGCGGACTCCTAGTGAGCGTAATACAGATCCGCAATTTGCGGACCCCGAACGCTTCCTTAAAATATATGGTCATTTGCTTTTCTTTTTGTTTATTTTGAATATTATTCGAGCTAAAAAATTATTGTTTACTTACGTATGTAGGAGACAGTTTAATAAAGTTTCGATATACCGTGAATATTTATTTAAATTATCAAATACGGTTCAATACTCAAATATTCAATTTGGTAGGATGTTCAAATATTGAAATAAAATCGAATACTATACTTACTGATATATTATTAATAAATGATTCCCTTTAGTTAAATATTATGAATTTGGAATTATCGTTAATGCATAGAATGGAAGATTGTTTCAATGAAGAGAACAGCGTACCTAGCCAATGTTAATAAAACAAAGATCCAAGGTAAAAGAGTAACTGTAAAAAAAACATAATGGATTTTTTGGACTTGGATAAATTACATAAACAAAACTAAAAAATACCTCATAATTATTTTCTAGGTTTTGAAACGTTTGTATTGTTTTGGCTACTGATTTCATCATATAATATCATGAAAGCATACGCATATTACTTCAAAATTTGCTTCTCAAGATAAATTTTAATTTTAACTTATAGATACATGATTTTATACTCAAATATATCTGATGTGCCCAACACATGACTTTCTTATACTTACGGATAGTATCACAATAATTACTTTTCCTAAAGAAATTAAGTTAAATTTCTTGTAAAAATTTTGAAGGTTTCCAGCAATTTTCAAATAGTCTATGTCGCACTTACAGCAATACGCATAAATCTGTCCTTGTCCCACTCCTTATAACCAAATTTTACGACAAAAATGTGTTTTATTTTAGATTTTTGACCTATTACTCACTTAAAAAAATCTCCCGGTATGAAATTACATTTATTTATTCATTATTATTGTTTTCGGTACCATAGAAACCAGTAAAATAAAAAAAAACTAATGGTCCCTTCCTTCTGGGATTCGACCCCGGGACCTTCCGTTTGGCAGCCATATAATGAGACACATGGTCTACCTCGACCATTGAATTCAAATATCAACGCGCGCTATGAGAAATATAAAGTGTTTTAAGAATATCTAGTTTTTTTGGAAATTTTTTTGACGGAATTTCAAAAAAAAGTTCAAACAAAATTTGTTCAAAATTCAATTCTAAATCAACGTTAAAGAATTAAAAAATCTCATAAATTGTTTATTTTTCAAGATATTCCTAAAAAACCTAAAAATGTCTTCAGGTAACTGTCACTTGTTTTGGTGCTAGATGAAAAACATTGAATGTGGCACCCACAATTTTGTTCAAACTCTTAAATATGAAATTTGAATCAAATCCAATAAGTCGTTTTTGAGTTATGGTGGATACAGACAGACAGACACACAGACATACACACAGACAGACATCATGGCGAAAATGGTCAGAATGGATTCAGGGGTCCTCAAAACGTGTAAATCCATCAAAATCTCGAAGTCGAAAAAAATCACGATTACTATACTTCCTTATACTGCGTATAAGAAAATAAAAACATATACAGAAATAAACCACTATATTACAGGGTGATCAGTAATTGCCGCACTCCGAATACAGGGCGTTATAGAGCACATTAAAACTAAGGATAATCCGCAAAGAAAAATTAAATATGATGGTTTGTTTCCGAGTTATAGAGTTTCCCTCATCCAAGTTACAAGCTAATTATTTTCATAACCAAGACAAAAATGAGTGAATAATTCATGCTACTATAATCTCTGGATAAAATGCAATATGATTTGTTCAATTTTTTTCACAAAACCTCTAATACAAAGAAATTGAAAATGTTAAAATTTAATAAAATACCTAAATTTGAGAGAAATTTGAAGTTTGGCAACCTCTCAAGCTCCCCTTGGGATAAACTAAAATACCTTCTATTGCCATGAAAATATCAATAATGAATTTCGATTGATGTTTCTGTTTTTTAATAAAATTGACAGTACCTATTTATTACTTTAAGGATTAAAAAATGTTTTTTGCAAAGGGCAGTATAAAAAATATTGTATGTTGTTATTACTTTTGACTAAATAATGTTAATAATAGCTTTTCATCAGTATCATAAATTTAGATATTTAATTTTTACCTAACTAATAAATTTAGAATGTTTAAAAAATAATTTGTTTTAAAAATAGTCGTAGTAAATATTTTTAAGAAATATAGAAAATGTTTTTGTCATCGAAACGTTTAAAAATCAAAATTTGTGATGGGTGATAGTTTTTAGGAAGTCCAAAGCTAACAAAAAATAAAATAAAAAAACCAAGTCCGTATTTAAAAAAAAATAAGTTGATGATGGTTTCTGGAAGACGAAACGTCGGATTTCAAATTTGACAGCGCCATATTATAGAGGATAAAAAGTGGCAATGACGAAGTGTTGTTTCAAAATTTGTTTTCAAATAACGTCAGAAAAAATAAAAAATATTTTATGAAACTTCGTTTTTTTCTGGATATTTCAGAAAGTATTCGGAATTTTCCAAATTGCAACACAGCATTTTGATAAGCATCAAATTGCGCAACTTTGCCATAATTTAACCGACCCTTATCTCTTACGGTTTCCGAGATCCCTATAATGAGGCTCGAAAATGGGCCATCCTGTACAATCAAATACCTTGAAAAGCAATAAAATACGCTTATAAACTGTTTTAGGAATTCATCTATGGATAAAATACTCTTTTGGTTAAGGTGTCCTTTTTTCATATGAAAAACTCTTGGTTTGTAGGTCTATGGTCTGTGATGTTTCTTGGCAGTTTATTACTTTTTGAAATGTAACAGGATGTTTCAAAATCATCTGTTTTCCTAGTGTTATGCTATGAAATGTAGCTCATTTTTATCTACTTTTAAACATTTCCTAATGTAAATTGAGAAAATGGCAAGTATATTTTCTTCTTTAAGCTTTACTTTTCAGGTATTACATGGTTTCATAAGATTTATGCTATACTTACATAGAATTGTAATTGCTTTTTATGAAGGGTGCAGGACTTTGAGCTTTGACTCCAAAAAACAATTTCGAATTACAACAAAACTAGTCAAAATTGCATTCTATGACACTTTTATACTAGAAAATATGTGTTTTGCGTTATGTCTAAATTCTATTATAATTAATTTTTTAAATCACAGCAGCTGTATCCATGGAAGACCAATTCCTTCTTTACCTCAACCTCAATTCTTGTTTTTTCACTGATAAAACTACATTTTTAACCACTTCATTGGAACAATTCACTGGCCGATTGTAAATTTCATCTATGATTTATGCAGTTGAACGCTTGCATCTACAACAGTCAATTCAGATTTGGGACTCTTCAGGTAATTCCAACTTCGAAGTGAATCTTTGCAAATCGCACTCTCACTTTGAAGTGCTACACGAATTATGAATTGGTTTTCAAATTTTGCAATTGGAGCATACGGAAGCTCGTCTGATATAGGTACATTTTTATTTACAATATTTTAAAAATATATAAATGCTAAAAATGTCCAAATACAGACATGTCTTTAGTGTATTTACACATTTTTTGAATTGTTCCCGGCACCTTCGCCATTTTAATCTCCAATATCCCTACGGAATTAACCCGACCTTTTGAAATTTATGTTAACAATACTAAATATTTCTTTTCCTTTATGATACTTAACATACGAATTCCAGGCTCACATGCCGCCCTTGATCTCCACCTGTTGCCATGACTACACAAAAGAGAAAATATGGGGTTAACTGGATGTGTGTATACGTAATGTGGATACTTTATGGGTTTTATTCAAACTACTTACACTTTATATTTAAGGCCACATAACAAACAGAAGGTTGAATTATTTATTGAAGATGTTTTAAGTGAATATTTCACAAAATTCTATTTACGGTAACAACAAGAGTTTAGAACTAAGTGTGATTATAGCCTAGTGTTATAGGGGTAAATTTCTAATGATAAATTGTTGCGAACTAACCTACTTCCATAATTATTCCCTTCTAATTAACACAGTTAAGGCAAACTAACTTATTCTGTGCAAATTGTTACTAACCGTGTTAAGGTTATTTTTTTGCGTTGGGTAAAATGAGATAATTTAATATAAAGCATCTAGTTTCATATATTGTGTGTAATTATCACCCATTTGAGTGATATATAAGGATACTTTTAATAATTAATGGTTACAAAGAAGTCTTCAATAAAGTATATATTCAATAAAAAATAAAACTGTAATTAGTACACTTTCATTACAAACAAATTTAGTTCATTGATTCAAACTCATTCAAAACAATCTATAATCAGAAAGTAAATTACAGCTTTTGAAATGCCAAACTGAAAAATAACAATTTTCTGTTGCTATTGTGTAATCTCTTTTGACTTGAATAACTCTATGAATAATGAAATAGTATAACAATTCAAATTCGCCGCACTACAAAAATTATGTGTTTGTTCAGCCACGAGATTTATTCAACTAAAATTGCATTAGTTGATTGAAAGCACTATTGGAATATTAAACAATATGCAAATTGTTAAAATTAATTAAGAAAATATGTTTTAAAGCAAGAAAAATGAATATGTGTTTTCGTCGGTTTATTGAAACTTTATATTACAGAATGTTTTGCTACAAATTTCGATTATGTTCAAATAAAAACAAATGTATCCTGCGAACGTGCTCCGAGTTTTCTATTTGCTAATATTTAGTACTGAAACATGAACACGATTTTAAATTGACAATATGGTAAGATATAACAAAGTCATTGTGATCAAAATATAAAGAAACGTACAAATTTCTTTTAAAATTCAATTTATAAAGACAAAACCCACTTTTTCTGTAGATGCTATTGAGATTTTGAAATGCATTTAAACAAGATACTTTCATTCGAATGGATTTCATTTATGTTGTTGAAACTTGCTGTGGATATTGCCGAGGGATAAAAAAACGGAAAAAAGAAATTTAAACTCACTTTGAATTACCAAATGGAATGTTTTTTTCTCCTTTTAAAGCTATGAAATTCCGATAATCGATTTATTGGAAATCGTTAAATTAGAATTTACTGCAACTTGTCTTACAATACAAGATAAAAACAAAACTGCTGCTCATTTTATTGATTGTAATTTTTTTTCATGTGGGGTAAATTTTTCTGCTAACACCGTATACGTAGGGGTTTCGACTGCGGTTAGATTGTAACATTTCATTTTGATGTTTGATTAGGTTATGTTATTTTACTCGGATTTGGTGCGAATTCCGTGATTTTGTGTTAATAAAACGAATACAATGGACGTGGACTTTGTGAGAGGCTGATTCTACCAATATTCCAGAAGTGGATTACGATGCGATTGACTGATTTTATAGGAGAAATACAAACTTGTGGAGTACAACATCGAATTTTAAAATGCTTTATGCTTTAACGAATTTGCAGTGGTTGAAAAGTATTGTATAATTAAGAATATGTATCGGTACGTTTAAAATTTTTAATTCTTTTAATTGTTCAATACAATTTATTTTAAAATAATATTCACAACTGTGAAATCCATAACTATGGATTTGAATTAATATAACGTAACGAGGATGCATAACAAGATAGGTATAACTTCAATCCTTGTGGATTATGATTATGGATTATGAATTATGATCCAGAAATTTAAGTTTGTAAACACAAATAATAATTAGTCACAAGGTCGTTGAAAAGATATGGTAATTTTAAAAGCTAAGTTCATATACTTTTTAAAGCTAAGCGAAATATAAACTATCAATTAATAAGTATTAAAATTTTGTAGAATACGGATATTATTTATATTTTCAATATAATAATAATTCCTGAAAGATAGATATTTTTTAAAGTACATTCATCTAATAGTTTCTATACCTATACATATTTTTGAAAACCAAAAGAAAACTTTTTCTATGAAGTGAAAATCCATTTGACGCCTAAAAGTTGGTGACGAATTTACCATTCATACTTATACATTTCACCCTACACCTCCAGGTAGAAGGGTTTTAGATGTGACTCAATAAATCAGCTCAGCTATAACTATAAGAATATCGATATAACAAATTCCAGTTAGATCTGATTTCTAGTCCTTAAACTCTTAATATAATTAATAAAAACTAAAATAATATCACAAGAAAATTCCTCGTCTGTTCTTCGTGTAGGTATACGAGTACGTTTCATTATACAAAAACTATTCGTTTAGTAATTGTAAAAGTAGGAAAAATGAAAACAGACAGACCTCAAAAAGTCATCGTTCTAACTACAAAAACTATTTCCTCTTCCACACTCCAGTTTCCTTCTCGAACCGACCAGAACGTTGGTACCTACAATATATTATGCCTGAGCCTTCTAAGTACCTTACATTTTCTCAGGTACTAGACACGGATTTCTTTATTCACCCTATAACTTGAGCAGAAGATAGGATCCTCCTTTATGCATGTTTAAATAAATTCCTTTTCAGTCTAAAGTGTCCTGTTGAGCTCTCAATACCAGATTGTTCAGAGTTAATCGATTATTTTGCAAAGCCAAAAGAATTGCAATCTGTTCAATCCTCCAATAAAGGCGTTGGTTTGCTTACATTATCTTCTATCTCTTCATAACTTCTTCATCTACTCACTTGTTAAGCATCGATTTCACTTGGTGTCTACTTAATTAAATTATGGGTTTCGGACTCCTCCAGCCCTAGCATCAGGTCTGGCGAGCTCGTGGGGCACATTAATCTAACTTCTTTTACCATTCCGCACTCCTCCCTGAACCAAGATTATAGTCCGTGGAGACCAAAGAGTTTTTATTACTTTATTCTCTTGGAAACACATATTTTCTATTGTATAAATACCGCTACCACCATAATTGCAATCACGTAATAAATATCTTGAGATATTCGATATTATCTTTGCAACCATGTTCGTGTTCTTCATCTAATGTTCCGTGAGATATTATAAAAAATAATAATTTCTACCTATATAGTCATGTCATTTCAAGACATCTTATAATTTTTAAATGTACGTCCTATGTATATTTGAAGGTATAAATTAATTTTTTGCACTTCCGGGATTAAATGTGCTAATTTAATCCCTCTTTACAGGGACTGAAGTGATCTATTCAATCCCAAAGGATTAAATTTACATTGCTAGGTTACACGAGTATTTTTTGTCATTTTGTACAATATTTTATTGTTGTTGCCGACACGTTTGTCACTTTGACAAGCATAAATTTAGAATGATTTCACATGCAAATGCTTCGGAAGTGCAAGAAATAGCGTATATAATACGGGATTGAGGTATCATTTAATCCTTCGGGTGAATTATTTCCTTGGCTCGCTTTTCTCGCTCATGACATTTAATTCACCCTCAGGGATTAAATAATGCACCTCAATCCCTTACTATATAATATGCTATTATCTATACACTATTTATTTATTTATTTTATCTATACAGCGCAGCGGAAGAGTTCGGTGGATGTTGTTCCGAACCATTTCCTTAAGTTTGCTAGCCATGAGATTCTTTTTCTTTCTGGACCTCTGCGACCTTCCACCTTGTCTTGTACGATATTTTGTAACATACAGTATTTGTTGTTATTTTTCATGATATGTCCCAGGTATCCAAGTTTGGTTTTTACTCAAGTATAAATATTTTGGTCAGTCTGTCGTGTGATCCTCAACCCTCCTATCAACTGCATTGAGAGCTCTTGCAGCAATGCTGCCTATATTTATTTTCTTGTGGGGTTAATTTTATTTCTTTTCTATTAGAAAATCGGTATTTCTTTCTATTCTTTCTTCAGTACATTAAGTAATACTAGATTGATCCTTCTGCAACTAGTTTCCAAATTTATTTTCGCTATTAAGCCCTCATTTTCCTTTTTTAGTTGGATAATTTCATCACATGCAATAATGTTTATCGAACTGAAGTCAGACCAGCCTGTATTTTTCGAAATACACCTTCAAACGAAGTTGTGAGATTTTTGCCTCGATAATAATTTTGTGTTGTGTAGCATAATTTTTTTTTCTTTGTAAATAAAATAATTTTTGTAGGTATAGCTTTTCGTGAAGGTGTAACCTTGCCTTGTCTCCTAATAAGTGACAAGAACTCACAAAGATGCTTTCTATACAGGGTGTCCCAGTTTATATCGTCAGAATTTCACCAGTCGATAGTTTAGCGAAAATTAAAGGTGGTTTGTCTAATAAACTATGGTCGAATGTTGCTTCCTTTTTGATGTAAGGGGCATTAAAGAAAATAAATTATTTTAAATAATTTGCTATAAATCAATAACAAAAAAAGTTAGTCTTCTGAAATTATGCATAGATCTTTTTTTCTTGTATTCTCTTATTAACAGTGGTTGCAATTATTTTATTTAGAACACAGAGGCGTGCGTACGGGTTTCTTCAAAAACATTTTATTGAATAAAACGTACACCACTAGTTTTTTTGTAGCACCAATATGCGGAGAGTATTTTCCGTTCAATTTAGAAACTTTTTCCTATCTTACAATTTCTTGATAACTTAACTTTTTTTTCTTATTTATTAAAGAGGTTCTTCCCTATTAGATTTCCGAATGAAGCATCAGTACAAAGTTGTAGAGAAAAATATTTCCTACAACTTACCTTTTAATTTTTTTTGATATTGTCAATATTTAAAAAGATATTCAACAAATAAGTTGCAAATTCTATGGAAATTTATCTCTAGTTAGGTACTACCTACTACTACCACTTACTACTCTTTCCCCAAAATTTTCAACTTATTTGTTGAATAACTTTTTAAATATCGACAATATCAAAAAAAGTTTAAAAGATAAGTTGTAGGAAATATTTTTCTTTAGAAATTACAAAAAAAGGTCTATGCAAAATTTCAGAAGGCTAACTTTTTTTGTTGATTTATAGCAAATTATTTAAAATAATTTGCTAAATTATCGACTGGTGAAATCCTGACGATATAAACTGGGACACCCTGTATATTTCATAAATTCGTATCCTCAATTAAAAAATACATTTTAAAGTTAGTTATTAAAATGCAAAAGTTTTCACAATAACTCTTTTATATGTGAATGGTTCATAATTAAACCAGTAGGGCACAGCTTTTGTCCGACAAAAGTAGAAGTTCTGTCATTAAAATTAAAATAATTAACTCCGAATTTAAGCTACTGAATTCTAGAACAATAATAGTTTTTACCTCTCAGTTTCAATTATAATAAGTAAATCAGACAAAATATATAAAAATGGCCTAGGTGAAAATACGTTTTTCGTACAATATTTCTTATAAAGTTGCTTAAAAGACTAAAACATGTTAATAATAAGAAACAAATTCGTCACCCACTACAATAAGTCTGTAATATTTTGTATACTTTTTTATGGTACCTACATCAAGTTTTCCATTAAGTTTTAAATCCAAAACTGTATTCGTTATTTCCCAATTTAATTTCACTCTGAAGTAAATTTCGCCAAACTAATTGAAGAGCACCTGAAAAAATCCTGCATTACATTCAAATAAAAAATAAACAGCTTTTTGCAGGCATAATATTAGAGTTAGGAAGTTGCGAAAATGGTGGAGAGGTTGGTAGGTGCGATATAGTAAAAATTTATAAGGGGGCTATAACGATGCTTCAGGATGATTCAGTTTTTGTATTGCGATTCAACAGCAACGTATAAATCACTGCTCGTAGACTCGTAGAGACAGATACTAAAGTCCAAATGAATAATTTATAAGTATAACACAAAGCTTATAAAGATGCTTGTCCCTGACTGGAAACTATTAGAAAAAATAGATATGCAAATTTTCACAGATATTTTCGACCTACAAAAACACGCACTCTGAAATATGTCCTCATCTGATACCGTTATAGATACAAACAAGTGTTCTATTTGACTTATTAATGCCGTTTTTAGAATTTATGGTAGTTACAAGTAAATGCTTACACGTATAATTTACTTCTTAATTACGATAATTTTACTTTTAAATATAAATGTGGCATCATACCATGTTAGCAAACAGCATATAATCACATAGTTTTCAGTAGACTAATTTCATTTAGCTGCACCAGAACAAGTTTCAAGTTGAACATACATATTTGTTTAAACAGAAAAATAAAAATTTTTGCATAAAGTTAACTGCAGATGTGAAACCGAAGCTGCAGTGATGCCTTTGGGTATATAATATTTAGTATCTCAGTGGCATTGTTGGTAGTTTTCAGTGTAATCTGAATATGCAAATTTAGTGGCGGTACCTGACGCTCAACACTGTCCGATGCCAGGACTTCTACATCGCTGATTGCGGTTAAGCGAATGGACTATTCTGAACGCGTTCACTGCCGTTAAAATCTTTATTCATTGTGGACCACAAATAGAAGACCTCTCCATATGTATTCTGAAAAGTTTATGCTCCATTACATTACTATAAAATTTTCGTTACCTTAAATTATATTGCCAAATTGCAGTTAATATAAAACTTATGGCAGTTTAGTTGATGACTAAGCAAGTGGAAAATATGATGGGTGGACGAACGTGATGTGCATTTTCTTATATACACTGCATTTCATTATTGATTTTGTTCTTAGACTCTCAACACAATGAAACGTTATTAATTTCAAATTACTAAATTTTTGGCATTTTAGTTAGATTTCTATTTGAGTTTTTTTATGAACTACCAAACTAACGAATAATTTGTTTGTGAAATCTTTACACTAAACACTTTTCCATAGTAAGTAATTCATAAATGTGCCATTTTCTTCAAGCTTTTCTTTTTAGGGTGTAATTCCAAGATACATTTTGAATGCCATTTGTTGAATTAATCAAGTATTTTGAATTTATTATCAATGTTCGTACGGCAAGACCATTTATCAATTTGATTATTAAATTTAAGTACCCCCTTTAAAATTTTTATACCCCTTCAAATCTTGTATATTGCTATAGAAATTAATATTAATAACGTAAAATTTCTACCGTGTTACACAGGCAATAAACATAGCAAATTTTATTATTGTATAACTTTTATTATTAATTATTAATTCTCAAAACAAGTAAATAAATAAATAAATATTCGAAAAAATATTCAACGCCTTTTGATCTACCATCTAAAGGTACCACCAACATGCCACGTAGGTTTAGCTCTACCAGGTCCTCTAATAACTTTCCCCCATCCAGCTTCGAAGTCGTGCTTCTCTCCCACTCTTGTCAGTTCTACACCTCCAGCAGTATTCCCTTTGTCGTCACGACCTAGACCAGGTTTAACCTCCCATCCTTGTTTCCTTTTCTTTTCTTCCTCAGTTTCAGGTGAACGCCGTACTCTCTGTACCAATAAATGCTCTTCCGAAACTGGGTCATACATCAAGTATTGGTTGTCATCTAGTTCGTAAACTGGTTCCAAAGGGATAGCGGAAGAAAATGCTATTAGGCAAGTGGCCAAAAGCACCAGTGTAGGTAGTTTGGAAAACATCTAGAAACGGAAATCAGTATAATGATTAATATGAAGTAGTCGAAGGAAATGTTTTAACTCACCTTAGAAAGAAGATTGGACAATAAACTTATTTCACTTAGATGGTTTTGTAATCTAATTTGCTCAGAGGTTGCAACTGTATTTATATGAAAACTTATCAAGATATCATTCTTTGTTAAATGCGGGGAATACCTTTTTCGGTCAATATTGTTTTAAGATAAAAATGGTAATTTCCTATTCAAAAAAATAGGAGTCCCCGTATTTTCAGATTTTGAGATTTACCAAGGAAAGATTAGTTAATATATCTAGATTTATGAAACAGAATTACACGAAGTTAATGAGCCGCGGAAAGTAAAATAAACATAAAAGGTGAAGGTCAGAACGTGATAATGATTGCTACATGTCAAAATTACAAATGTGCATTTTTACATATTTATAAATTTAATGGGTTATTCTGTATCAGAAATGTTAAAAAACACATTGTAAAATGTTTGCAATTTGGCATTTTAAAAATGTTTTGTATGGTTAAGATGTCAAAGTACAAAATGGTATCCAACATTTTCGATACAGAATAATCTCATTAGATATTTTTGTTTTTGTCCACAAGTAGTTCTTCACTAGGGCAATTTTTTTTCCATTAAAATCTGTATTTTGAAGATGAAGCCATGTAAGATATCTTAGAACTTCTGAAAATGACCATCGATTTACGTATAAAAACGTAGGTACGTTTTAATTTCATTTACGGCAAAACTACTTCTTCATTATTTTATTATTTATTAAATGTTTTTAGTAGAGAATTTTAAAAGCTTAATATTTATATGTAATTAATTATTGGAATGCAGTGTCCCAATTTAAATTTACAAAAGAATCTCTTGTACCTATATGAATGAATTTATTTTACTCATCTGACTTATGATGAAATTTGCGTTTTTATACAGGGTGTTCGGAAATTAGAAGCCTCGGAGGGTGATTCTACTTGAAAAATTAATGTGACAAATTCCTACAACATTTTTCAGAAAGCTCATTAATCTTGGGGTTACAGGACTTTAAAGTTTGTTTTTTTAAATCAATTTTTTCCAGTAACTTTTTTTCTAGTGCACCGATTCGTTTCAGATTTGGCACACTTATCATTAATGTTTATTTGTATTCTTGCACCAAAATTGAGGTAAATCCCCCAGTGTCAAAGCGTCGAAACTGACGTTGACCTTTGGATAAAGACCCAGAACTTTTTTGTTAGGCACTTTTTCTAATTTTGAAGACGCCCGATTGAAGAGCATCGAAACGTCTTCAAAAAAGATCTTCTTGCTACATCACGATGAATCGAGTCGTTTTCGAGAAAAACACCTTAAATGATACCAACTAACTACGCTCATTTTCAAGACAAACAAAGCAAGCATTAAACAGAAGCGCGTTTTTCTCGAAAACTACTCGTTTTATCGATATTCAACAAGAGGACCTTTTTTGAAGATTTTTCGATGCTCTGCAATCGGCCATCATCAAAATTTAGAAAAATGTTATTGGAAAAAATGTATTTAAAAAAAACTTTGGGGCCTTGTAACCCCAATATTAATGAATTTTCGGAAAAATTTTATAGGAACTTGTCACATTAACTTTTCGAGTAGAATCACTCCCCGAGTTTTTTGCTCCTAATTTTCGGACACCCTGTATAATTAAAGTTATTATGAAACTACTCGCCAAAACCATAATAATTTGTCAATTTCGACTAAAAAGAAAACAGTTCCAAACAAATTTATATTCTTCGGTAAGTGCGTTTGGTCTTATTAAATTACCACATTAATATTTTATAGGAGTATTAATTATTTTATAGGAGTATTAATTATTTTTACTCGCTAACGCAAACTTATCTTCTAACATATTGAAATTTTTGTAACATTAACTTACGTGTGCTGTGTGCAATATTTTAAACGAATTCAAAACTATTGAAACGAAGCATGGCTTTGGTTCGTCGGTATGTAGGTAGACCAGGCACGTTAGTTTGAGAAATTGGATTAAGTTTGCAGAAACTTCTAGTGAAAACGGTGTCCTCTACAAGCCAATTTGCCTCAACAAGGTTTAATTTACAAATTCTATTTTGAACATATGGCAATAATATAAGTTACAAACCATACCTAATTTGAAAATAATACAAGTAATTTATGTAAAGCGTCTTTAATTTCCAGATTTAATTAAAAGTAAATTAAGTTTCGATATTGATTAGTCTTCTGCATTTTCTGTTATAATAACGCAACGGCGCATATTCTAATTAATTTCTATAAAGAAAACATTTTATTAAATTATGGATTTTATATTCCTAGAATTTCCCTCAACTCCTTCGGAAACAACATAAGTCGTTAACTAACATTTTTATGTACGGTTAAGAAAATTAGCTACAAGCATTTCGTTTCAGACAATTTCTATTATATCGCTAAAGTATGCCAAGGATGTATAAAGGATAATACACAAAGGTACATGCTGTAAATCACTTGAGGGTAGCTGTAATTAACAAAATTACTTAACATATAGTGTCTGTATACTACTGAATAGAATACTCCCATCTTAATTTAACTGTACGAACTACTTAAAATAGTAGTGTAATCTTGTAAATTATATTTTTACACCGCCACATACACACCTCCACACATAAACCCTAGTTAAATTAAATCAAAGTTAAGGGTGGTGATGTATAAAAGGTGAACGGCAAGTTAAGTTACATCTTGCATTTCCATAGCAACGGCACGATCTCGCCTATCGTATTTATATCTGTTAGATAATTTTTCAATGAAAAGAAAAGTATCAAAAGACATAGAGTTAGAGACGGAAACAAATGTTGCATTCAGATTGACTGCGTTTTCTATACAAGGAAAACCTGAGCTCGAATACAAATCGTTGAGTTTCTACTTATAAAGAAGCGCAATAAAACGTAATGATAACAGTTTTAATTCCGGAGAGATTTTAAACAACTTATTGTGTCTATATGGTTAAAAAATAGAAAGGTATTTCCATGTACTTCTCGTAAGTAGGTATATTAATATTTTGATTAACATTAGTCACTTTTATAGGAGATTATAAATGCCTTAGTTTCGTAACCGTGAATAAAAATGCTCAGCAATTTTGAGCCTCTTCCATACGTAAAATTATAAGTTATGTTATAATTAATACTAAACTTTAACAATAAAATAGAAGTAATATTTTATTCCTGTTACATTTACTACGATTATTGAGTGAATACGAGTAATGAACCATCACCAGACGCCGGCGTCCTTGCTATATAAAGTTAATATTTTTGAATATACATATATTTTTATTTCTGTTTATTTCCTACTGCAATTTGGAACGAAAAATAATCAAGGTTTTAACATATTCAATGAATAACTTTCAATATTGCATATTTTTAAGAAAAGGAAAATGGAGTCCTGATATTAAAGTGAATTTATATACAGGGTGATTCTTTTATCTGGGGAAATGCGTTTTTCTCGTAAACGACTGAAGGGAATTAAATTAAAAAAAAAAGTGTTATATACCTACTGGCTGTCACTCAAAATTAGGATAGAAATATAGACTTTAATATGCATGACGCTAGGCGTCGCGACGCTCCATACCAGCTATATGCCACTTTTATTATATCATTGGAAAGGTCTTTCAATTTTGAGTCTTTTTTCTAAAAACCAATTTGTTTTATTCTTATTTTTTAAAAAGTTATGATCCAATTTAAATTATTTCTGTTCTAACTAAATTTTGAAATATTTTTAACAGTAGGCCGAGTTTTCCCTCAAATACTAAAGTAAATCTTATTATATAAAATAAAGTAGGCTTAGAAAAAACAAAACCTGATATTTGTCAACATATTACAACAACAAAAAACTTATTAATACCTAAATTAAACAAAAAAAAAATGTGCCTCTTCAGATTAGAAGACATTTGTGGTTTCAACTAGATTGGGGTCCTTATCATAATGCCGCTATTGTGCGGCATTATTTAAATATAAAATATGAAGACAGGTGGATGGGAACTTACGGACCAATAGAATTTCCTCCTAGGTCCCCAGACTTAACACATCTCGATTTTTTCTTGTAGGGAACTCTTAAAAATAAAGTTTACAAAACAAAGTCTAATAATATAGACAATTTTAAACAAAAGATTGCCGATGCCTGTGCTGAAATTAATGCCAATGTTTTAAGAAAAGTCACATATAATGAAATAAGAAAACGTTATAATTTATGTTTAGATAACAATGGTACTCATATTGAATAAATCATCAAATAATCAACTTTTTCATTAAATTTTTTGTTTAATTTAGGTATTAATAAGTTTTTTGTTGTCGTAGTATGTTGACAAATAACAAGTTTTGTTTTTTCTAAGCCTACTTTATTTTATATATTAAGATTTACTTTAGTATTTGAGGGAAAACTCGGCCTACTGTTAAAAATATTTCAAAATTTAGTTGGTTTTTAGAAAAAAGACACAAAATTAAAAGACCTTTCCAATGATATAATAAAAGTGGTATGTACCTGGAAAAAAAAATTTGAAACGTCGCGACGCCTAGCGTCATGCATATTGAAGTATATATTTCTATCCTAATTTTGAGTCACAGCCAGTAGGTATATAACACTTTTTTCAAAATTTAATTCCCTTCAGTCGTTTACGAGAAAAACGCATTTCACCAGATAAAAGAATCACCCAGTACATATTGCAAATTTTTCGAGCAAGCAATATTCAATAATTTAGTGTAAAAAAGTGAACATTATCTTTTGAACAAAATACAATAAATTTTACGATATTTTCAATAAAAAGTCGATTTTGAGCAATTTTAAATGATTTGGTCATTTTGAAAAGGCGTCATCTCTGAAATTTGAAATTTTTCAAAAGAAGCAAAAAACAGTTTTGGTTCCATGCATTCGTTAATAGTTAATTGGGACTGTGCAGTATTTTTTTATTTATAAGGGATCACACTGATGTAAAAACACGAATACAATGTAATTTAAATCAGGGAGGTGCCCAAGAATATTTGTTTATAAGAGATGACCCATTTTCAAAATAATGACCGATTATAATATTTTAAATATTTAATTTAATAGAGAAGGTATGTCTAACGATTTTAACTTCTACGAGCATCAACATATGCCAAAGTCATATCTCCAAAAAATCTAATAATAATTTGTTTTTCCAATATGATGCCAATTTTCTTGGACACTATGTTTAGTGTATATTTTATAAAATATACATACTCGTATAATTTAATATGTTTAACAAACCGTCAACCCCGCGCACGTTAGATAAGGTAGATATAATTAGGTATTAAAAGTTCCTTTTCCTAATCTTTTTCAAGATATCTGAATTTTGGTTTTGCATAGGTATAATTTTTATAAAATATCCACAGAATGTATCAGCGAACCTTTTAGATTTTATAGTAAATTAGTAGTAGATATTTTTCTTTGTCTACTTAAACAAAATTTCGAAAATAATATAAAAAAAAATGCGTTAATATGTTTTGAAAATTAGCCAGAAGTTTGTAAATAAAATGTATGTCTAAAAGCCACATTCATTGTAAAAGGTAGTATTGAGTGAGGGAGTCTCAAGTGTACTTAATTCTAAGAATTATGCAAAGAATTTCATTCATATATTGAAAATTAAAGTTAGGATTGGCAAAAGCTCTTTCAACCGCCGCTAGCACTAGCTAACAAAGTTCATAAAAACATTTTCTTTTAGTTTGCTCTTTTACACATTATACATTATTACATAATTAAAAGAAACAAATAAAACAATTGATATTATGTGATGAAGTATATTTTTTAACAATTTGATATAAAAATTATAAATATATGCAAACAAATAAATAATTACGATCTTCTTCCCATCTACCATCTGAAGGTCCCACCAACATGCCACGTGGGTTTAGCTCTACCAGGTCCCTTAATAACTTTCCCCCATCCAGCCTCGAAGTCGTGCTTCTCTCCCACTCTTGTCAGTTCTACACCTCCAGCAGTATTCCCTTTGTCGTCACGACCTAGACCAGGTTTAACTTCCCACCCTTGTTTCCTTTTCTTTTCTTTTTCTTCCTCAGTTTCAGGTGAACGCCGTACTCTCTGTACTAATAAATGTTCTTCCGAAACTGGGTCATACATCAAGTACTGGTTGTCATCTAGTTCGTAAACTGGTTCCAAAGGGATAGCGGAAGAAAATGCTATTAGGCAAGTGGCCAAAAGTACCAGAGTAGGTAGTTTGAAAAACATCTAAAGATAAAAATAAGTTTAATTATGAATAATATATTGTCTAAGAAAATGTACGAATTTACCTTATAAAGAAGATTGTACTGTACAATAAACTTATTTAGGTAGTTCACTTTTATAATCTGACTTGTTCATAGTTTGCCAGTTATATTTATATGAAAATCTTACGAATATTTTATTTATTATTTAATCTCGGGCTCGGAGAGTACCTAACTTTTTCTATTATATTTGTTTTTGTATACAGAATATACTAAGATTAAGAAATCAAATGCTTTGAATGAATCACAAATAAGGTAATGTACCACAAATATAATAATAAACAAACATTGCAGATAAAGGTCATAGTGTCAAGATAACGTGGTAATAAATGCTGCATGTTGTTATTACAGTTTCGGTATTTTTTATATGCTCATTTATAACTTCAATGAAATAAAAAA
Source organism: Pediacus dermestoides (assembly GCA_963942485.1). Classification (NCBI taxonomy): domain Eukaryota; kingdom Metazoa; phylum Arthropoda; class Insecta; order Coleoptera; family Cucujidae; genus Pediacus; species Pediacus dermestoides. The sequence goes on from OZ012627.1 coordinate 9,305,959, forward strand.
TAATAATTATATTTGTTTTATTGTGATAGTAAACATCTTTTTTTGGTTTATCTATCTAACTAAAAATCCCGGGAAGAATTAGTCAAAAATCTCTTGTAATCTCACTAAGGCCAAGTGTATCAATGTTAATTTAAACCAAACTTCGTCTAGAATGTAAATTCTATAGTTGCTTTAAACCAACATTGGAATATAGGACCTAAGAAAGACTAGATTTTTGGTTTTGGTTATTTATTTTAAAAAATTAATAAATTTACACTATGCCCAAAGTATGGTATACACTGCAATATCGAGAACTAATGGAAATCAGTTTTTGATCTCTTAAGCCGATTAGATGGCGGCAGTCCCAGATGATTTATTGCAGAAAATATAAGAACAAATAAATCAATTAAAATTGGAAGTAGGTAAGTAATAAGTTCCGATTAGTACATAATTTCATTATGTTATGGTCCATTAATTTGAAATCCAGAACGAATTAATGTATGTGCCCTTTAAAAAGTAATTACCAAAATGAAAATGTTAGCTTAATACATTTGAGCAACTGTTGTAATAAATTCAATCGGCTCTCCAAAAAAATTATAATAACTGAAACACGTTTTCCTTTTTCTTAAACTGTCTGGACAAACTACTTAAGGCTGAACTATTTTCATTAAAGAATTTGTCACTATCCCGATCTCTCTCTCTCTCTCTCTCATACAAAAAAGGAAGATGAATGTGAGGTAGAGACAGAGATAGTTTCACGAGCTGTCTACTAAAAATAAAACTACTATATTTTTAATTACTTAAAGTTTATGCATTTACTTTAAGTTAAAGAACAATATTCTACTAATTTCAGAATCAGAAGTATAGTAGTATAAGTATAGTTCTTTTCTAATAATGTAGGGGAAGGTTTTGCCGGGATTGGACCGGCTCCTTGATTTGACCACATAAGTTACAGAGCAAAATAAAGAATTTGGTTTGCTGTTACACTAATAGATAGATGTGTCCTTCTAACTTTTATCTTATTACCAAAGAATTGAATAGTAGATATGTTTTTAAAATAATTGTATTTACACCTGTAAATTTAACTGAAAATATTAACATAAAACTAATTATTTTCCATAAAACGTATCATAGTAGAAAGGGGTAGATACCTAGACATTACCAGAATGGAATGGAAGACAATGAAAAATGATCAGAAATAGTCAGATATCTACATATATATATGATCCTACAACTAAGGTTGCGCACTAGCAACTTTTAATTGCTCAACAGTTTAGCTCTCTAGCTAAAAACTAGAATTTTTAAAGGTAATAATCAATGGATTATTACCTGTCATGATTAAATCACTTTACCACAAAATTTTGCTAAATGTTGTTCATTACAAACAGATTGCAAAACCGCACAGTGTACAATGTAATAGCGTGCATTGAAAACTAACATTTCGGCAACTAAAATGTTGACCAATTAAAAGTAGATCTGCACCAATCGAATTTAAATGATTGTAATAACTTATAAAGGCAAATATAAAACGTGAAATTTCAATTAATATAAATAAATTTTATCCATTGTTTAGTTAAATTTGTGACCATTTAAAACAAGTCACATTTAAAAGAGTAATTTTTATCTTATAAACGAAACTCCATTTTATTTTAGAACTCGTTGGATATCATCTGATGCTCATATATTTTTACTGGACCGTTTCTCAAGGGGATATTGGCATGTATATTGAGGGTAGGTAAATCATGTAACATATAAAGTAGACCGCACTTGTTGCAAAATGTCCAAATATACCTAACTCACAGAAAAAAAGTATTTATTTATTTATTCACTACGAAAATAATTACCTGTCATAAAAAATTTATGCATTAAACAAACACTGTATAAAATGCATAAAAGAGTTATTAATAATAACTAGGGCAATATATTTTATAATATTTGAATATACCTATTATTTTATTATTAAAGATAAAATTACATAATGAGTTTTTTGAATATTAAAAAGGCAATAAATTTAATTTAACCTATAAAAACCGAAAAGAATTAAGCAATAAATTTGTAGAGTTCTGTCATATGCAGAAAACGTGGAGCCATTATCTCAGCAATTTAAGTTACCGTAGATTTTGCCAAACCCTTGAGAACAACGCCAACCGATATTGATTGAATTTATGTTAAGTATTCCCCCCGAAAGTGTGCTTGTGATTGAACGTAATGGGTAAGTCAGCTCTTCTATGTCGGCTCTTTTAGAATGTCCAAAAGCAAGTGCGTGTCTCAGCAATTTCATAATTGTTAATCAAAGAAACACGTACCTGCCTAATTGAAATGCAATAACGAATCTAAGAGCTACAGATAAATTCTTGTTGAGAAAACCTAATAAGGAAATGTTTCCTGAAAACTGAATTGAAACAATTCACCACAACTAATTGGAGTTTCGTCACCCATAAACTTCTTCTTGCTGCTAACTACCCTTTCACAAGTCCTGCAAAAAGTCTAAGGACACGCAGGTTCCTTGTAGGGCCCGTTTATACTTCCAGTAGGAAACGTTGGCAGTGTTTATTACTAATTTCATTAAAGAACATTTATTTTGCAGTATTTTAGGAAATTTTCTAGCTTTTATTCAACAACAGCGCTTCGCAGCACGATTAGAAAAAATCTTATTAAAGGAAGTTTATAAACGTGCGAAGTTTTTAAACTTTTGCCACGTTGTCTATGAATTATTTACCACAATGTGTAATTAGTTGCTGTTCACTTTGCTTGAAAATTATTTTTGTAAGATTTACTACATCAGGAAGTTTTTATGTAAAAAAATATTATTAAGCTCAATCACATGCAACCTTTTTTGAACTTGTACTACTTAGTGGAGATGTATTTTGCATACAGACAAATGAAGTTGAATTAATTAAGTTATTTGCGTGTGTCTTAGATAAAATACCTGTAGGACGTCCCATAATTTACAGGCGTCCTTAATTTATTCTCGTAGAAACTGTTGTTCGATAGAGAAGCGAGTTAATTTCCAGCTAAGAAATTTGTATTGTGGAATGTTAAAAATTGGGGTAACCGCCGCATTGATTGTCAATTTTAATAACTAAACTGAATAAAAGATTTTAATGAAATTCTTCTGAAGGCTGAAGGGAATATAATTATTGTTGAATTCATTTGCCATTTTTAACCACAAGACGTTCAACCAACCGTCCTGAAATTGTTTGGCGCAAAAAATAATTACTTCCTGCACCAGTAATAAAACCAGACTTTTGCTAAAAAAACTAAAGATTCTCTCTTTGATAAAAAGTAATAGTATCCAGAGTACTTGTAATCAAGCTTTTTTAAGTAACGATATATTTTATTTATCTGACGTTGACAAATATCTTCTGAGGTCAATTTGTCGACTTGAATGTTATATCCTGCTATTCAGCAAACTGAACCACAGATGTGACCTTTTTTACTGACCCCGTTAAGTATGTGTTTAAATTTATAACTTGTGTAGACCCTTCCATTTTACTTTTGTAATTTATGGCAATAGTTGAGGGTTGAATTTCTATTATCATTAGTATGTGTTATTACATCTGTAAACTATGTTATGCAAACTGTTTATATTTTGTACATTTGTAATTTTAATATTAAATGTAACTACCCTATACCCAAATATATTATTAATGAAAATATAACTCGCAAAAGTATTACCCAAGCACAATTTCAAGAAGAAAGGAAGAGTATGACTAACTGTTTGCTGAAAATAATGCAATTTACTAACCAGCCATATTTAAGTATAGGTGGCACATTATTTTCATAGCACTCGTGCAAAAAATAATAAATCCTATAATATATATTAAATATAAATATAGCTGTGAAAAATAGATAAGCAATTAAAATATGACTTGTACGTACATTAATAATTTGAAGCGAGAGCAAAGCCGCTAACTTTAATTTAAAATTAGGTTTTAATCTTCTGCGGTGAGAAACGAGTGTTAAAACCCAACCGAGTTCGCTACAAGAAATATCTTCGTAATTAAAATTATTTTTTCTCATAATATTTGGTTTGGTTAAAGGGGAAAAATATTTTAATTAATTTGTAAAGCATGATATTAACATTTTTAGAAAGGCATTTAACGTTATAATTTCATCAAGTTCAACTTTAATTTATGCTAAACAATGAAGAAAATTTTCACTTGAAAGTTTCTTTGTCGGGAATGTTAATACTTTCAAGCGTTTTATTAAAATCTTATTAAGCACAACTCTTTAAGTTATAACAATTTGTATTGTAAAAGTTAGATGTAAAGCAGGTTATTCAAATGAAAATGTCCAATGGGTTTTCAAATAACATCTGATGTAGGCGTGCATAGACAGTTATTTATATTTTCGCCTAGACTTTAAGGTTAAAAAGGGTAATGCTGAAAGGTCAATTTACGGAATCTGTTATACCTTTTTCGTATCCACTACTGCTATCGCAACATCAAAGGCTATATCAAAAGATACATCATCTCGAAAAGAAGCCCCCTTGATGCCTTTATGTATGTATTATTGATCAATAAATATGGTTTGGATTTATAATATAGTTAAATCGGTTGGTATATCTGCATTTTCACACCGTAGTAATATTTTTTAAATGAAAACATTTCTCGAGCTTTCATAAAATTCTGGAATATCATTAGATGGAAACTTTTTAATAAATATTTACGCAAGATGGTTGAAATGACTATAGAGAAAAATTGGGTCACATTTTTAAGTAGCCTTGTTAAATTGAAATCTCTCCAGAGTCACATTTGCTTCAATAGCACGAATGTGGATATCTGCAGTTTATATTTCAAAGGAACGTTATATTTCAGCTAAGGGCGAATGAAGTTTTCAGCTTTTTAATTAATTAAGAATGGGCACAGAAACAATTTGCAAAAATTATGAGAACCAATGCATACTGACATTTATAGTACTTATACTTAAGTAGAAGCAAAAAAAAATTGTACTTTGAGAATCACGTGATGTTTAAATAAATACATAATAGAAAGAACAGCAAACCTCAAATAATGGTTTCAAAAACAATACAATTATCAACTAAAATTAACGAATTATTTATAAATCAAATTGATATACAGGATGTTGTGTGAGAAAAAATTCTATCAAAACAAAAAAAAGAATAATTTTCTTCCCATATACAGGGGTATTCATCGAAACCGTTGGTTAGACGTTTTAAAAGATGCAGTTAATATTTTTTTCTGAAAATTGGGTTATAGCCTAAATGGCATATGATCTCTTGATTTAAAATATTTTCAAGTTTCTACGGCTTCCGGTTATACCGGAAGTAGAACCTAACTTCATTTTTTTAAATGGTACATTACTACATTTTTAAATTCTACATTCAATTATAATCACATTTTGTTAAAACAATTTTTCTTTAAAGCATTTCGTTTAATAATTAAAGGATGATTATTTAAAGAATGTCAAAAATGGGTTAACTATAAAATATTATTTTCTAGCCTTCTAATATTCAAATTGAAATGCAGTTTTGGCAAGATGTTAACAAAAGTGTACTACTTGCAATCTCTTCATTGCAACAGCTCAATGTTCTACAGGGGGTTTATAATTTAGGTGCCATTCAGAAAATAATCAAAACGGCATAACTCATTTTTTTCAAATGGAACACCCGGTATATCGATCCAAATGTGGATTCTTCATTCAATTTCAAGGTAATTTTGTTAAATAAACTTTATATTTACCTCTCACTTTTGGCCGAGGTGCAACGTTTTTTAGGCGATCATCACGAAAGAATTCAAAAATTTGGTCACAAAATTAATTTTATTTTTAACATTTTACCTTAGACAACTAAAAACCAAAACATCTTCTGTCAAATTTAATATTAAGCGTCACTTTTTATTTCAGTTTCTGACAGTTCTGTCCCAAAAAAGTAACATCTGACAGATGTGTACAAAAAGTAACTCTTTATAGCGGCAAAAGGCGCCATAAAATCAACGCTTTTGTAATGATCGCCTAAAAATAAATGTTTCTGATTTATTTTATCACAATAATAATTCAAACAACTTGACAATTATTTTTTTTTACTTGTCAAGTAGCAATTTTCACGTAATAGTATATTGTAATACAAGTGCGGAAAACGCATCATGACAATACGAGTGTGAAATTTGCAACGCGAGCGATAGCGAGTGCTGCAATCACACGAGTATTGTCATGGGCCATTTCCGCAAGCGTGTTACATACGATTTTTTCTACGAAAACGTGGAATTCGTAAAAAATAAAATTATTTGTAAATCTTTTTCTAATTAAAAAAAACATCAAGTGAGTTTGTTGTCATAGAACTGAAAGCTCATAGCTGTTGACAGTTTATAAATTGAGTCCTGTCATCGAAATAATTTTGATTTTGAGATCAAATTACGTGAATATAAACATGGAGTTTGAAAACTAAAGCGAAAGCGATGAACTAATGTGCACTCCTCCGGTTGTTAGATATTAAATAAATGTTACAATTATAACTAAATGTAAATACTTCTTTATGTTTTTGTTTGCGTGCGGAAAGTTTAAAAAATGTGTGCGGAAAAAAATTTCCGCACTAATTTTCCGTACTAGTTTTTCAAAAGCCTACTTTCAAGTTCGATTATCTTGTCAGAAAAAACGTCATTCCGCATTTTCGTAGAAAAAATTGGTTACTTGATTACTTACATATATGCATTGACGAATTGACGTCTGTTTTTTTAAACTGAACATAGTAAAACATAAAAAATAAGTAAAAAAAATATCCCGGTATAATCCATAAATAAACGATTTAAAAGTATGATTGTATGCATTTTCTGAACTTTCTTTAAGATATTATCTTTGGTCAAACTTGACAATTTTACATTTATTATACCGTTTTAGTTTAAAACTACATTGAAAATCTCATCGTTCAGTAATATTACTGACAAGAACTAACGTCGAAGTTTGTATTAGCTATTTTATCATTTAACAACATTTACAACATCAGACTTTTCCGACTAATTGGAAAATTGCGCAGTCGTACTTAGCTTAAGAGACAAATCTCAAGTGTGTTTCATTTTATCCAATTGAATTTGCCTCCTAGTTTTATTTATAATTAATATATTTCTGTTATCAGTTTTATTTTGTTCCATATCAAATTTGGATATGTTATGCATTCAGTATTCAGTATTATACAATCCGCGTTTCGTTTTCTTAGACATACCGATGGAAAGGTTAAGATTCTGGGGTCAAAGAATTTTTGCCTCACATTAGCCCTGCATCCGAAATACTACGGAACTTTCAGCTCACCTCTACAAAGAGAACACTAGCCCTAAGTGAGTGAAGCGTCCCCATCCCCATCTGCCATACTTAGGACAGTCTGAATCAGAGTGTGATCGACCATAAGATGCAAATCGCCGCGACAAACTTTTAATTCCAAAAAAGGGAATACATTTTCATTCGTATTTTATGCAACGTCAAAAATAGCATTGAAAAGGGAAGATAACACAGCAGTATGTAGTTTTTCAATTGTTTTAGCAGATTTGGACTATTTTATACAGTTTGTCCTCGGATTAGTAATTGAAGGAAAAAAGTTTTATTCTTTTTATTTTTCTAAGAAAGATTATTTTTCTATAAAAAGTTTTGCGAAATTGGAAACCCTTATTTTTTAAGTTATATAGGACCTTAATATGTCAAAAAATGTACAAAGAAAATTATTTTATGAAAACGTTTCATTGTTCAATTTTACAGTCCTCCAATTCCCAAACGACAATATTTTAACAAAAAATTAGTATTTTGCTCTATTTAATCTCCAGAGTTATTCATAGATTGCCATTGACTAACCTAACGTATAACAAACTGCATAGTTAAATTAAATTGATAAATAGGGTGGCCCGAAATAACGAAATTTTAAAAATGAATATAGAGATGTGATTTTTTTAAAAGATTTTTCTTACAAAATAATAGTTTTAAAACCAAAAAATAGGTTTATTCAGTGGTGTAGATACCATTTTTCCATTTTTAAAGAATAATTCGTTATCCTGTCCCCCGTCGGCACGCCCCTGATTAGCTATTTGCAAATTATCATTCGTCCGACTCACCTAATACATAATTTTTTAATCCTTTTTCGGTATTAATTTTAATAATAATACTTATTAATACATATTAATATAAAAGTTTAAATAAAAAATATCTGGCAGAGCCATCTATAAATAAATAGCCAAACTAGTTTATTGCTTCAATATGAAGGATATTTAGAGGATTCATTTGAAATATGTATTTAACTTATATTAAAATAATTCAAACGGCATCAGGCGTTTGTATAAAAATAATAATACATATTTGCAAAAATTTTTCGTCCAATTATTAGGATATTATTGTTGTATCGTTAAGAGCAAAAATATCTATGAACCACCTGTGGACAAATTTCTTTTGTCAACGTTATGTTAGGTTACTGCATAAATAAAATTGTATTTTTAAACTATAGTTAATGATACACAAAAATGAAATTATATTAGTGGGAGACTATTTAAGAAATATATTATAGCAAAAATATGTTTTGCTGAGATTCAGGATATCAATTATAATGTGAAAAACAATAAAATGCTCTATTGCTATTCCTCATAAATAATTAATTTAATCAGAAAAATAAAAAATATTTAAATGAATCCTTAAAATAGTTTTCTTCCTTTGACTGTACAAAACTAATTAATTTCTAATTCAAAGGAATCTTCAATGTCCTCCGCTATACTTTAGTGTGGTTACCGTTCAAAAGATGGCACGGAATGTAAAATTCAAAACTATATAAGGTACTCACTCAAATAATACAAATCCAAGCTATCCAAATCATTTTCATCGTGTTCTTTAGTTTCTGTAAATTTTTGCCAAGCTAAAAATTAATTACTATTATATAAATATTTTTTGAGTTATTACACAAAACCAGTTGTTACTTTTCTGTAAAAAGCCTAAGCATGTCCAGTCGCTTTTAACGCTAACGTTTTCTGGTGGCTGATCTAGGCTGTCCAATTCTATTGGAGGTTCTTCGCAAGATCCTGGTTCTTCCTGCTTGTTGGCTTTTGAGGACTGTAATATAAACGAAAACTAGTGTTAAATGTTATTAATCTGTAAGGAGTCCTTTATGCATTAACTTTTGGTTCATTGATTGTAAATAATAAAAATATCATATGGATGTGATATCGGAAATTGTGCTTCAAAAACAAAAAATGATTTTACGTGGGAAAATATTTAACCTCGTACTTCTACATTATTATTTTGGCTTTGTGCATTTATAATTTACGCTTACATGATATGCAAAAGTATAAAATGTACAGTAAATTGTCTTAGCACAATTTTCGGTTTTTAAATTAAATAGGCAGTCGTATTTTTTAAACGTTTCTCATTTAAAATCTGTTCTTTTATAGAAAAAAGTAAAAAATTTAAATATTACATATTACATATTAAAATTGAAATAAAATTGAACAAAGAATGCAAAATTTTAAATCACTGTTACTCACTGGGTTTTTGAAATTGGGCAGGTAATTTACAATGTATTGTATTAGTAAGAATCTTTTTTGTGGTTAGAAATCCACGATGAGTTGTGGCAAATTTTTTTATAATATACAATAAAAAAAGTGATGTATTAAGTTGGGAATAACTACATTATGAATATTTTGTGTATTACAACGAAAAAGACAATTATATTCTACTTGAACTGATGTTGACACTTTTTAGTATTCAACAAACTTTAACTACATCTGTAAAATAGGTCAAAAAATTTGCTAATAATTATCGAAAATAAACAAGCATAATTGCTTCAAAAAAGATCTGGGAGAAACGACCTGTTAAATTATAATTTCTGCCTCAATTATAATTACTTTCCATTGTAATAAAATGTTTGTTATAGATAAAATTGTTATTTTATATTATAATTTCATTTTAAAGGTTCTGGTCTCATCAAAACATACCTCATAAAAATGGGAAAGTGAACCAGACCAATTCATTGCTGCACATGTGTTAAGTTATGTTTATTAACTCCTGATTGGTTCATTAAAAAGTATACAAGTTCACACTGCACCGCACTCACTATAACACTTTAGTGTCACTGACAAAATTTGTAAATCCCAGGTGGCTTTTGGCATACCACCAAGTTATTTTAGTACGCTAAATAAAGTTGTCAGATTTTTACATCAGAATACGACATTTATTATAGCAAGCTTTTCTGGGGTATATATTTGGTCTTTTGTTATGTAGTGATAAAAATAATTAAACATTTGTTGAACATAAATGCAACCGATGATGTATTTAGTGGTGGACTGTTACTGTTGCCCAAACAACTCGGGTTTCGCACTTGTGGAATTCAAGTGGTTTATGTGCTTATGAACATTTATTAATAGTATAAGTAGATCGTTAGATTTTTATAATATCGAGATGGTCCAATTCTAGTATGTATAAAAAAGCCACAGTAATAAAGTTATGGGAAGTTAAATTTAATGTATTTTTTTACATTATATAAATAGAATGGTTATTTAAAAAGTAATTTCCAAATTTTAATATTCGATACTTTAAAATAGAAACTCTATTGGAATATGTTTTGTACATTTTCTCTTAAGTGTTAAATGTGATGTTTAAGTAATTAATTTTTCATGACATTCAATTTTATTTAAGAAATGCCGTATAAAGTAGGAACATCGAAAAATTCAGAGTCAATGCTTAGAAGTAAAAGACAGCACCAAGAAGTAAAAGGTTTTGCTTCAATTCGTAATCTTTACCTTTTCCTTACAAGAAAATTCTTCAGATAAATGAAGTAAAAGGTGCCTGCATGATTTGATTTTCTGTTGTTGAGAACCGAATCCATTCACCGGGCTTTTCTACAACACGCTCAAGTACTTCATAAAATATTCTGGACACTGTACATTCCAATTCTTCACCGATTCCGCTCAGGAATCCAAGGTTCGCACAATAACGCAGAAATACTTTGATTTTGTGCAAAGGTGATAGGGCTGCTCCACGAGTTTCTGGATTCGCTACCAGAATGAGGTCCGCCAACCACACCAAATGGACCTCTTCAAATCTAAATAACGTTTTGAAATCTGATTCACGAGGCGTATGTCTTGGTTTATAATATTTTCTTGCACGTAAATGCAGCACATCAGCCATAGCAATCACACCACTGTAACCACACACCCAAATTGAAAGTTCAACTTATACAATTAAAAACTTTAACATGTCAAAACCCACTAACTTTAGTACACCTAAAAATACACAAACTTCATATGTGGTGTATGCTTGCTGGCTAACTAGTGAAAAATGTGAGATTCTCGCAAAAAAAGTTACTGCGGACTAGATGGATCTTTTTAGAAGCAAATCCTTCAGTTTTGAAGCAAATGCTTCTATTTATAAATACGAAAAAAATAATGTCTTTTATTTTGAAGCAAAACCTCTCGCCTCGAAGCAAAACCTTTTCCTTTACTTTTTTATGCACATTACCTGAAGCCATTGCTTCATTTTTTGCAAGCAAAAGGTAATGCTTCTTTTTATAACTATACCATCCATTGAAAGTGGTGATAGATCTCATTAGTTGAAGCGACTTTCACTACATAATCCATGTCCTGCTATATTTCCTCGGGATACTAGGGCCCTTTTTCTATCTGACTCTTACGCCAAGGAGCCAAACGTCTATTAAAAATTATTATTATTGTGTATGTGTGTTAACATAATGCTTTTAATATTCTTCCATCTATATGGTTCTGAGTAATGAAGAAAGTAACCTCGTAACAAAGAAATCTGTTCTTCGCACTTGGCACTCGAGGACAGTTCAAGTTAATTTTAGAATTTTGAAAAAAGCGAGGATATTTAAAAGAATGAATTTGCTTCTATAACTATTGAACGAGCCTCCTTGATTTTTCGACTGGATTACGAATGCAAGCGTAACCTGCACGTGGGGAGAGGTCGGAGGAAGTACTAAACTGGTTTCACACAAACCTTATATCCATTAACTTTAAAACTATATACATTTTTAGATTTGCGACTCAAGTCAATCATGATTTCGTTTCATCGAAATTTCCTGCTTAAACGTCTACCCTTATAACAATTTTTTATACATTTATGTCAAAAAGGATTCCAGGACTCTGGATTAGAGCTACTCAAGACAGCTCAGGACAGGGAAATAGTATAATGAAGAGTGAAGACATATGCCCGGAAGTGGACTCATAAGACTAGGAGGTGATGATGAATATTTCTGATTTGAAAAAATTATTAGGGTTACTATCGTCTACCACAAAAACAAGATTTAGGTCCGGTATTTCAGTGTCAGTTTAAACCAAATTTGGGTAAACTTCGTTTAGAATATACAAATTTAAAGTGATAAAATTCACATTCTAATTGAAGTTTACCCAAATTTGGTTTAAACTGACACTGAAATACCGGACTTTAGTGTGCAACGACAAAATTTCATAAATAGGTAGTTTTCCCAATATGTCTTGATCTCAAATAGTTGGGTACTTCAATAATGCTATATATTTAGCCCTGAAAACACTGAAATATGCCATGCTTAAAAATAAAGGATATTTTTTGTACTATATAGGTTAAGGTACTATAGAAACCAGTAATTTTAAATTAGAAGAATGACTGTGGTTGTATACTAGGCTAGGCTCTTCCAATGAGCTTATGTTACAGTTACGGCGATCTGCAAGGTTAATATTTAAATATTTGTTGGAACATTGCTTTAATTAAATTCTGACCAGTGGTAAAACTTTCAAAATTTTACTGTTTATCTAGCTACTCCCTTTGAATCGAAAATCCTGAACTACATACATAAAACCTACCGCGTATAATTTGTAACGATTTAATTTCCGTTCCAGAAACATGCACCCATCAAGGAAAACTGAATGAATCGAGAGGTGTAGAATTTAGTACACCATAGCGTGTTAACGTTTAATAACTACATCATTTTATTATCCATAAAATTGCACCAAGGAGGCAAAATATGGTAATAATTATATTATTATTCACAATTTTATTGAGTATACAATAAAAGTGTGCATATTAAATTTACGATATTTCAATTCATCAGAGTGTTGATGTCAATTCATTAAATCCCTGAAACCTCTTAATAATTACGAATTTGCATGGATTGTTTTAATCTGCAATGAAAATTTCTTTTCTACGATATCATGAACTAGTGTAGTGCCTACCCCAAATTACCTAATAAATTAAAACAATATCTTACATTATATAAAAGTGAAAGTTTGTCTGATATACAAATCTACAGCACTGTAGATATCGACACCAAATTTTTGGTGAATGTTCTTTCGGCATCCACATGAGTCGTAGAAGTAATGAGAGGTTATTATTTTGCACCGTTTTTTGATAATAATAATAATTTATTTGTATGACAGAAACACATTGACGTATTCAGCACCATCTATATCTTATATATAAAAGTGGAAGTTTGTGTTCTATACAAATCTACACTGTTGTAGATATCGACGCCAGCATCTAAGCGGGGATGTAAGCTTAAAACAAATTTTCATGGTAATGAATTGAAACGATTTATTATTATTATTAAAATATCTATATTAGTTATAAACGGAGTTAAAACATAATAAACATGAACATTTTCGAAAAATAAAATAAAATATTTCCTAGGTATATAGATACCTACCTATAATTTATACTTATTCTTACCTACTGCCCTATTGAATCTGTAGATGTATATATCTTTAGATTTCGTCTATTATGCGGAAACCCTTTATTAATTAAACGGTGCACCTTGAAAAGCATTTAGTAATACAAATGGTGATAAAAATACATTGTTAACACCTGTGATTGCTACCGGACCGTCGGAATATCTCAAATAAGATTCGATAATCGGCGAAACACCGCCAAACACTCAAAGTCAAAGGGGCAGCATATAATCTGTAAAAATATAAATTAAAAACAAGTTAATAAGCGCTGAAGGGTCTTTTTATGATTGAGGTATATAAATGTGTGTGTGGCCGAGACCGTTTATGATTAAAAAATAGTTCACTGACTAAAAGGAAACTGGCAGTTAAGAAAGTATTTGTTTCGGAAACTGTAAAACCGCCGATATCTATTTAACAACTTATTCGATGGTAAGCTCATCAGCAGGGAACTCAATATATGCCCTCTTCGGCAATAAAAATTAATCATTTCTTTAACTACGGCAACTATAATAAAAAGCCATTCTTTATATAGGCTTTTTATTTCGTCTGAGCTGTTGCCTTTCACATATTCTGGTTATTTTATTTACTACAACACAAATTTTATAGCACTCAACTGAAATATGGACATATAGGACATGCTATTTTATTTTTGCCACCCATTTTATATTCCTTTGTTATTTTTATGGGCTACATTTTTGCATGTTGTAGGTACATGTGATACTGTAGGATGACGAAAGTAAACCGTAGTTTAACATCTTTATTCAATATAAGTGTACCTACTCTCATTTGAGATTTCAATGTTTTTAAGATATTATTGCGTATGCAATAAAACTGATCAGACTCCTGGATATCTAAATTGAGTTATTAAATAATATAATGCCCCAAGTAATTAAGTTAATTTTCCGATCATAAAAAACTACTATTTTATTGTTTTTTGAGACAGTTTATACAAATTAGTTCAACTATAAAAAGGTCTGGTTTGTGTTTTTGTGATATTTGACTTTTGTTCGTTTTCCACGTTTAATTTTCAGGTAAAGGCAATATTACACTAGAAGTTTTACTTTTGTTTAAAAAAACTCGCTTCAGATAAATTATACTTGAATTCCGATGCCAGCGAAAGTTTCTTAAAATAATTGAAAAGCCCAAAAATGACAATAAAGAAAGTAATTTTTATTGTATGCAATATATCTCATTAAAATGCAACCTGTAAAACATAATATTCGCGTATCTATGCAGAATGTATTATGGGTTGCATATAAATTTTGGATTAACTAACTCATACTCTTGTAAAACCTGTATATGGCGTGTAGAGCTTAACAACTATAATACCTAATTAATTACAGCATTCAGAACAAAACAAAACAAAACAAATCAAAATAAAATTTTATTGTAAACCAATTATACAAATTCTTACCTAAAATAAACCAAACAATCATAAAAGTGAATCGGTTGCGTGGCCTCGCTATTAGCACAGCCGTCATTATTGGGTTGTTGGATGTTTTCAGTAAATAAGACTTTAGTAAATTGCACGGTGACAAGAAACTTTGTTTTTGTAAGGAGCTATTTGCTCCATATAATCACGTGCACATACGCCACAGGCTGGCTTGGACCACCGCGCCCGTCTTGGAATGTCTGCACCGGGTTCTTTGATCTGCCTGTCCGGTGCACGTACCCTTCGTCTAACTATTAACACATATGTAATTATACACAATATATATCCATTTTGGCCTCTGGCTAGACCCCTTTCAATGATTTTTTCATCCATGTGCAAATATAAACTTTAATTTACAAAATGCCGCGGTCTAAAGCGCCATTCACACCAAAGTCGAACGGCGTGGGAGTATTTCTTCGGGCTGTTTTTAAATTTAGCCCAAGATGGAAGATGCATCTTGCATATATTTTATAAAATGCATACTTATCCTTCGGCAGTAGATATTTCTCAAATTAATTGCACCTTTGACTTTATACAGTTTCATTAACTTTTGATTATTGCATATCGCAACCAAAGTTCTTAAGGACGACATACTTTTATACTTATTTTATATGCTTTAGTTATTAAAAAAGAACGATAAGAAAGTACTTAGAGCCTTTTAAAGTATACCTATAGCATATTCATTTTATAAAGACATCCACGTGACAAATATGCATAACTATTAGAGGGCGGATTTCACCTCCACATGACTCAAAAATTGCTTGATTAGAATCCTTCGACTGCTATTTACCACTAAATACAAATTATAAAGTAAAATAATGTATTGTTCTGCATGATAACTGTTATTTTGTTCACATTTAGAGAAAATCTTGTGACTTCATCTCATATCAATGGTAAAATCCTCCATTTAATACTCCTAACTAAGTAGGCAAGTACCGTTAATCCTTATTCCTTTTTAAAATTATGTTGAATGTGACGGTGATAATTTGTTCTAAATGCATGGATTATGGGTGTATTACAAAAAGACTTGACTGCAGTGTAACTTAAACCTAAATTTCACTGGTTACCTTGATGTCTTTATAAAATGGATACGCTTTATCTAAGGATTATGACTGAATTTTTGAATGAACTCAATGCTCAATGAAATATTAACCGTCTAGTATTTCAGTTAATATTATAATAGTATTTTTTGAATTGTATAACTATTTCGATGTTTTTTGAAAAGCTGTTTAACTGTGGTGGTCTAAATAGATAATAATTTAAGGTAACCTCAGAAATTTTGGTTAAATTTCGAAAGATTATTCAAAGAGAATTGTAGATTCACCAAAAGAAGTTAGTTATACAGTTCAAATTTTCGTTTCTTACTACATTCTTGCAAATTCTTGATAGAAAGTATGAAAAGATATCACGAAAATTCTAATTCTGTTTGCTTATTTTAACACTTCCCTTATCACTATTAAAACAGTGATCAAAGAGTAGTCCCTACTTCGCGAATACTTTAAACAGGAATTTTAATAGATCAATTTTATCAATCATTTTTGGATTCCATAATGAAGACATAAGATCATTTCAAACAGAGGTACGCAACTCATTAAATAATTGTTCATATTTGAGGTTATGGGAAAGGAAAGAAATGAACCAAACATGGAAGATGTAAAAACACACAAAAGAATTGTGTAATATCCGGAGAATGTGAGCAATGTCCTAGGCGGTTGATGGTGGAGACTATCGGCATCAAGAGCACCGCACACGAAGCACACAGAGCTCTTCACGTCTCTAGTAACATACCTGGCCGCCATCGTAGCTTATGTCCAACATTGCAAAAACCTGATTCATTAAGTCTCATCAGATTTGATCTCAGATTAATCATGTTTTAATCGACGGAAACACTACTTTCAACAATTATAAAAATTATCCCGAAAGCAATGGCAACGCTTTTTAATTGATCCACTGCCGACGAACAAGTTTCTAGTATTTTTACTGTTTATTCTTCGGATTATAAAAGGACTTAGCGCTGTGTTCCTAAATTGTTTCGCTTTTATACAATTTAATTTCAATATTAGCTACCTACTAGTTGTTTAAAAAAAGTCTTCGAGAGGAAATACCTGTTTAAAAAAAGAATATTTTAAAAGAAATAGAACTATTTATATTTCTTGTCTAAAACATTCATCTTGATAACTTAGAAGGTATATAAAATAACTAATTTAATTTAGTTCTTCTTTTTTTGAATACGTGTTTTTGTGTGGCAAGTTCCGGCGCCGGGTTAAATCCAGGCCATTATAGGCGTTATGAATCACGATCGTCCTTCTGTCAACGCCGTTGAAAAGGTCTATAATTTGACGGCGGTACCCGACCAACCTCTTGGAGCTATGTATAACAAGACATTGGCACTACCTATTAACCACCAACAGATACCTTTTTTTTGATAATTGTGCAGCTACGGAACGTACATATGTAGGTATTCTAAACGAAACTGCGATAATATATCTACATATTACAAATATATCCAAACATAACTTTCCAATTATTAGAAATTTATAATTATTGGAATCGAGGATAATAGAGATTGCATATACATATTATAATAGTCTTGTGGCAATATAGTCAAATATGGAAACATGTATTCAATTAGTTATCTATTTTTATATAAAATAGATCTAAATTCTATTGTGATTTTATTGAAAAATTTCTAAAATTTATTAAATAAGATAATATGAAAAATAATCGAAAATAGAAACACAATTTCATATACATGTTAAGATAACGTTACTTAGTTACCAATGCATTTGTGGATTTTGAAAAATTGTTTCTATACAGGGTGTCCAGGATAAAAATGTTAAGCATGGGGATCTCACTTATTTGAAGAGATACGACTTCGGTTAAATTACAAAAAATATACCTCATCTTGGGCCTAATACAATACGACAAATACATTTGACATACCTGCCATGGTTTACTAGATATTATCAAAAAACTGAAATTGTGCATTTCAGTTTTTATTTAATTACTCAGCTGGTAGGAAAAATATCGCGATAAAAGTTGCACATTATTAAGGCACTTTTTCAAGGACAATCCAAATATGCACTGAAATTTTTATACACTTTCAATTTTTTTCGAAAATAGCACCAACTTTGTTTTTTCTTATGGACGTGATATGTTTATTATTAAATTATGATAGTATTTTGCTTTCCCTTTCCGACAATCTATCACACATGGGGTCTTAAGTCGTTTCGTCAATTATAATCGAGTTTTTCTCAGTCACCGTAGTTGGCTGTGCAATAAAAATTGTTTATCTAGTAAACTTAGATAAAAAATTGGGTTTTGGTTCTAACAATTAAAAATTGACAAATGTTATGGAAAATAATGGTTTAATCAGGTTTATTAACTAAGATATTCAAATAAATTGCCATTTTGATCCAAACACAAATTGCATCTTTCCACAGTCGAAATCACAGAATGTTCCAACATTTGTTGAGGAATCGTGTGTTGAGGAATGTTGTGACATGAACATGCCTGCAAAACAGCTCCTCTTAGTTCTTCAATATTATTGAACTCGTTAACATACACTTTATTTTTTAGTTAACCCCAGAGAAAGAAATCTAGGGGGGTTATATGCGGGGTTCTAGGTGGATAGGTACTCACGGACCAGTAGCATGGCCAGCTAGATCCCCGGATATAACCCCCCTAGATTTCTTTCTCTGGGGTTATCTAAAAAGTAAAGTGTATGTTCTTATATAAATAAAACTTGATTAAACCATTATCTTTCATAAAATTTTTCAATTCTTAATTATTAGAACTAAAATCCAATTTTTTATCCACGGTGATTGAGAAAAACTCGATTATAATTGACGAAACGACTTAAGACCCATGTGTGATACATTGTCGGATATGGAAAGAAAAATACTATCATAATTTAATAATAAACATGCCACGGTCCATAAGAAAAAACAAAGTTGGTGGTATTTTCGAAAAAAATTGAAGGTGTATAAAAATTTCAATTGCATATTTGGATTTTCCTTGAAAAAGTGCCTTAATAATGTGCAACTTCTATCACGATATTTTTCTTACCAGCTGAGTAATTAAATAAAAACCTCGATAAAAACTGAAATGCACAATTTCAGTTTTTTCTTAATATCTAGTAAGCCATGGCAGGTATGTCAAATGTGTTTGTCGTATTGTATTAGACCCAAAATGAGGGAAATTTTTTGTAATTTAATCGAAGTCGTATCTCTTCAAATAAGTGAGATCCCCAAGCTTAACATTTTTATCCTGGACACCCTGTATATTAACACATTTAGGAAATAATAAATGGCATGCCAATTTAATGCACTCTACCGCATCTATCTTCTGACAAATTATTGAATAACCAAAAAGATTTTTCTTCTTAGGATCTTCTTCAGGTCACATTCTACAAAGTTTGAATATAACACTTTTTTATATTATATGACCCGAGGTTTTACATTGCTGATTAAATTAACACTGCAAGATAAAGAATACTAAATCACATGTACGGTTACCAAATTTGTTACCTCAAAATTATCATATTAAGGTCTGATTTTTTTACCACTGATTAACTTTATTTAGCAGATAAATTCCTAGGTTGCAATTGTTACAAGTCTGAAAATCTACAAATTTATCTGCATGATAAAGTTATTTGGAAAATGAAAAATAAAAAAGTGAGTTTTATTCTAAATTATTAAATTAAATAAAAGTTTGTGATAAAAGTAAAAAATTATTTTATAATTCTACATTACAAAAATAATTGGTTTAAGGTCTTATTAAAATAAAAAATTGTTATTTTGCTATTTGCACTAATTCGACAAACTTACATTATTGAAGTTTATAATTCCAGTCAAATAGGGGGCACGTATACCCGTGATATAATTTAATTAATCAAAAAGAAATGGTGATCGATTTATACACTTAATATAGGTACATTTAAGTGTTCATAATTGATAGGCGTTTGAATTTCCCGCTATTTTAGTTACGTGTTTTTTGGTGTTATAGAAAGGCTTTGTATTCTGTTTTCTCGATACTGCTGCAGATTTTGTTGGTAAGTAAAACAATAAGCGCAAAAACACTATAGGAAGGAGGTAAGGGTGCCAACATTGCGAGAAGAATAATAATGCTCGAAATTAAAACGCGTATCAATCATTTGAGAACACTCTGTATACCTGTATATCTACCGAACACAGTAATTTAATTTTTGTGTAAGTATAAAAGGAAAGTTAAAGAATTAACAAAAATCTACAAAATTCTAACTTTATTTACAACTTTGGAATAGAATTTTCGAGGAATATCCAAAAATATTTTTTACAAATTTAAGAAAAACTTTTCAGAATTTTTAAGTAATACAGACATTTTCAATTATTATTAATACTTAATAGTGGTGCTTTACTATAAAAATAATTACAAATTATAAACACGTATTAAAATGTTATTTCTTAATTATTAATAGTTCATTATATTTTGATAATTTTAAATAGGTACCTATTCAATAGAACTATATTTTTATCTAAAATTTTGTATTAAATACCTACTTTAATACTTATTTGAAAAAATATGCATTAATTATTATGTAGTTTGTATAGTATGTCAATTACTACAAAAATAAAATAAATTCAATAATTTAATATAATAACATATTTTTAGAATTACATTATATGTATTCAAATAAGTATATTCTGATTAAATAATTAATTATAAAATTTTTATCTCTAAAAATATTTTCCAATTAAGTAATTAATGTATAGGAAACACTTTAAAAGAGCGGTCTATACCTACCAATTATTTCCGGGGAGATCCAGGATGAAACTGAAATCACCCTGAAAAGACATTTCCAAGATTTTCACGAGGTATTCGTCGAAATTAGTGTATGTTTCTTAGAAAAAACATCGAAAGTTTCTGAGAAAATGCAAATTTACTTCGAAGTGTAGTTCTTTGACCAGTTTGTAGCCACCAGCAAGCCGTGAATGCGAACGGAGATGCATTTAGATTACATCCAAGCGTTACATATATAAAATAAAGGCATTTCAATCAATGCCATGAGACCTGGTTCTAAGAAATTTGTCTGAAAATGTTTAATACTCATTAGACTTAATAAGATAAATCGATACGGATGAAGTGTTCATTTTAGAACAACACCGACATCAAAAGAAGTGGATGAGATTGCTTTCCATCTTGCTATTCACATTTTTGTAGCACATTCAACTACCAATATGAAAATTATAGATTCCACTATGTTATTGTTTAATTATCATATAACACAAATTTCACTTCTAAGAGAACCACTGTTAATTAGTTCTAATATAAATTTAGAACCAACTTCCAAGAAACTGATATTATATGCTCAAAATAGAAATTGCTCCTCTTCAAAACGTGACAAAAATTGATAACGCAAATTAGTCTTAAATAACCTTAAAAGCGTTATTTATATTATTGATTGTGATGAGTTATCAGTTATCAATTTTAGGTTTTAGAAAATATAGTACCTACCTATAGCACAAAATCTTGGAGATGTTTGTACTTCTAAGTTTGCACACTCTGTATCTTAAATCACAACGCACACAGAAATTCTTTTTGCGTCAGAATTGTTTTTAAAAAACAATTTATAGCCATTAAGCAAATT
Source organism: Pediacus dermestoides (assembly GCA_963942485.1). Taxonomy (NCBI): domain Eukaryota; kingdom Metazoa; phylum Arthropoda; class Insecta; order Coleoptera; family Cucujidae; genus Pediacus; species Pediacus dermestoides. Next base: position 9,327,638 of record OZ012627.1, read on the forward strand.
AGACATGTAATTGAATAGTTAAAAAAAACTACATAAGAGAATAAAACAAAATTTTCGATTACGGAAAAAAGTCTATTATGACCATATTAAAAAGCCTACATAACTGAAATAGATTAATTTTATTATACCTATACATAATAGCAGTTCCAGGAAAAGATGTGTATTTACGAAGTGTAGAAGATTATATGAGATTACATTGACTTCTTCTAAACGAGAGTATAAGTTAATAGAAAAAATGTATCCATATATATTATAGAAATATTTTCATGCATTCGTATACGGTAATAAGTATGTAATTATATTAAAATTATCAAAACTGAAATATTTTTACAATCGTGGAAACGATTATAATATTTTTTAAATTTCAAATTAAAAAACGATTATTTTGGTAAAATGTTTTGGCGCGTGGGTTCAACATTCGTCGATTGACAGAACTGGGACAAATAACACATCATTAGCGACAAGAAATATTAATATCGTAAATATTTCTATTTGGATTATTTTAATTCCAAGTATTTAGTTTATCTGAAATCAGCCAACTTGTCAATATTTACTATAAATACTTACTAATTCAATGTTAACCTATTTTAGAGGGTGTTTTTTACTTCATTTAAGATTAAAAGTTCACCGCTAGGGACATGCCCTTTCTGTCCGAGATATATTGAATTTTTAAAAAACATTCTAAGGCAAAAAAATTATTTTGGCTTTTAGACGTTTTTACTTTCTTTGGAGTTTCTCTGGCACTAAACTAGAACATCTGCTTTTCGTAATCTAAATAACTAACCAGGGAATTGTCCTTTCCTTATGATACTTCTTTAATAACAAAAAAAAATCAGTTGCTGGAAATTCCCCACTATGCTTTGAAAAAAATTAATTCAGGACAATCCAAATAACAGAAATACTGAATATAAATCTTTAGCTTTAAGAAATCAAGAATTGCATTCCTACAAATCCAGTGGATTCAGGCATTCTTTAAGAGCAATTTTTCAGTATGTATTGTTTTTTCGAATGATTCCCTCAAATAAACTGCTGGCCAATTGAAACGTACCAAGCGAATTTTTAGGTTGAATTTAAAGTCAAATGGTTTGAAAAATAGAATAGATATCAACATGCGGTTTTCAGGATTTCAGAGATAATTTAATTGAGAAAACGATAGTGTGACCCGATTTTTTTACTTTGAAGTACATTACTATCTACAGGGTATGAAAGAAAGTCTTCTTTTTTTGTCAAATTTTATAACTACCGAGATTCCTCAAAATTTTTTTATATTTTTTTGATGTAGATTTATTTAATCCTTACTTAATGGGAAAACAAGAGAGAAATTAAGAGGGATATGAAAATTTTGAGAAATTAGTTTTTTCCTTATTAACCAGGGACTAAAAAAATGGACATCAAAAAAATATAAAAAAAATTTTGTGGAATTCCGGTAGGTATAAAATTTGAAAAAAAAGACGATTTTCTTTCATACCCTGTAGATAGTAACGTACCTCAAAGTAAAAAAATCGGGTCACACTATTGTTTTCGCAATTAAATTATCTCTTGAATCCTGAAAACCCCATGTTGATATCTTTTCTCCTTTTCAAAATATTTGACTTTAAATTCAACCTAAAAATTCGCTTCGTACGTTTCAATTGGCCAGCAGTTTAGTAGCTTAAATCCTCAATTTGGAGCTAAATCATTTTTCAATGATGAAGTAATTTCTCAAGACCAATTTTGCTATTTAGATTGAAATTTCTGGTGGTCAGCACATGCAGGGGGAGTATCCTAGTGTAGAATAGATCCAGGAGACCGAGGTCGTCAGTTCTTAATTTTTTGGGGTTTGTTCCGTAGGGACTTTTCAAATCTCTACTAAATATCTCCAAATGAATTTGATAATTCGCATTTTGAGAAAATGTGAAATCAGAATTCCAGATTAATCAAGAAATGATCCTTTAAAATATGTTGCAGATCTTAGGAAAGATATTGTACATTTGAAAGAAAGACGGTGATCAAAATCTTTGTTACACACCAAACTATAGAATGTTTTTTTTTTATTTCAATATTGTCATAATTCAGTATATCCTCGAGTGTAACATAATTCAAAAATAAAAACTTTTGTTCCATTTCCAAACTTTCACTTTTCCCGAATATTTTTTTTGAAATACCTCTTGTCAAATATTTAATCCACTAACACCTCGTCTAATTGTATCTTACACACTGTATTGCCGCATCATCGTGAAATCAAAACCATGGCACTGCACCAGCCCTGCGATTCCTGGAAAACTGACCGGCAACTAACTGCATGACATGATAAGTACCATAGTTCCGACAATAATATTCAAATTAATAGTTAGTTCGTATAATGTTATAAGAGAATGTGATTCTCTTGCTTGGTTGTACCTCTTAATATTATCTTTTACATTTTGATGTTATCTCTTGTGCCGTCAACACCAGAAACTGAAGGGGTATGTTTTTTACTGTTTTCTTAGTCGGTTTGATCTCTAATCTTTAATAACTGAAGTAATAATAAAACAGTTAAAGGATTTACAGTTTTCTTAAGAACTATTTTACTTCCAATTGATATAGGTACTAAATTTCATTCGCATGATTTACCCTCAGATATAACTACTAAAATAATCAAAAGTTTTTCAAGAAAGTTAGTATGTCTATGTAGTTACAGTAAAATTTATATTAAGACGGAATGACACACTTTTTGGCACTCTACAAAAAACATTGGTTCATTAGAATAAAATAATAATGTAATAAAAGCAATATTCTAAATACTTTTCATATTTTTTATACAAGAGTAGATACCTATATAAAATTTACAATAATTAAATGTTCCACTAATATTTCTCTTACTGTTAGTTAGAACAAAGGCTACGTCTGGTAAATTATAGATAATATCCTTTATTACCCACTAATTAATTACTGCGGACATTATCAGCATTTTATTTTGATTTTTTTTACGAAATGTGACAAAGAATTTACTTTGATGTAGTTGATATGTCTACAAATATAGAATACCGTATATTTACAACGGTCGTCACTGTTAACGACAGACTACACTACATTAAATAAATTCTTTTCTTATTTATTTCTCAAATTAAATGCAATCATTGTGACAGCAGTCAGTAAAACAGAATCATTAAATAAATCATAGAGTATAAATGTTGTTGTTTGTAAAATTACATCACAAATTTCATACTATATATTTATTCGTAACATTTAGCCACATCTTAATGTTCTGATTGTTATAAAATTGAGAATTATTATTTAATTATTCATAAAAAATGGTATGTAGGTTAGGTATAATTTATAGGTAAATATTTATTGTACAAATTTGAAGTAATTTTTTCAATATTTTATTTAAAAAGATATTAATTTTTCTAGAATCGAAGTATGAAATTATATTCGGGAGCGTCGGCTATTAAAAAAGGTATAGATATTCATCTTAGGGAATTTGTCAATGCAATTTGTTATTATGCCGATTACGACTGATATATTTTTCTTGTGTTTGATTATTACTTAGTAGATACTATATTATTAGGAATTTATTATATTTTCAATTTACTATCATTATAAGAATTATTTGAAAATTATTAGGATTTGACTAATAATAATTATGTTTGATCAAATTTTCCTTAGCATTTCATAAACTACTTATTGGTTTAGTATTAAAAAATATCATCCCCACCTACTAAGGAGCCACTTTGAAATCTTTTAGATGAAGTCAACCAAGTTATATTGCTAAAATGGCATTTATTAAATAAAAATTAAATTTTTTAGTGTGTGCAGTTTAGAAGTATCTAAGTAGTGATATTTTTTTGTATATCTACAGAAATTATTGTTAAATTTTTTAGTTCATCCGGTTCTTTTTGAGTACAAATTATATAAATTTTAAATGATCATATAATAGTGGTAATTCACGATAATCAATGTTTCCGATGAGTTTCTTCTCTAGAGAAGAGAACAGAAATTATCTTCACTTACGGAAGTGAAAATCGTTTCCCTATCCTGGAACTTAATGTAATAATAAAATTTCCACAAACTGGTTCATTATGCAGCTAATAAAAAAGATAATCAGTCAAGAGGCGCGGATGAAACGTATTATTATGGAAATCCTTGGTCATTTTGCTGTGATGGGTATCACCACTTTTGTTTCAAAAGTATATAAATTAAAATCTCTCATTTTTATTTCAATGATGTTTCGACGGTTTTCTTCTGAGACACCGAAAATCTACAAGTTCTTCGTAAGATTGTAACTCAGTTTTTCAAGAAAATTCAATATCAAATACCATGATGTATGGACTGGTATTCTATGAGACTAGATAATCAGGCCTCTTTGTATCGGACATCTTGACTTAGCGAGTGTATCGTCAACTCTTAGAAAATGAAAGAGACCCACTGATCTCACTTAGCTTTAGGAAAACCAAATCGATGTTGCAGGAAATTGCAGGATGTTCGACGAAGACAATCTTCATTTTCAACAAGACGCTCCTCTGCATAATGCTATTTCTTTGAGAGAAAGATTAAATGAGACATGTCCTACGAAATAGATTGTAAAAAGTATGATACTAATAACCGGCAAGATTTTCGGATCTTACAACACTGGAGTTATCTTTTAGGTTTATTTGAAAGCTCAAGTTTACGTCCTTTAAAATGATTGCCATAACCAAGTAGAGCACATCAATTGAGAATTTTAAGTTGTGGTGATTCAAAATTTAGTTTACTTGGCTATTTTGGCTGAAAACGAATTAGAATTATGTCACTGTAGTTCTATTATCTATTGAACTCTTTAAATATGTTCGACTTTTGATACTCCAATATTAAAATAATCGAAAATAACTAAAACTTAATCCAGAGAATGGTTTTTATGTAGGTAACATTTCCGAAATCGTTTACGATGCAATAATGAAAATTTGTACAGGCATTAACTTTCTATTCTTAACAATACGAAATCACAATTAGTGAAAGTTTTATGCAGGGGTATGTCAACGTGGGGATGAGGGGAATCTAATGTCCCCAAGTTCTTAGTATGTTTTTGTTTTTGTTTTTAACATAAAATTATTAAATATTATATTTTTTTACAGAAAAAAGTATATTTTTTATTTGCGTTAACTCAATAGTTTTCGAGAAAATTAATTTTGATTTTTTTCATTTCAACTTATTTCTGACTAATACTAGAAATTCAAAAATATTGAATAATTGGAAATATAGCGAATTCTAGAACCCAAATTAGGCTTAAATTGTCTTATAAACATACACACAAGAATAATGCTTCATGACTCCTCGTATCTCCGTAAAGAAACAGTTTTGGGTGTCTGTTTATAAGACAATTTATAGGTTTAGTTTTGGTTCTAGAATCCGCCGCATTACAGTTTGCAGTATGGATATTTTTTGGTTCATTGAGTTTTTAGGCTCAAGAATGGTTTTAACATTAAAATAATTGAATTTTTTTAAAAATCTATGATGATTAATAATAATTGATAAATTTGAGATTAGGGTAACTATATTTTGCTCAACCCTGAAAATTAAATCGTTTAGTATGATTATTATAAGTAATATGCTGTTGGTAAGTATTTAGTAAAATAATGATCTGTCAGTAGATATAAATATATTAGGAAGTATAAATAATTATATGTCAATATCGCATCACTTATTTTTTATGAAGTATCTATCATAATCCCGAGTTCGAGAGAAGTTAGATTGTCAGAGGCAGCAATAGCCCGCAATGGTGTTTTTAATAAAAGAACTGATTTGACTAGATTTACATTATCTATTTGTTCGGGTTACTTTTCGTTTTTAAATTAAAATATTGACCGTTTTCGTACTGATCGATGTAATACTGACAATTTATATTAGGTACTGAAGTTTTATTAGGAATATTGACTATTTATTAAAAATTGACCCAATAAATAGTAGCCTATTAAAAATCTTTATACATTTATTTAAATCCTATTTTTGTATATTATTATACATAAAAAACAAATATTTACTAGCACATACCACAAGTTTTATTAAATATCCCTTTTTACCAGAATATTTCTATATGGAAAACTTACAATTATACTAATAATTTAATCATCAGATTGTATTTTGATGGTTTTGTTTCTTCAATTCTGTATTTAGAAGTCATCTCTAAATCATGCTATTTTTGTCATAAATATATTATAATTTTGTTCAATAGACAAAAACTACATTGGGATTGTTGTAGGTACTAAAACAAGAACATAACTAGTATGACACTGCTTGTAACAGTATGTATAGTGAAGTTCTTAAGGCTTTTACTTTTACAAATTAAGAAACATTATGCCTACTAAAAAAAACGTAGATCTTATACAGAATGTGGTATTGCACCTTATTGACTATGGGTACTTAGCTATTTTTCATCTACGTGTGTGAAAACGTATGCGTTTTCTTGTATTTTGATTATGATTATACGCATGCTTGATATTGATCTTTTTTGGGCAACAAAAAAGCTATATTGATTTCCTAATTAAAAGTGTATTTATAGAGTGTCCCTCGGATTGAGTTCCTCCTAGTTGTAATGGACAAATATTTTTTAGTGTTTGGGGATTCATCACTACAATCTATTTTATTTCCGATTTTAAAATGTTTTTAAGCTATCATTAAAAATTTTTTCTTTAATGAAATGAAAAAAATACGTACAAAAAATATCAAATAAGTAGATACTATCTAAAACTATTAGAATTAGTTCGCTATTTTTCTTATTATTGTTATTCTAGATTATACTTTCACAGGAATTGCTACTGCGTACTTAATATTAATATTAAACCTTGACCATCAGTTACGTTAACAATTAGGCTAATTACTAGATTTTATGTTGATAGGAGTATGTGCATGGTAACTGAAGCTTACTTTATAAAACGCGGTTCTCTACATCTACATTATGTGCAGGGGCCCAGCTCTCCGTATTTTTTAAATGATTAAGTAATATTTTTTTCAAATAAAGGGTACCTAATGATAAACATTCTAGATTCTAGAATATGTGCAGTATCTTCATTTAAACCATGAGTAGCAACTTTCTTTTTTATTTTAAATAAAATATCGTTTATAAAATAATATTATTACATTTTCAGATCCTTCGATCTATTTATTTTTATTTTGTGAATATAACGAATAAGGTGAGAAATTATCTACGAAAGTAAAATTTTGAACCAGAAGCAGATGGTAGGTACAGAGAAGAAGCTTCGCATGCCAATCTCGTAAAACGGAAGAAATTCTATGTTTTAATAGATGCAAATTATAATTGCGTGATAATTGCACCTTATTTTTCAAGTCAGACTTAGCTGAACGTGAAGCTTTTGTGGCTATGGATAAAGCTTCACTTACAGGTAAATCTGGCTTAAAAAAGTTTTAGAAGATATTTATTTTAAAATTACAATTTGATGCCTTTCAGGCAACTGAATCTTTAAGATGTAAATTATCACATGTTTCAGAAAGATGTTCTAACCTTTAACTTTTTTAGTTTCTATCAATTCAGTTCACATAAAAAGTGACGTATTTTAATAAAAAAAACTGATCTCAGTGCAGCTATCATTTCAAAATATGGGTTTAAAAGCTCGTGAGATACTGTGTTGGTACTATCATACTTCATACTTGCATGTAATTTTTTGGTATAGAACAAAAGTAATTAATCTGATGATACATTTTCGAAATATAATATTAAGGAGAGAAAAGAACTCTTTTTATAAGATATATAATTAATTTAAACGAAAGTTTTAAAGTTGATTTACCTTAAAAGTTAACTTTCAGAACCGGTACAAGTTATGTAATATATGATATAAACTTATAGTCTTTTAATAATTTAATGAAATCGAAATCGTGATGGTACTGATATAGTAAACAGACGAAACTGTTTTATAAAGTCAATTTATCCGCCAAATTAAATCGGTATCGTCCACTATACTGGTCTAAATTGAATTAAATTACCATTTTATAATCATGACTTGCTCTTTCGAAATCTACCCCACCTACCTAAAGTCCGCATCAAATCCTTTTGTGTTATTTTTTGCTTGTTTTGTGGCAACATCCATTGGTGCTGGTCCAGTTTCTTCTACCAAAGATACAATTTGCAATATACAAATGGTTCAGTGGGAGGTACGACGGATATTTATTGGATTTTCTTAGTCACATATTTACCATTGAATTTGTATCAGACTTGTTATTGGCTATTTATGAACGCCATCATTGGATGCGTTTAGTTAACAATAATTGCCACCTTCATGTTATTTCCCTGTCTGAATCAACGAGATGGTTTTGTCAGTGTAGTCCTGCTAAGGTAATCATTTTATGATTGACTGCCATTCATAAGCGATCTCACCAAATAATTTAATTTAATTTTCTCTTTTATAGTTACAATTGAGTAGTTTGAAAATTAGGTTGAACACGTTTCGAAATAAAATATTTTTTCTCATACCTACACGAAAATGGCTACTTTATTTGCGTGAAATGCGGGTAGAAAGTCGCCTTTTTAGGGTAGTCGCGGAAAATAAAGAGTGGGGGTAACATTTCTCACTTGGGTAGCCATTCCCTCCCTGATATGCGGGAGTTATTTTGTGTTTGTTTATGGTTGTCAAGGTGATTTTCTCACCGCAAGTGTCAAGCAAAAATGTCAGTTTTATGCTGTTATAATTTGTTCGCGCGTTTCACGCACAAGAAGTGGCCATTTTCGTACAGGTATGAGAAAAAATAGAGTATGCTACATGGGAGAAATTGATTCTGCCTCGTGTTCTTGCACCCTTGCTTCGCTCGGGCCCAATTTTCACACTCGTCAGGATCTCTTACTTCCTACCTTGTTGCATAAACTACAGTGAAGAATCATTTTTGAATGTATTTTATAATAAAGAAGTTTCTTTATTAGCAGATTTATTTCTAGAGCCTAGTATTAAAATTCAGCAAAAGCAACAATAAAATTAACAGTATTACCATATTATTTCTTATATCTCTCTATCTAAGTACCTACATCTTAACAGAAGTAAAATGAATAGTCAAATTTAGATACTTTGATAAAAGAGCCGCTTTATTTCCAATAAGCTTAAATGCTCCAGGACTACTAGTATATTAGAATAGTTATTAAATAAGTTTTCCGTAAATTTAGATATAAATTCTGTTATGAAAAACAAGTATAAAAGTTCAAATAAACATGTGGACTCCGACGCCTCCTTAGGAAGATATTAAACATTTTATGATTTTCATTTGTTACACAACATTTAAAACAAGATTTTTTACAAACTTAAATCGATTAAAAATAAACCAACAACAATGACTTCTAGTCATAAAAATTGAAATTTTAAAAGACACTTAACAGGCCTTCCTTCTCTAAACGATTTTTGAGGTTAAATGCCGACACGTTGTTCCAAGGATACTCTATATTTGAAAATGTTTGATTTTTTATTTTTAAGAAACTAATTAATTCATTCTCAGTTGGATATTATTTCACTGAGTAGCTTTGGTTAGATATAGTTTTGACAAAGTTAGGCACAATTTTGATCGCTATTTAGAGATTGCGTGGCCACCAAGATTGTCCGATCTCAATCCACTAGACTATTATCTTTAGTTAACAGGTGAATTTTTGGCACCATCTGAAAATTATAGTTTATACACGTACTGTGGATACAAGAGAAGAGCTTCTTTAAAGAGTACATAACGCATGTGAAACTATTAGAGGAGCAGCTGATGTCCTGGAAAGAGTCTATCGATTTTTGCAACAGAGAGTGCACATATGTATTAGAGAGGAAGAGGGCCACTTTGAACAATATTTATTACTAGAAGTCATTGTTGTTGGTTTAGGTATTTTTAATCGATTTAATGTTTGCTAAAAATTTTGTTTTAAATATTATGTAATAAATGAAAATCTTAAAATGTTTAATATCTTCCTTAAGAGGCGTCGGAGCCCACATGCTTAGTTATAATAAACATTGATAAACTGTACCTAATTTTTAAGGAGCGAAAGTTGCAGTACATGTTACTGTCTTCGAGGGTCATTCTCTATCATTGTTAAGGGAGTTACAATACTACAATGAATTGCATTAAAGGTATGATGAAATTTACTTGGCTTAGTGAAGATTACAAGGAAAATACAATTAAACCCAGGTTTTTTCTCTTTTGAGTATCTGTATTTAGGAAATAACTTCCTAGGTTACAATTGTAGCAACAATAAAAATATATAAATTTATCTAGCAGGTAAAGTTATATGGAAGACGAAGTATTATATTTTAGGTTCAGGAATATATCTTTTGGAATTCATAATTCAAAACCAGTGAAAAGATCTAACCAACTTCTGGGAAAGGACTGCACTTTATGTATTTCATCTTTATACAAGGTGTTTCAGAACACTCGCCCTTATTTAATGATTTATTAGTACTTAAATGTGAGACGATTTTTTTTACAAAAAATGCAATACGGTTCGACATTTTCTTAAGTTATGAGCTTTGATCAAAAGAAGTTTATCAATCTAATTTCATTTGCAGTTACATGATGATGTACCTATAATTATTTAAGATATTGAAATTAGTCGCTTAGTATAACTCAATAGTAGTAGTAACTAATTATTACCAATGTAAGTGATTGCTTTCAATCGTTTATATCTTTGATACCCTTGGATAACGAAATTGTTTTAAAAACAAATTTTAAGACAAACCTTTATATGAATATTTCTGTAACTAATCTCTATGAAGAGGAAGTTCCAAAAGTATAGAAATGGTTCACTGCTACTAAATAGTTGTTGATGTTTTTCTCAAACATAACAGAATGATAAATGCAGATTCAATATTGAGATATATTAACGATATAAAAACAACAATTTGAACATTTTATATTTCTTATTTTTATTCAGACGACATTTTTCATTTTATATTTTAAACTAGATATGTAGTGGTCTAAGTTTCTTTAAGAAAAGATATCCAATGTTTTCGTTATTCTAAGTTAAGTTGTCATATTTTTCTTACACATTCGGCCTAAGACATCTGCCTCAATTCATAGAAAAATATCAGCACTGGGATCTAAATAATCTTAATATATCTACAATGCATTTATCTGTGAATCTGTGTGTTTTCTTTTTATAACAGAATGAAGGTATACTAATAAATATTTGGATAGGATACCTACTCAGTTGGAAAATCGATTTGATTGCAGTAATAAAGGAAACGAAGAATTTTGAGTTGTAGCAAATGCGATTTTCATTTTATACAGGGTCTCCGAAATAATTTAATATGTTTATTCCATGTTTTGGGCATCTCAAAGGAAGAAAATTGCTGTAGATCACACATTGCAAAGTTCAAAGTTCAAAGATAAGGATATAGGTATACAGATTTTTTGCATAATTTGAATGACATAACTTTGGAATCTACTAAGAAAGAGAGAGATAGAGAAAGAAATATATCTGAAATTTGGTTTAAGGGTATGGAACTTAAAAAAATTTTTATTATTCAGTGGCGTATTGAATCATCTTTTTAAACACACCTTATTATAAAAAATAAACAAAATTATGAAAGATACGTTCTAAATAAGTAAAAAAATTATGCTTGTTCGATTTGACTTGAAAAAGAATTACATACTTTAAAAAACCAGAAGGTGTGACCAGTACCATATTCATAAAATAACTAGACTAAATAGGTTAGTATTAAGCTTCGTTACATCATCCGAGGCGATGTAATGAAGTTGATTAAGCTTAATGCATGCATTTAAATAAACAGGATCAAATTACTTAAAATATAAATTTTTATAAAATTTCAAATGTCGTAATATTGAAGTAAACGATTAATATGAGATATTTGCAGAATATTTATAATATCTATATTTATTGGTAGGTATACGCGTTGGTGTGCGTTGGTTGTGACAGTAGTATTATTTCACAGTTCGTTGGTCTCTGCTTCACTCCTAATAAGATAAAGCAGAAAAATCATTAGGTTAATAAATTTAAATTAAATTTCATACAGGTGGTTTCAGTTTATTCTGAAATAATAATGTAAAGTATTTTAATATAAAATAAAATTTTTGTTGGTATACTAAAAATATTCAGATTTAAAGGTAAGAGAAACATGGACATTGTTTGTAGATACATCTTACTGTGCTTCTATCATTTTTTTTATAAGAAATAGATGCCTCAAAAAACCTTTCTGCCAACCCCAAAAGTGCATCGTTTCAATCTTGAGCCCCCAATTTTCCTGTCATGCGACCAGATCTCCTGATGATGTTCAAAATATCGGTACCTGCAAAGGAATTAAATTCTTCCCGGTAGAGCACCGTATATATCATCTATAATCTGCCGTAGAGCTTCATATTGACTCAGGTAGTGAAGGGATGTTTTTTATCCTCACTGACTTAGATCTCTTTTATCTTCAATGACTTGTTTTGACTCCTAAAAGAGAGAGAGAGATAGTTCAAAGTACTTCAACTTGTGCTCTAAGGCCAAGAAGATTTCAATCTGTTCGGTCTTGCTTCAGAATCTATTTCCTTTTCATGATTCCTTCATAATCTCATTGGACATCGCCCTAGTCGTGAAGCATTGTGGTTAATCTTTTTATGGATCCTTAGCAACAGATTTGACAAGCCTGTTGGGGACCTCGTTGATGGAGGTTAAAAAATTACAAATTTTAAAATATACGGTACAGATTTCTTATTTTACATAAAAATGTAAAAAAAAATTGGGATAGGCTGATAACTAGAACACATATTTCAATTGAATTTCATATTTTACTCTAGTTTATCAATCTGCTATCTGAATAAAATTCGTGTTATTATTCTTAGTCATGTCTATGCGATTGAATAAAGAATTGGTATTACTATGGACCGTGAACTGGAAAATTTGTTTGACTTTAGTAACACCTTCAACGCCAAAGGATTCAAATTCAAACAGAATTTAAAAATTGAGTACCTAGATAAAATTGACATAATAGCAAAAATAAGAAGAGTTCTTTAATCTTTATCATTATTTGTCAGTTTATATTTAGTTTTGAGTGATTTTCATTAAGTACTAAATCTAGAATATCAGTCGCATGTATCCACACGCTTTTTCAAGTAAGAAAATAGTGATTTGTATATCAAGACCGGAAAGTGAAACTGACATTGAAAGAGATGTATATTAAATCAAATCTTCTGCCATTTTATTGAAAAGATTACTTCAGATGCAGTTATTGCACCGTCATTTCATAACAATGAAGGTCACATTATATTCTCAATCTCAAATCGTGTAGCCCGTCAAGTATCTGCCTACATTTCTTTATGTACATATTATATAGAATTGAAATAAAAATATTTGCGCTTTATCAGGTGAATTGCTACACATTAAATTAACATTACTGTTCAAACTTTGTATTAATCTTTAAACAATTTTAGTACTGTTTGCTACACACGGTACACACCTACAAGCCATGGTTACCTTGAATTAACAGTACACATTCTTAATTTGAAGCAGTAAGTAGTTAATATTATACACATTCACAAGGTCGCACGCCGACGCTAAAGTTTCGACGAAATTACATAATATAGCATCGCCGGGCAGTATTCGTCCGAATATATACAAGTTAGAAGCGCCTTCAACGTCACCAGACAACGAATTCCTCATTACAATTACGTCACAGTAAAGTTTATGTTTAAGTTTCAAAACAGCTGATTGTGTGTGTTATTGCGCCTGTAGCATTGAAAAAACTGTCTGATTTTCTTCATATTTTATTTATAACTTATAATATTCAGAAATACTACAAAACTGTGTCGATGGCCTAATTTCTTCCAGTATTCGTGATTATAAGTACTGCTGTTGTCGGACACCTCCAGTTTTATTTTGTGCGTGTTTCTTATCAGATCTTAACAGAAATAAACTGTCTTCTAGCTTGAATTTACTTTAGTTTCCATATAGTGCTGTACGTTGTAACTGGTTAACACAAGCCATCCAACGGTACCTATTCAACTTTGAAAAATTAGGTGAGTTTATAATGATATTATAATGTTTTTAAATATACTTTAAGTTGAATGAACTGATAGATCTTGACTTCGAACTTTGTCATATGTAATAACAAAGTTATTTCAATAATTGAATTAATATTTTGGATTTGGATGTACATGTGTGGCAATAACAATACGTCAAGCTGCATAATATATTGTAGTGGAACGCGCTATTTTTATTAAGTTCAGGCGAGTAAGGTTCAATCAATAGGACATAAATATCGATTTGTTATTTATAGCTACAGAAAACACAATAGAGGCACAAAACTATAAATGAATATTATTTAACGGTTTTATTAAATTTTAGTATATGCTGGGTAATTGCACAAATACACTTATTTTTGTTTACTTTAAAATAAACAATCCTTGAAAATTCCCACTGTATAATTGAGTTGCGGTTCAATTATCTATATAATTGAAAAATTTACAGCTCTCCTTCTCTAGTATCTAGTTAATTTTAGGAATCGCCTCCTACACAGTGATTTGATTATAAATTTTTGTCAGTCGCAGATTAAAACTTCAGTTAATATTAATCTTATTATATTTATAAATAACCTTCAATTAACATTAATCTGTCCACAGTCGATCAGTGTGTAGCATATAAGTTTTATATGAAGTAATCTTTTGGGTACTGTTATAATATCTACAAACATTGATTTCTATAAAAATTAAAATGTATAGGTACCTACTTAGGAAATAGAACCAGTAGTATTAACTGAAGTGAAACTTTGTCTTGAATGTATGACGATATAGTTTTCTAAGAAATATTAAATAAGTTTAGATATGACCAAATTTAACCCACATTTTATAGAATGTATGGGTGTCAATAAAATGACGATAATTTTACACCTCAAGAAGAGTATACTGTTCGAAGGATTCAATCAATAATATCCTTCAATGTCGGATTGAATATTGTCTTGAGCTTCTGAATAGTGGCTGGTTTGTTTCTGCAAAATTGCTCCTATAAATAGTCCGAGCTTACTACTCTTAAATTAAGTATGCCAGTTGAAAATAATAAATTTGAGTATTAAACGATCACCAAAAATGACTCAAAGGAGTGACTTTACACTTTGTCAAGCAAAGCAATTTGAGTAGTGGTCCCATTTTGTGGAAAAACATCAGCACCCGATCGTCGACAACAACTTGTTTGAAAAAGTTTTCTTTCCTTGCTCTATATCGAGGACCCTTTCTGAGATACACAGGTACATTGTCCCATATTGGCCCATATTGTTGACTTTTAGGTTTTCGGTGGCCTAAGTATATTCCAGTTGCTCATTTACAAAATCATTGAGATGAGAATAAGCTTCATAACTCCTTATCAGTTTAAGAATTGGGTTATCTTGAGAATCTTTGGCCATAAATATCTTTTCAGCGACCTTCAAGACACCTAATGCTGAATGGAATGTTTTCGGCGAAGTTTTCGGGTTAATGTTTCCTGTACTAGTGGAATATTTTCAGCAGTTCGAACTCCTACTCTAAGGTCACCGACTGCACCTTGTTGCTGAAAACATGCCACCACACCTTGATTCATGGTCTGATTAGGACATTCTCGAACATTAAAAAGACCGTGGATGGTTTTCGAAATGAAACTTAAGAATATTGATGCGTTTGATTCGATGATATCTTTTTTTCCAAATATCCTTTCGTTGCCCAGTCAAAAAGTGTAAAAATAATTATTTTGACACAAGTTTAGTCCTCCTCTGATTGATTCATTTCACTTGCTTAATTCAGTTTTTCAGAACAATTTTGCACATTTCTAGAATTCAAATAGGCCCTAATCCCAATCTTCTTACGGTAGAAGGAGCCCTTTGGGAGCTCTTCCGAGTTCAAAATAAATTGTTTACACATCCAACAGAAAAAAGAATGGTTTTACTGTAATCACATTTCATACCTTATTAATATTTTATAAAATATTAAAGATCTAGCAACAGACGTTTGGATGTAGATTTAGTAACCATTTAGAAATGTTAACACTATTCTCGAACTATTACTTACAATTCTACAAAAAAACATTGATAGGTAAGTATTTCTTCAATTAGGTAGGTATATACTTTTTTCTAAGAAAGTACCTTTCAGATAAGCACGTAGCTAGCCCTTTTAGTTCAAGCGATCCATTAATCTCAAACCAAACTCTAGTATGGATTTACTACCCAGGTTTTGTGGCTAGGGTTTCAGTTTTTTTTACTTGGCAAAAAAATGATACTTGTAGTTACCATGAACAAACAAATATAAATATTGACAAATATTATTACTTTATTATTTCCACAAATGTTATTGACTGCAAATGCATGAACTCTAAGAAAAATCGCAGAATTTTAGGTTAGATGACTTTGAAGTTTGGAGGCCAATCTTTCACCTACTTTAACATGTAAATTTCCTATAATGCATCTTGAAACAAATCTTAAAACTACGTTGATAACAAACAAAGGGAATGTACTATCTTGATAGGGAACCCCATAATCATAATACCTTAAAGATAAATAAAAACAGAAGGATGGAAACAACCTGAAGTATATAAATTTGCAGCATACTAAATAAAATGTACGTATACTCTTAGGTAGTAATTAACGTAGATACCTATAGTCAGTTATAAGCAAAACAGAGCTGAGAGAGAGACAGTGGTTGCAGAAGTGGTGACCTCTTAGTCCCTTTCGCTTGATTACTCGTACTGCCCTCTATTCTAAACATTTAAAAAATATATTAAAGATTTACATATTGTATGGTTTTAACTTAACTGTGTGAATTTTTGTTGTGTATTGTTAAAATGTCAAATTATACATAGACTTTTTGCAAAATGTTATTCAACATTTTCGATACAGAATAACGCCATTAAATGTATTGCAGCTCATCGATAAAAACACAAAAAGTCAATTTTTTGTGTTTTAGTTCAAATACTGGGTGATTTTTTTAACCTGAAACTTTCAAATATCTCGAGTACGAAAAAAATTTCCATAATCAAAATTTAATCATTCCGCAGCGGAAATACATTAGTGCTAAAATTAGTCCCCCTCCCCCTTCCTTGTAGGAGGAGCGGGGGATTCTGCAATACATATGCAATAAAAAAATTACAGCGCCATCTATCATGAATCGAGAAAAATGTTTCGGACAAATCCTACGTATTTTAAGCCGTAAAATCCGAATCTGCAATAAAAAATATGGGTTCCCATTTAAGATTTCAAAGTTACCTACAAGGAGGGGGGAGGGGGACTAATGTATTTCCTCCGAGGAATGATTAAGTTTTGATTATTGACATTTTTTTCGTAGAGTGCTTATTACTCGAGATATTTGAAAGTTTCAGGTTAAAAAAATCACCCGGTATAAAAACTTAAACTTTAAATAGGTAATCTTTAAATGGGTTATCATTCTCTTATTTTAAAAACTTAATACAAAGGTAAGTATAAAAGAATCTAACATCAAAGATGGCTGTGCATTTTTCATGTATTAGGATTTGCCATATCTCACAATCAGTAGTGAATGAATGAATATCATTTAAATATCACTAGTATCCATTGGTCGGATAGGCATTTACATTAAATGTTTGCTCTTTGAGATTCCCTAGTAATTTTATTTTATTAAATTTCACAGCCCACTACGATGTCATATTCAAATGGATATTAATTCCATATGTATGCACAACATATTTTAGTAAAAAATATCTTTTTCCGATTTTCGAAATTCTCATATTTTTTTCTCAATTTCAACACCCTATATTTTTTAAACGTGGTAGTTTAGGACCAGTGTTCTTTTTAATCTTTCATTCATATGAAATTCTGTACGTTAATTTGAGACACTTTCAATTAATTTTATTTAACTTTATTAATTTTGTGTGTTTTAAAGTATTTATTTTTATATTTATCATCTCATGAGTTTCGTAAAGCAAACCAAAATTTTATATCAATTTGCCACACCCTGGAAATACCACCACCTTTTTGTAAATATGTTGAAATTTTATTAAAACATTAAATATGTAAGTATATAGTTTGTTTATACAAAAGAAATAAAAGTTTAATATTTTACTAGAGAGTATAGGTATGATTAGATGTTGACTTTATGGGTCTTGTTCACAAAGATCTTATAGGAGTGATACGACAAACAAGTTTAATATTTATTTATTACATTTTAGATATTTGAATTCCCAAAGTATCAATAAGTAAATATTTTTGCAACCAAAAACTAAAAAACCGACCCAATCAAATAGATAGTCCTCATGAAGACGTTATACAGTTCAGTGTGTTCAAAGTAAAACCAAATATATACCTGGTAAAAATTTTTGTTCATGAATTTTTTAAAGTGTTCATTAAATTAACGGAAAAGTAATAAAGAAAATCATTTAGAAAACTTAAGATATAATAAAATTGATATTTCGATAAGAAATAGAGCAGGAATATAATTTTCAATTAAACATAAATCTTAGTGGTGTAATAAAGAGGTAAGCAAACAATTAGATTATGAAAAAGTTGTCCACTTTCCCTTTAAAAAAAGTTCCTGTTCTCCAAATTTTCTAAATAAAAAGTAGAATGAAAATGTTTAGTTAAGTTAAGTTCTTCCGGTTTGTCGTGAAACTTACCATGTGTGATAAATTTAAACATTATCATTTTCTAATTATTGCTCAGTAGACAAAATAAAAAACAGTTTCCCGAAAGTTATCGCTTTAATATAAATGTAAATATCATGTTTTTTTTATATTTCTTTTTCCTTAGATAACTAAAATAATGATCCCTTTTACAAAATATACAAAAAAGATTTGCGTATGAACTTACAGAAATTTTATTATAAACTGAATTATCATCTCTAGGATTAAAATATTCAATATTCGAACGTTTCTTTATTTTAAAAGCACATTGTTCATAATTCGAACAGATTTTGGAATAATAAACTTCATACATATAATTACGATTAAGATATGTATAAACAACACATGACTAAAAATTACTTATACCTACATAAAATAAATTGTTTTTATGTATCCTTACGTAAAATCCGTTTAATTTTCAAGGGTATTTTAAATCCATAACTCGTGAAATCCTTATAGACATAATTAACACCTAACGTGATAAAATAATATAAACAGTAGTAATTGTTGAATGCTGGATTATCCGAATATGACACAAGTTTCTTGGGACTCATTAAATAAGTAATAAAGCGGAATTAATAATGTTGTATTATTTTATGTAATATTAAGAAATACGTACCTAAATAATATGTACTTAGGTACAATCAAAAATATTAGCAGAGTATTTTGTTTAAATAAGGAATATCCCCACAAAAAGGCCAATAAAGTAAAAAGACACTCTAAAAATTTATATTAATTAGTTAATTAATAATAATGTTATCATAATTACATAATCTAAAAATATGTATTACAGGCAGATCTTAGAATAGAGGGGAGGGGCAATTGGGCAATGTATCATTATTGTAAAGTGAGTAATGCAGGGTGTTTCAATAGTTATTAGTGTTTTCTAAGTCTAAAAGGTAGGACTTTTTTTATAAATTGGTCAAGTGCGGTTCAAGGAACATGTTTGTAATTTTATACAGGAAAGTTTTTTCGTATTACATACTTGCAAACTTCAAATGAAATTTAACCAGTGGAAATTGGGAAATTGTACAAATTTAAGAAAAAAGTCCTCTTTTTTATTTTGAACCAAATTTTCTGTCTCTCTTAAGTACCGTACACATATAATTTAGAAATAATCATCACGTAACATCTTGAGATTAAATAGTCCTGGAAAAATAGACGAAAAAAAAAGGCTGAGTTGGAAAAAAATTGTAACAAGCTGAATTTTTGCATGCACCTTAGTATTATAGCCCTCAATAATGTGTGAACGTTCCCCATCGATTTCATGGCTGCTAACTGAGTTACTCGAGGTCAAAGGTCGCGATAAACAGTTTTTTGCAAAAATCTCGAAACGGCGACCTTTATTGAAAAAAATATAAATAGCTAATTTGTAGCTGAGGTTATAAAAACTTATTAGGAAGTTTTTTTTTGTAGGGGCAATCGTTCACGAGATATAGCGTTTCAAAAACCAAGAACGTAGAGAACTTACTTCACTACGAAGAATGACGACTGATCTTAGGATATAATGTTGGATAATGAATTCTTATTCAATATGTATATTTATGGCGGGCGTGTTTTATTTATTTGTGCATTTATTGCATTTATTTGTGCATTTATGTTGCAGTAATTAACTTTCTTCAGTTTCGGACAGCGATTGTTCCGTCACCAAAGTTTGGACGAGGAAAGACGACGGATATATGTCGTTATCGATCTCCTCGTTATCAATATTAAAATTTTCCATGTTCATACATGTTTGGCCATTACATTGGTTACAAACTACAGAACAGTTCAATCCTGCTTTCCGACATCCACAATTCGAACCACAGCCTTTCTTGCACTTACAAAATACTGTATTGAGTAATGCATCAGGAGCGGCTTGGAGCAGAGTTGTAACTGGCTCTAAAATATTATTTTGTAGTACCCATCCCCAGTCCTGAGGATCAATTTCTCCATTCCAATTGTGGATGTCGGCGGAAAGCAGAATTGAACTGTTCTGTAGTTTGTAGCCAATGTAATGGCCAAACATGTATGAACATGGAAAATTTTAATATTGATAACGAGGAGATCGATAACGACATCGATCCATCGTCTTTCGTCGTCCAAACTTTGGTGACGGAACAATCGCTCTCCGAAACTGAAGAAAGTTAATTACTGTATCATAAATGCCCAAATAAATGCAATAAATACACAAATAAATAAAAACGCCATAAATATACATACTGAATAATAATTCATCATCCAACTTTCATATCCTAAGATCAGTCGTTATTCTTCGTAGTGAAGTAAGTCCTCTACGTTCTCGGTTTTTGAAATACTATATCTCGTGAACGATTGCCCCTACAAAAAAACTTCTGAATAAGTTTTTATAGCAAATTGCCTCAGCTAAAAATTAGCTCTCTATATTTTTTTCAATAAAGGTCGCCGTTCTCGAAATATGTGCATAAAACTGTTTATCGCCACCTTTGACCTCGAGTAGCTCAGTTAGCAGCCATCAAATCGATGCGGAACTTTCACACATTATTGAGGGCTATAATATTAAAGTGCATGCAAAAATTCTGCCTGTAACAATTTTTTTCCATGTTAAAGTCTATTTTTCCTGGACTATAAAGCAAATTATTTCGTTCTAATTTCTGAGCTAAAACAGAGCCTTTTGTACACTCAGATAACTTTTCTGATAACACCAATAGTTGATGTGGGTTTTTTTTAAATTCAGGCAAATCAAAGAATGCATTTTAATTCAAACGATACATTTTTTTGTACACTGTTATGAATTTAATTTATTGAACACACAAAATTAATTTTTCTCACTCCCGATTCATCATTAAGTAGACTATAATGCCATTGCTTATATGGACGTAACTTGATTTTACCAAAATGTTATTGGTTGTTATTGACAACGGGACGTAAGGAGCTTCACTTACGGCCCTACGTAGAAAAAATAGTATTTAGGTAACTACTCAACATGAAATACGTTTTTGTCGTTCGTGAGATTACCTCACTCGCTGCTATGCAGCTCGTGTACCAATTCTCACCCCACAAAATTTTTTTATTTTTATTTGTGGTTGTAAAATGAACCATAGTTTAGGAAAGTGTAATTCCATGAAAATAAAGTTTATATGATGATATTAATTAACCGATGATATGAATACGTTCAATTATTTCATTATTGAGTGAGATACATACATATGTTGTCAGTTAATTTGTTAAACATTAAGGCCGATGATATATGTACATTCAAATTTGTTATTAATTATCGCTCTGTAATTTATAGCAATTTAAAACAGTATTATACAAGCGTTATGCTAATTACAATTATGCATTAAGAATTCTGTGGTGTATTATTAGTTGCCTACATATTACCACGCAAAATCATTTAATTTTCAATGCTGAAAAAATATCAATAATTTTGTTATTCGTATACTACAAGCGTTTAAAAACCCATAACACCCACACTCACTCTCACTAGTTTTGTCTACGCAACGAAATAATATATCGATTTTAGTTTAATAATAATAACAACTACTTCCGTTGGTGGTTGT
Source organism: Pediacus dermestoides (assembly GCA_963942485.1). Taxonomy (NCBI): domain Eukaryota; kingdom Metazoa; phylum Arthropoda; class Insecta; order Coleoptera; family Cucujidae; genus Pediacus; species Pediacus dermestoides. Next base: position 9,349,679 of record OZ012627.1, read on the forward strand.
TATTTACACCTGACGATTTCCGTTTTCCTTTCTTCCAAATTGAAACAATATCTCATTGATGAAAGCATTCCCTCCTATTTCCTTGTATTACAGATCAACGGCTAGGCGCCGTCTAGTCGTTAAAATGTGAACAATTAGCCAAATAATGTGACTCAAATCCGTTTCATATTTCACTGTTTTCCAAATAGAATTCGCGTATTGTAAATTTTTCTGAGTCACTTTTAGCGACACTAATTGAATATTTCCTTACGTATAATAGTTTCATAGATTAGTTACTACTCGCATATATTATTACATCATATCATATGTGGGATGATTTAATATTTTTATGCATTACAGGGTGAGCAAGATGTTGGGAATCTTTCACATGGCATTTTCTTTTAAAATTTTAGAACTGATTCCATCATAAGCACTAACATAAAATGATTATGATACGTCTTACCGGATGTGTTTTTGTATAAATGAACTGACAGTCCTCTATTATTTTAAATGGGATTTGTTATTGCATTTACAATTTATTGAGATTTTGTATTTGTCTATACTTATATATTTAAAAAAAAAATTTAAATTTTGTTTCATCAAACGTTGTTAATTGTCATGCATCTTTAAAGAAAAATTTTATTTCGAGAATATATGTAGGTATACATTGCATGTTATTCTTAGTAACCTTTAAAGGAGGTTTAGCAAAACCTAAATATAGGAAAAAGGATATGGAGAACGAAGAATGAAAAATTATATTCTTAGGGCATCTGGGATTTTTTTTTTATTCATCGAATTAAATTAGGTATATCTACATAAGAGTAGAACAACTTATTGTATTGTGTTTTCCACAAAATAATTATTTATAAACCAAGAAATTTCCCAATATATCCTGTGCGTATTCAACACTCAAAAAGTGATTATCTCGAACATCATTTTGGAGAAGGGAAACCCAAGATTATAATTTTTGGACTACATACATACATTAATGATGTCATATTTGACTTCAATCGAATTGGAAATATTTGTCGATTTTTTCAAAATACTATTTAAAGTTCTCTATTAATTAGGTAGGTAATGACTTTTCCTTAAATCTAAGATAATATTTAATATGAAGTTGATATAAAAATTTTCTAGTTCTTGAAGTTGAGTGTTAAAATTTTCGAGATAACACTAATGTTTAGTCTATTATTATTCATTTTACGGTCAATCATCATCATTGATGCTACTTAGACCACCGATTTGATGTTATTTGAGGGCTCAGATGATACAGCAGAAGCACTTTCAGGTTTACAATCTTAAAAGCATATTTGTGTTGATTTTTCCAATTTTTAAATAAAATTTTGTTTTTTGCTAATATTTTTAATGCCAAAAAAGTACCTATAATAATTGTTTGGTCTAGATTCTCGAAAAAGTAATGAATCTTTAAAAAAATTAGTTGGTGGTCAATATAATTAATAGAGAGGACGGAATCTATACTATAAGTAATTGTCCTATAAAAGAAGACTAAAATGTTTTCGTACAAGAAATAGAGTAAGAAGAAAAATTTCAGCGTCTTCTGTTTCAGTAAGAAAATGTATTTATAGGACATTTTATGTTTTATTCTGGTGTTAAAACCTACAACCTGCTCTAATATGATATGAGACTGAACCGTCAACTATTTATCTAACTACATATTTCTATAGGTATATGGTATAGGTACCTACAGTATAGATAGATTAGAAATGACTTAAAAAAATTCAAAGTTATTTTTAGAAAACGATTCATTTTATGGACTTCAAATAAAAACACTTTTCCAGTTTGAGTTTAGTAACCTTAACAATGTCCTGGATCCGCAAAAAGCGTTATCCGAGATTCGAATACAGTCTCTTAATCACTGAACACTGAAGAAAAAATTATCAAATTCACCAATGAAAATTGGACCAGCGGTTACAAAACTGTGATTTTTTTAAAATAATAACATTCGAAAAACGCGGTTTTAGAAAAATGTTTACTTGAGACTCCAAAAAATATTGAATAAATTAATATAAACAGTTCGTGATTTTTTTTTAAATAAAACTATAATTCAATTTTGATATAAAGGATATTTGACCAAAATTGGACCAGTGGTACTAAAACTGTGAAAAAAAGAAAATTTCTCATCAATCTTCTAAATGTTCCACTTTAAGAATTCATAACTTTATACCGGATTTCCGGATTTTCACTTAAAATACAGTTTTGTAAAGCTCAATAAGAAAAAAATCTTCAAATGGATATAAGTTAGGTTAGATAATTTTTGTGTGACAGAAATAAAAACTCAAATATATCGTCGATTTTCTATATGGTTCATTTTGAAAATTCGTAGCTCTATACCGGATTTCCGGATTTTCACTTGTAATACATTTTTGTAAAGCTCAATATTATTTTTATACAGAAAAAATTCATCAATATTATAGAAATTAATATAGAATATTTTTGGGCGAATAAAGAAAAACCCAAATTTTTCATCAATTTTCTAAATGCTCCACTTTGAAAATTCGTAGCTTTATACCGAATTTCCGGATTTTCACTTAAAATGAAGTTTTGTAAAGCTCAATTTTTCCTCTATTAAGAAAAAAATCTTGAAGTGGATGGAAGTTAGTTTAGATAATTTTTGTGCGACTGGAATAAAAAACTCAAATATTTCGTCGATTTTCTACACGGTTCATTTTGAAAATTCGTAGCTCTACACCGGATATCCGGATTTTCACTTAGGATACAGTTTTGGAAAGCTTAATGTTATCGTTATTACGAAAATTAATACCTCGAAAGTTACTTTAGAATTTTTCTGATCAAATTAAAAAAAAGTGGATTTTTCAGTTGGTATTAAAAAAATTAAGTACATACATACAAATTAGTGTAGAATATTTTTGACTGCTTAGGAAAAAATAAAAAATTCTAATTTAATTTTTCTTTTAAAATGTTGTTGTGAAAAATTTATAATTAACACTCTACTTCAAGATGTAATATCTAGGTAAAGGGCTGTGATTTCGCTGCCTCAAGTCATGTAATCAATGATTTAAAATATTACTTTGATGATAAGTGATACTACTGATAAGTGATGAATCCAGAATAACATCTTCCTTTATTTATGGTGTAATAAAAACCAAGGTTTTTTTTTTAATTATTGGCACACTCTGAAAGATATTTTTAGGGTTTTCTTATGAAGTAAAAAAATATCAAATTTAGTTTTCTAATTTGTGACTTAGATCTAAATTATAATTATTTACAATTTATTAAAATAAACTTAATTGAAGTACCTATTTATTAATTTTTTTCTAATATTGACTAAACTTACTTAATATAAATTACATGTATATCTTACTGTAGATAAGAAAAGCAATACAGAAATCTTATTGAAAATTGTACACCACATAGAAACTAAATTGATTTCTTTTTACTTAACCATCAGCGCCTGGTTTCTGGCGCCACCTAGACATTATCTAATACACTAATTTGTGGGTGGATGACATCACATTACACAATAATGAATGTGATGATGACGTCTATTTGAGAGATAAGATTAAGGAATCCCCCTGTCTCGTATTTGCCTACACAAATACTATGAGATATCATATACCATGTATTAATAAACAAGCATTAGACACATCACACACAATGTGGTGTTAAATGTACATACATTATATCTGTAACCTGTAGCGTTCATTAAATAAATTTAGGTAAGTTTATTTAGAAATTGCTAGACCTATGTCTAGTTACGCACACTATTTGATCATCTGGGTATTTGTTTAAAACATTTATGACGTATAGACGGAATTGATTTGTTTGAAAAAAGCTCCAACAGATTTTTACTTGCGAATTTTACTAGGAATGGTATTGTTTTGAGCGTCATTGAAATGTAAATATTATTAAAAAACAAATAGCGACATAGCATCTGTAGTTTGATTCCGGATTGTTACACGGATCCTTCTTTATTTATAGAATTACTATATAATTAATATTGCTATTTCAGATATGATATATCACACTAATTTAAACAAATGTTTTGAATTACTGAGGTACTAGGTAGGTACTAACTTTTTGTGTTTCATATAATATGATACACATTAAATGTTAAATAGTCAATGACAAAAATTACGCAAACACCAAAAACCTTGTGTGCCGTATTTTTTTATTGTTTATGACGTTAAAACATTAATAAAAGGTATACACGAATTTTAACATTTCAGTTTTCGAATTTATTCTATTTTTAACACAAACTTAAAACAATTGTAACCAGTTCTTGTAATGTTAAACTACGTACATATATCTCACAAGTAAGTAGTAAAGAAGAATAGAATAATTTTAAATTAATTACCGCGCTTGTATCATTTTTATTTTCGTTTTAATTAAACTAATTAAAAATTATTTATGTTGACCGTATTGTGGGCAGAAAACCCAATAGAAAAAAACTATTTTAAAATTGAGTATCTATAAATTTTATTTTAACATGGGTGATGTTATTTTATTATATTTATAAAGTGTAGAAGCATTTTTCATCGATTAAATCATTAGAGTGCTAAAATATAATGCGATTTATGCCGCTACACCCAAACGAGTTCCTGTTAATAAAATTAAACAATGCATTAACTAAATCAAATTGTAAACATTTATTGAACAAAATACTTTTTAATTATAGAAATTCATCATAGTACAAAAAGATTGTTATGAAATATTTGAATAGTGAATTTGTCTAACATTATTTTGTGTATCCACGAATAATCTTTTCAAATTTGTATGTCAGTCATTCAAGCATTTCAAAGTCCATTTTGCTCAAAAAATGCAAAAGTTTTGAAACTTGGACACAAGTTTGAAAACGCTAAAATAATATTAAATCCAAATTTGCAACCCGTTCGGATGACCGGAATATTGTCAAAAATTGAAAAGACAACAATTTGCAATATAGGTTTTGGTACAAAATTGCAAAAGTTATCCAAACTTGGACAAATGTTAAGTGGCTTATTACAAATCTTCCTTTGAGTCTGCAACCTTTTTTGCTAAACGAAACTTCCATTTTTATTAAATAATTAGCAAATTTTCTTGTAATTTTTCGTACAAAATTCCAAAAGTTATGCAAACTTTATGTAATACTTATGATACAGTCCTGAACCCACATGCCAATTTGCATAAATTTTTGAGGAACGGATTTTTTTTATTTCTTTATTACTCAGGGCGGTGAATTTTTTAACAAAGGGCGGTCAACAAAATGCAAAAGTTTTCAAACATGGTTGCAAATGTTCGTTACACAGATGCAGACTGTACTTTGAATTTGCAACCTTTTCATACCTCCGGAACTTTGTTAAATTGATAACATCATGTAAATAATTCCAATTTCGCATATCGGAAATATTACAAAAGAGTTGCAAATCTCAAATTATATTTGCCTATAATATTATTGAAAGTACTTCTCAATTTGCAACCTCATAGCAAATCCGGAAAATATTTTTCCTGAATTTTATTTACGCTAGGTTAGTAGCGAGTGAGAGTGAGAGATTTGCCTTGCCTATAGTGGTAAATATTTAATAAAAATCGAGGTTCCGTTTAGCAAAAAAGATTGCAAACTCAAAGGAAGATTTGTAGTAAGCCACTTAACATTTGTCCAAGTTTGCACAACTTTTGCAATTTTGTACAAAAAGCTATTGCAAATTGTTGTTTTTTCAATGTTTGACAATGTTCTGGTCATTCGAATTTAGATTTAATATTATTTCAGAGTTTTCAAACTTGTGTCCAAGTTTCAAAACTTTTGGAATTTTGTTTATCTTTTTTGCGTGAATGACTGGCCTATATCCAACACCCACCAAAAATAAATACTTAAAGCTTTTTGAGTTTTTTCTACTCGTTTTACAGTTTGATATGGAAATTGTTCAAAAATAATATGACGTACATATTATTATTTATTGATGATTAATAGATAGGTAATTAAATGTCGATATATTCCCATAATCTTGGGAATACTTCAAGGACTCCTGCTTGTTGTGGGTTTTTAAAGAAAATCAAATATAAGACTGAAAATAAAATTTAATGAAGATGAAAGAAGATTAGTTCTTCATTGCTGAGTAGTATTAAAGGAGAATGAAATGTTGATTGGAATCTGGAATTTACCATCATATTTTTATAAAGTTGCTTTTAATAAGTGATGAGGTGATATATATCACCCGATATCTTTTCATTTAAAATTATCACTGGAATACTTAGTTTTCAGTCAGTTGATAACTCTTTAAAGTTAACTTCCTTTCATAGGTACAATTATAAAGATGATGTTAAGTTAAATGGTTAACTAATGATTGAAAAATTTGCACTTGGTTCAGGTAAATTAGCATTTTAGCGCGTAATGAACTGCTATAGTTGCAGGTAGGTCAAATGGATTGTAGAATGAAGGCTCGAAAACCTCTATTCTCAACCGATGATGAAATACTACCGAGAAACCACCCCTTTGCGTGACTCGCCGCGAGTTTTGTTGTTTCTGCCAAATGGTGTATTATTCGACAAAAATGAACTGGAATAAAAATATATAAAATCTGCACAAGAAAGAACCTTTTTAAATTTATGGCATTATGTAGGTATTATGTTGAAAATAAATGTCCGTAGCCTGTAACTTCATGTACCACAAATAAAGACATCAAGACTGCAGTTATGTACCTATAGAATTTGGTGTCTCAGATGTTCGTCAGTGTTCCGATAGTTTTTACTAACAATCACAGGCAATATTTCTTAACACAAATTTTCTACAAGTACCAACTAGAACTCAAACTAACAATCAGCATGATAGCGATTTAACGCTCGAATGTTTGTTCTTATCCTCAAGACCTCAAGTTCTTTTGCCTACCAAATTCTGCAATTATTCGGACAAATCAATAAATATTTTCATATTTTTATAATTGGAACACGCTTTTTTCTTCTTTCTTAAGAATTCTTTCCAAGACTTATTACTAGACTTGCCTTTTATTTGGTATTCAAAATGCTCAGCGGTTTTTACCGTCCCCGTCTCCTGCATTCTGCATCTTATAGTATCTCTAGAAATTACACCACACCATTATCAGCAAACCGTATATCGCATTTCTCTCAATATTTATAAAAAAATTTGCATCTCTTGCACATCAAACGTGTGCGAATTGCGCTAGAAATAGAATGTTTTTCTCATCACATTCTATTTCGTTCATTGCTCACTTAACAGGTGTTGATTAGTATTTTTTCACGAGTACACTATCTTATTGTTAATGAATTATCAAAGACGCAAGGGGCGGAGCGGTTGCAATTGCTGTGCATACATAAATGTGACTTATGTGAATATGTATTTCACTTTTAGGGTTCTTGACCTAGCTCTTGTTTTGAGAACCACCATTTATTCAAGGTTATTTATCTGTTGTACAAAATCATAAAAGTGACATTAAAAATGTTGATGCATTTCTCATGTTTATAATAAAATTATAACTGATTTGACAATTTGTTTATGTACCACAACAGATTATGATAAAGGAAATGCACAGATAAAGAACCTGTTCACCAAAACCATAAACTATGCTCAACTCAAATGTCGAACAAATTATTGCAGACAAGCAATTCTGCAGGTACAGCATTTTTATATACAACCTCTTATTGTAATGTTATTGCCTCTACTTTAATTTTCAATGTCTATTTACCCCAAATCAAATTTTTTACGAATACTCATGTTTTAAAAGCCTTTAACAAGTTATAAATTAAGTACTCCTATTATTTTTAGCTTTTGTATTATTACTGAGACACATACAAGAATTTATAGTCATATCTTAATAATAAATTAAATCTATTCTTACAGTAACTATTTTATCTATTAAGTACTCGTCGTAGATAATAAATTAAAAAGGTTAGTCAGTGATAGTGTAATCGCTTATTTAATATTTGCATAAATATTCTTTTACTTGTTTTATAAGGTTAGTATTGTTCCTTATTTTATTTTTATTATAAGTAATAATCATTTTAAGATTGGTTTTTCTATAACTAATTTACGTAAAAAGAATTCCACTGGATGTTGATTTGACTCATGGGAAAGCATTTTGGTATTGTGTTTATTGAAAAAAATTCCAACATGATTGTAATTGTATATTAATTATTTATTTATATAAAATATGTAGTACCTAATATAACTCTAAAAAAATCAGCGATAGTTAGTTCTATAATTTGTTAAGATTCAATCATATATTCCTGCAAGATCCTTTTTTCCAAATCTTATCTGCGACTTCCGGTTAGAAATTTCTTAATTTAAGTGGACCCCCTACACAGTTCTTGGTACTTTTTAATTCCGTTATTCATAGAAACTTCAAACCTAACGAAAAATACATTTAGAAAGTCTTTTATGCCGGTTTCATAATTTGAATTTTGCGGAATCCTATTGGTCAATCTCTATTCTTTATTAAAACTCGGCCAATAAGATAGTACTATTCTCTTATTGAATATTTATTTGAAATTTGTGGAATCGGGCATAAGTGTATTTTGTATTCTTACAATTATAAAATTAAAATGGGTTTTTAATTTTTATGAATAAAATGGTTAGATTCTAAGAAAGAAATGTATTTATTGACGTCTTGGTTTGTAAAGATGCAAATTCGATCCTGAACAGGAGTTCATCATGAGCATCGATCATTTTAGGAAAAATGAAAGATGCGCATAATGTTCTAATAATAATGGAATTGATAGGGGTAGATAATTAAAATATTTTAATTAAAAAACTTTTTTTAACTGCTCTCTATGCCATAACTTTTGGAGCTTTTTGTAGATATTTGGATGTTTTGAAATATTATCAAATCTATACGCTATATCATTTTAAATTTTTTTAAATTTTAATCATAGTATTTCTTTTTAAATGCACTTAATTAAAAGAGTGATACTACGGATTAAGCAAGATATATCTGCATGTTAATATTATTCTTCTTAAAGTGCGTCACCTATATCGCTATCATCACAGCCACAGCCATCCGAACCTTATTGCAGCTCGGAATAGTTGACTGCTGCTACAATAAGCAAATCAGTCTCTTAGGTTTTTGAGCCAAGACATACGACGTTTACCAATACTTCTCTTGATCTTCCTCTGAACTATCAATTGTAGAAGTGTATAGTTGAGGCCTCTCATTATGTGGTCTAGATATTGAAGCTTTCCCTTTTTTATGGTGCTAATTATTTCGCTTTTTCCAATGTTTCGTTAAAAATAGATTCGCTATAAAGGTTAAATAGGAGTGGCGATAAAATGCATCCCTGCCTCACGCCACGTCTTATCTCCATTTCCTACGTTAGGTGGTTTTTAACTTTTGAATTAGCCCTTTGACCCCAATATAGGTTACTGATTATTCTCACGTTGTCCAAGTCAATGTTCTTGTTGAGGAGTAGCTGGAGTAATTTATCAAGCATCACTTTATCAAAAGCCTTTTTAAAGTCTAAGTAACATGCAAACACATTCTGATTTATGTCCAGACAGCGTTGGAAAAGAACGTCCCGAGTCCTCCACGGAATCCAATTCTTCTTAATTTTTTTTCCACCTTTCGGATAAGAATCCCACATAGTGCGACTATACAATACATTACTTATCTAGTTCGTCATATTTTGTGATGATTCGACAAGAAAAGATAAAAAGGGTTGATTTATTTTTTCCAAATTTCGAAAAAACTTTAAAATATATTTCTGAAATTTGAAATATAGTTATATTACTTTACAAAATATAATTTCGTTTACATTTATTTGGAAATAAATTATTTTCAACTACATTCACAACCCCCACAAATTAGTGAATCCGGTTTACATAACTCTTTCAAAAATTAAGGATCATTAACATCTAAAAATCATGCACCCTACGATGCAAGATTAAGTGAAATAAATTTTAATCACAAAATGATGTTAGGCATTTTTGATTTCTCTCATTCAATCTTGCATCATCATAAGTGGATTTGCAATTAAAGAGGGTAAATGATGTAGTCATAAATAGATCTGAATGACTTCTATTTTTTGAGTCCAATGTGGCTTAAATCGGATACAGAGTTATTAATTAGAAAAAATTTTAATAAACAAACTTGACCTATAGAGAAATTATATAAAGAGAATTATGTAAATAAAGCACATAATAAAGAATTTATATCTGATTCATTTCATTTCAATTATCTCTTTCTCCGCACCGTACCTACACAGCGTGTAATTATGATTCATGCTGTCGTTGACGACGACCGTCAAGGTTCAATTGGAATAACACTTGGAATTCATATGTAATTTTCAGAAATCCTAGTTCCTTCCAATTACATAGCACTATTACATAAAAGTTAGACGGGAAAATTTTTTACGTCAAAGGAAATTTAATATCTGAAATGTGTTATAGGTGTGCGTATTTTTGGATAACTGGAACTAATACAATTTCATTGTCGTACTATTTCATTCATAGAATAATTCTAAGTAAATCACTGAGCGGAATTTTAATAGGGGTTTTCATTGTCAATAGTATTTTTTTATTTCTGTGTTAGTCATGATGAAAAATACCCCGTTTGATTTTTACTGGCGCACTCATAAATATTTAAATGTAGTTACGCTACACAACTGCAAGTTTTAATGCTTTTTTGTGAATTAAGGATAAATATTTGAAAATAATTATTGGATCTATATTTTTCGAACTTCATTCATAGACTGATGTATAGGGCCAGGAATTTATATTTTTTAAGCCTGCATATTGAATGTATTCATAATTTTATAATAATACAATTATTAGATTATTATTGTCCATCAATTCCAATACTTTTTGGTCCAGTAGGTATAAGATTAATAGGTATTTTAGATACCTAAATAGTCTATTTAGCCCATGCCTTATCACTGCATCGTGTTACCATTAACCTGTGTTGCTATTATATGTCTATTAATTGTAGGTGTTAATTAGATTATGCTAATTGCTTCACCTACTCGTAAATAATGATAGTAATGATTCAGTGCACCAACTAAATCACCTTATAAATCTAAATTGTCATAATCAATGTACTTAAACCTACTCAGGTACTAATGTAAGAAATGGGTTTTTTTTAAACCAGGGGATTTTAAATAATACCAAAATTTTATTTATTAAATATCGTAGAGCTCATTAAGCGTACAAATAGACCTAATTACATACAATACATATTGTTTTAGAATACATAATAGTAAATTGAATATGGTTTCTTTTTTCTAATAATGAATCATCAATATCCAGATATAAAATTGCACAATCCGTTTTGGTATACATAATGCTTCAAAAATTTATATTACTTTTATAAGTTTAATAAGTATGCGTGGTTTTAAGTCTCACTGCAAAAACATTGCATATATAAATATATTTAAAATATTTAATTTATGTTACCACAAGTGAACATGTGAAAGCTGAAAGGCAATCCAATGCAAGTTCAAATGCAAAGAAACTAGAACGACAATTCCTTTATGCATGTGTAATGTGCAAGCATAATCAGATATACAAAACTGATTTTGAAATCTCATAACAAAGTGATGATGAGTTATGTAAATTACATCTCACAAGCTTAACCTCAAATAAATGTTTATAATAATGGATATTTATTGATGGAATTTTATATACCTAACTAAAGTTGTTTATCGGTGAAGAACTATACTTAATGTTTGTATTTAACTTAAGAAAATCAATTATCACATCAGTTTTTCATTTAATAATGTGATATATCTCTATAGAAAGAAAGCACAATTTGAATTTTCTTCCGGTTGAAGGAGCTTGCATTAGACAATAGATTTATCCTTTCTTCATGCACATTGTGAGGAAAAATATACATGGTATTATGTTATTAAAGGACAATTTCTGACGGGGTAAAAGGGATAGTTAATGTAATGAGAATAAAACATTCTTTTTATTATGATTTCGTTTGGAAAATAGACGACTTTAAAGTTAAGTAATGAGGTTTCTTAGTTCTGTTTAAAAATTAAGAATCATTATTTACGGTTGTTCAGGCACTTGTCCCATTTTTTGTGATATATTTAAACCTCAACAACTCCGGTTATTGTACATTGTACAAATTTGATATTCCACTCATTTTACATAAAAAATACACGCTTTTCACTGAACTTCTACTATTCTTCCCGCATAAGAAAAAAACCATTAACCTTTGATGGCCTATAATTTTCAAATGTACCAATACTTTAGTTCGAATGCTTAAACTATTTAATTTTATACAGGGTGTTCCAAAAAAAAGGTAAAACTTTTAAAGAGTATGTACCTAGGTAGTATAGGTCGAAACAAGTCGAAAAGTCTTAATCAACATAGGTCCGCAAATCTACGGTTAGTTACAGAAAATATTAACGATTTCATTAGTTAAGTGTTCTTTATTTTTACCCGAAATTGTCAAGAAAATCAAACTTTCGAGGTTATTTTGGTTCAAGAAAATTGATCATTGCAAGACTAGTACCTACTGTAATATTTTACAGTACTACTTTAAAAAATAGTACTGTATTGATCGTCATGTAAAATATTACGATATGCTAGTCTTGCAATGATCAATTTTCTTGAGTCAAAATAGTCTTGAGAGTTTGACTTTCTTAAAGGTTTCAGGTAAAATATTATACATAACACGTCATGAAAATTATTATTCCAGGAAGCAGGAAAGTTTTAAAGTACTCGTCCTTACAGCCCCGTACTCTCAATAATGCTTCTCTTCGTCCTGTAACAGATAATTTTCATGACTTGATATATAAATAACTATTAATACCTAGATTTTGAGACAAAATAATTAAATTAAAGATGTTCAAAGTGTCCTCCCTCCATTTCGGTGCAAACAGTGCTTCGTCGCTGTAAGCAAATTTTGGATCTTTCTAAAATTACGGCCATTTGTCGAATTGTTTACACTCCTCGATCAATTCGCCGTCTTAATTTGTCCAGGTTATTTACAAGCACGCTATATACACTAAACTTTTTAAATAATCCCAAAGAAAAAAGTCGCATGGAGTTTAATCAGGTGACCTGGCACGCCATGCAACAGGTCCTCTAACTAAAGTAGTAGAAACATGAAGTCGCTCTTATTTCCGTAACCGTGGATTTGACCTATGTTTATTAAGAATTTTCGACTTGTTTGTGCCCATACTACACATCACTCGTATAAAGTTTTATCTCTTTTTTTGAACACCCTGTAGATACTTAAATAAATTATTTTGTGAAATAAAATATTGATATCTAATTTTGTCTGTATTGATTGGTCTACATTGAACTTGTCTTTAACTTTGAACCCACACAGTTTGGAAAAATCCTAGGCTCTAGAGTCTCTAGGACCTTTAAAAGGACTAACGAAACACTAACGATTTGCGCATTTCCACATTTTTACTTTCTTGTACGAAATAATAAGAAAGTATAGAAATCGTGAATCCATTTTGACAATTTTCGCCATGATGTCTGTCTGTCTGTATCCACCATAACTAAAAAGCGAGTTATCGGATTTGATTCAAATTTCATATTTAAGAGTTTGAACAAAATTGTGGGTGCCACAAGTGGTACTTACCTGAAGACATTTTTAGGTTTTCTAGGAATATCTAGAAAAATAAACAATTTATGAGATTTTTTTATTCTTTAACATTGATTTAGAATTAAATTTTGAACAAATTTTGTTTAAACTTTTTTTTGAAATTCCGTCTAAAAATATCAAAAAACGCGATATTCTTAGAACACTTATATTTCTCATAGCGCGCGTTGATCATTGAATCCGACGATCTAGGTAGACTAGACATAGAGGCTTGGCTGCCAAACGGAAGGTCCCGGGTTCGAATCCCAGAAGAACCATTAGTTTTTTTTTTATTTTACTGGTTTCTATGGTACCGAAAACAATAATAATGACTAAATAAATGTGATTTTATACCGACAGATTTTTTAAGTGAGTAATAGGTCAAAAATCTAAAATAAAACACATTGTTGTCGTAAAATTCGGTTAGAATGAGTGGGACAAGGACAGATTTATGTGTATTGCAATAAATGCGACAGAGACTATTTGAAAATTGCTGGAAAACCTCAAAATTTTTACAAGAAATTTAATTTAATTTCTTTAGGAAAAGTAATTGTGATACTATCCGTATAAGAAAATCATGTGTTGGACACATCAGATATTTTCCCATCTCATTTACGGGTACGTAGTACGTACCTATAAATATTAAGAACTCTATCAAGAAACATGCTATGCATACTAGTTATTGACATTTTATACGAAAAAGTAGCTAAGCGGCAATAAATTTTTTTAGTGTATCTGCAATGCACACTGACTTGCAAAAAAAATCGCGTACACTAAATTTACATTTTAGTCGGCATTGATTTTAAATTGTCACTGTCGATATTATAAATAAAATATGTAGTTGAAAAATATAAACAATTTTTGCAGACCAGTATATATCCGCGATATCTCCAAAATTTTGAATTCGGTAAGATATTTAATTTGACAAGTCCATACTTTCCGTGTTTTTTTTATTATTTTCTTGAAATTTGAACAGTTTGTACAATTTTTAACAGTTACAATGATGGTAAAATATTGAATATTAAAATTCAAGCATAACATTTCCAATTTTGATCCAAATTTTTTTACTAAATAGTATCTAGTATATCTGGGTGTGGCTATATGAAGTTGTGGGATCGTGGAATCAAATTTACCCTGGGGCCCCTCATTTTCTTTTTATAAATTACAAGATTTATTACACTTACTAAATTTTACACATAATTTTTCTTTTGACAACGAGTCCGTTTAGAATGTTTCGTATGAACTTTTTTCCGAAAATGAGAAGATATTTTTGTGCTTACTTAGGAATCATTCTATATACTTAACTTGCTCTATTTCGACAAACGTTGATTGTTCGCTTTACGCTCATTTTCTTTGCCGAATTATTAGTAAAAGTATTTCTTCGAATTTCTATTGATTTTAGGATAATGTAGAACCGAAAACTCAAATTAAGTTAATAACATTTTAATAACAAATAATTTGTTGTGGTATACAGTTGCAGGATTTTCTTTCGATATTTCGATCAATTTTTGTCCAACAATAAGCACATTTAAAACATTTACAAATTTGTTCAAACTTTTAAATAGTTAACAACAATTATGCCCGATTCCACAAACGTCATAAAAATATTCAATTAGAGAATTCCACTAATTATGGTTCTTATTCCCTAAATTTTAATTATAGATTAGCGATGAACCAATTGGAGTTTCTAAAATTAAAATTAATCAGAAAATAGTTAATTATGAGTTTAAAACACGTTTGTGGAACTGGGCATTTGAAACAAATTTTAATATATTCGTATCTTTGCACAAAAAACATGTTCTAATGGTATACTGTTTGTTTCAGGATTATCCAATTCGTCAATAAGGTGAGTTTACATGTTTTCATTAAATATTCTGTAAACATCATAATATACGATACAAAGAGTTACCTCTCTTATGTAACGTTAAAATCTAATAATTGTTAACTGATTTTAACAGTTATGATTTCTTTACAAGTTCAATAAAATATGCAAAATTATGTTTATTTAAGATAATATTATGGCAGAACAATTTTTCATTATATCTTTATAGTTTTTATACATGGGTTTGTATATTATTAGATTCAAGGACTGTGGATTAGCCAGTATTCAAAGTACACTTTCGCGTATTACTCACGAAATTATATTTTGTTTTTAATTACTTTAGATGACAAGATACGCCAATTATATAAACATAATCATTAATTTAAGATTTATAAATAGAATTACTAAAAATCTTTGTATTGTGGTGACATATACAATTTACAATAGTAATTTGAACTATGATACTATAACATTTTTGATTACTATCTGCTAAACGAGCATTTAACATTATGGAAATAGTGTTAATATTAATGATCTATCAAAATGAATTAAAATTAAAATTCATTTATCAGGGACTAGACTATTATAAAACATATCAAACCAATTAAAATTAGTTATTTATGTATTAAGGGCGTAAAGAAGCTTTTATGGCGCGAAGCCTTATTTCAAGCCCGAGGCGTACGAGACTGTACGGTCACCATATTTAAATAATCTTATTATTTTTCATTGATATTTTTGGGATTAAAAGGTGAAAATGCCCTAATAATAAAAATGAGGATTTTTATTATCTTTATAAAGTGGGAAACTGTACGCCACCGAATTACTAAACAACTAGAAGTATAATCAAACACGGACATTCAAAATGAGAACCATATTCAAAATTTCTCAAAATAAATGTACTTATTCAAAATTCTTCAAAATCCATCTATCTGAGTTGCTATGCCAATAATGGATGAATATGTGACTCTGTAAGTTTTGGCCAAACTCGCAAGTTTCCATCCTCCTTTATACACGATTCTTGAAATCAGTGGAATCCATTTCCCATGGGATTTTACTGTTTTCCCAAAAAAGAACAAACAATAACAATCAAACCATAGTAACATCCTATGGGAACTGGATTCCACTGATTTCAAGAATCGACCCCCTGGAGTATAATAGTATATTATACTACCACGCTATAATGAAAGCTATTATTCCTGAGGATGAAAATTACAACTCGAGCGAGCGAAGCGAGCGAGTGTAACATCCGAGGGAATAATAGCCATTATAAGTCACTCGAGTTAACCCGATCACTTAAAAACGCGTTCGTTTATTAACCTGGTAAAACTAATCCGTGTTCGAAAAAGTAAAGTATGTAACTCGATCCACGACTCCGGTTAACTTTTTGTAATCCGCTCTTGAAGCAGGGTTACTTGTGAACCGCATGCGCATTCGCATTTTATAACAAAGTTTGTTGACATAAAAACTGTCAGCTCGTCAGTTGTACAAAGATGTTTATTTGTATGTTCGTTTATTGCCATGATCGAGTAGTTACCCCTGTTAACCTATCATGTGATTAGAAGTAATCGAGTTAGTAACCCAGAGTGACTTTCCGAAAACGCCTATAGTGAGTTGTATACTATACTTTATCTACGACGAAAATCCATCTTCAATATCACTTTCCACATTTTTCATTATAAAATGACACAACACGTACAACACTATCAGTATTTTGACAATTATTTATTTACACTGACATTTTGTTTGTCTTGGTTTCTATGGGTATTTTCAATTTCACAGAAATTGTGATTGTTATACAATTTTTTCATTGGTTTACAAGTATGGAATAATGGAATTTGTATGGAATAATGAGATTCATTATATTGCAAAAACCACAAATATAATGCATATATTATATATTAGTCGTAGATAAAAAGTATAATTCAATGGCTACGTGCACATTTTTTAAAAATGATATCAACAGATTAAGGGTTGCAATATTTCATATAGGTATGTATTTTATCATTCATCATTAAATTTTATTCAATTCGATATTCCCGTCTTAGATGATTCATTTCAACATCGAGCTATGTTGGTAGGTATCAACTATAAAAAATTCAAACTATTTGTATAATAATTATTATGAATCATATCCATGTTTACAGCGGGTAAATTATTATCATGATCAATTTTTACAAAATTCTGTTTCATTTTTGCACAATTTAAGAATCAAACGAAATTAACAAAATTTTTCGAGCGACAAGACAGATCTCCAAATATCCCTACAAAAAACAAATAATCATGTTTAAGCCCGGTTATCAACATAAATTCTGTGTTGCGCCTATAACGAAAACATTGTGCACCTTTTTTTGTAGCAAAGTTCGTTTAAATTTTATTATAATAATAAAATTATTTAAGTATCTGTGGGATGAACGGTTTCGCAAAAAAGTGATTTCGTTTTTGACGTTGAATCTTCTACTGAGTCTTTATAACTTTTTTGTTTCATAACTAACTCTTGGCATACCTATATAATTCTTTTTGGCCAAAATTTGATTTACATTTCAATATAGGTAGGTACAGAAAAATTACGTTTACAACGCGTATTGTCTTGAACAAATAAATATGTATTTCCTAAGTTTTTTCAGTCATGGGATTGGCGAACTCGCCTACGATCCACACGGTCAAATTTCCCATTCGTGTAAAAAGTACTACATTATCCACTTATTACATCAATAACTGTTTTAGCATCTGAAATATAAAATAAACTTTACTGGTGAAGCTCAGTAGGAATATCCCTAAAAAATCATAGTGAAATTCCAAGAAAATTTCAACCTGTAGATCTTTTGTTATTGCATCAGTCATTCTATAATAATATAAGGTTCAACAGCTTGTATGACTTAATTTCATAAAAAAGAATTGCTAGTAGACTTTCTAAGCACACTGCGTTCATCTATGTAGTTCTGCATAACTCTAGAATAGTTATCTATCAAAAAACTGGTAATGATAAATCAGGAGATCTTGGCGGCGAATTTAGTTAATTATACGTCTAGCTGTATGGACTATGGGTCCGTATTGTGCACAATAAAATAAAACATGTACTGTCTCACATCCTTTCCAAAAGCTCAAGTAAATTTTATGCGACATACTTAAAATTTCCTCAAAGGTTTCAGTGCAGTATATCTAATTCAGATCTGGATAAGGACATCCTAAGCATATAATAAAACAGCAAGTAGGTATATGATTGTTAATATATCTAACTATAGGTACTAAATTGATTACCTATTGTTATTATGTAGGTATGCTAACCACATGAGTATATTTATATTGGCAATAATGAATGAATGGTGGATGTGTTTTAGTTCGTATACATGTGTATACCTAGGCCAAACAGATGAAGAGGCATGCGAAACCACACGAGACTCAGTGGCGTGCGTCACGACAGGATACGTGAGGACGTGCCCTAGCACGTGTAGACGTTGAGACAGGAACAATCAACTTCAAATATTAATGAACTTTAAGGTGTTTTAGGAATGTGTGGTTCTTTTACGACTTTTCTTAAGAATTTATAATTAAAAGTTTCAGTGTAGGTAAATTTTATAAATGACTATTATTGCAAAATTATAAATGTGAGTATTTTATAAAATATTATACACAAATGTTACAAACAGAAAATATCTGATGTGTGTCCAGCACATGCCTTCTTATGCGATGGGGATGTAGTTCTGATCTTTGGAAAGTATTGTCCATGTCTGATATTTTATTAATGGAGTTATTAGCAAAAAACGAACGCGCCCCTAAAATTGAATATGTTGTTGAATCACCTTGAGATTATGCTCGTTGAACCCTCACCCAACTGTGTGCAAAAAATTTCCCAAATATTTAATTTTGACCTTAACTTATCTTCACTGGACTAGTAATATAGAATAGAAGAAATCATTTCAATTGTTTTCTAATATGAAGCAAGCGTTCTCATGGGGCAAGCTATGGGAGTGAGAAAGACAAATAGCGCCCGGAGCAACTATTTATCTTTCACATTAAATTTCCTTATCTTTTTAGATAGCTTTTCCTTTAGTCTAGATTATCCACTTTTTCAAGCACTTTTAAATTATAAATTGTCTATGGTGATTTGTGGTAGTAAGAAATGCTAAAGAGGGGGAATTCTTTATCACTTCCACAATGTGTATTATGTGACAGGATAAAATAGGCTAGTGTTTAGTCCTATTAGCCTATCCTATACTAGTATATTTATTTGTCATTCCTATGCATCAAATGATTCATTGGCAAAACTGCAAATCTGAAAAATAAAAAATAAACTTTTTCAAAGGTACGTACAAGTTTACATAAACGTTCTGAAAAACCACTGTCTTAATGATATTCAAAACTAGGTTTTAAATTTTCAACTAAACTAAACTATATCTACATAAAATCGGCTGTGTGTTGAAAAATATTGTCATACCTTTTTGGATAAATACAGGCACTAAATAAAATATTTACATAAGACTATAAAATAATGGAAATGGACTTATGTTTTCTCCTTTTACATTGTTATAAACAATATGAACGCTACTTTTAACAAAAAATCAAATATGTAAGACAAATATTTTTTTTACTTAGATATAAAAAAGCCATTTTTCTACGACCTACACATGAATGTTCTATTTTTTCCCTAGTGAGAAAATATCAAATTTCAAATTAATGATTTTCTTCACTTTCAATAGAATATTTTATGAGTCGGGAGGAACGGACCAAACTCCAGGGGGTCGATTCTTGAAATCAGTGGAATCCATTTCCCATAGGACGTTACTTATGGCTTGATTGTTATTGTTTGTTATTTTATGGGAAAACAGAAAAATCCCATGGGAAATGGATTCCACTGATTTCAAGAATCGACCCCCAGGAGTGTATTGTACACGTGAAAATAATGTAAAAACTCATATATTCTTATCCGATTTTCATTTGTTTTCAAGTTATAGGTAATTACAAATAAACAAAATTTCATAGATTT
Source organism: Pediacus dermestoides (assembly GCA_963942485.1). Lineage (NCBI taxonomy): Eukaryota > Metazoa > Arthropoda > Insecta > Coleoptera > Cucujidae > Pediacus > Pediacus dermestoides. The sequence goes on from OZ012627.1 coordinate 9,369,972, forward strand.
ATATTAACATTTTGTTAATCGTAGCGTACTTTTAATAAATGTTCAAAAATACGCCCATTGCCCTCTAAACATTTTCTGCTTCGTCTACGGATGGTGCCTGTTGCTCTTCTCGTTGCTTCATGTCTTCCTTTAATATGCAGTATTACTAATACGTCGAATGAGTGCATCCCGAGTGTCGAATTTTACTTTGCACACTTCATTTTTGAACCAGCCCCATAAACAATAATCTAGTGCTGTGAGGTCTGGAGATCTTGGAGACCAACTAATAGGACGACCGCGACCAATCCAACGCCCTGGAAACTTTTAGTTCAAATGTTACCTGATCAAGCGAAATGTTATGACGTTATACCTTGAAAACTAATGAAAATCGGATGAGAACATATGAGTTTTTTTTACATTATTTTCACGTGTACAATACACTCCTGAAGTTTGGTCCGTTCCTCCCGACTCTCCCTGTATACAAAGCTTAATATAGTAAAAAAATACTACATTATAAATATTTATGACATTTCACTTAAAAAAATAATAAAAAAAATATTTTTGTACTTTTTAATCTATTTTATAAATTACAGTATCGTACAAAAAATAGTATTTGCTACTCGACATGAAATACGTTTTTTTTTCTTTCGTGATATTGCCTCACACTGCTACGAAGCTCGTGCACAAATTTTCACTAACATATTTTTTTCTTTAACATATAACATGCAAATTATTTTATCTCTAATTAATATCTCAATAAAAAGGTAACTACGTTTTTATTATTGCGTTTAATTTGATTATTAACTTATTGCTAGAAAACTATATACATACTATAAATTAAACAATTTGAAATATCTACATCTCAAATAGGTATTACACATATTTTTTATATTTGCATGTACAGCGAAACAGTTCTTCAAGAAATTAGGGTCAAGGTCAATTTAGCGCGCCTCCAACTTTTTGAGAATATTGTCTTGTTTTTGATTATTTTTTTTTTATTAGATTACAAGTACAATGCACTTTTTGTTTTATGTTCTTCAACAAGGTTTAGTTTTTTTAAGGAATTGATTATGGTATGATATGAAAGATTATTGGATTAAGATCTGTCAACAAGAATCGAAATTACTATATTATATTTTACGATTTTTCTTCATAAGATATTCGCGTTTGATAGATTATTCTGAATCATCCTGTTTGACATAACAATTACATACGTATGTATGTACCTACATGTAATATTAATTAGGTACTCATATTTTCGACTGAAAAATGCACAACTGTGACATTCATATTTCTAGTTTATTTTTAAAGATGTGTTATGAAAATGACAGACTGTATATTCCCATATAATATTGATTGATGTTATTGAAATGTTGCGATTGACTTCATATCCTGTAAAATAGCGATATTGAATAAATTAATTTCTCGGTCACCGCCAGGTGCAACTTTATAAACTTGCAATTTTTAAATATGTATCGCATTATTTATTTTTTACTTTGATTATGTATTAGCATGACCTAACTCACACTAAAATGAAATCAATAGAATTTATAGATCGTTTCATGGCAAGTCCATGTTTCTCTTCATTGTAAATACCTCATGGAAAATGAATTGTTCCGATAATCCCCACATATTTTGTTCCATCAGCTTTAACTCTCTTTGACAAAGTTATTCAATGTTACACAATATAGTAAAAATCATCAAAGTTTTAAGATGATTTATAAAAAGAGTCATTACTCTTTCCAATTTTGTGTTACTTTGGAAATCGGTAAGTTGTCCGTTCATATTTTCGTTAAAGAAATGTAAAAAAATCATAAATTCTCAAAGATACATTAATTATTTAAAAAGGTATAAGGTAAATATGTAGGTACTTAATATTCCTAAAAGCTCATCATTTAAAAAAATTGTAAAAGCTGTTGTAAATCTTACAACAAAGCATTATTGTAATTACTGTACACTTTAGGAATGAGTACCTAGGACCTAGGTGAAGACCGAAGGTCAGACCGTAAAGTAAACTCATCACCTAAACGAAAATAATGAGAATTCTAAAACATTCCAAGAAGAGTGACTGATGATGGTCAGGATTTTCCAATTCTATTATTTAAAGTTTGCAACCCAAACGAGACTCCACTTATCTGCATAGGTATCTTATTAATATTTGCCGCCTAACCAAATTTTGTACCGTTGAAGAATATTTTAGTGTTTGTCAGTGTGGATTCGATACCGCACCCAAAAAAATTGTCACCAAAAGTTATGATACATTTATTTTATGTAAATTATTGTCAAGTTGGTCGTTACGATTCATTTATCATGAAATTATTACTTCATAAAATAATACTACCTATATAAAATATGTATCTTTTAGATTGAGCTGAGTTCGAATAAAGTAGCTCGATTATTTATACACACTTATCAAATCTGACTAAAATGATCTTATGCGTTAACACAGACTGAGTTAATTCGAAATAAATATGATTATGAATTAAAGCCCTTAGTACGAATTTCTAAATTGTATGTATAGCCATACACTTAGCCCACTGTAAGTTCGAAGCAACTGTCATAGATTCAACTTTCTTCTAACATTTAGTTTTGATCCTATTTTAATTTTGAGGTTGCGAATTAATTTTACGATTTTTAAAAGCACACTGAAATATGCTCATGTACGAGAGTGGTTTGAAAAGTCCGTGCAAACTCCGAGAGATGACCCTACTTGTGTGTATCAACGTTTTTTTGTTTAGTGGCAGAATTACACCCGCACAATTTCGTGCAGATCCGTCTACATTTCCGTGTTTGGCAATTGTTTGAAAGAAAATCTGAGTGATTAAGATTTAAAATAACGTATGTTTCATAAGTTTTGTCAAAAAATTCAAGGTACGCTAATGAGGTACCTATGCAACTTATCGAGATGGCTTTGGAAACAAAAGTATGTTTGTTTACTAGGCTTCAATTTGGCACATGGAAATCTTTATTCGGTTTGCGAAAAATGTCGTACAAACTGGAAATTACAAAAAGTATTTATAATTTAGTTGGGCAAATGCGTATGGCCTGAAATAGTGGGTATTTTTCAAAACCAAGATATATCAGCTAGGACCGTATATCGAACTATAGCGAAATGCGAATAGGGTATCCCTTGTATGAACCTTCCAAAAAGTGGAAGACCAAGGCTTTTAACTCCTCAGCAGTGCCGAAGAGTGGTAAGAAGGGCTAAAAATAGAGTTGGTGTATCTGTCAGGAAACTAGCCAGGGAGAATTGGACTTCTGGCAGCACTATTTTTAGAATTTTGGCCAGAAGTGGTCAAAAATACCGCAAAAGACAACAATGTCCAAAATAACAAGTTTACTGTTTTAAAAATATTTCTTTTTTAAATTATTAACAAAACTTGTGAAACATACGTTAGAACTAGAATTCCGAGTTGTGATCAAGTATTACTATCTGAAAGGGAAATCGGCCCAAGAGACTAAAAAATGGCGTTAGAAATTACGGCGAAAGTGCCACTTCGATTAGAACAATTTACAAATGGTTGCAAAATTTTCGAAATGATCATATAAGCACAAGAGTTTGTAGAACGGTCTGGAACCCCTGTCTAGGTGACTGACTAGTCAAGAAAACATCGACAAAATCCACGATATGGTCATGGATGGTGCGCGAGATTTCTAGTGCGATGGACATTTCGACCGAACACAAGTACCTATAGTTAATATTTTGCAACAATATTTGGAGTTGAAAATAATACCCGCAGATGGGTGCCGCGGTTGCAGTTAAAACAATGGGTTGCAATAAAGAATCTGCACCGAAGCAAGCGAAGATTGTTCCTTCAGCTGGGAAAGTTATGGCAACCGTTTTTTGGAATTCGCAATGAATTATATACATTGACTATTTGGACAAGTGTAGAACTATCACAGGTACGTCATTATTGGATCGTTTGAACTCCACGCTGAAATTGGCTAAGAAAAAAATCCTTTTCCATCACGATAGCTAACGCACCAGCTTACATCTCACGAGTTGCATTCGCAATATTAGAAGAGTTGGGGTTCGAAAGTGTTGCACATTCCCCAGATTTGTCTCCCTCGGACTTTTACTTGTCCCTTGAAATAAAATAATGGCTAACAGGCAGGAGATTTAATTCGAACGAGGAGGTGATGGAAGAAACGAACGCCTATTTTGAAGAGTAGGACAAATCTCACATTTTAAGGGATCAATAAATTGGAGAAACATTGGACGACGTGTACAAGCTTCAAAGGAGATTATGTTGAAAAATAAAATAGGTTTGTTGAAAAACATTCAGTCGTTTTCATTTTTGCACGGAGTTTTCAAACCTCCCTGGTATACACCATCCCATCGAACTTTTTAGTTCGAATTCAGTCAGCTCGGGCTAATAGCAAGTATATTGTATACGTAGTAAATGTCAAAGTAAAACGTTATAATTGATGTGTTATTTTTAACTTTAACACAAGGATCAAATCAATATCTTAAGAACAGCAATAGAAAAATAATTAATTGCTAGATGATATTTCTTTTAATAAAGCTGTAAGCTCATTATATTGTTTCACTTCACGTATGCTGCAAGTAATTTTAAAACATAACGACATTTTTTGTGAACATCTTATAGGTCACTAGAAAAGGGATATTAATAACGTCTTAAAATATATTGCTTTAAACATACTTGTCAAGAATTAGTATTAGTCCCAAGAAGTCATTGATGAGATTAATCATATCCAAATATTGAATATTTAAAATGGTAATAATTGTTTTTTTTTTAATAAATTGCTATTTATTCCATTTCATGCTCACTTGAGTTTAAATAGTAGAAAACTTTTTTTAATAATTGTCTTTTCAACAAAAGTTAGAGGGATTTTTGAAATTAATATTTTTTTCGATTGCTGCAAAAAAAGTTCCTCATTGTAATCAGCAGAAAAAAATTCTACTAGTTTGCCAATTTTGACGACTTCGTCTCTCCAATAATAACGAAATTAGCAATAGTGTTGATTTAATTTAGGTGGAAACCTAATAATAGTAACTACAAAATTATTCTGTTTCCCGCGTAACTCAAGAAAAACCTCAGGCAGAATTTTATTTTCATCTAGTTTTACATAGCACACCATATTTTTGGTATTAATGATTTTGCGATTCAAATGAATCAGTGAGTAAAGAAGATACATTTTTGATAATATTTGATTTTCATCACGTAACAATGATATCGTGTTTTGCAAACATTATTATTATTAAATTTCAAATAACAAGATTCGTATTTGTCTTATGAAGACTATAAACACTTGTAATATTCTTATCAATGAAAACTCGTTTAAGATCTCTACTTGCATAGTTGATAAAAAGTTTAACCAATCGAGAAAATATGTATAAATTTTGATTTTCAACAATTTAATACCGACTAGGTTTCGGTTTGTATTTCTTTTTAAACCATATTTTAAACCACTTCATTTACTTCACCATTTTACGGATGATGCAAAAATCACAGTTTAAATTCCGCAAAATAATCTAATCTAATCTACCTCTCGTTTCATTAAAAATCAGGCGTTAAGCTTTAGTACCTAGTGCAGTAAAAAAACTCATCAGTGATACTCCCTTTTATGTGTAAAAATGTTAAGTTAGTGTGTACTTATTAGCTTTAACTGTTTAAAGAATATTAACATGATCAATCTAAAGCTATTTCTTAACGTTATTAAGTCAATATTTTACATAATAATCTAAGGAATCAAATCAATTAATTGATGGGATGACTAAACTTCATCAAAGTATAGTTTACTCAGAATAAGACGGAATCTCAATAATAATCAATATTGCAACACAAATTTTAATGCAGTTAACTGAAGTGGTATTACAATAATTATTATGACGCTGATATGTAGTGATGTGTAGGTTGATTGAAGCTGAATTTCCGAAATTTTTTACGTCATGTCATCATTGATTGTTACCAGATTGTTTAGAATGTAAGAATATAATAACCATTAAATAATTGATGTGGTTTAAACCCTGACGCAAACTTTACCGGATTTACCAGAAAAAAATCACACAAATTCCACAATCATACATCACATAAATGTAGGTATGTGGCTTAGACAGAAGGATATGACTTGATATTGTATAATACTACTGCATTTTGAAATTTGCACCAGGTCAGGAACAGACAGGTGAAAATATCTGAAATTAAATAATATATACACAGTAAATGGTAAATTTGAGATATGAATAACTTTCATATACCTACCTACGATAATTTAAAAGGGGATGTATGTATACTTGCAATTTTTGGCGGTTTGATGAATTTCGAAAAAAAAATGGCTAAAATTTAAAGGATTGGGAAATCTGAACATAGCATGGATTTATAGGATGAAATTTCTTCTAATTTCGTCAAAATCAAATTCGCACCATATACCTACTTTTTGACTTTATCTACTTTATTAAGGGTGACCAGACCACTGTAATTTCAGTAGGTATGTTAAATTAAACTATTTTTAAATATTTTTCTACAATATATCTCTACATTACTACATTTAGAACGACAAATTCAGTACAAAAAGATTTCAACTTTTGAGTAGAGAATCATTTCTTTGGATATATCAGGTTTATAAAAAAGTAGTTGCGGAGCTTAATAAAATCAGTACTTTAAGTTTCCGTTGGATAACTTTGAAAGAATTTTCGAATTCATGTTTAGGTATAGGAATTTTTGCTCGAATATCAATATCGGTCTACCAAGATGCGTATTTTCGACTTATTCGGGCTAGACCGGCAAAAACTAGGATTTTTTAGTTTATCGATTGGCATCATTGAAATCATAAAGAAAATTTGTATTTTCCATAGAAACGGATTATTATTTCTGTCATTCGGCTACTACTGTCAGTGTCAATTTTAAGTATCGCGTGTTACCAATATAAAAAAAATCCCTAATACCAAATCTTTAAACAAATATTTTGTAAATTTTATTTATTTAAATAAACTTCGGCACAAAAAATAGTGTGTATTACACGCCTTGAAACTGTTTTGCGAGTACTCGTAGTTGCGGGCCTCGGCCTACGGCCTCTGCTCGCAAACCCTACTCGCACTCGCAAAACTCTAGTTTCAAGGCTAGTTATACAAATTACTATTAAAAATCTGAAATTTGAAACAAAACTAAACGTAAGTAAGCGGTTCTTACTGTTTAGTTACTGATTGTCATGATAGCAAGGTGATAAAATCACTCCATCTAACTGAAGGGTGAAGATAAATGTATTTTTTAATGTTTTTGATATTTGTAAGGTGCTTGAAAAAGTTTCTCGAGTGGTAGAAAATTTGCTTCACTCGATTTTTCATACTAAAGTGATGCTTACGGACCTTGGTGTGTCAATTGTCAACTATTTGTGACACACACTGTAATAACATACTCGCAAAAGTGTACCATTTGTTACATGTCGTAAAAATTTTATTATTTTGTCATTAATTGTCATTATTATTCTACGAGCCCAACAACTAAATGTTCGGACAAAAGTAAATTTGATTGTCTTTTTTTACATACGCGCAAAAGTTATCTAAATTAATTTCCATAATATTGATTGTTTTTTCTGTTATAATGCCAACATTTGGTTATATAAAAACGTAAATTTCGTAAAAATCCGCTCGGCGGTTCCAAAACTGTGGCACTTTAACCCAGCAGGATGGAAAATTTATAGAAACAAAGAATTATTATTTTCAAAACGTTGGATCTAGTAGTCGGATTTTGATGAAATTTACTTTATTGCAAAGCTGGATGTTGGTTTTCTTCACAAAAAAGTTACACAAGTTTTTATTTGGTGATTTTAGCCATTTATCGGAGCTTCAAAGTTGCACCTTTAAAAATGATAAAATTTTCTAGTAACTGTTTTAAAAAATCACAGTTTCGAAACCGCTGGTTGGATTTGTGCCAAAAAACATTTAAATCAAACCTCAATAATCGTACTATATTGAAAAAATCCTGAAATGTTAATCTGATTTTTTAAGCATTTTTTTCGAGTTCCACAGTTCACTTTTCAAAAAACGTGTTTTTTGAGGGTGCTACCTACATTAAAATAATCACAGTTTTGGAACCACTGGTTAGATTTTGGTAAAATTTACTTTATTGCAAAGCTGGATGTTGGTTTTATGTACAAAAAAATCCCCAAGTCTTTATTTTGTGATTTTAGGCATATTTCGTAGCTTTAAAATTGCACTTGAAAAATGTGACGTAATTTTCTAACGACTGGTTTTTAAAAAATCACAGTTTTGGAACTTGGGGAAAACGACATAAAGGTGCTTTCATGGCCCTCATCCAGTCCGGACTTAAATGTCATTGAAACTTTTTGGCATAAAATTAAACGTATTCTACGCAATAATCCACCAAGAACCATTGTGGACTTAAAGACCAAAATAGAAGAAATTTGGGACAGTTTCACATCAGAATTGAACCAAAATTTGATAAATACAATGCCTGCTAGAATTCAGGCAGCTATTAAAGCAAAAAGAGACGTAACCTCTTATTAATGGTCCTAAATTAAAAGTTATCCCAACATTTAGTTGCAAATTCATTTTGCAAAGTTTGCTAATTATTAAGGTTAACATATTGTTCAATCCAATAAATAATTTTCTTCCATGCATAATATTGTTATTAAGGCTTTATCTTATTGTACTGTTAGGTGTTTACTAATTATTTGCGTAAAATTTCCAGTTCTCCTTTAATACTTCAAAAATTTACTTCTGTCCGAACATTTAGTTGTTAGGGCTCGTATTAATTCCCTAAGTTTTGAACAAAAAACCTAAACGCCCTGTATAGTACGGTACGTTTTTGATACCAACAATTTATTTAGATAATTTTGATTGATTCAAATTGTAAATTCAACTATTCTTAACTTATTTCATTGAAATCAAACCCATTTTGATTTTGATCTTCCTTTTAATCAAAGCATTCCAGGGTTAGACTTTTTTTATCAATTTTTAAATAAGCGGATCAAACAAAAATAATTTCATGAATTTAATATTATAGCCCAAATATTTCCACTTCTCATTTGTTGTGTTTACTCAAGCCAGTAGATACATTTAAATAATTGTTGCAATCTACTATAATGTAATAGTTGGTATTGAATTATTGTGGTACGAGTATTAAAGATTTTCTAATATGTCAAGCAAGTGGGTTATAGGTTATAAATTGAGCCTTCTGTTGGAGTTTATAATAATGCAAATGTATGGAACAAAATGCAAGGTGCAAACGAGCCTTTCTCTTTCATTGGAATAATTTATCTAATGTGTCTCATGAATGAAAATTCTAATAGTAACGCTGAATATACAAATCTCGGGGGCGTATTATATTGTAGATCGCCCACTTTTCACCACTTCCTGTTGTAATTGAAAAAATGAGTTTGTGATGCATGTGTAAAGTGCATGTTCGCAACCACAAATATTCGACACATCATATTCAAAATATTTATACCCGGATTTTTTTTGCAACATCCTTTACAAATGCTAATCCGAATCAAAGAAATGAAGTGATACAATGTTTACATAAGAACCGACAAGTCCGTTCAGGTATAGTATAAGCAGAATTCTTTAAATCTGTTTCATTCATTTCCTCGTGTCCAAATTCGTTGCCTCCGGCGCCTAAATTCCAAATTGTCTAATATGGAAACCCATTCAGAATACGGCTGAGGAATTTAGTCTTTCCGAGAAACGCATTCAAAGTCCATTGTTTTGTTTTGCCTTTAAGATGCATGAATAAATATCATTTTATTCTTATACTAATTTATTCTAAAGGTATTAAGTGTGAATACATAATAATTTATTAATTTTAATTTTAAAACAAATATTGTAGGTAAGGTCGTGAACAAACTGTAGTATATATTTGTTTATCATTTAACAATAATCAGGTTTTAACAAGATAATATACATTATTTATTATTAGGAAATTTTGGACATATGCATGAATAAATAGATATGTTTGAGCAAAAATTACTAAAATTGATATTAATTATAAAGAATAATTATTAAAATTTTATATTATATGCCCAGAAAAACGTGGTAAAGCTTTAGCGTGTGAAAATTTTAACTATAAAGGTAATTTTACAAGGGTTGTAAAATTAGTGAAAAATATTCTAAGAAAAAATTTTTAGATAAGATCGTAAACCTCTGGAAACTAATCAGTATTGTATATTGTAATCTCCTAGTTGTGATTTTACAAAAACTTTAGAAATATAAATTACCCATCACAATCCCGATTTATGTCACCTGTCACCAATAAGGCCTAAACTGCTGAATGGGTGGTGGGTGGTATCTATTTCAGGACTATCCCATTCAATTTTGTGTAAGTACATAATATTCTAAGATCTAAGGTCTTTTTTCCCTCCTTAAAATCTGCCAAGAAGGCAGTGCCTTACCACGGTGTATATAAAAGGTGGTTAGATGTACGTGTAAGAACATCTTGTAACCCCCAAACAAGTGGACTGTAATTTGACGATTATAGTATCAATTTTTGGTGTTGAGGTTGTGATTTTATAATACCTAGTTTATTATTTAAATTAAATTAAATTATTTTAAATTTAAATTAAAATAATAATTCTGTGTTGTGTTGCTCGAAGTACCTTCTGTGTTTAACATCAGAAGTAACAGTTTTTTAAGAACAAGAAAAAACTTCATAAAAGGGAAGATTCGAAGAAGAAATACCTAACTGATAAAATGCATTTTCTGAGCAGTAAGTACCTTTTTACATTCAATTCTATGTACCTGCGAATTTTTTGGCATAAACGTAATTCCGGGGGTCGTTCGTTTAATTCATATTTTATGTTAGCCAAAATGTTTTGATTTCGAATGTACTATGGATTATGGAACTGACCGTTAGTATGATCTCCAAATGATTTAATAGCTGTTTTTTCTTGCTAACCTAATATTTAAATGGCGAATCACTTAATTACTTCTTTCTTTATTTTCAAAAAAATTTAAAAAATGACGTGTTTTTTCAAATGTTAATGTCATTTTGTTTATCTCATCCATCCTCAATTTTTCTATCATCTTTATCAGTCAGGGATAACTAACAATTTTATACTACATGCCATATTCTATTATTACGAGCCCTAACACCTAAATGTTCGGACAAAAGTAAATTTTTGAAGTTTGGAAGGAGAACTGGAAATTTTACACAAATAATTATTAAACACCTAACAATACAGTAAGATAAAGCCTTAATAACAATATTATGCGTGGAAGAAAATTATTTATTGATTTAACGATATTTTAACCTTAATAATTAGCAAATTTTACAAAATGCATTTGCAACAAAATGTTGGGATAATTTTTAATTTAGGACCATTAATAAGAGGTTACGTCTCCTTTTGCTTTAAAAGCTGCCTGTAATAAAGCAGGGATTGTATTTATCAAATTTTGATACAATTCTGGCGTGAAACTGTCCCAAATTTCTTCTATTTTGGTCTTTAAGTCCCCAATGGTTCTTGGTGGATTATTGCCTAGAATACGTTTAATTTTATGCCAAAGAGTGTCAATGACATTTTAGTCCGGACTGGATGAGGGCCATGAAAGCACCTTTATGTCGTTTTACCCAAGTTGTAAAACTGTGATTTTTTAAAAACAGTCGTTAGAAAATTACGTCAAATTTTTTAAGTGCAATTTTAAAGCTACGAAATTTGCCTAAAATCACCAAATAAAGACTTGGGGATTTTTTTGTACATAAAACCAACATCCAGCTTTGCAATAAAGTAAATTTTACCAAAATCCAACCAATATAGTACGGTTATTGAGCTTTGATTTAAATGTTTTTTGACACAAATCCAACCAGCGGTTTCAAAACTGTGATTCTTGAAAACAGTTACTAGAAAAGATTATCATTTTTAAAGGTGCAACTTTGAAGCTCCGATAAATGTCTAAAATCACCAAATAAAAACTTGTGTAACTTTTTTGTAAAGAAAACCAACATCCAGCTTTGCAATAAAGTAAATTTCATCAAAATCCGACTACTATATCCAACGTTTTGAAAATAATAATTCTTTGTTTCTACAATTTTCCCATCCTGCTGGGTTAAAGTGCCACAGTTTTGGAACCGCCGAGCGGATTTTTACGAAATTTACGTTTTTATATAACTAAATGTTGGCATTATAATAGAAAAAACCATCAATATTATGGAAGTTAATTTAGATAACTTTTGCGCGTATGGAAAAAAGACAATCGAATTTACTTTTGTCCGAACATTTAGTTGTTAGAGCTCGTATATTATTTATATGGTATTTTCTACAAATTTATTATAAACTATTTTTTTAACGTTCTACTATACCCACGAATTTTCCGCCTTAACTCTCCAACTTTTGTACGCTTTTCAAGTGTTCTCCATGTCTATATTTTATATAACCGCTATATAAGGTACTTTAATAAGAATTTCAACTTTCATTCCTAAGAAAAAATCATAAAATTATGACACAACAATTTGATGATCATAATTGAATTTTTGATGTGTAAAATAAATAGCCCAAAAATATAACTTTTTGTTTCTACAGGCTACCTACTTTATTATAAGTGACCTTCGTTATTATTAAGTACTTTACTTTGTTATATGTAATTACAATAGTTATTCTACTAAATAACAAAATAGTTTCCAAATTAGATGAGCTTTTGGGCTTTTGCACCGAACTTTTTGCCTAATAAATAAAGTTTTCTCGTGTGAGGATACGGAACATTCCTCACCATTGTTCGTGAAATCCTCATAAGACACAGTGACACTGCAAAAATGAAATTACGTTAAGAATAAATAATACTTTCTAATAATTTATACTTATATGTTTGGAATAATAATTTTTAAACTGATTTTAAGAGAGATAAAAATAATAAATCATATGCATTACTAGAAATAATGTTTTGTGTGTGGTTAGAAACCTCTTCAGCTTTATGGGCAAATGACAGTATATAGAGGTAGTTGTAATGCAATATTTGTTTTAGCGGTCAGACAGAGAATTATCAAGCGGATCTTTTCTTTCTGTTAACTAAAACTCAAACAAGGTGACATAGTCATCAAAAGCCGGGTTTGCTGTCGTAGGTGGTACAAGTAGACGAAATACGGCGGTTATCTTTTACTGACAATGAGTAGCCACATCCATCTTCATACACCTGACGAATCTAGTTCCATCTATTGCAAGCATTTCCGCAGTATGATTGTGTTACTGCACTCACATATATGAGAACGTCCTTAGGAATGTGAACATGTTTTAATAATTTTATACTAGTCCCCAAATTGTTATCTTACCAATCTGTGTTAACATTATTTCCCAAGGCTTCTTTCTACAACTCCAAGTCTACCAGTCGCCGTACGTAATTTATAGGGGTCACTATACCGACTGACGACTTGCTATATTGTATTAAAATACGAATAAAATGTATTTTATAATAAATGTCGAGGGTTGACGCAAAAGAACCGACATCATCTCGTTTGCGGGCTACAATATACCGAATAACAAGTTATAAACATTCTAATGTTTAATACGTGAGACGTGCTAGTATTTTCGATGTCTGTAAATTTGTTGTACAACTCGGCTTTTAATATACTTACAATAATTTAGGTAAAAGGTTAATAAAAACAGTTTTATACGTCGAGTCGTACTATTAGATAAATAGAAAAACTCAATGCCACAGGCTAAACCATTAAAAATACGACACAGTTTTTCAGTGACAAATATTGTCAATATGTTTTCTTTTTTTTTGTCATATTCATAATAAAATATCATTGTTCAACATTGCTTCATGCCACAAGAAAAATCTTATATCTTAAGTATTAATTATTCCAAATACTATGTGGGAATTTCGAATATAAAACGTGGAAATCCATTTTCGTCTGAATATTGAAAATTATCGCAAAATCTTAAGTGAGATTTCCGACCATGTCATATAGGTATGCGGAAAGTCCTACGCTACACCTTAAAAATGTGGAATTTCGTATAAGTACATTGTTCAATAGATGTTGGGGATTTTCCATAAGATCTAAGCTACATATTTAAAAAATATATTTTCATTAAATATGTGTAACTTAATTTTCGATAATGCAAAGAAGTTTCATTGTTGTCTTCTCTAATAGTTTGTTACTTTATACACAAAACTAACTTAACATTGTTCTGTAAGTAATTACAAAATATGTTAGATTCTCCTTACCAAACACTAAATACTAACTTACTTCATTGAAAATCTGCAAAATTCAATTAAAATTATACATATACATATAAATAGTAAGAAACTACCTGAAGAAATAAATTTCAATCAGTTTAATTTGATTATGTAAAAATGTCTGACTTTCTAATTTAGAAAATTGGAAGGGTCCTAAAATTTTGGTAAAAATCCTTTCACGGAGTTAAAAACTCTTGACGAATGTTCCATATTTATACAAAAAATTATTCTTCAAAAATTGATATTTCTACGATAATAAAGTTTAGATTCTTGGAAGTTCCCATACACCCTACAGGATTTAGTAGTAATGCAACCAGAGAACCAAGCTTAGCTCGTAAGTGAAAGCTTTCATTACAGTAACGTTTGTTGAAACAATTATTGTTGCCATGGAAACAAAGGTTCAGTTAGGCATAAATGAAACAATATTATGTTTGTTCCTGCGTCACCAGTTTCAAAATTCAAACCAGTCAGAACCAGTCAAATTGCAAGAAAACCGTTTGCTGACTATTTTCTTGCAATTTTAGGTTCTGATTGCTAGAGGAAAAAACTTGTTGTTCAAGCATATGATGTTTCGTCCAAAATTTATATAAACTTCTTCAGATTATTTGATTGTACATCGACAATCGAACTTCTAAGTTGTTAACTAAGTTATTACGTCGTTACGATATTCATATTATACCCAATACCAAATAACCATCTACAACTTCAGATATTTTATAAAAATTATAATATAGTTTCATTTTTCACGTCCTATGTTTCAAATATATTCTTCAGTTATAACTTTATAATTGGTTGGTACATTTTTACTAAATTTCTTGGTACGATAAATGAGACTAACATTTTTATTGTTCACCACAATATTACAAGATTCTTGCAGCAGATTTCACAACAATCTTGGACTTGAGGGAATACCCAAAAGATTACCTTATAGTCTTGTCTTTAATTTGAGAAAATATCAAAACCTGAACATTTTTATTATGCACAACAGTATTTCAAAAATCTTACTAGCGTCTCAGGAGTTGTACTGGTAAAGGGAATAAAATAAGTGAATCATGAATCAGGAATCTCATGAATAAAACAGAAAAAAACTGGGATTAAGTTACAGTGTACCCGGAAAATATATGAATGAATATATCGGCGTTAAATAGGCAACATTTGCTTAGACTATAATTTCGATTTTCCTGGAAAAAATTCCATAATTATGTTATATCTAGTGTGAAACTGAACTGAGAAAATCTAATAGGTATGAAACTAACTACTTGCACACTGAATTATACCTTCTAATCATATTTTTGGAACGTAAAGTACGCGACGTATTTTTGTAGTTGTGACCAGCTTTTAGTTATGTTCCGCATAATTTGCGTCATTGGTTTTCTTCACCTCGGATTTTTGTATACACCTGTTTGTTTTATTTTTTATAAAAGTAATCTGCAGACCATTACGTGAAACAGCGTTACTATTGATTAAGTCGAGCCCCTGTGATAAAAGAATTATTTTCTTCGTAATACCCCTGGTTAGCTTCCTATTACGTAAGTACACTGTAAAAACCCGAAAATAGTGAATGTCAGCCGGCAAAAGTACCGGTACTTTCACTGAATTGTTCTTCCTGCCAGTCAAAGATGAAGACTTAAATCGAAATAATATTTAGAACCAATTGTTCTATAATCTAATCAATTTTCACCCTCATGCACCCGTGTGTTCTATGTAACTTAATATTAATGTGTGTTCTTGAAAAGCTTGCAGCTTATAGATATTCAACTTGAATCATTGCAGAAATCTGATGATTAACATAAAGTACTTGAGGATTTGTTCATAACTTTTCATTTTTATTCTATAACATAAATAATTGCATGTTTTGCATGTCTATATGAATCATTAATGGCCGTTTGCACCGATAAAACTTAAAATTAACTAGAACTTAAATACAATTGTTGCTAAGGTTTTGATAATTGTAACTATGACATTAAGTTCCTGTTATATTTTAAATGGTGTCGGTGCAAACGGACATAAGAAAAGTATTAAATATCATTTTAGTACTTTGCCCAAAACCATTTTAGAAAATCTTCAATTAATTCCAGATATATATAGCACGCCCTAGATCTTAAGTATATTACTCCTAGTATATTGTAGAATATTACAGAATATTTCAGATTGTTTAATGTTTAAAGAAATAGAAAGTTAAAGAATGTTACATAAAGTTATAAAATATTATAGAACATTGTAGAACGTACTACAAAAGTCTTGAATATCTCAAAAAGGGATGGATGGTATGATTAATATAGTTGTTGTTTGAAATTATCCTAGAATCACAGATAATTTCAGATGTCTAAAGAAATTATGGTTAATACACACCGTTTCCTTTTATTGATTGAATAGATTAAAATAGTTCTCAATTTAATAAAAATTTAAGTACCAAATCTAGCTACAGATTTTTCAATTTGAAATTAATATTAAGATAATTCCTGACATAAACTGATTATGTACATATATTTAGCTTAATTGAGCTGGGCACAGGCAAACATTTTTAAAATTATTGTATTTGAATACGTTCACATAAAAAACTTCTTGTTTTCACAGATAGTTTATTATAAAATTATAATAGTGAATATACCATAAACCACATATTACTCAACAAATCTTTTATGTATCATATATACAGAGAGATTAATAACCATTTTTTTATATCCTGGCACACGATTTGAGCACGTGCTGATCATTTGACTTACATTTTTCATCACATTTTATAAAAAGAAAGTATTTCCGATGACACAACTTCGGAGCAAATCATATTTTTAAATTGGTAATGATTTGTGCTGTTTTCCAAGTACCAATTTTACATGCTTAATGACAAAGTGTACAGATTCTCAGGATCATAATTAACTACATTTCGTGAAGGTTTGAGTGGGATTCCATGTTTTAGTTTTCTTTTCCAATTTTATATACTATTCACTTTTTAAGTAATAAATTGTCAGGTTCTGCCTATTGCGGTTCCCTGCAGACTGCTTCTTTGGTTATGCAACTTTCTCATTCTAATGAGGCTTTAAAATTTAAAATCAGTAAAATGTCAAAAATGTACTTTAGAAGTTCTCGTAGGTATAATACCTTGACATACGGTAAATAAATATTGCCGTCCAGAAGTAGTACTGACCTATTATTCTTCCAAGGAATTGATTTCATAATTTGGACCAATTTCATAATATTTTCGTTTCCTATAAAGTGTGGGTATTATGATATAGAACAAAGACCTATAAAATAATCTAAGACAAAATTATTGACAATATAATTTGAAAGTAATGTAAATTTAAAGTAAATATAATATTATTCTATCTAACCACAAACCTCAATTATTGGAAATTTATTTAAATTAATTGTTTCATCACATTAACGTGTTTTCAGTTTGTTGAAAAAAATTTCCAACATAAATTAACGGTAAAAAACATGTTAAAACCAAATTTACAACAATCAATTTTAAACCTATAACTTATAATCATTATTTATAATTTACTTTATTGCATTTATCTTATTTTATGATTAACTAGGTATTGTCGGGTTTTGTCAATTTTGACATTATATTTTTGAACAGTTAAGTAGTGTTATTTAAACAAAGTAATTATAGTAAATTATGTTTATGATCAACGGTATCAAAATCTTTGAAGGTAAATAAAAAAGTTAATACACATGTACGCTTACACACGAACTTATATATTAATTTGTTAAACTTGTTAGTGGAATTATAGCCTAGGGATATAATTTTTGTGACTCACAACGGGCTATTATAATACAAAAATATTTAAAATTGCTTTAATTGTTCTGGACAACTTTGTATGTGCGGCAATTAAATATGATTAATTTCTTAAAAATAAGCACATGAAGCATTTTTGAAACATCAAATAAAAAATACCTCCCAGAATTTAATAAGTCAATTAAAAGCAATAAAAATTTAATTGTTACTAAATAGTTATAGCAAACTGTATAGGTACGTACTTCAGAAATAACTGAATTACCTACCCTATTTATTCGTTACAATAATCTTAGCAGTCTGGTCTAAGTCTAATTCCCGAGAAACTTTTTTTGAAAATCGTCTTACAGATATTTTTTATTTTGTTTATAGAATTAAAAGCACTATTCTGATTCGAATTACATGTAAATATACCGAGCGTTCTATTTACAATAAGAACCAATACTGAAACAAGTTTTACAAGTAATATTGGCGCAAGCGCAATAAATTCAGTGAGTTGGCGTTCACGGTCATTGACACTTTATTACATAACATAACCTCATTTATTTGTTTGTTTTTAATTTCATTGAACTGTTGGTTGTGACCTTCAAACATTTAATGTGTGGAAATATACTAAACAGTGTTGTAGAAATGGAAAAAGGTTCATTGATAAATTGGTTTTTGGAAACTCAACACCAACATTATTCCTAATGAAGATTTTTAACTTTCTCTTTATCTTTATCTTTGTATAATGTTTTGTCACTTGCTGATTATTTTGACTTATTTCCCATTTTACTTGAATTCATTAGAGGAAATATGAGCCAGTTTACATTGATATAGGTAACGTTTACATGTAAATAGTAATTAAGGCAAAACAGGACACTACCAGAGGTAGTAAGGATACGAAACATATTGAAATATAATATTTCATTTCTTATTTTAAAGTAAATATGTCTGGGTCAGTAGTCATAACAAAATTAATATTTCAATTTCTAATAAATTCTTATGATGTGCTTTTCACATTATTGATAATTCATTGTCGGCTTAATTAATCGGATTTGAATTTCGTAGTTTAGTGGTTTAATAGAATAAAGTTCTATGGAAGTGGTTACATTTCAAGAAAATAACAATAAAAACAAATTGACCTCAATAAAATGGAATAGGCAGATATCTTGGATTCCCCAAAAGTGAAATTATCATTTACGCGGTATCGACTAGGTATATAATTATAGGAAATCATGTAATGCCGCAATCATAAAGTGAAAGAATCGTTTAGTTTTAAATAATCGTACGTCATTAAAAAACCTGCACCGTCATAATAATTTACCAACTAAGAAATAAGGGTTTAGAGTTCATGGTACAGAAATCTTTAATTCAATTATTTGTATTCGCGTACATCCGTATGTTGCACAAGAAGTTAGAAATCTAACTAGGCGATTCAAGGTCACGTGGAATGATTCATTTAAATTCACTGCTGTTACCTAATTATTAAACACCTGTAAGGATAACACAATAGGGAATTCCCTTAATTTTTTCAGTGAACTATATGGTGATCAAAAGTTTTTGAGATGACAAATTGCATTATGCACGTCCACCCCAAGGATAGTAAATTAAAGAATGGGGATAATAGACACAAGATTTATTTCGTTTTAAGGTCGAGACAGGTAGAAATTTCCGCTGCCTTAAAATTAAATGTCATCTTAAGATTTCAGTATTGATGTCACTACGAACCAAGTAAACCACCCCATTATCATACAAATGTCCCAATTTCAAAATAAGAGCTGAAAGTCAGTGATTTACAACAAGTTTACAATATGTTTTTTAATCTTGCAAATATTGTTAAGACTAAAAATCATTTAAAATTACTTTAGCACCCTAATCCCAAACAAACAGGATCATTTTTATTAATTAAGAAAAGTTATTACCAAATATTTATTTTAAAATTCGTTAGAAATTATTAATCATAGAAATTTAATACTTTTAAACCATCCATAAATTCATAATAAACTTGCTGCAACTTGTTGACCTATACCTACCACGGTTTAAAAGGATTTCTGTTGTAGGTACATATAATTTTTTAAACTTTTTAAGGAATTTTTAGTTTTTGGCACGAGAATCAACCGAAACTATGAATGCGCTGAAAAATGTTATTATAAACACAACTCACTGAAAATTTTGAGATTTTTGGCATCTGTAAATGTGGACTTCCGGTAAACAACTTGTGGGATCGAAACATTAACATGTAAAAGTTAGTAATCCCAAATTCTTCACATAGATTGAATATTAGTAATGCAGATTTCCTGTTTATATAATGCTGGTTCCTATTTCACAATTTGCCTGAATTCTAGATTACTTTTTTGTTATGTTAATTAGTCCTAAGAATTTTTTGTAACTACCTACCTGAATTTTTATTGTAATTTTTTTAGTGTTAATTATTAAACAAAATAATATTTTAACTGCTGAATTTCATTATTCAAACAATCAATTCGTACGTACAAAATATATTCTTTCCAGACAATGCTAAAAATAACTGGGGTCTTGGTCTTGATATGCAACGATTAAAATAAATATTAACGTAAAACTAACGGTAACCTAAATAATTAAAAAAGTATGTGACTATGTTATTTGATAATAATATTATAGCGCAGAGCAAGTTTTACGAAAAAGATGTTTATTTTTATTGTTCTGACAAACTGGTTCAAGATTTATTGCATAACATCTTCGTGATAATTTATATAAACTGCTTCTTGTGTTTGTCGGGTATACATCATAAAACAATAAATAAACGAGCTCATTTATGTAAATAACGAACAGCAACAATTTACATATTTATTATCAGTTCGCTTATTATTGCCTAAAATTTTGATACGCTAAAGATAATAATTTCGAGTACATGAAAAGTTGAAAAGGGCATAGACAAATCTGTATTTTTTAAGTACGTACTTGGAAAAATATTGTACGTTATTGGAACTAATAACAATGAACGATAATGAAAGGTATTTTCCCACCGTAAAGATTTAACATATTGTCATAAATTATTATACTTACCTAATAACCATTGCAAATTTTTTCTAGATTAAGGCATACATTCAATCAAATAATCGATTTCTTTTGTGTTCATTGCTCCATTATATCTACTATACAGTTCAGTACTACCTACATATTCATAAATTCATAGTAACCTTGACACTGAGAATAAGGTATGAGATAAATTTGAGGGACATTGCCAGTCATATGGTTACAAAATAATATACACATCATCAAGTTCTTATAAAATCAAATCAATAATTACTGTATACACAAGTTTAAAAATATAAAAACTGCTTTTTAGTATTCATTTTAATAAACTGACCTTTCCTAACCTGCGCCAGCCGAGCCATCAATTCCAGCTACTAAATTAAATTCATAGCATCACATGTGGTTTCAGAAACACCGTGCAGAGGAATAGTTTTTTTGTATTTCATGAACAAAATCTTCGTCATTACTTACGTCAGAATTAATTACAATTTCTGAAAAATGTTCATACATCACAAATTTACGTGCATAAAACAGAGGCATGTGCCCTTTCAGCTTACGTCTTATTTGTTTGGTTTTTTATATTAATTCCAGCATTAAACAGGTTTTTTTTCTATTTTTACGTTGCATAACTATAAAACCAAATGGGTTTGTTTGTATCTGTGCGAAAATTTGTTGCTCTAGTAATTTGAGATCTACTTAATCTATTATGTGTCACAAAACGACTGATTAATTGGGCTAATGAATACAGAGAATTTTGATGTGTCACTGGATATAGGGACGCTGTTTTGAACTGCAAGTTATAAGTAATCAAATCAAAGTTTTAAGTAATTGTTTCAGTTATCTGGCAGAGGAATCTCTGCAAGGTTCAATGTAAATGATTCAGTTTCAGTTAAAGTTTTCGTTTTTCTTACGATGTTTATTCTGTAGTAAACTGAAATAAAATCATAATTTGTTTATTTAACTAAAACGAGTTTGCATGAACATGTGTGATGTGTTAGAATACTTATTGCATTTAATATGAGAGAAATTGTATTCACAACAGCTATAAATTAAAAGTATTTTAGTTGGTGATTCATGATTGATTCATTGATTGTTTGATTGATTAACTTATTCTTCAGGTATTCCAGATTTATTATTTACAAAACACTAAAATAGTTTCCCTTAATAAGTTGATAGTAGTGTATCTTCACAGGAATTAAAGGTCATTCATGATTTTTTCTTCATTTCATTTTCTCCTACTTTCTTTATGCAATTCTTACAGCTATCTAATAAAATCTTGTATTTTGGAACATGACTAGCGAAAAATTTTTGCGTAATGTTTAGTATGTGAACAATATGTTTGTATAAGTTATCATTGTTGTACAAACTTGTTCAGTCCATTGAAGAGTTACAATTTCTTACAACACATTACATCGATATAAAAGTTATGACGTGATTATTATTCCCCATACGTTAGCATAATTTTGAGTTTTTTTATACATGATGGATATAGATTCTAAGATGTTACTATAGGTACTCAGTACTACTACTACCTTTCTTTGATTTTTTGGTGGGGGTAATAACGATGAATGAAAAGTAGGCGGAGTAAGTTACCACACCCCTCTCAAACAGTTTACGCTTTGACCACTACAGACTGACAATCGTTCCGACAGTCTGACATTAAACACTCAAACACTGTTATACGTAAACATAGAGTCGGTCTATTTATTTATTTATTTATTTATTTTTCATCACTTACGTTTTAATCGTGCTGCACTCAACAACTATAGGAAAGAATAATTGTTGTGTATTTTTCTTCAACTAATTGACCATCAGATCATCAGTGACTTGTGCGATTTTTGTAGTGATTGTTCAAGGCTACAAAGATAATTTTATACATTGTGTGTTTGTTTTTATTTTGAACTTGACGCGTTTTTGTGAAATATCTGAAACTGAAAATGGAGGGACATGTGGAAGGAATGTTAGATCGTGATCAAAGGACCGCCAAATTGCGAATCTGTAATTGTAGCAGACTTTTAGCGGCAAACAATACTTACAGCTTACAGAGCAGCATGCAGTTAGAAACAAATCAAACATCGCCAATTAGTCATTGTTGCCTTCCCAGAATAACGAGTCCACGTTGTTCGTACTTAATGAAAAGCGGCTACTTCTGGACTAGTATACAAAGTAAGTTTAAACTGTAAACAACGATTGATATCTATAACGATAGGCGGGGCATTCAACAAGTGGCCAATAGCGACTATGTACAAGTACAGTACCTAGTGGATTTAATCAGCAGGATTCTCAGCTCCAAGAGATATCCCTGCTGGACCATTTTTGAACTGTCCCAAAGAAATGTTAAATAGATCGTTTTACGTATATGATTCACCCGGCAAATTGTGTATTATATGTTGAGGCATTGGAAAGTTTGTTGACTCAAATCAATATTCATTGCATACCTTTTGATTACGTTTAACCTCGGATGAAAAGAAAAACAAAAAACCTAATATATGGGCTTCTACTATAATTAAGTTAAAGTACAGTATTCTCCTTTTGTGGAAGAAAAACTAGAGATATACTTTAAATTGCTTTAGAGGTAATACACCTGTAGACTGTTTGACGGCTAGTTGTTTTTGTAGTTTTATAATTTTGCAAAAATGTGGTAAATAGTTGCAATGAGACATTAAACTGAAATAACTGGTAATTATTGACTATTATCGCATTTAACGAATCTCATAGTTCATTCTTAGCACTTAACAATAAAATAGATACACCTGGTCGCTTGTAACTGATCTCAGTAAACTGTTCTTACGACGTAAGAATGCATTTATTTTTAAATTGCAACACAATATAAGAAACTCGACATTTTCATTTCGTAAAATAATTTATTGAACCTACCAACTCCTAGGGTTAACTTTAAAAATAACATAAGAGTAATTGTTTGCCCAATTAATTATTTTAATTTTAATACATGCTCATCCAAAGCTAATAGGATCTCTTTTATGGCTTTCAACAAACAATTATCACTCAATTAACTGCGGTCACCACAAAACAAGGGGAGTACCTACCTCTACAGGTAGATTATATAAATACAAACACACCATCTGTTCGCTTTTATCACCTTGGCTATGTAATTGCTTACGACCATTTCGTTCTGCGTAAAAAAATTGATAAGAATTTTCAAAATCAATTCCTTGCTTGATACAAACAAAGCATCGTAAAGTATGTAGGTACATAATTTTTGCGGATCAATATTAGGTGACCTTTGAATTGGACCATAACCAATATTTATTTCATGTTACTACGCCGGGCGTACTGAAAAGCAATTTGCGATTTCTATGAATGAGTTTTCGAGGGAATTACGAATACCTAAACATTTATTTACACTTAGGTTTCCTACGCTGTGATTGATACATCCGTGGAAATAGCGCGTGGCGCATATTAGCACATATTTGATATTTAGCCAAAATAATCATAATTTTTGTTTCTTTGAACACATAAATGTACATGTTTATGTTTACAGTATTTATAAAGTGGCGCTTGCCTTAAAATATTCTAAAACTTCCAATTTAATAACCAATAAAGTAGTTCGATTATTTAGTCCAGTTTTTAATTTTGTAAAATTATATTGTCTTCCTATTAAGGTTGATAAAGATTCAGGAAACCTCAACGAAATACGCAAATTATTTCAGGTGTCATCTTACAATTAATAAATAGCTGTAGGTATGACAATTTTTACAGAGGTTAATTTGTCTAATTAATCACGAAATCTCTTACATATTCTATAATTTTTGGATCGTTTGTCTCGACTGCCAATGTCAATGGATTTGATGCCACATGCGATAGCTGAGCTTGTCCTTGCTTCTTGTGGAGCGGGCACGAGGTCAGAAATCGTGTGTTGGCCCGGTAGATTCTCACGCTCTGGCGCCCTTCCTCAAATATGTCCACAATTCTTGTATACACATATTTATATAACAAGTGTCGTTAGAAATTCTCCAAAAATGTGACCGCCGACAAATAATATAAAAATATCATTACTAAAACTGGTGTTTTCTTTTTCTTTTTCAGAAGTTCTTAAACAGTACCTTATTGTAGGAGTGTATCTCTCGTTCATAACTTTCCCTGAAGCTCTATCGGCACCTGTAAAGGTTAATATGAGTGAACGTTTAAAAGGCACACCCAGATGGATCAATCCATGTCAACTGGATCTATCAGACTCTGACTCAAGTATGCCACAGGGAACTGACGACTTCACACTAACAAGTCAAATTGTGAGACAGGCTGAAATTGCCCTGTACAACGCAAATCGATACAAGGAAGATTTTGTAAGTATTTTCAATTTTTACCCCTTTTTACCTTGAATCAATCGAAAAAGTAGACGTTTGCAACTATTACTTATGTTCTTTAGGGTCTCGATTTTCCATTTTAAATAAAATTAAACTAAATTAACTTAAAAGGCACAAATTCCTCTGTTTAATCTTTCAACAAAAGTACAAGAAATTTTTTGACAACCTTTTCTGTTGTTAAGCTTGGAAGTAATTGCGATTGATTATTTAATTGTTATTTGTAACATTAAATGAAAACATTTTCTGTGTGACATTTTGTGATAAATAATAATGTAACAAATTGAGAAAAGGCATCTGTGGATAATTTGGTCTAAGTATAAATTTTTGTAAAGTATGCTTGCTGAGACAATAAAAAAATCCAGAGTACCTATAAATGAAAATGATTAACAAACCTCCAAGGATTTATGGGGTTCAAAGTAGACCAACTTATGATAATAAACTCATGTCCGTAAATGTACCTGTTGCGCTGCAGCTTCTGAAGTGTCTATTTTTTAAGAAAAATTCAGATGTTATTATATTTTCGTTTGTTTCGATTCACGTTAAAGAGTTGGTTATATCAAAAAACGATATTAGAAAAAGTTGTTTAGAGAATTCAAGTTTAATTCTATGAACCAAATTTTTGAATAATTGTATTGATCATATTCGTAACCTAGACATTTGTTAGATATTCTATATTGGTATTATAGTATAAAACTTCAACTTTTCTGAATAATTTGTATTATTATTATTTTACACCACATTTTCTATACACACATCATTCTATATTCAGATTTATAAATTAGTGTTTCATTTCGTCACAGTTTCATTCATAAATCATAAATGAAAACTACAAGTTTACAAACATTTCAAGATTGGCTTGTAAGAACAAATATTTTTATCGAGTTACATAGCCACAGAGTTTGAACCATGCAGATGTCCAGATCATATGATGTTTGTTAAAGCAGGTGTGGACATTGATATGATTGTTTTGGGAGTGAAATTTAAGTTTATATAATACAGCCACTTCATGACATTCTTCTCAATGTACAAAATGCATTCTAGCACATATTCTACTATCAACATTGCAAAACATTTTTTATCTTTGATTCAAGGATTAAATTCTTCTTGAGGTCTTACTCACCTATAATAAAACCGCTTGAATTAACGCATATTATTGTCATTTCGTTTTTTTTTAGTTTAGGATATGGATCCTACTCATAAATTTGAAAAATAGAACGGTAAAAGAATGTATAGTTTTTAATTAAATTATAGAAGATGGGCTTCAATTCATTAAGTGTCTTAATAATACTACAATCGTAATTAGTATGCTTATACAGTTTTATATTATGCCGTCCGCTGATGATGTCTGATTACACACTATCATATTTTTCGTCTCCTTTGCGTAGACATGAAACGTGTTAAGCGTATCCCATTCTATCGGATACAAATAACTCGTGTCTTTGTCACATCCGGCAAAAATAGTGTCCGTCTTCCACTGTGTCGTTAATAACTATTGTTCGACGACATTTATTTTTACAAAGAGGAAGCGGGTGCAATTCTGGAACCAACAAACATAGAACGTGTAATCCCTAATCGGACTTCCTTAACATCTAAAAAATCAACGTCCCACGGGACGAGATCAAATTCTAGCAAGGCTTATTATATAAAACCCACGTTTACTAACTTGGCGTCAGGCTGTCTACATTTGCAAGGCCGCCTCTATATTCTTATTTATTTGTGTTTATCTTCTTGTTCATAGAAAGCAGATAAAATTAGTTCGTTCGCACAATTCTTAATATTGTTCTTAAATACGTTTTTATAATTTTACATAATATATTTTTTACAAATTCTTAAATACATTTCTTTTTAAATTATATTGAGGTGAAACTTATGAATATAAATTCTAACTTAAACGTTTTAATAAACATCGTGTGGGTATAGCTTTTACTTTGCTATTGTACAATTATAGCCGAGCAGACAAAGTTTAAGCAAATAGATGTGGTTCACAGAACTTTAACTAAAACGTTTTACAATACCTCGTCTAACGTCTATAGTACTTGCAAGACTAAAGTTCGTATTTTCTCTTCTTACAGGCAAAGGGAACCTTTCAAGTCAACGCCGATGAAGTCCACAAACTTTTCGAGCACCAAAAATATAGTTGGTTGCCGACAATTCCTAAAAGATTTGGTGAGGATGTACCTCTGGAGATCAAAAAACAACTGGAGGTAAGGATCGTTGAATACAAAACCATCAAACAATACATTAGTTATAATCGTTGACAAAATATTTATTTATGTATTTGTTACAGTTCGATGAGTTGCTGTTGGATTCCTACCAGTTCTTGCAGTCTATAGCTGTGGGATTCGAGCAAATGGTCCAGGATCAAATTGATCGTCAGGGTCGTTTTGCCAAATTATTTGAAGAAACTGAACATCATTTGCGTTCAGTTCTCTGTGAACTTCAAATGGCGATAGTGGAAAAAAATGTGAAAATGCGTCCTGATGTAACCCGTGATATCATGGACGATACATTTAGAACTATGGATGTTACGCAAAGTAAAACCCGAGATTGGATTATATATCGCGATTACATCAATTCATTAGAGTACATCGTTGATTCATTTAAACATTTGAAAGATTTGCTGCCGAAGTAAGCTTTTAGCCATAATCATAAATCAGCTGCTTGGGAACTCGTATCGGTTAAATAAACATCGAATAGTACTTTTAAATTATAATTTAGGTTTATCCCTTGCAACACCAAATATATTTATTATTATTAATGTATTTATTATTTTTCCTTATGATTTCATAACTTTTTAAAACTAGTGTAATTAAAGTTATTGTTACTAATTTATATTATTTATTGGTTTGTACATGAGCTTCTGCTCCTTTTTGTACATAAATAATTGACTAATATTTGGTGATGCCTGGACGTAAAAATTAAGAACACGAATAATTTGTATAATTTTATTATTTAGTCAATCTATTGACGAGAACAGTGATTATAATATAGTATTAATAGTGTTGTACATGTGTAAATAGTGATAGAATAGTAGTAATTTATTTATTTATTATTTTATCGTTAACTTTATTTTATTTATATTAATTTAAAAGGTCCAAAAAGTTTTTTAACTTTTAATTTAAGAACATTTTTTTATCAGTGCTGTTAATTGAATATTTTTGACTGAATTTTGCCAATACAATGTTAAAAATTCAATGATTTGGAATCTGTGATACAGTGTTATTTTTAAATAAGTGTTTAATTTTTCCTTTTCCTTATTCCTTGTATTCATTGTTTTTGATTGAACAATAAACATTGAAAAAAAGCAGTTTTTTCCCATAATTTTATTATATTTACTTATCCCTAATCTAAACTAAAATTTACAGTAGGTACCTACCTAATTCTTTTAAGTGAAGAAAAGTAAATGAAATATATTTTTAGCAACAAAAGCTCAGTTTTATAACTGGTATGCAACACTTGCAATATACATAAACAGGATCGACATCGTTGTTTAAAATGTTGTACGTGTCTAATTTTACATGCATTTTAAAGCTTTAGACTGTAACTGAAAATATTTAAATCACATCCGTTTTCAGCAAATTCACTATTATCATATAAAAAATAAAAAGTAGGAATAAAATAAATTTTTCGCCGATCGACATTAAACGTCAAACTTTAATAACAACTGACAGTCACTACTAAACAAAAAAAAGTGACAGAATGAGTGCGGCAGTAAAAATTTTTAATAATTAATCATACCATACCTGATTCAATTCCACACTTCTTACAGTTTTTCTAATTTCATCCGGTAATTCTTCAGCATCACTACCACTCATTTTTTAACTTTATATTAGTTTTTTGTCACTATTTATCCGTTTAACACAAGAGGCACCAGCCACACAAAAAATGATTGACAGAAATTAACGAAAAATCATAAATAAACTTCTATAGCAACGACGCTGTACAACCCACCTTAGTGTAATCGTATTTTCAGATTGTTTTGTATATTTTCTCTTTAAAAACTTAAATGATTGGCGAAAAAATCAGATGTTCAATTCGGCAACAAAACTGATTTGATACCTTGGCTGGACTAAATCAGCTGCTTCGTTGCCTTATTAAACAAATAACTATTTACTGCGAATATTTATTGATTTTTATTTTTTAAATGTCACTTATTTTTATTTTGTTGTTTAAATTAAAGAACAAAAAAAATACGAGAAAAAGCATTGAAAGTCCAAACGACACCAGGAGGTAACAGAAATATGGAACAGATAATGAGAAGAAGATCAACATATTATATGAATGAATTGGAGGAAGCTATGACAAAGATGTAGATAGACAAAGCGCGCAAACTAAACCAGATCGAACCGGATATGGTTAAATTCTTGGGAAAAGGAGCAGAAACCCGGGAACGGCTGTTATGCTTTCAGCAATATAAAGAAAAGAATGGCAGTCTGGAAAAATCTTAAAATACCAGGAAGCAGCGCAATTATCCGATTATATAATAAGAAAATTTTCGAAATGTGGAAAAAAAAACAGGAAAAATAGACGAAAAAAGGGCTGAGTTGGAAAAAAACTGTAACAGGCTGAATTTTTGCATGCACCTTAGTATTATAGCCCTCAACAATGTATGAAAGTTCCCCATCGATTTGATGGCTGCTAACTGAGTAACGCGAGGTCAAAGGTCGTGACAAACAGTTTTTTGCAAATATCTCGAGAACAGCGACCTTTATTGAAAAAATAGCTAATTTGTAGCTGAGGCGATTTGCTATAAAAACTTATTCAAAAGTTTTTTTGTAGGGGCATTCGTTCACGAGATATAGTGTTTCAAAAACCAAGAACGTAGAGGACTTACTTCACTACGAAGAATAACGACTGATATTAGTATGTAATGTTGGATAATGAATTATTATTCAATATGTATATTTATGGCGTTTTTTATTTATTAGTGCATTTATTGCATTTATTTGTGCATTTATGATACAGTAATTAAGTTTCTTCAGTTTCGGAGAGCGATGGTTCTAACACCAAAGTTTGGACAAGGAAAGACGTTGGATCGATGTCGTTATCGATCTCCTCGTTATCAATATTAAAAGTTTCCATGTTCATACAAGTTTGGCCATGACATTGGCTACAAACTACAGAACAGTTCAATCCTGTTTTCCGACATCCACAATTGGAACCACAGCCTTTCTTGCACTTACAAAATACTGTATTGAGTAATGCATCAGGAGCGGCTTGGAGCAGAGTTGTAACTGGCTCTAAGATATTATTTTGTAGTAAAGTATAGTAGTGAAGTAAGTCCTTTATGTTCTTGATTTTTGAAACGCTATATCTCGTGAACCATTGCCCCTACAAAAAAATCGCCTCAGCTACAAATTTGCTCTCTGTATTTTTTTCAATAAAGGTCGCCGTTTTCGAGATATTTGCAAAAATTGTTTATCGCGATCTTTGACCTCGTGTAACTCAGTTAGCAGCCATCAAATCGATGGGGAACTTCCACACATTATTGAGGGCTATAATGCTAAGGTGTTTGCAAAAATTCATCCTGTTACAAAATTTGTCCATGTTAAAGTCTATTTTTCCTGGACTAATAGAGTAATAAAGCTTTTCCTTAACAAGTTTTAAGCTGTAGACAAAGATAATAGAAAAGATATTTAAGAAGAGCCGTTGGAAATAGTTGAGAAAATCAAGCATAGTACAGTATAGGCAGACAAAGAAATGAAATGACAACATACATATTATACTGGGAAAATAGAAAATAGAGATGAGTTTATTCTTGACATTTTTTAGATTTACATGTTATTGTATCTACTTAGGGCCGGTTGTATAAAAATTTAATCGTGAGATAATCCTCCAAAAAGGATAAACTGCCATAGAAACGATTGTTGATTACAATTGTCACTATAGATATTTTGGAGGATAAAAATTTAACACCGCGATTAAAGTTTTATACAATCGGCCCTTTTATTGTTTAGATTTGTTGAAGTACTTATGTACCAGGAAAACTATAACTACTAGAAAAAAAAACGTGTACAAGAAATATGAATGCAAAAGGGAAAAGTAAAAATTTGGAATGAAAGGTGATAGTTTGTGCCAAATTTTATTTATATGTCGACGGATTAAATAATGAAAAACACAAGGTGACAAGGATAAGATCAGTGGGCCAACATGGAGAGAAGACAATCAATGAGAAGAAATTAGAAATAACAACATGTGAACATCTGGACAGGATTATATCAAAAGATGGGAAGATAAATAAATCTGTTAGACATTGCCAGAGAATAAATAAAAGTAGAAACATTTATTATGCACTAAATAAAAAAACTGTTTGGAAAAGGAGAAATAGACGAATAGGTGTTACTAATAATGAGGCATGTATATGTAGCAAGACACTCCTTATTTTAGGCAACTGATGTCCTCTATAGGTTTCATTGGATATTTATAAAGTGGTATTTCCATGAAAGAGGATGGGAAGACTGCTGACAGATATTTATCTGGAGAGGGGGGTGGTTAAGTTCTCGGGAGGCAGCAACATTAACTTGGTTAACGGGGCAGACCGTCAAAGAGGTGGACCTCAACATCACAAGATCAAAACTAAATCCAGAAAAAACAGGTCCTACTCCTAAAATAATAATCAGAAGAATATGATTTAGGCAAATAGAATTCTTTCCGACAGTCCTTAATGGTAGGTACCTACTTATTCAAATCGTGATATACGACATATTGACAAAATAAGTTGAAAATCGAAAATTTACGTGCTAAAATTAACTTTGGAGTTAGGAGGACAATATTCAGTGTCTTTTGACCACCTAATCTCATCTCTGTCAAAATTATAACGAAATTATAGTTAAGTGGAGGTTATCCAGATAAACTGACGTTATTATCTGCTAATAGCAGGCTGGCTGCTATGCCATGTGCACGTACTATCTTTGTACGGAGAAATCATCTGGAATACAAGTAGTTACAGATATCGACTAAAGTCATTTGACCAGAAAAATTAAGCGCATTAAGCAGGTGAATATGGATCATGCAAATGAAACATTAGGGAAAATTTACATCGACAGAAACTAACTGAGGGAGGAATGAACAGATATGATAACTGGTAAAACAAGAGACAAAAGAGACTAGAAAATAGAGCAACAGCCACTGAGTTGGTATACGGGACGAATTTGGAACGATTTTTCTAATACTCATGCATGATCAGTAAGAAATCACGACTAGATCCATTGAAATTTTGTCATCATTACAACGATAACCCCAATAACAGGAATTTTCAAGCCTTCAGGATTGAACATAGCGATGGTAAGTTTATCTCTATGATGCATTGAAAAAAAATCTGAATCAAAACCAAACGTAATTTTTTAAGTACCTATAGAATAGGACGGATTTTGATATCAACATGAGGTAAAATTGGTAAAAACACAAGATTTTCTCGATATATGAGAACAAATTGATTATATTTATTTGTTAAATATCCACTCCAGTCAAACGAGTCATTTTAAAATGCGTTAAATTAGAGTAAAATGAGACCGCTGGGCACACAGCCAATTCGTGGTCAATACTGGATACAAGTGTATGGGTCTTTACAAGTGAGCGCCCGACACTGGACGTTGCGCTCCTCTTTCAAGAGACACTGGACTCGTTCAGTACGATATTTGGGAGCTGCACAGTTTTATTGGTGTGCTTTTCTTACGCTGGGACTACTATAGATATGCATCTCACGTTAAAAACGCGTATTAACAATATTGTTAAGGAACTAATTGCCAACCACTTTTGTTTGAAACGTTTTTTCGTATAAAAAATATTTACAAATTATAAATTTCCAAAAAAATGGTATGTCGGATGTTAAAATGGTTTTTTAAATTTTATGATTTTAAGATGCCCTTTTTTGGAAATTTATAACTTTGTAAATATTAATAATATGA
The DNA here is from genome assembly GCA_963942485.1 of Pediacus dermestoides. NCBI lineage: Eukaryota > Metazoa > Arthropoda > Insecta > Coleoptera > Cucujidae > Pediacus > Pediacus dermestoides. Next base: position 9,403,071 of record OZ012627.1, read on the forward strand.
AAAAAAGTTTCAAACAAAAGTTGTTGGGAATTAGTTCCTTAACAATATTCGTAATACGAGTTTTTAACCTGAGATGCATATTTACCGAGATAATCGAACTAAGTCTTAAAATTGAAGATGGCGGCCACCCCTTTAGGAATTGTAGGGGTGAAAAACGAGGTGGAGTGTTCCGTTGGCAACCACTACATACCCTCAAAACAAAATCTCATTGAACTCCGATTTAACGCTTTTTTTATCAGCATTTTTGTTCTCGTTTGACTGGACTAATAGACAAATTTTATAATACACACATAGATTCAAAATAAAAACTTAATTAAAATTTCACCCTTTAATTTATTTTATACAAGTTTCGGAAATACATAAACAAGGTATCGTTGTTTGATATGCGTTAACCCAACTATTCACGAGATATTTATAAGTTGTTACACTCGTTGTAACCATACCAGTCGCCCTAGACTAGAAAGTTCGAAATACATTTCGTTCAGAAATTGTAGCATAATTTGTATTTTATGAGGTTTCATTTTGAAGGGAAGTTCAAAAAATTCTTATTATTCACAAAAATCACATTGTTCCATACTTGTGTGTATGTATATTTGGTGGTAAAGTATATTACAGTCACCAAATTTTTATAACTTTCTATAGGGAAAGTCAAAAATGGTTTAAATAATAAAAACATTAAGGGCCGGTTGTATAAAAATTTAATCGCGAGATAATCTTCCAAAAAGGATACACTGCCATAGAAACGATTGTTAAATTTTTATCCTCCAAAATATCTATAGTGACAATTGTAATCAACAATCGTTTCTATGACAATTTATCCTTTTTGGAGGATTATCTCGCGATTAAATTTTTATACAACCAGCTCTTAAAGTTCAATTTCACGAAAACATTCGCGCTAATATAACAAGAAGTAACAATTTTTAAAGTACATTTCGATATGTCTTACGAAATTTAATTTCCCTAAAATAATACTCTAAAAAAGCTGAGTTAGTACACCACAAATGGAATATGTAGGGCCAACGGTCAACAGTAAAAATGCTTGGGATATTAGTAGTTCAGTTAAATATTAATTATCTAACAGCCCTTATGAATATGATAGATACAATGCAATCATTTTAGACAAAAAAAGTATAATTCGTTTACTTAATGAGATAATATTATTACAATTATATAAGCTAGCCTGCGTATATAGTGCAATAACGGAACTAATTAGCTTAAATTCCGAGATGATTACACCATGATGTGTAATTTCGTTGCATCTTATTTGTCATCGATGGTGTGTAGGCGCCAAATTGAAATTTTGCGTAAGCGTCGATAATATAGACAAAACCATGTGGGCCAATGCGCTGCAGTTCCAGTGAGTAAAAGTATTTTGTCCGTCTCTTGTGAAAATGACGAGTCTCGTAGATAAGGTAGCTAACGCGAATAGAACGTTATTTTCATGGAATAGACAACAAGTTCGTGGGAACAGTGGTTTCTGTCCACCAATGACGCATTGGAACGACACACCGAGATCAAGCTGTAGCTAAAACCTTGGCATTGGACAGGCGGACCCACATTTACTAGTCAATAATCACGACCATGATAATGACATTAATGCTACATGCTTATTCTTTTAGTTAATGATGCCAATTAGGCACAATTTGGCCACATTACTATTTATTTTAATCTTTCTGTTCATTTTTAAACCATTAACAAATCAAACTAATTTTATTCCAATGCGTTAGACACATAGTAAAAACTGAAGCAATCATTTTTTATCTAATTAAAAAAACTTGTGTATATATTTATTAGTTTATATAATTTATTTAATTGTTTAAGCTCGTAGAAAATTAGTTGAATTAATTAAGTACGCAGGTTTTTTTAGTTTGTCGGTTGTAAACAAAGGTTTAGTCGAAACCTCTTGTTGTAAAGCACGGAAACGATAAAATAATCTGGGTAGAGAATAGGTAGATTTTTAAAAAGATATTCGAAAACTAACAAATGTAAAAATGCAAACAACATATACACAAAACGAACACAGACAAAACCACAATCCAAATTTTTTATAGCATGTTAACATCAGAAACTACTCTACAAAAAAGACGAACACAACTTTTACCTGTCGGTGTGGGTCTAAGGCTCCTGAAGGTAAGAAAACATATTGCGATTCAGTACTTTTTGGTTCGAGACTTGCTTCAGATTGTATTATCACTCGTGGACATCACTAAAAGGATATGGACTAATTGCACTTCACTTTATACGCTACAGATATATCTTTTATCTGTTTAAAAAATAAAACAACTAAATTAAAATTATTACACATACACGAATGTATTATACAGTGCTATGAAAAAAGTTGAAACGTAAAATTCGATTTTCAGTTCTATCTGAAGTTTTTTTCTAAAATTATTCCATATTTTAATGCAGGTATCTACCTACAAAGAAAATAATAAAATATTTTTTTATGTATAGTTTTGACGTATGTGAAGGTATTTTCTGTTAGGGAAACAGACATTTGACTACCTTTAGTTGCTGTTCGTAACAACGTTGCTAAAAATCGCATGATTACTGCCTGTGTGTTTTCGTTCTAGGGAGGAAATAATACTCTTTCCTTCCAAGTTGCATAAATAGCTATTAAATAAATCAAGTTAAGTCAACTAACTGAATGAAACATACAGACATAGCTATAACAAAAAAATTCACATTTATGCAATATGGGTCAGTGAGGTAGCGCAACAATACTGACCTATTTTAGAATATTACATAAATTTACAATATTTTCCTATGCGTCTAGCTGCGCTCCCCATCCTGGTATGAGTCAGTGAATATTGTCCAAAATTCCATATCAACAAAAGTGAACAACAACGAAAACCACAAATTGTTTTCTCGTGATTTAATAGGTATATTAAAAAACGTGGGGTTTATTCCAGCTTTATTATTATAATAGAACAGGACCGTATCAGTATATAAAAATTATTATTGAAATAGGATGTTTTTTAAGAGAATCTTTCCCTCAATAATTAAATCGATAACATTAGAATTCATTATAAATAATTTAAAATCTAGTCACTATCTACAAATCTTGAAGTTATGAAATTGGTCAAGCTTACTGGCTGTTGATGTGAAAAAGTTTGATATTCGTATATTACTCACCAAGGACCGTAAGCATCATTTCAGTGACCGAGAATGCTGTTTGGGGAACGAAGTGAGATTTTCTAGCATCTCGACCACTAAAATGCTTACGAAACGTGATGCGTATCTTGGAATAATATCAAAAAAATCAAATAATGAGAATTTGCCCGTAGCCTTCATTTAGGTGGCGTGGTTTTATCGCCCGCAAATTATTAGTAAGTATCTACTAAGTATTTTAGTGATAATGGTCAATTTAATCAGAGAAAGAGGAATAATAGAGAATGGAAGTGGTCGCGTAAAATTACGTGTCCTTAGTAGAAAATATCTAAAATTTGCAAGAATTCGTTAGAAATTTATTCTCTTGTTCTCTCACAGCAAACAGAAATTTGCGAGGGTATATTTCTTCATGCACCTTCAACAACATTGAACAAGAAATCATAATTTTTTAATCATTTATCATTTATATATAAATATTTTATTAATATTCTTTAGTACCAAAAATAAAATTTTCTGAAAAATTTGTGTGTGAAATGTATATATTAATCTTAATTTCTGCTGCTTAGATAATGAAGCTTTCCGAACAATAAATTGATTTAATATATTAAAGAAGAGCAGTTAACCTGTGTCCGAATATCAATAATAGAATCGTGACCAAAAATGGTAATTATATACAATCCACCTGTGTAGTGTGTAAGCTATAATACAATTAAATTTTTTTCTAAGTGCCTTAACCATATTATAGTTTGTGGAGATTTTAAAAATCTGTAGCTTCTGATTACTAGTCACGTGGGTGGAAAAGTAATTAGAACTGCGACAAAAAGAGCTTGTCAGCAATAACATGCCGAACACCCTACAACTTAAAAAATAATATATCGTGTGTTTATACTTTAAAACAAAAATAAATTTTACTTTTTTGTGATTTATCGGTAATGTATCTGAAACTACAGTTACTTTGCCACATTTATTCATTGGTATTCAAGATTTGACTGACTTCATAGTATGTATATTGAGGATCCGTCACTAGAATGCGAAATATTATATATTTTTGTCGGCACCTTTACCATATTTGAACACATTATGGACGATTTCGATATTGATTTATGACTTTTTAGATTGAGTGATAAAGCTATTCTGTTGGTAAAGATTATAATATAAAAAAAGATTATTTCCCTTTGCCACAAACAGGTTCCCCACATTAAAAGAATGAAACGAATAGGACGGTTTACTGCCAATATTGTTAACCACAACGAACGGAAGACCGCTTGTTGTGTTTAGTTATTTGCCCCAAAATTTAAAAGATCAAACGAAGCACCTATTAAAAATTAGATTATTTTAGGTACTTGTGCTTTGTAAAACTGTAAAACAAAGTAATTTTTAGGTATACGTTTAATATAACATACTAAATTATTTTACAACTATGCGTTATTTAATCTTGAGCCAGCATCTGCATAATTGACTTTTCCTAATAATAGAATGTGTGTTGCTTACTCACGGACGCGGTATAGATGCAAGTTTTGTGAACAAATTACAATGGTTACCAAAATAGATATATGACTACAGATTACTGTAATTAACAATTAATAAATATCCAACCAAAAATGTTAAATGTTAAAATAGTCATCAGGTTTTCGCAATATACATTAAATTAAATAATAATAATTGTCTAAGTATACCTAATAGCGATTTAAAAACTTAGTCGAAGAAAAGAATACTCTAGTGTCACTAGTGTCAGTGCCTGACCTACATTGTTGACTTTAGGATTGAACAGTTCTCCGGAAATACCACTCACTCCTACAAAATGATTTAAGAACATAACATGTAAACATTTCTTTGCGACATTTTTCGCGTTTAGAATAAATAATAGGCTCGTCTTCATCTCTACTATAATAAATCGTATCACGTATATTATTATTTTTAGTATTTACCTGTTACCAATATTTACACACCTACAATAATTTTGAAATTAACGTTTGAGCATAGTGAATCAGAAGTAAATTAGGGTCAACATGATTCAGCAGATTCTAAAGATAAATTAAATTCTTGTCATTTCCTATATTTACACTAGTATGGAGCAGGTATATTATAAAAGTTTCTTTATGAAAAAAGTTATTCCAATTCTTTTAATTGAGTGTTTAAAACAAGATTTAAAAAACATCAGTTTTTTTTAATCTATGTAATTACATTTTTTAGAAAATTGGTAGGTGTTTCACTATGTAAATAACACCTACAAACATTGCGATGTAAATAATGATAAAGAATCATAATTGATATGAATTATTTACACAACTATATATAGGACAGATGAGATTGTATTAGTATTATTTAAGAAGTCAGTAATTATTATTAGTGGCGCCAAGAATTTTGAATCGGAAGTGGACAATTATATTTGCAAATACAAAATGTGGCTATGCTATTTTACAGCTTGACAACAATGAATCAAATGATTTTCGTTTTCGTCTCGTTAATAAAATGTATGATAGACTCGCAAAATGCATGATTATGGGGTGTGGAGTGAAGAAGTAAATTTTATATTTTACCAATACAAAATAGTGATATTTCGTAAAGTAGCTTTCTTCAAGAAGTTAACACTTTTTTAATTAAGTATTACAAACATTTTAAATAAAGTTTGTTGTTTTTCTTCAAAACGCCACGAAATCGGATTTTTTCTAAAAAACAGCTAAATCGAAAAATCATAAATGTCAAATATGAAATCTCAAAATGAGACACTAAAGAAAAACTAAAAATACCATTTTGTTCGATCAAAAGAGTTAGTTATATTCATATATATGTATTTATTCCATCCGTGTCCATTTCTGCTCATAAAAGTATAATTTCCGAAATAGGTAGATATTTACTGTAACTAAACGGCTGGCCAATTGAAACGTACCAAGCGAATTTTTAGGTTGAATTTAAAGTCAAATATTTTGAAAAGTAGAAAAGATATAAACATGCGGTTTTCAGGATTTCAGAGATAATTTAATTGAGAAAACGATAGTGTTACCCGATTTTTTTTTACTTTGAAGTACATTACTATCTACAGGGTATGAAAGAAAGTCTTCTTTTTTTTGTCAAATTTTATAACTACCGTGATTCCACAAAATTTTTTTTATATTTTTTTGATGAAGATTTTTTTAGTCCTTTCTTAATGGGAAAACAACCTGTTTCTCAAAATTTTGATATCCCTGTTATTTTATAAGATACCGAATTTTTGCTGAAAATTTAATTTTTTCTTTGTTTTTTGTCGTTCGGCCGTATTGTGTTTTGTAAGAACCAATCTCTGTAGTTGATTATGATACCTTATGAATGGCTTTCTTATAAAAAGTACACTTTTTGTACTTTCATTAATTTATTGGTAACCAGTGGCTTATCAAAAATCGGTACACGTTCGCTAATTGGCAAATTTTTTTATTCATTTTTTGAGGCTATTTTCTTAATGGAATAGAATAGAATTTTGTTAGTTTATGTTCACCATTGGTTTAAGTTAAATTTACTCATATTCGTGTATACCGGGTGGGTACGAAATCGTTTTACAACCCCCATTTTGTTACGTTTAACTGTATTAATTTGAAATTTGGCATGGTTTGATTTTTGAAAGGAATAATCATTTTGACGTTTAAAACAATCTGATGACACTTCCGGTTTCACCGAAAGGGCCACCTACTAACTCTCAAATTTTTTTAAAACAACCCTGTATATTTTTTTCCGTAAGAATTAGATTCTACTTAAAATTACCTTTTTATCGACATATCACATGATGACATTTGCTTTCAAAATGGCAGCATAATTATTATTGCAAAAACCTGTTCAACAATATTAAATTTAATAAAAAATTCGGTATCTTATAAAATAAGGATATAAAAATTTTGAGAAATTGGTTTTTTCCTCATTAACCAGGGACTAAAAATATTGACATATTAAAAATGTTTTGTGGAATTTCGGTAGGTATAAAGTTTGAAAAAAAAAGACGACTTTCTTTCATACCCTGTAGATAGTAACGTACTTCATAGTAAAAAAATCTGGTCACACTATTGTTTTCGCAATTAAATTATCTCTTGAATCCTGAAAACCTCATGTTGATATCTTTTCTCCTTTTCAAAATATTTGACTTTAAATTCAACCTGAAAATTCGCTTGGTACGTTTCAATTGGCCAGCAGTTGATTTTCGATAGAGTTTAAAAATTTCGACCTATTGATATATGTATATCTAGTGTATGTCGTTGGATAGGTATTAGGGTGGCTATGTCGGATTTTTTTTCATCCCCCCCTTTAAAATCAATCAAGGTATTATAAAAAAAAATTGGGTAAAATTTGGAAGGATTTGGATAATATTAACACGTGCCCCGGATCGGTTGAAATTTTAAATGGTAAAATACATATATTTTTTTCATGTTTTACTTGAATATTTCGAACTTTTAGAAAATTGGACGAAAATGTCTGAAACTTGGCAGAGTTTTAATATGTGATGGAAGGTACAATACCAAATTTTAAAAAAATTTTTCATCATCATTTTTTTTTATCACCATGACAGGATAGATGATAAAACAGGAACAAGGTGAATTTTGCAAGAGCCCGAAACATAAATGATAATGAAAAAATTTGGTGTTGCACCTTCCATCGCATGTACTAAAATTATGCCAAATTTCAGATGTTTCCGTCCATTTTTATAAAAGTTAGAAATATTCAAGTAAAACATGCAAAAAATACATGTATTTTCCCATTTAAAATTTCTACCGCTCTGGGGCACGTGTTAATATTATCCAAATCCTTCCAAAATTTACCCAAATTTTTTTATAATACCTTGGTTGATTTTAGGGGGGGGGATGAAAAAAAATCCGACATCGCCAAAATAACTGCCACCCTAATAGGTATATAATGTATAACACTATTATATGAAGGAAGTCTCTGCAAATATTTTGAAGTTTTAAGTTGTTATCTCGTTTTAATAAGCACTTCTTTGATAAAATTAACCCATCAGTTTGTATCTTTAACCGCAACAAAGGATAATTATAATGTATACAGGGTGTCTTAAGGTACGTTAGATCTGCACGGATATCTTTGCTTATTAATAAAGATAGAAAGTATTATTTTCGACCATACATAATTTGAAGGGAGAACTGTTAAATTCCGAATCGTTTGTATATTTTCAAAATATGGACTTATCAAGAAACCATTTCGAAATTATATAGAGACCCTTTACGTAGAATTCAATGAGGTCAGCTTAAAAATTTCTCGAGTACCTATTGTAAGCATTGTGCGGACCAAATTCCGCGTCATTGTGGACATTTCTTGATTTTTGAAATAAATTAATTTTTTCATAGGTATCGAAAAAGTTTTGCTTATCCTTAGGCAAAAATATTATCCGTCTAACATTTGATATACAATAGGGAGTCCAAAATATGAAATAACAAGGTATACCGAATAGAACGCCCGATTGACTAAATAAAGGGTGGTTCAAATTGAGTTTCCACATAAAAAGACAAAAAAAAACACAGAAAAACTTGAAGAAACATGGAAATTTCTTAGATAATCCCAAACAAAAAAATCTAGAGGTGTTAGATCGCAAGATCTTGGGGCCAATTGATCTCGCGTAGAGAACGATATACGCATTCTTCCTGGAGTGCCAATTTTCGTAATAGGTTTGGACAATTTTCACCCATTGTTCAGTCGTGAATCGCACCTTAGCCAATTTTGTAGACCTTTCTACTTCACAAATACCGCTTTTACATTGAATAATTCTTTGAAGTTCAAAAAATACAGAGCTTTCTCATGTGGAAACTCAATTTGAATTACCTTTTAAATAAATAAAAAGCCTTAGGAACTCCACTACAGGAATATAATAATAGTTACATAGTTACACTTAATTTTTAAAAACTAAAAAAAAAATGTTTACTTTTTGTGATGCGTATCTCATTTCATTTCTTTACATATCAAGAAGCGTAAATATAATTTTCACATTGTAGGTGTATCACATGAATATGAGAAGAATTGAATGTTGAATGATTTTAATTTTTATTAATTGAACAAAGAATATTACTTTAAACGAAAAAAGTGTCGATTTTATAATCCCGAAAATATACATTTCTATACTGTCACCAAAAAAAAATTTTTATATCGAGTGCAGAAAGTAGCAGATTTTGTGGGAGTGAAGAAACTAAACGAGAATATGGAATCAATCCAAAATAGAAGAGTAAATCCTATAGAGAGTTATGGTGATATGAATGACTGAGTAAGCAAGAAACCACTTCAAGAGGGTGCTTATCTCTTTTGTTCGGAGACCTATTTATACTCTACAATCAGTTCATAATAATGTAATTTTTTGATACTAATTATACAATTCATATCATGAAAAATTTATGGAAGAAGAGAGAACTTTTACAATATAAAGTAATATAAACTATTTATGTCACGGTAATGTTGTTACCACCAGAATAATTTTACAAAATTACAATATTATTTAACTGCTATGGCAGGGGTAAGTAAACAACCATTAACCATTAGATGTCATCCCTTTTCAATATCAATAGGTTTATAACATTAAAATTTAAAATATTGACTATTTGCATGTAATTTACAATTTTAAAAGCCTTTCAGTATCGACATAAATACATGAAAAAATGAAAAGAGAGTTGTGAGCAAAATTTAAATCTGTATTTTCGCGGATTTTACCCTTAGAGTAAACTTTAATTCATTGTAGCCTATAGTTGAAAGAAATGAAAACAGTCAATTATGTCTACTTAAACATAATTTATGATTGTAGATATCCGTAAGAATAAGATAAATACATTTTTACGCGATGAAGGGTGCTGATAAGTACTTCCTGCTGTACAATACGGTACCTCTATGACCAAAATGTATGCAAAATTAGTTAAGGTTAAAACTTTTGAATAGAATTATTTACAAGTGTTAACCAGCCTGGGAATATTTACTGTCGTCGAAACCGTTTTATTCACAGTAGAAAATGATGACAAATTGATTTATTGTTTTTTGGAAGTTAAGAATGATACTGACCCGAATAGTACCTATGTCTCTATTAGTTTAAGAAATGTGGATTATGTTAACCAAATCATTGACTTATTTATTCATATCTGATTAAAGATTAATGCAACTTGGAAAAAGGATATACTAATAAGTTTCTATAACAAAAGCAATAGAGCTGTTCTAAAAATTTGTAGACCCATTTCCAAAATCTTCATATTTTTAAGGTGCTATAGGAAATATTGTATCAACTAAACTAGCTCCCACTCTTAAAAATGTGCTGAAACGAGATTTTAAGGGAAAATCAAGAACAAGAACAAATTTGTTTATTTATGTGAGTAGATGGTTCCCTTGGAGAAGAATGAAGAAATATATAAGCCAATTTATAAATTATAAAGATACAGAAATGAAAAGAGTTGGGACGAACATGTAATAAGGAAGGAACAAAATATATTGAATAAGACAGTCACAGAGAAGAACAGGAAAAGAAGAATAACAAAAATAGGCAAACGAAGGAAGAACTGATTGATAAAAGAAGTTCGTGAAGACAGAGGAAGAACTGATTTAGAAGAGATGAAACTACAACGGAATCCGTTAATAATGAACTTCAAGGTATCAAAGAAATTTATCCATTTTATTATCTTATATAAGAATATAACTGAAATTCCAGTCAACGAATGGCAGTAATAAAATTAGGAAATACTGAAACTTGTAGAATAGACTCTCTAAAGCGTTTTTTTTTTATTTTTATGACATAAAGAAAACGCGATAATTATAATTAAAATTTGTTTATGTAAGAAATGTCACATCTTATGTGAATTGTATAAGAAAGTTATTTACTTAACACAAGAAATATTTTTGTGTTAATTTGTTGTAGTTATTTCTTCCCTTAAAATATATAAAAATTGTAAATTTTAATTTGAACTATGTAAACTCTGGTGCATAACTATATCACTACCTAAAATTTTTGAAATCTCAACACTTTTAAAAGAGTTATGTGAAATATATTAATTTCAGAAGAAGGAATATGGTTAAAAAATTATTGTTTCGAAATATTATGAAATTTAAAAATTTATTTTTAAATTTTAAATTTTTTTTGTGGTGCATTATAGCACCACATAAAATTCAAAATCAAACAAGTAGGTTCATATTTCATTATTTAATAATGAGTGACTCCCCCCTTTTGACGAATTACTTCGAAAATTCTGTTTCGCATACTTTGAACAAGTTTATGGAGGACTTCTCCGTTCAAATTACTCCAAGCTTGTGTAATTGCTGTCTCCAGATTAACCACTGTTTCGTGTTTCCATTTGACGATTTTCTTCGTACACTATGCGAACAAGTAGATATTCCCCAAAGATTCTCAATGGGGTTTAAATCAGCCGAACTAGCAGGCCATTGATGATGTGGTGCTATTGTTATTCACTAAAAAAAAATATTTTATTTTAATAAATTCAAAAATAAAGTTTTAAATGCCATAATATTCCGAAACAATAAATTTTTAACCGTATTCCTTCTTCTGAAATTAATATACTTCACATAACTATTTTAAAAGTGTTGAAATTTCAAAAAATTCAGGTGGTGCTATAGTTATGCACCAGAGTGTAGTACAAAAAAAAGTAGGGAAAAAGTTTACCTGTGAAGTAGAAACGCTCTAAAAAAATTAGAAATTACTCTTAAACAATTCAAATGCTAACAGGTAAAAAATCTTTTCAGTAGTTGATTTCATAATTTTTTTACCAACATTAATATCTATTTTCTAAATTTTATTTTTCTAAAGTGTGGAAATTGCCAAAACTACCTAAAAGCTATAAATCACTTTGTTGCCACCCACGTATCCTTTATTCATAAATATAAAAAGCAACATATTTGTTACTTTAAAGTGTCTTTGTTACATTATTTCAGGATATTAGTGAGTAGTTTAGGAAGATTATCCGAAACGAAAGTGCAAAACCAAAGAAAAGTACCTTATTATCACCATAAAATCAGTCCTAAGAATGGTAAATCTGTTAGGTAATACGCACAATGACGATTATTACAAACATCTCCGGGTTTAGTCCCGGTAAATGTTACTTCTTTGTGTGGCAAGTGGCACTCGCGGTGGCGTCTCTTTGAACATCCGAAACTGAAACTTTTTAGAAGGTGGAATGTTTACCAACTATTGTTGCCAAAATTCAGTCGAGTATTTCCTGACACGACAATTCATCAGAAGAGCTATTCATTGAGAAGTGCCTATGGTGGTGGCGCTAGTTTCATTCCTTCATTCATACCATACCCACCACAAAGCCATGCTGTTACACATTTCTACACCAGGTAGTCAAATACATTATGTGCCATTTAGAGTTAAATTTGGCACAATACATCCACTACATCTACTCTAATCCGTGCCCAAGCAAGACGTATCTATACAAAAGGAGAATATTGCCTTTCAGTAAATATTTGCCGGTGTCCTAAAACACCGATTTCTAATGGTGATTTAAGTCTTTTGCTGAATCACCTGGTTTAACAACTTCACTAACAGGGTGTCAGCCCCTAACGCCAATGGGAGGTCCTTGAAGGCATGTTACTAAACAATTGCAATTCGTAGGTAATTTATTGGCTTCTACTGGGCCGTAGAATCTTTGAGTGTACGAGAATAGGTTTTTTATACAATAACCCACACTAGCTCAGTTTATGGTCTACGTCCATAATTATTTTTTACAAACTTACTAGGTATCCCAATAAATCAGATAATTATGGGTTTATATACAATTTCTAATACCTAGTTACTTGAGAAACCAAATCCATGTCAATTATTATTTATTGACTTGTCAGCTTTAAATAAATTGTGATAATTAGATTATTAGGTACTGTATGTCTTCGTACACAACAGTATAGCAGCAGTATTAAAAACTAAATAAAATTAAATAATAGACTGTCTTATTTACAATCAGTTATCAATATCAAATTAGTAACTATTTAGAAATAAAAACTACCTATAATATAAATAAAAACGCACCATCAAAGCAACACTATTAATAAATGTGATATCATAATAATTTTGTTTTCTACTTTTCATGTAGATCAAAGGTAAATTAATGGTTATTTGAATAAATTATGTCCTATGTAAATTTATTTAGATTTATATTTTGTTTTCATCGGTTTTCATATAATACATTGTACAGGGTGGTCCAGGTTAAATGTCATTAATTTTGGGAGATGATAGAGCATCAAGAAAAAATTCCACTTTTTTCCTCCAATTTTCGACGCCACGGATATATTGCGTAGAAAATTCAATTTTTGGATTGTCTGTTTAATTTAGAGAAAATAGTTACTCTTAAAAAAATTTAATTTAAGGTTTCGTTTTTGAGATATTTGAGTTTGAAGGTTTGGAAACACAACATCAAATGCTGTGCTGAATAATAGAAAATTTCGGGTAGGCCTGGAAAATCCGGAAAATCGCGATCAAGTCTTAGCAGCGATTAATTCTGTGGCTAAAAGAGCTCGAAAATGTATCAAAGCCTATTTTGAGAACTTACTCGAATTTCTTTTTAGTTCAGAGCAGCATTTGAGGTTGTGTTTCCAAACCGTCAAACTCGAAGATATTAAAAACGAAGCCTTAAATTAAAATTTTTAAAGAGTAACTATTTTCTCTAAATTGAACAGACAATCCAAAAATTGAATTTTTTTCACAATATATCCAGTGGCACCAAAGATTGGAGGGGACAAGTGGAACGGTCCCCCAGTATCTACGCTACTGGAGAAGCTTTTTATAAATGAACCCCATCATTCTCTAGAAATGTACTACATTACTCTGTGTGTGAAATTTAATGGAAATCGATCGAAAGGTTTAGAAGTTATGTTATAAGAAAACTAGTTTTTATTTTAAACTTTGACACCCTGTATCTTTGTTATAAAACATTTTTGAGCAAAGCTTTTTAATAAAAGTGTAACTTTTTTTGATGCTCTATCACCTCCCGAAATTAATTACGTTTAACCGGGACCACCCTGTTGTATTACCACATTAAAATTTATTCAAAAAGCTCTCTTTTCAGATAAAAAGATAAAAAATAAATAAATAGTTAAAAATTCAACTGCCAAATCCTTTTAATAAAATGCAGATAAATAGGACAAACCAAATTTTGAAAATTATTAATATTTTTAGTGTCAAAACTGAAATACGAGTATTCTAAAATGACTGAAATATTTGAAATCTATATTGAAATATCTAATAGCAATTTAATAAAGGGTAACAATCTGTTTTATGGAGGGCAATATGGCTTTTGAAGAGACCTGTCTATTAATCAAGCATTCAAGGATCTAACCCAAATGGTTAAATGCTCTTTTTTTTTGAGAGGAACGAATCGTAAGTGCGTCCTTGGTCTCCTTCAGAAGCTCCTTTACTATGGGTTTGATGAGGACCTTCAGCATTCAATCGGCCCTATTCTATAAAATATTGATATTGACTTGAACATCGACTTCTCATTAGCTACAAAAATAATATTGACAAATGATGACCAATTTAAGTTTTTCCATCACAACTACGAGTACTTCAATGTCAATTAATAATTCAGAAAAGTTAAAGAGGTATCACTTAGTTCGTATTCAAGACTGAAATGTTTACAGCATAGGGCTCAAAACAATCAAATATGTAGACAGAAGGGAAAGTCCTCTATTTTCCGATGGGAAGCTTTGTGGTCCTGCTGAAAAAAGACGATTAGGACAGAAATTAAGTACATTATCTATTGCAAAACTAGGTATTTTAAGAACATAGATAATGAAGAAGGGTGTGTATGACAGAGAACAGCCCTATTTCATTAGTTCCTCTTGTTTGCTTCTTTTATGTTAAAGTCAATAAATAAACCTCCATGTACTTTACTACATTTTTGTATCTTGGGAGCTTAAAACTGTGTAAAATGTGTTTGTGAAGATGTACAGTTATTTTTAGAAGGTAGAAGTCTATCAAAATTTGAGCTTTCTTGGTTGTACACATAAAAGACATTGTACCTATCAACGTGATGTTGTATTGCTGTTGTTTTACTGCTGGGACAAATTCGTTCATAAATTAGCATATTTTTTAGTTGTATTTTAAAAGCGTGCTTTGGTATGTTCGTAGGATGGGCTATGGGCCATCCTTATAATATTTTCTGACACATAGCAGCCTGTGACTAAGAGTTGCATTGAGTTCATATGCATGCATGAACTGTGCGCAATTTATTATTATAAAGTGGCTGCATTCACAGTCACGTAGCAAGTGTCTTAAACTGAAGAGATCAATAGTTGTGAATATATAGAAAACGACGGAAACGAATCGTTTTTGCAGCCAACAATTATTATGGATGTTTGTGTTGTGTACAGTAGAGTTCTTCTCACACCTTGGGTTGGATACCACCGCCCAAGAAGCCGACGGGACCTTGGCAGTGTCCGTTGTTGCAGTTATCGAACACCTTCAGTACAAAAGGACCATATTTCACACTTTATTGGTATTGTCAGTTGGCAGGAATGTGCGAACGGTGCTCGAGGCGATTGAGCCATCAACTTGGCCGGCGGGGGTCAACTACGATAACGAGGTGAAGAGTCACATGGACCATGGACCAGTCGGTGTTACAAAAAGCCATTGGACCACCCGACGGAAGGTTGACAAGGGACGGCGGATAATGAAGTGGCAGTCGCGGTTCCCAGCTCTCAAGTTTCCGGTGCAGGTAGTTACTCTTTTACAAGACCATTCAAGAAGAAACTAAGGGGCGACTGGCGGCGCCATATCACTCCTCACCATCGAAGGTGTGAGCTGTGGAATGTAAGGGATGTGTTAATATTTCACTCACTGCTGTGCAAGGCGGCGAATTTCACAAACACACACACAACGCCCACAAATCAGAAGCGACAGGCTAAAGTTGATATTGCTCTTGGTCCACAGAGTGATTATTATATCGTGCTCGCACGATTTGTCATCTAAAAGATGAATGTTGTATTGCTTCTGGACTGCAATCTGTAAACATATGTCACCATTTTCTTTACGCCATTGCTAAATCCCACCGACAAATTTTTCAACACTTCAATTTAAGATGCGCCTGAAAGCTATTAACATTTTAATTTATTCCCTCCTGCAAAATTACATATAGGTACCGATATCTATCTGATTTTTCAGAATACCCTCCACCCAGTCCGTTTGTTTAGAATTTGTTTGAAAAATTATTACAACACGCTCTGTTTAACAACTAAATTAGCTGTTTATATATTTTTAATACCTGTTAAATTTATCACTGGCGGTGTTAGGACACGGTGGTCAACAGGCAAGCAAAACAAGCATAGAGATATCGGTCGAGCGAGGAGCACAGTCAGTAGTCTAGTGGGTGGCCTGGTGCTGGGCGTCTTCATGTGAGTGCTGCTCTTGTTAGGCGAGTGTGTGACATTGGTTAATCATTATGCGGGGTGGCCGACTGAGTTGGTCCAGCAGCAAAAGATCATTCGATTCCCACAGTTTCCGGCGCCTTGACTCGGACTTATATTGAGTGATTGATACAGCCATAAGCGAACCAAAGACCAGTGTAAATCAAAAACAATTATTATAGCTTCAAATGCAGAAAAACATCATAACAAAATTTACAATTTATGCATGAATACTAATACAAAACTTAGGAAGTAATGTGTGAATATATTGTGAAATAAAAAACAAATTTTAATGAGAAATTCAGTTTATTTATTAATCGGCAGATGCAACGGTAATATTTACTAACTCTGAGATAACACTCTACAGGGGTGTATTCCGAACTTTTCAAACTAGTTAACTGAATAATAATTTTAACGCTGTTTCGTGAGATAATCCACTTTACCCTGCTGAACGTTGTCAAATCATATTTTATTTTTCTATATTTTTATTTACTCGTAGTTCTTTTTTAGAACATACAATTATGGAATCATTTAAGTATTCATCGAGAACAGGTTGTGCTGTGGTACTCTGGTGAAATACTTTTTTAGATTTTTGATAGGAATTATTCCGCTATTTGAAAAACTAAAATATTTTTTCTGATTATTTCTAATAACCTGAGTCAGTTTTGTCAAAAGGCAACGAAACATATACTTGAGAATATCAGGTGTTTTCTACTAGGTCCTTTTTTGTGCTCAAGCCAAATTTTTTTTCATATCTTTAAGGGCTTAAAAATGAAACATATAGTGAGTTGAGCTCGCTAACAGAAATATAAACTCAACATTAAACTTTCGAAAGCATGTTCAATCTTCCTTATACGTAGTTTACCGTCCCAAGGATATTAATTTAAGCTTAATCTTAGAATTAAGTTAATACTTCTAAATAAGCATAACATAATTGGCCTAAAGCTCACTGGAGGTCTTTATTCTGTTAAGCTTAGAAGGCATATATAACAATGCCACTTCAAGTTGGTGAAAATAATGTCACTCTTTAAGCTAGATAATCCAACTGGCGTTATGCGTAAAACACTCTTAAAAGGTTCTCATTATGATGTCTTTAAATAGGGTTTAAAGTTCTCGAAAGTTAAGCTTACGGATCATATTTTCTTCTGTGTGGTTGATATCTGTAAGAAAATCCATGAAATCTTACTTAGAAATTGAAGAAACAACGTGTAAAAACTGTTGATGCCAGAGCTATTATAGCTAAACAGTGACATCTTATTGTTTTTGAGATGCCGCTGCTGATATTTCTAGGTTTAGGTAGTTATTTTAGGATTTTGTTAAAATTGATGAAACCAAGTATAACACCTTGTCGTTTTGTGTTTTTGTTCCGCCTTGACTGTGGAACTAGATAGTTACTCGACTTATTATCTTTTAATTGATGACTCTTCATGACTAAATAGACGTATTGCATCATATTAAAATCCGCTTGTCGTTCTGTGGTTAATTCTTAACTTGAATATGATATTTTGTGTACTTTTCAACTTTATAGGGTGAGTCAGTTTTTAGCTCTGCCCCTAAAAAATCATATGCATCATTACATTCCGAATTTTCTTTTGTTAATTTTCAGTTAAAATATAGGTACCTAATTATGCTTTATAAACAAATACCCTCAAGATTATTATGTATAAATTAATTTATAAATAATCATAGACATTATGATGCTATATACCTTACAATTATGTATGTTTAAAGCGAAGAGTCTATATGATTCTATATAAAAAATTCCATCAAAGGTGACAAATATGCAACTTAATGAACACTAGTAAAATTTTTAATGGCATGTTACCATTATAGGTTATACCTACTAGGGGTGTCGTTATTTTGGCGATGGAATTTTTTTCATTCCCCCTAAAATCAATCAAGGTTTATAAAAAAAAAATTATAAGGATTTGGATAATATTAACACGTGCCACCGAGCGATTGAATTTTAAGTTTCAGATATTTCCGTTAAAATTTCAACCGCTCGGTGGCACGTGTAAATATTATCCAAATCCTTCCAAATTTTACCCAAATTCTTTTATAATACCTTGATAGACTTTAGGGAGGGGATGAAAAAAATCCCGACATCGCCAAAATAACGGCCACCCTAATAACTACCTACTTATACAATTTTGTCCAAACTCTTAAATATGAAATTTGATTCAATTCCGTTAAGTTCTTTTGAGTTATCGTGGCATACAGACAGACAGACATTTTCTCGAAATTGGTAAAAATGAATTCAAGAACCCTCAAAATGTGTAAATTCATCAAAATCTGGAGGTCGAAAAAATCATCATTAAGTACTATACTTTCTTATTACTGTAAAAATAAAAAAACAACTTTATTTTAAAATACTCGAGGTTATTAATAAATAATATCTTTTGAAGTTAAATCTTATGAAAAAACTAGTGTCAGAGGGAGATCTATGATAGATTTATTATAATTTTAGAATATAGACAAAGATTAGGTGGGTTTATTTATACCAGTTATTTTGGGTTTCAAGTTACTAGTTTTACTAGCTTTACAAAGTAAAAAGTAAATATTAATTTGTTTGTCTGATGTTTTATTCACCTTAAAGTGTGTTTACACTATCTGATTTTCCGTCTGATTTTCAATTCGAGAAATTTTTAATTTATAAATTTCAAAATTTCTCGATTGTATTCTATTTCAAAATTTACACTATCTGACTTAGCTTTTAAGTTTTCATTCATAGTGTAAATATTGAAATAGAATACAATCGAGAAATTTTGAAATTTGTAAATTAAATATTTCTCGAATTGAAAATCAAACGGAAAATCAGATAGTGTAAACACACTTTTATATCTCAGTAAGAAAGCAGTTTTATAATCCTCTTCATAGGACAATTTCATATGAGTTTTGGTCATGGATTATGTTCCAAACAAAATTGGCACTATTGCTAGCTTCGTTATTGTTGGAGCTATGAAGTCGCTTATATAAGCAAACATTCTCCCGTTGATTACAATTTGAACGAATTTTTGTTACCAGGGCAATTTGTTGCGATTTTTAGTAGATTAAAAACGGCTTTCGCCAGTGGTGTATTAGTACAGTAAAAATATAGATAAGCAAGGACTATTTTATATAATAGTTCTTACATTTAATTTTTCTTTGAAGTTAATTTTAATAATTTTTTTAGCAGAGTGTCGATATACTCGTAGTCTTCCACTATTACAGGACTAGAAAGTCTTCTCATCAGAAAAAACAACGGTGTTCCTAAATTCTTTATCAATGTTCAAATAATGATTTGCAAATTGTACTCTTCTCTGTATGTGTTCAGCAGATAAGAATATTTTGCGTGCGGCAACGCCGTTCTTTAAAGACTCTTTAAGACGTCTCTGTGCTGTCCTAGGAGATCCTGGAATGTGTGTTTCTTCTCTAGCTCTTATAGTGCTGTCAAAAGGAGTCTGGTTAAGATATTCAATTAACGCATTGTCTTCAACCCCATTAGAGATCCTTCCGATATCCTGTCTCGCTGACCTTTGAAATCTCAGTTCTTCTTGCCATCTTTTCAGAACATAAAATATGCAGCCTTTAGACACGTTTAAATCAGCTGCCACTTCACATAACGCCCAGTTTTCTTCTAACTTGGCTATGGCCCTTGCTTTTTCGGCTTCTGTTAAATGTCGTGACATATTTTTCGGCAAATTTATGGAATTTTTTGATGACAGATTAATTTTTACAATGTGCCAAATCTGACACATTACAGTACGCCTATGAAGTTACAATAGAAAAATTAACCGTTCAAATTTGGCTGGCGCCGATAGTACCTATCTCGGTTTTGAGTTATTTTAAAAACACAATTTTTTATAAATAAAACACCAAGTACATATTATTCTTGCGCCAATCCATGATAAATTAAAATATAAAAAAATAATAATTGATAATAAGAAATGGGATAAATAAATTTATTTATAGGGTTACATCAACATAAATGTAAATGTGACGCACTCTGAAGAAAGGGACCTAAGCACCCAAACAATAGTTAACTTCGTGAGCAAGAGGTCTTTCTTGTCAGGCAAAAAGTTAATTACAGTAGAAAAAAAAGTGATACTACTATTCAAAATGTCAACAACATCGCCCTGTTTCAATAAATTGGTTCTTCTTAATATTTTCTTTCTCACATTTTGAGATATCCTAACCCAAAATGCACTAGTTTACTTGACAAATACATATACGAAATATATTATTTGAGATAAGTTTAAATTCTTGTTAAAAAAACTTATTTTTATACAAATATCTGATATGATCCATCACATGATTTAAAATGACATGGGTAGAAATCTTCTTCACTTTTGAAGAACACAATATTTGTAAAGTATCCAAAACATCTTCAAGTGAAATACAACTTCGGGTGGTACCACATTATCCTTTTCAAATTATGTGAGATTATACTCTCAAAAATTCAAAAAGATTTACAGATCCTCAAAACCATGTAAATCCATGAAAATGTTGAGTTAAATAAAAATTACGATTAAAATATTAGTCTCTTGTATTGGTAAAACGAATACAGGAAAATAGGTGTGAGTTTTTCTATTGCACAGTTCTAACAACTTTATAATCATAATTTATGTAAAATGTGTGTAGAATAATTGAAGAATAGTAAAATATTCTTAATAAAATGCTGCGGTGATGACAACAATGTTTGATATAAAGGTTGGGTCAGTCACATATAGAGAGTTTTAAAATTCTGCATTGTCATTAAATCGATGTATATTCTAAAATAACCGCATCATAAATAAAAGATGCAGGGAAAGTAAATGTCGTTGAAAAACCCACAATTAAAGCATCATTACAGTTGTTATAATTTTATTATATGTATAAGTAGCGTACTTCTCTAGAATGGATATTTTGTATGTTCCACGATTCCATCTGCATGTACCCTTTTATTTACATAATGTGAAAAATCAGATACATTTATTATAGAAACTTGTTTTCCAGCATTCCAAAATCTTAGCAATGTCTCACCCACAATCCCATTGTTTGAACGCAAAAATTTTAACTTGATTTATTGGACGCGATTTTCTCTGTTGGGGCGCCGATTGCACAAAATGTGCATGGTTTTTGTATATACCTGGACGTATTTTATAAAAATCAATTCAATAATCTTTGGCGACTCCATTCTTTCCAAAGGAACGCAATTTTTTATTTTTTGTTTTTAAAACTTAAAAACAGTAAACGCTGCTGTGATACCGAATTAATTCTTAACTGCCATTAATTTTAAATTATTAACGTTTAAATCTATTATAGCTATACGGAACAAAAGCTTGTAGAAGTCGCCATGTTTACACTGGGGGGCACATTTAAACCATGTTGCTTTCAAATAGTTAACATTTGTAGACATTCATTTAACCTTTTAGAAAGTATCAACAACCCTAACAAAATTTATGATATCATCGTGTCCGTAATTATTGCAGATTCATTCTTTGCAACGTAAATTTAAAAATGTACATAATATAAAAGTGAATCAACTTTATTATTTCGTGTTGTGTTGTGAAAATTTGCCATACACTAAGTCACCTTAGTGTATTTGTTTAATTTGTTTTTGTACAAACAACATTCCAAAAATATTTTTTATACATCACTATCTAAACTAAGATGTAATCTTCCTTTATAACGTAATCAACTATGTGACGCTATACAGTTCGTTTATGGTAGCACTAGAAAAACTGTTTAAAGAATTACCTACTGACAAAGTAAACTTAAAATTTGTGAGGATTTACTATTTTGCAGGATTACAATAATCGTAATTTAATTAATATCTGGATTTATGTAAAAATAAAGCTCTAAAATATTACTTGCCAGTCAATATTGCTACCAATTTTGAAAATTCATTAGGTACAATGACAATGTCTTGTGGCTACTGTAAGTTAGTGCAAAAATGAACAAATTCTCAATTAACTCTTGGTAGTTTATATCTTCGGCTGGTGTAGCATTACTTGTATAACGTGTCGTTTATGGCACCACATATTCAACTCACAACTTCATCAGAGACTCAGTACGAATAGTTTTCTAGCCCACACAGAAAGAGCATATTACATTTGCCGCCAATAAACCGCAATCTTCAAGAAATATTCTCTTGATTTAAGATGAAGATCCAATCCGTATAAAGATTTTACATGGAAAAGTAGCCTGAATTTGCATTTATTTTTGTGTTATTTCTACCTAATATAAAAATTTGTGTTCGACCCACCAATTCCACTTATTACCATCAGTGCACTTGGGAAATGGTTTATTTTTTTAACAACATTTGCAAAGAAACTAAACATCTAAAAATAGATATGTACTAAAGGAAAATACCCATTAAATTAGACAATACTTTAAATACTAGAACAATATTTACCCGGAACTAAAAATGGATCCGTATACAAAATCCGGTATTATTTAAACAATCATGACTAAATTTGTACGCTCTGAATTGAAATGATCACGCATGCATATCATTCGTAATTTCTACGCTAACTAGGTAAAAGGTATATTACCTAAAAAGTTTGATGAATCACAGCATACCTTTTTAATCGAAATGAATTGATCAATTGATTAAGATACGTTAATGATATTTCATAATATTTAGCACATTTATTTAATTCTATTGTTTTGGACAAAAATTATGTTATTTATTATGTTTAAACAGATTAATTCCGTTTGAAGTTCAAGTTACATTATCTGACCGTAAAATTACTAACAAATGAGTCATTTTATCTAAATATGTCCATCAACATGCTATGAGAAAAAATGAATTTTTCTTAATACTATTATGGATATTTTTACCATAATTATTCAACAAAATTTCTTTGACAAGTACGTATTGTTTTCGAGCAATATCCTAAAAATATGTACGTGGCAAATCTAATTTAACACCTACTTGTATTAATGATTAAATAGAGATTTGAATTTCGCGCGTTATTATTCTTCTCTTTGCTGGTGTTTTTGTTGTTATTTTTTTACTTATCAACAAAGTCTGCAACAGTATCGAAAGAACGGCATACACAGCCTTCTACACCAACAAACACGTAACTGAAATAGAGGGAAATTCAAACACCTATCAATCATTTATGAACACTCCATACAGGGTGTTTCAGGAGGAATAGTAAATATTTTAGGTGGTAGTAAAGACTAATTCGAATAAAAAATTTTCCAATTTTTATTGGTTACAGAGTTACAGCTGTTAGTATGTAACCCAAACAAATACTCAAAGAAGGTGTAAAATAAAGGCAAAAGATTAAGTTTAAAGTTGATTTTCAAAAACTCCACCAGCGACTTCAATGCACTATCGAATTCTCCTGACAACACCACATGTAGCTCTTCTGACGTCTTTTTGGCGTTCTTTTATGAGGGCAGCACTATTCACTATCCACTATCAATAATAAAAATTGACACATGTTATTTGGAATTTTTCATTCGAATTAGTCTATACTATACTACCACCCCCTAAAATATTTACTATTCCTCTTGAAACACCCTGTATATTGTTCAGTTATTATTAACAGATTTGTTGAATGTGTTGAAATTTATTAGTTGAAAAATAGTTTTAGTATTTATTACATAAATACATAACTAACAACAAAATAATATTAAAAATTTAATAAAATATATTTATTTTTATTTATTTTATGTTATTATCGTCAAATAAATATTTAATTTCAGAACAGCACTAAGTATATAATTTTGTTTTTATTGGCAGAAACTTAATATAGATTAGCAATTCACCAATAGGAATTTGTAAAATTCAAATTAATCAGAGAATATTTTAAATGAATGCAGGGTGGTCCAAAAAGATATTATCACTTACATGGGTTTGACTTTATTTTAATAACATAATAACACACTATGTACATAAGTCCAAATGAAGCTAGTGCACTCCTTCGACCTGCACTCCTTGCTTCTCTCTTCCAAATTAAGTGTCTCACATTGCTACAAAAAACGATAGAAAAAAATCAAACTTTTCCGATCGTGATGAAAAAATGGAGCTCGTGGTGCTAAATTTGGAATAATCACCACTAGAAATTGACATTTTTATATGGGCCTTTATGGCATCTTCAGATTAAGTTAAATATACTTTTAATACCTTTGGCATTATGTCTCTAGTAGTTGTCATTTGTTATGTTCTTTATGAAGCAGGTACTTTTCATGCTTTCTTATTTTGTGAAAACTTTGAATCGATTAGAATTAAAACAGTTCGATTATTTAACTCTGAACCCCTAACATTACATTTGTCAGACCAACGATCACTTTTATTATGATGGAGGTAAACACGTACGAAAATCTGTCCTCTAAAATCCTGAACTTTTCCTTTAAATTACTATTTAACCAAATTGTTCCTAAATAAATCCACACTTAAATGAATTCCTTTTTGATTTGTTTTTTGATCCACGGAACCTCTTCTTGGTCCACACGAGAAGTGAATTAAGAGTCAGGTCAGCAGATTTAGAAATAAACACAGTGGAAAAGGAATATTTCTTAAGTATATGACAGTTTAAAAGAGTCAACCAGTCAGATTTATCTTTTTTTTTAATTTCTCTCGTAAATATTGAAGTTGATTAAAGTTAAGGCTCTCACGAAATTATTGGGAGAGTATATTGGTTGAAAGCCAGAACTTTTAGCCCATGACTTAATAAAAATCACTATGTCTAAATAATCCATAAGCATTCAATTTTGATAAAATCTGTGCTATATGTGCTTCCTCACGCTTCAATTCATTTAACAATTCCTAATTACTGCTGTATAAAAGTAAAAAAGTATCCTTTCCTAAGATATATTCTGGTACTCATTCAAATTTAATTGACCTAAACATTTAATACCTAGAGTCCTACAGGAAGTTTTATTTAGCAAAATACTAGATGTTTTCATCCAAAGATTGATTAAATCAATAATTTTGGTATATGCATCATTGAATTGCAATTTAATACCAGGAAACAGATTACCAAAATATTTTATCTTTATAGTACCTATGTATACCAGTACAAACCTGTATACTAACCCAATTGATGTTATCGCCGCCCTTACATCATGGATTTTGTTAACATGAGATATGATTCATTTATTATCAATTAGAAAATAGATAGGTCACAGTAAACGTAAACAGATTTTTGTTTACATCATTGTCAAACATTTTTTTAATGATTGTATGTATACAGTAGCTACAAAATGTTATTAAAATGCTGATGAACATAAGATACAAGTCTAAGTCGTAGCTTGTTCAAACTTGTCACAGTTTCTTTGTTAGGTAAGTACATACTGCCTACTTTGATAAAGGATTACTTATTTGTCATATTTATTTAAACTTATTTTTATAAATGTGTTGTTAATAATTTAATGAACAATCAAGAGATTAAATTCCAACTTGGATGTAGTGTCGTAAATATCCACTTCGTAATTATTGATGTTGCAAAATTTTCACATCCGTTTGTAACACAAAAAATATTCCATAAAATATGCTATTTTTTCTTCAAACGCAAACAGTTCATTAAATTGTAAAATTATTAATTGAAATTTTAATAAATAAATTTTGACAATTATGTTGACTTATGACCAGCGGCGCTTAAGTAGTACTTAAGCGCCGGCGACAGATAAAGTAGAACTTCACCTGTCGCCGGCAATAAAGTGACGCTTAAACATAATCAGTACAGCAGGATAATGTCACACTTAAATGACGTTTGAAGAAAAAAGATATCAATTATAAAATATGAGATATTTTGAGCGAAAATCAGTTGGCCACTTGGGTAAAGTAGGTATGATACTTAAAGAGGCGTTTCAATTATAGTTTATATCTATTTTCATGACAAATTGAAGAAATTGTGGTACATACTACCTCTGTGAACTAAAGACTTAAAACCAAATTTTCTACCAAATAACTATACCTATGCATATTGTTATAGGAAAATGGGTTCCATGTGAGTACTTGAGATATTAAAACAATTTTTTTGATTAAGTATCTATGAATCTATACTTATTATAATATCTTCAAGTCCTTTTCGCCCTAGAATTTGAACTCTGTATGTAACATGAAGAAAATTGTAAATAATCATATGTGTTTGTTGTGAATAAGAAAACGTTGCAACACCATGCAATGCACTATGCCGACTTACAGCGACGCATAGTCCTGTTAAAATAAATTAATAGGATACCTGGGAGTACGCTCAATCTATAATAGAATTATTAAATCATATATTTAAAACCAAACCATCATGCATACAATTCCTTGTTGGATATAATTGAATATGATTCATGTGACATTTGAAACAAAACTTACTATGATTGTAAAATAGTGTAGTACGGTCTTATTTCATTGCACCTACGACTTTCTGTACTGTAGAGGCAGGCAAACATTGTGCAGGTGCTTCGCCTCCGGTAATTGAGGTTTACTACCCACCTCAAACATCTTGATTGTTCGTAGGTACTACACCTTTTCAACAATCACTGTGTAACTTGAACATTATTAAATAAATATATGGACCTTGTCAATATATCTGTATTACATTAATTTAGTTATGTGACTATTGTATAGTTTATTCTAGTTAAAAATTGAAATAAGATAAGTACCCCTTAATTTATTTTTACGGAAATTTACTCTTGTATCGATGAATTTTATTTTCACTTACATCTAGCAGCAAGTAAAAAAGTACTCTCGTAGTTATTTTGATAAAAAAATTAACATTTACCTACAAACATACAAATCTACATCCTGTTCTCAATTAACTTCACACATGGACTTTAAAAAAGAATGTACTAAATAGAGAAAATTAATGTGGTAAACGTATTCATCTTATTTCGCAACCCTAAGAACATACAACAGCTTAATAAAAGAAACTAGCTGACCAACTACAATAATAATCGGCTTCTTTGATTAAATTTTGAAAGGGGTGGAAAGTAGATATGTAGTCATCTGCGATTTGGAATGTACTAAACCAAAATTAACAATTAGAAAGTGCGATAATAAAATGAAATGAAGTTCTCAAGGTTAAATGATTTATTTGACGGAACAGGTACGTAAATGTTTATACAATGTTAGGGTTACAGTGGTTTATTAATCAGTGAAATTCTTTAAATCAGAGTATTTCCGGGAATTATTAAAAACCACCATTTAATATCATCTTGTAATTTAGAGAAGTTTGATTATGTCTCAAGAATTTAATATACAAAGGACACAATGAAAAAATAAATTTGGAGCCCAGACATACAATCATGTTCGCAACACATTCAAGTTCATGTATCAATAAATACATACGCAATATACAAAAGTGAAAGGAAAGTAGAGAAAAATTCCCTAGAATTTTAAATATGCGGAAATACCTATCTATTGTTATAATGAAAAGGATGTGAACTTCCACAAAAATAGAGGTAGATCAACCACAGAGAATTCCCGAACTCCATTGGAATCTTTTTATGACATCTTAAAATATCGACTCATTTGATCAATATTAAAAATTCGATAAAATGAATTGCATACAAAGATGCAAGAAAGAAAGTTTACTAATACTGTGACCTGTTTTGTCAAACTATCGTCGTTGTTAATGAATTTAATGTTAGTATGTATGAAAATGAGAATTTTTAATGCGGGATTTTTACGTAATAAAAAAATCTATTCTCAGTACCTGGCAGTGTCAAGGCATTAATTGTGACTAATAATTACGTAACTCACCCGAAAGATATTGCTACATCTTTTACCGGGTTTTATTGAATCAGTTTGATCAACATTTAAAGATGGTAAATCCATAGAGTGCACTGTCACGGACATCATCAATGCTACTAAGTTTTACAAATACAAACCAACAAGTTTCTGTAGGATAGAGTCAGTAACACAGATATTTTTGGCTTACGTTATATCATTTTTGTGTACACTAGAAATACATTTTTGTAAAATAAATCCACGAAAATCCACCAGAAATCCATGTATATCCATGGACAACTTCAGATATCAACAGAAATCCATGGAAATCCAGACATCTGCGAAAATTTAAAAACTCAAAAGTCGACGAAACTGCAAAAAGACAAAAAAAATGAAGTACGTACGCATTTGCGCATGAGCACTTGCCACTTCGACATACATGAAAATCTAAAGACATCCACAGAAATCCACGTACATTCACAGAAATACGAGGACATCCACAAAAATCCATGGAAATCTACATGGGTGTACACCAGATTTACCCTTCGATTCAAAGTGAAGCATCCGGTCTACTGGCATGCACAACACTACTACTGACTATGGTCCCGAATCGTAGAAGTTTATATCCTTTTTGGTCAATTTATTAATGTTAATGTTAAATGTGAGAGGAATGGGAGAGATAGAAAAGAATTTTTAATGGTAGTGGCGTTGCTGGTAGGAAACGAACCCTAAGCGAAGTTCATTGACATAAGTTTGATGACTATTCGAGTAGATTGACTTATTTTTCCAAGGTTTTAGTAAACATCAATGACTCATACTTTCCTTTAAAAGCACACAGGTCGGGTAATAAGCAAGGCTTGGTGTGCTTTACTGATTTGCTATGCCAAAAATAATCATTTGTCTTTCGAGAAGCAGATTTATAATGTATAAGCTTAGAGCCGAAAGCCAGAGACTGCTCACTATTCTTTTATAATCAATTCAAACAACAGTATCAGAGATAGTTGACGTAAAAATCACTCTTGCTCCCGATTGCAATAAAACTTTTAGCGAATTTAATGATTTTTCAGTCTCCGTTGCAGATACTCTGATAAAAAATGTCTATGATATGGATGGTGTGCCGTTTTAAAGAGTTTCTCAGTTACCTCTAACTCTTTTTTTTTGGATCTTGTAACAAAGGTGGGTGAGTTCCTCTCGGCATTTAAAATTTTTAAAGAACACGAAAAGGGCTAGAGGAATTGCTCTGTCTTCTAAATTGAATGGTAAAAGACAGTTTGTTCTCATAATTCGTTCTTTATCGACTCTTGAATTGATCGAACATGGTGTCCCGGAGGGATCCACTCTGGGCCCACTGTAACTTATTTTATATTAACGATTTGATTTAATCTTTTCACATCGGTAACATTTATGTTGTATGCGGACGATGCGACGCTGATTAGGAGGGGCATAAGTCCTGATGATCTCTCTGTTGCCATTTTAAATACAGAGGATCTTGTTGAGTTTTGGTTTAGTAGAAGTGGGCTTAAACTTAACAGGGTTAAGATTTAGACACTTATGTACTCGGCTGCGGCGCGACTATTGAGTGGAGAGAGTATAAGACTAATTGGATTGGTTTCGACTCACAAATTGTTAGCCATCATCAGACACACAAGGTTAAAGTTTCAAACAATATTACATTTCAGGGGCGTCGCGACCGGTGTATTAGTGATACAGGGCCCACGGCGGTCCATCAAAGAGTCCAGTCCTGCAGTATCTTTATCTCTTTATCATAGTATTGGGTTTTATTGTTTTAACTAATGTAACGGAGATAATGTATGTAAATTATAAATATAAAGTGTGTTTAAGGAGCTAACAAAAAATGATCTCATCTAACATCTAATCTTATTTATTTATATGCATATCGTTTTATTACTTTGTTTCTAAAAAGAATTTTATAAATGAATTTTATTGTTTAATAATTAATTATAATATTTTTGTGAATTAATATTATATTAAGTATTGCTAGGCAATTCCCACACACATTTAGTTTACTCTTTACAATTTATTCAGTGGAAATAAATGTTTTAAAATAAATGGTGAGTATAATGATAAATTTTATATATAGTCAAACATGGGTGTTCATTTTTATTACATATAATTAGCGATAATTAATTTTTTTCGTTTTGCGGTAGCTGTATATATTATTATAAATTGCGACCAATAAAATTCTGCATATACTTTCAATATCATTAATTATTTTTTCCACAACGCCATTATCATATACTTATAACCAATAACTGTCCTCTATACCTACGTATCATATTGGAACATTTCGTTTACGATATTTTCATAAGTCTCATTAGTAGCAAAACGTATACATAATTGTATCATTATAATAATATCAATGTATCAATTATCTTGCTAGCGACAATAACGTAATGTACGCCGCGTTTATCGTCACGCAATACGTTTAGTGTTATTTTATTTCTTAAATAATTTTTTGAGTTCGTACATAGTGCTGTGTCATCAAAAAAGAAAGTTGTATCTCAATCTGGCAGTAGAATCTATTTTCAATTCAATGATTAATTAAATTAGTTGATAGATATTTTTTGGGGTATTATTATTTCGGAGGATAATTTTATGCATTTAATTTTTTTAATTCAAAAATACTTACTTATGAATGAAAACTATACTTAGACAAAATTTATATTTGAACAACAACAAATTAACAATTTTTTTTCAAATATGACTCAATTTTGGACCAATAACAAATAAGGATCTGCAAGTACGTCGCCTGTTTTAAGCTTCGTCCTGTCAATCTCGTATTCTAATGGATTCCACTACAATTAAGAGGTAAATAGACAAAGTCAAACTTATGATTTACCGAGCGTGAGAAATTTGGAATATCAATAAACATAAATATAATCGTTTCTTAAAATTGTCTAAAAGCAGTATGAAAATATCCTTTAAACGTGAGTCTATTTTTGACCAATAATGAATGAATTTTTGTATACGGAACTGTCGAAAGATTCGTCCTTTCTGTACTTCCACTTTCTAATTGATGTCACGACAATGAAAGTTAATCCTAACAGAAAACTAGAAGATATTAGGATTTACTAGGCGTGGGAAAAATGGAATAATCAACAAATGTAAATTATTTGAATTACTTATTCTTTCGTTTGTCAAAATATTATGTTCGTGTTTCTCAAAAGCTATCGTAAATCAACTTTTAAACGACTCATTCTTCATGGGAGATTAAATTAACTTCAACCTTTTCAGGAAATTATTTGTAATATTTTTTTCAAATAATTTGTTTCACAATTGCAAATATTTGTGATTTAAAGTAAAGCTTCCAAGTGTGTTTTTGTCCAGAAAACAATCATTTCATCGCCTTCATTTAAAAACTTGCCACCCAGAATAAATCTGCATCTAAAGTAAATTGAATTTTGAGATAAAACGCAATTTATACAGGGTGTGTGTTTCATACCTAAAAAATGAGATGTGGTTACTAGGGATCAAAATAATGAGTTTTCATCTAAGAAACACTGACTCTGAAATTTTGTACCCATATATTTCTATAGCTTCCGAATGAAAATAATAGCAACAATTTGGTACTTTCCGGCTATATCTCAGTTTGAAATGAACACACTGAAGTTACATTACTATATTTTTGGGTTATACATTTAATTTAATTATAGATAAAGAATTATTAAGGTCATATTTTCCTGAAAATCACGATACACGCATTTATTAAAAAATCATTTTATAGAAAATTTCATCAATCAATCAATCATTACCATATAAAAAAACATTGGGCGCGTTTAGCGAACGCAACATGTTGAATAGCTGACTGCGCTGCATTCGCTGAACGGTATTTACTGCTTGCGCTGCGTAGTTAGCAGCTGACGGAATCAGTCAGTGCTGGAAATTATCGCTTTTTACGTTCAGCACAATAACCTAACCTCAACAAAATTTTCTTCCGTTCAGAGAAGTAAGTAGCGCTGTCTTGTCAGCGAAGTCAGCAAATGATTTCCGTTAACTAAGCAGCTGCACTCGCTAAACGCGCCCAATGTTTAAGTTGAGAATTATAAAAAAAATCTACGTTCAAAAAGGAATTCCAGAAAATTAGATTATACAGCGACATTATAAAAGAACATAACATCGTAGGTGAATTATTATTATTATAATTATTAATATACAGGGTGATCAGTAATTGCCGCACTCGGAGCATACTGTGATAAACTTTACGTTTTAAGAATGACGAATTTTTTTACCGCAGTGCTGTAAGTCCTGTCTTTACAAAGATATGACCACTTTTGTGAAAATAAAAGTGGCAACACTGCATTGAACATGTGAATAGGTCGACGACAAAAAAAAAAGAGAAACGTTCAATATTTTATGATGCGAGAACTTGTCAACCTAATTTAGTACTGTCAATTTTATTAAAAAACAGAAACAACAATCGAAATTCATTATTAATATTTTCATGGCAATAGAAGGTATTTTAGTTTATCCCAAGGGGAGCTTGAGAGGTTGCCAAACTTCAAATTTCTCTCAAATTTAGGTATTTTATTAAATTTTAACATTTTCAATTTCTTTGTATTAGAGGTTTTGTGAAAAAAATTGAACAAATCATATTGCATCTTATCCAGAGATTATAGTAGCATGAATTATTCACTCATTTTTGTCTTGGTTATGAAAATAATTAGCTTGTAACTTGGATGAGGGAAACTCTATAACTCGGAAACTAACCATCATATTTAATTTTTCTTTGCAGATTATCCTTAGTTTTAATGTGCTCTATAACGCCCTGTATTCGGAGTGCGGCAATTACTGATCACCCTGTATATCGTTACACAGCTCCACAAAAAAAAAATCGAAAATATGCTTCCTCTGACCAAACCACGTTTATTTTATGTTTTTGAGTTAACTGAATCCGAATCCGTCGTCCGTTTAACCCCATTACGTCAGGGTTATTCATAACCTCAAAAAATAGGGCCAAAAACCCAATAATCCCTTGATTGATCAATACAAAAAACTCCTTAACTATTTAATTCTTAAACTCCATAACCTCTAAACCCCTTTACCCCATAACGCTGTAAGAAAGAGCTTGCACGCCTTTGATCCCAGGAATTCGAGTTAAAAGAGTTTCGGTGTGAGAAAGAGTTCACCGAAAGTACGTAGCCTCTCGTATCTGAAGTTCGTACGTTATTTGGGTACTAACTTGTCGTGTGTTTGCAATCCAGGGCACCTCCACGTGGTTGACGGCGGGTAACGGAGTTATTCAGTGATCCGGCAACTCCGGTTCAACTTCTAAACAAAAACGAATCGGACCCATGATCATTTAAAAAAAATGTTTAGAATTAACACAGTTATCATCTGCCAAAGTTTGTCACAGAGCTTGTAGAACACCCTGTATATAAAGATAAATGATGTGGGGATGCTTCACTGGGTAGGATTCAACATTTCGCCATCTTTCTGGGTTGTGTAATAAGCAAATACTAAACTTTCCAGCTCAGTATATGTATAACAAGTCTGACCCTGAACGTAGCCTTAGATTTATTATGGAAGTTCCACTTGTAGTTAAATGTCACAATTTTCCAACTTTTCTATCGAGTAGTATCTTTCAACTTCTAAAAATAGGCTAAATTCATCCTTATAAGTATCATTCCCCTTATTCTAGGTACTTAATATGACAAAATGCGTACAAAACCACATTAACTGGTAATAACAGGATCTTGAAATTTCTAAATGAATTATTTATGTTTTTTAATTTCCGATTATTCTATTAATACAAACAATTACATAATTAAGCATACCTTACATTTAAATTTATTGAAATAACCAACCTGTAATCATAACAAATATTTCTGTGTAATTTGTGGTTTCATTTAATGCTTATTAGAATTTGCTATTATTTGAAGAATAATTAAGTGTTACAAGTTTAGAATCAAATTTTACAATTTGCATAAAACATATTATTAAAAAAATAGGTAAATGAAGGCAGTTGAAAGATATATTAAATTTCAAATTGACAAGTTACCACGGCAATTAACAATGAACAACAAATTAAATAAAATAAAATAAAATAAAATAAAATAAAATAAAAACAATTTGTAGTGTTTATTTTCTAATAATAGGTATATGTAAGAATTTATGATAAAATATTTAAATGACTGATTATGTAAATTAGATATAAATTTCCCTGATTCCCTAGAAGTGGAATAATACGTCAAATCAACGCTTTTTTCTAACAATAATTGAATGCAATTGCTTTATTAGTAAAACGTACAACATAAATAAGCATTGAGTGAGATAGAAAATGTTACAGCTAATACATGTAGGTAATTGTATTTTACCTAGATTAACAGTAAAGATATGTAGTGGAATTGTTATTGTTTATTAGCATATGGGGAATCGGACTTCCCAATTTACAATTATTGTTACGGCGTTTGTTTTATTATTAATTGTAAACCAATTAATAGTAATTTGTTTGACTAATGTTGAATAAAATTTAATTGTTTCATTTTATGTTGATTACACAATGGATGTAACCTACACTTACGTGGGATTTTCAATATAATATGCAATATGTATTATGGAATTTATTGTTCTTTTTTCCCGGTTTATAATGCATTTAAAATATGTACCAAATGAAAATCTAGCTAATGTACAACATAAAATAAATTAAATATTTTTTAGAAAGGCATTCAATCTATCTTCAGCAAAAAGCAACTTGTCTATAAGTACATACACAGTGTGTCCCACGAAAATCCGACCATTTTCCAAAGAGCCATTTCTAGTGGCGCCATTTATTGACGGGGATAAACATTGGAAAGGTAAATCCTTCACAGATGTTTTCTCAAAATTTTATGACTTTCGAATCATACATTAGAAGCCAAGAAATTACCATAAAGTGACAGTGTTTGTTACATCGGTCGAAAAATGAATTTCGAGCAAATATAAAGTTTTATTTTAAACTCGATAAAACATTTACTGAAACGTTTAATTTGATAAAGTGTATGGTGAGAATTGTTTAACCCATAAGAGTGTGCATGAGTGGTATAAACGATTTCAAGAAGGTTGTGAGGACATAAAGGACGACGAACATCCTGGTCCGAAAAATACCGTGGTTACTAAAAGTAACATTGAAATTTATCATAAACGAGCCGAAATTTTCGTTGCGTTGCAAGGAAATGGAATTGAATATGTCCAAAAATTCAATTCATCGCAATTTGACTGAGCATTTCGTTTTAGAAAGATTTACTCACACAAATTGACTGATGACCAAAAATTGTAAGGACTTGATTAAAAAGTCAACCATTCACCGTATTCACCTGATTTGGCCCCCTGTGACTTCTATCCTTTCTCTAAAGTGCATTTGCCGATGAAAGGAAAGGTTTATGAAGACATTGAGGCCATTCAAAGCCGTCGACAAGCGACAGCGATTTTGAAGGACATCTCTAGAGATGAGTTTAAAACTTCATTCAACATGCTAATTGGATATGTAAAACGTTTTATCGAAGCGAGATGAGACTATTTTGAGTGAAATAAATGAGTCTTACGAAAGTAATACGTTTTTGTTTTTATTTTGAAAATTTTCGTGGATTTCCGTGGAACCCACCATATTTAAAAAAAACTAAATAATTTCAAACTTTAACAAGACACATTCAAAAATCTTTAGAAAATACAAGTGCCGCTATATGATAGGTATGTATTTAAAATTTCATACATGATTACATAATTATTGTTCCTTACTCCAAGATAAACAAATCAAGAAAACTAATTATATATTGTTCATATCGTAACATCTTTTTAGATACCAGATTATGTCATTTTAAAAAATTCCTCATTTTATACATCCAGATTATATATATTCTTTAAGCTCGCCTTTTATGAGATAAGAATTTTTATACTTATTGTAAATATAACTAAGTATTCCAAGGCTATTTATATAAATCGTAGTAAGTTTGATTCCTTTTTTGGTATTTTCATGATATAAGATTATAAATAATTATCATATATTATCTAAAAATCTTAACTGCATTGATAAAAACATTCCACGATTGGTGATTCACCGAAAACAATCTAAATTAGCTCTGTTATAATTTTAGAATGAAACAAAATATGTATACGATGTGAGATTTAGAGCAAAGCAAAAATAAAGTTTAGATAAATTAAAACTAGGTATGAATACCAGAAATTCAATGATTGAACAATTGGTTCCATGGTAACTATGCTTATAATAACTTATTCGAACTTTATTTCTTCTTTGTAGAACTGGCCCTAAGTTAAGGAATTTTTGAAGTAAAGAAATAACGGCAATTATTAATTTAGTTCTATTAAGAAATTTCAATAAAAAGCTTCAGAATGACTCCTAAACATTTTTTCATTGTCAAAAAATTTATGGTCGATTTTCGAAATCGCAATTTCCAGAGTATACTACCTACACATTCAGATTATATCTAAAAACAATTTTTTTAATTTTAATCTGAACCCTTGATAATTATACATTTAAACAGAAGAAGCAACAGGTTAAATTATTTTAAACCAAGAAAGTCATTGGGAGTTCTGTTGTGGCACTACACCACATTCTAGGTACCACTTCAAAATCAAGTGTCTAGGCGAAAATGCATATCTAGAATGTAGTTTTGGTGAAAGTAGGTGTTGGTAGAAAAATGCCCTTTAATACTTCTGCTTCTAGGTGATAAATCTTCAATGTATGTATTTTTTCATGATAATAGAGCCGCAATAGGAGTTCATGATGACAGCAATAAGTACATATTCTTCTGTAGATGCTGTGCTAATGGAAATAGGTCAATTCTCCGAAAACAATTCACCGAATGTAAAAAATGCGCAGAAATTTGATAAACCTATTTTTAATTGGAAATCAGAAACAGACACACCCACATAAATTGTCCTATTCGGCGAATTGTTTTCGGTAAATTGTTTATTCGATGAATTGTTCTTCGATGAACTGTCTTGTCGGCGAATTGTTTTCGGTGAATTGACCAGAACCGATTTCGATATACAATTATTTGCAATTTTTTATATCAATATGATATAGCGATACAGATCTACAAATCAAAAACCATCATTTTGTTAATGAAGATAACTTAGTACCAAAATATACTGAAAATGTGGGTGTGTCTGTTCCTAATTTCCAATTAAAAATAGGTTTATCAAATTTCTGCGCATTTTTTACATTCGGTGAATTGTTTTCGGAGAATTGACCTATTTATACGTATATAAATAGGTGCTATTATATAATAGCACTTTGAAGTACTTTTTATATTATTGCAAATGTATTGAATAATTATAGATAGATACAGGTTGTTCACTTTTAAAATACATTGGATTAACTCTTATCACTCATTACTTTGCAATTTTCTACAAAGCTCTTGTAATAAATAAGGCATAGGTATACAATTTTTATTAAATTAGTGGCCTAACAAAAATGTATAATTTTGTAAACTGTACATTTTCGTTCTTTTTGCTACTACTAGGAATGTAATTTTCAGATTTTATGTTCCTATAAAACTTAATCTGTAGGATCAAAATTAGAGCAAAAATAATTAATATTTAATCTTCATTACATAACTGGTACCACCATAGCAATATCAGAAGAGTAACTACTTAATTTTTTATGATTATATCAGTAGGTAATGAATCCCGTGCAAAATCTAAGAAATGGTTTGATCATATTATAACTCTGGCTGAAAAGCCTCTACACCAACTCGCTCATAATATCAATTCACCCATGGACTTACAAAATCATACCTTGTGATCATGATTCATGATACTTCTGCTAAGAACGTTATCGTCTACAAAGAGAGATGACATTCTATATTAATCTACATAATTGACTTGTGAGGAACAAAGATGGCAGACACCTCTTTTGAGGTTTGTATACAAAAATCATCTAAATCAAATGCAATAATATAATTTCGAACTGAGAAACGATGTTATACAAATAAATGAATCGTGTTTAGTTATTTTATATTAAATTGTGAATCGTATTTAGTTAGGTAACGCTTTATTAATATTAATATAATAGGTAGTAAAAGTTATTATTATTCACATCTTCCTATAACAAAAATATTGATCGGGGTGTAAATATATCTAGAAAGATTAATACTCAATTTATAAATTATATCAAGATTTAAGAATTCTGGACCAAAAAAATAAACACTAGGTACCAAAAGAAATAATGATACAATTGCAACAAATATTGAAACAAGATGATTACAGTTGAAAATATCTATAGATAAATAATTTGCTTACGTCAATCCCCGCAAGTGTGCAAATATTGGGTATGAATAAAAAAGTAACTATAGAGATTAAAAAGAATTTAGGATAAGTATTTATATTTATGTATTACTATTTCTAGTCTACTTTATCTGTTATGGACCTTAATTTCCTCCACATCAACAGATTCCTTTATAGTAATTCAAAAGTCTAAATCACATTAGCATATATTTTTACTATCTCATTTAAATTAGAAGGAAACTAAACCAATACAAATTAAAATTGGATATTTGAATTCCTCAAATCCAAATTTATGTTATATAATTTGAAAAATGATATTTTCTTCTCAATTATAAATAAAACTATAAGACCAAGAAAAATGTTGCGATATAAAAAAAAACTTAAAGTTTATTGGTAAAACTCTGACGTTAGAGCTTTAGGTTAAATCAGTTATTACAAATAGAAGCAAATTTTTTCACCAATCTATCTAGTGCATTCATAATTAACATCTCCTAATTT
Organism: Pediacus dermestoides; assembly: GCA_963942485.1. Lineage (NCBI taxonomy): Eukaryota > Metazoa > Arthropoda > Insecta > Coleoptera > Cucujidae > Pediacus > Pediacus dermestoides. The sequence goes on from OZ012627.1 coordinate 9,441,913, forward strand.
ATGGTATCTACTACTTGATTTAGGTCTCTCTTAAACTATCCCAGTGGACTGTATCCTGAACTGCCCTATTCCAAGACCCTTTGCCCGCTATTCTTTTGATATCGTTTGCATTGCGCTGGAGGTCTTCTTATGGTTCTTTTATCTGCTCATTATCTTCAGTGATTATTTTTATTGATATTTATTGTCCTTGAATCTCGTAACATATTATGTTCATAAGTGTCGTGATTAGTTCAATAATATCATTTATTTTTTTTTCTTTAGAGAATATACGAAAATTAATATTTCTTATTTTTATTCGCATGGCCCTATATCTTCCTTAGGTCAACTTCCACTTTGTATATGGTATTCTTTAGAAGTGTAATAGTTAATAATAATAATAATCCTATGTTATCACTGACAAGGAACACTGATCGTACTTATCTCATCAGGTTTTTTATACGTCACTCCAGAAAACGTTTGATGATCCACCAAATATCATTAATCCCCTCTATGATATTACCAAAGCTGGTAGTTCTAGTTCCTCTCGATAGTCCCTAATGGTTTCACTATCTTCAATTCAGAAACAGCGATAAACGATCTAACATTGAGAAATAGATCTTTGGTTAGTTAGATACCGAGTGAGTCAGAAATATAAGATCAAAATGATATAGAAAATTTGTGGAATAAAAGTAGACCGACATAACTCAATTTACTTACCTATATGCAATACTTCTGCCTTACTAAGAAGGTGTTGAAGATGCTTATTGCCATTTATATTCTGGGTATACCTTTTGATTTATTAAACCATCAAATTTCAGATCCCTAAATTAAACCGTTCTAGAGATATACCCAAAAATTCAATCGGAAAAATAATCGTTAGGTAAATTGAGCTGCAACTCTATCACTGATTCACCCTTTATAATAATATATCGACAAGGACAGAGACCAGAGCACGGTGTACGACCATGCGTTTGTCTCCGTCTCCAGCAATCGTTAGGCTAGTTGGCACTAGTTACCCTGTATAAATCGTCAGTGTGGAAGAAAATTCCAAAAGCTACAAAACAATTTTAGGAACTTAATTATACAAACTTTTGTAGTAGTCAGAAAAATCTTGATGTGTAGAGACTAACATCTAAGAAAAACATTGATTTATTTGATAAAGAAAGTCGTTTGGTATAATTATGTTAATAAGATACTTGTTGACATTGTTGAAGTATCGTGTTTTAAATATCTCAATTTATACAAGCGAGCTGCAATTGATCAAAACCAAATTATAATAAATACTTTATATCAATATAATTTGTACGAGTAAATCAAATGTGTATGATAACAAAACGATAAAATAATAAAAATTGTCGACTTAGAATTACATATTATGAAACCTTAAGAAAATCGATTTTATAAAGCCTAGGGAATATTTGAGACTTAGTATTTTCTAGATGAGAACATGAACTAGTTTCAGGAGAAGTTTGTCTAGCATGAATTTTCACCTAGATTTTGAAGCAAACCAAGAAATTTTCGAAATATTGAAGCTTCGTTTTGGTTTTAATATCGACAAGGAAGAGAGGAATAGTGAATATTGGTACATCACAAACTTTGAAAGATTTTTGTCCTTCTTGGGACCTAGTGAGTAGTAATTCAGAAAACCACGTTGATTCCTTTTACTAGATTTTTATTTCTAAATGAGTATCAGATTTCCTTTGTTACAAATAATGCAAAATATCTGTAGTTTTGCGTCGTTTTTAATTAAAACGCATTTAAATACTTTTTTATCTGATGAACGAACAATTATAAGGTAGATGAACTTTTAATGTATATAATATCTCAATGTAATATATGTAGTTTACATCCAATTTTAAAAAGTTCGTAACTAGTAATAAGTGACTATACGATGATTCATTTCAAATTTAAATAGAAACATGCACACGAAAAATAAATTAGTTACTCAAATTTTCCCAGAATGTCCATTGCATCAATTATAATAATTTTTTAAGCACATACATGTTCGGAACGGTTGATCATGTTGATCTAAGCTAAGAGTAGTATTAAATATAATTGAAAAACAAGAGATTTATATGGGTGGTAGATGGCGTCGACGTGGGTGCTGCACATTCCAGATGTCTTAAAACGATTACTCCCGTTGACAGTAAGGATGTATGAGAGCAGGGCAAGTAACACCCCTGAGATAGCGATGTGGAGCAGAATTGTGACCGCTAATGAGCCAGCCCGCCCTGTCACAGTCTGCGTGTACAAACGTACCATTAGCTGCTTCATTAAGACGGACTAATATGACATGATTGTGTCCTTTCATACATATGTAACGCCTAATTATATACTCTTAATGATTATCTTGGCTTCCCGTATCACGCAACGTATTTTACTGGAGAATATTACAAATTTACATTTGAAAATTGTTGATGTAATTTTGAAATTACCTGTTTAAACATGCCAACATCAAAATAATTGTCGGATTTACTTTATTTATTAAATAAATGTGGTTGTTGGTTGAGCAATTTGCATCCTAGTGATAAAATTGTGCGTAACGAACGTTTTTTAAAACAGATATTTACCAGCGAATTATTATTATTTACAATACCTCACTGTTAAGGTATTTATGAATTTGAAACACCAATGCTATTTCCGTTTTTTATTACCAAATTATCTAAGCCCACACAATAAGTGTCAAGTTACCATATATGTACCTAATGAATGAAGTTTATCATCAATACATTCACCATCAGTTTCTCAGATTTTTTATTACTCCTAGGAATATAGTAACCAATGTAAACCGTGATTTACTTGCACTTCCTTCCTGTGTGGGTACGGAACTGACTCTCTCAACCAATTCCTGAACATTGATGTAATTTCAATTTTCAGTAACAATGACTGATAACACAAACACTACATAATAGAGACAGGCACTGCGTAATGTTTAAGTTGATTCAAGGTATCATACGAGTAGATAAGAAATTCACTGCAATTGTAATAATAAATTGCAGGTGAGGAGGTGAGGGAATACGAAAAGAATCGACCCAAAATAATTACCTCTTTGTAAGAAAGGATAGATTAACATAAGAGATAAAATATTTAAAAGCACATTAAGAAAGAAATATAAACTTGTTTAATAATCCCAGTCTAGCATCTAACAGAACTGTACAATTTTGACCATGGCTAGAGTCCCGTTAAGCGAGAGCAAAATGAGCTTCCGTTAAGCGTGAATACAATTCGCACTAAGCTTTAGTTCAATATCTTTTAGGGGTAAAACGTATATCAAAATTAGTGAATAAAAATGTGTAATACTCATTTTATTAACTATGCAATAATATCTTTAACCACATTAGTATAGGTACATTAGCTATATGTCTATTTTTTACAGGGTGTTATGTAATTAAGGTAAATGACATATGTACCTACTTATCGATGAATCTTTGTCTATCATGTGTTGTTATTTGACTAACGTCTGGCTTAGATCACCAATAAATCTGTGAAGTAATCAACAACTTAAAAAACGGATATGATGAATTTTTACATTATTATTCACTCTATAATCGATAAGCGTACAATAAAATATAATTTTAAGATTCATAATTATTTCTCTAGGTATGAAATATTTCTTCATTGCTGGTATATCAATATTTGTCTAAATGTTAAGAATATACAAGGAAGAAAACATCGAGTGCACATGACGTTTACGTCTAGTGGGAGAATGTATTAGGATCTCGCCTTATAGAATTCTAGCCATGGTCTACTCTCTGCATTTTATGAGACCTGAGTGAACAAAAAAACCGTTGACATTCGGGTATGACAAATTATTTATTGTTTTTTATAATTAACCGACACATAATTTAATTATAATAAAACTGTATTTCTTTTGCTATAAACTAGAAAAATACTGGAATTTTTTATAGCTTTAGGTACTGCTTTACATGAGGAAAAAGTCAACATAAAAGTAGGGAAATTTATTGTAAGTTAAAATGATACGAAATGTTGGTGAATTTAATTAATTTTGATTTTTGCTTGCTCTGATACATTAAATTTTCTAATTCTTGTAGACATGAAATACACAGAATTATTTCTACTTTTTTGGTAATCCTATAGATTATTTGCCTTGAGAATTGACCTTTCCCGGATCACAATAAATTTTAAATTTTTACGAAGGAGATTAGTTATAAACTTAGAACGATAATATACTTATTTGAATACCTTCTAGATATATAACTTTCATTATTCTTGAATTTTAGATGAACTATAAACATAATTAAAAGAATCATCGATCATTTCTCTATTAATGAAAGTAGATATTGAAATGCTCCAAATGAAATGAAACTGTTCCAGGATGTGTACAAATTAAACCTAATAATTAAAAGAAAATATTATGAATTTGTAGTTTTTTAAGTTTTACAAAGTAAAATCGCAGATTTTCCAAAATAACATTGTTAAAAAAATATAGAATTTTCATTTTTTTATTACTTAATTTTACTAAATGTGAATATGAATGTATTTATTGTATTACACAAAATACAAAAGACATAAGTTCATCATAATACATGACAATTTACAACTTACCCTAAAATAAAGATTCATCTACCTAACTACACTATCTAGATGAGATAACATGTGAGGTAGACCGTAATTATGTAATAGGGATGTTGAATTTTTTTAAAATCTCGTTTTTTTCTGTTAGAAATGTAAAACGACTATATTAATAATAGTTTACACCAAAAATAATTTTTTTTACTCAATATTTATACATAAAAAACGATTATAAATTGACCGTAATTCAAATATATTATTGCAGCCCGAAAACGCTTTGAGATCGGAGAGTCCTGTGTGACGTCACGAATCTAGTTGACATTGCCATGTCTAAATATTTTTTACGCGTTTGAAATTTTTCGAAATAGTCAAAATGCGGCGTGCTGCACTGTGGAACTAGATTCGTGACGTCAGCAGTCTTTTGAGCCGATTCAGGCGTTTCCGGGTAATGCGTGGAAATTTCAAATTTTGCAATACTTTTTATTTATTTACTCGGAAAGAACGAACCAAAAAATTTTTTCAAAAATATTGATAGTGATAATTTGGTATCAGCTTTTCAAAAAAAAATATTTTGAAAATCATGCAAAGTCCCTATTTATAAAAATTTATAAAAATTAGACAGTTATACTATTAAAAGTTAACCATATTTTTTTGTTCATTAAACAACAATAAAAAGGCATTTGTTTTAAACAAGTTATCAGAGAGAACAAAAAAAAAACAGCAAACTTATTTAAGAAATGTGATGCAGTGTATTTAAAACTACCCTTAAATTTTTCTGAGACATGCTGTGGTATTGTCTACCCTACAGTTCTTATATTAACATTATGCGTCTGGTCCCTTCGTTGTAATAGCTCAGCCAAATAACTTGGACATTTACTGGAGTGCAACATTTTTAGAAATGTAGACAAACTTAATTTATTTATTAGTTTCAATTTCAATCTATTTTTTTCTTTAATCAATGAACGTGGTAGATCTATCAATACCAAATGGAATCAAAGGTTTAAAACTCCTTTCCATTTATTTCATCGGTTCTTTGCAGCTAATGAAAAACAATTTTGTTTTTTTTCAACTTTTATATAGTGGAACTAAAATTCTTGAAATCAGTCCAACTTGTTGGCTTTCATTATACAATAAGTTATTGATGGTAGTACTTAGTGGAGCTTAAAATTCAGTTTCTTATTGAAAATATTGCACAATCCATAGATAACCTATAAATGTACAAACTAATATTTTCAGACATAATTTACAATAATTAGGTAGACGCTGCAATAGTGAAATTCAAAAATTGATAGACTCTCTTGTGTAGAGTAAAATGCAAAATGGTAAAATGATGCATCTTTTCAATGCTACCGAATGGAGTTGAAGCTTGGATGGTACAGTTTAAGTCCAAAATATAAAAGTACGGACCTGTCCCATTATTTTATAAAAAGAGAAGAATTTGAAGTTACAGTTTTTTTGAGAGTCCTTGCCTTGTGAAATTATAGAAAATAGCAGAAGCCATTTAGTAATAGTAAAGGCAAAATAATTCTAATAGAAATTTATAAATAAATATATTATAATAACGTGTGATTCATTAAATTTCCATTCTGAGTTAGCGGTGGAAAAAAAATCATGTCTTTGATTACACCTCATTTCTTTAAATCTCAAAAAAGGTTAGGTTTTCTGGTTGTCGTTTGAAACTGACAGCAACAGATGAATCAATTTGGCGCATACGTTCAAATTCCAAGGCTTACCTAGAATGGAAATTTAAAGAATCACACGTTATTAACCAATATACAAATATACAAAATATTAAAAGGCCAACAATGGTAAGACCAGAATGTTATATATGTATAACTGGAACTAAATTTTGTATTATTTCTAGGACCTTTTGTTCATATCCTGACATTAAAAGCGACTAATTAGAATCAATATAATTATGTCACCAGAACATGAATTACAATACTGCAAAACCAAATTTCTAAGTACCTATAAGTTTTAGTTATTAGTAACAATAGAATAAGTTTAATAAGTCTAGTATAGATCAATTGAATTATAACCTCATTTTAAAGTTTCACTTCCCTGCATGATACCTATCTACTTATGTTAAACATTGCGAATAGAGACGCAACGTTACAGACGTTAACAGAAACTTAAAGAGAAATAAAAGATTTCGAAATAGTTAGGTTACTGTAGAATTTCTTGCATGAAATGAACGAAAACGTACCTAGGTATTAGATACTGTGAAGAACAGAAATAGGTAGGTAAATTGAAATACCTACTAAGCGCCATGGAAATCATGCAACTGGAGTACTTCAGCCATATCATGAAGTCCGAAGAAAAATACAAAGTGGTTAAGGAACAGTTGTAAAATAAGACGAAGATATCACAGAAGATCGCATTAGAAAAAATTGAGGTAATGATTTGGAGTAACGACCATTCAGTGTGTCCAAATAACCATGATGATTATCCATGCAACGTCCGAAATGGATTGAGGCAGGACAAGAGGAAGTTTACTCGTTGTTAATCAAGAGCATAGTTAAGTTGCTTATGTTGTGAGATACTCTTAATATAAACTGATTATTATTTGTTTATAATTTTGTAATTTACATTTTACATGACATTGCTGTCACTTAAAACTATTTGGCAAAACATTTCCTTAAAAATATACAACACGTTCGGAAATAGTCATACGTATGAGTTCTCATTCCCTTCATTGTGGGTGTCAGTTAGGTACAGTATATTGATTTAATTTTGTAATTGAAAATATCAATTTTATAAAAATTTGAAACTGTGGTGTAATAAATATTATAAAAGAAATAATGTGATACATATTCATAAGGTGAGTGACGAATCAGTATCTTACACACCTACCATGAAATGCAAATTGCAGTTACCGATTTTGTCAGAAGGTACACTTTTGTAATTTTAACAGATTATGACCGGTTGCACCAAGCTCTGTTAAACTAACAGCGTGATAAATATTTAGCAGCGGCATGTTATTGGCTAAATGATTGTCATTTACTGCGTTGCTTAGCAACACATTTAAAAGACCCAATAAGCTGCCGCTGCTAAATTTCAAACGCGCAATTAGTTAATTGAGCATTTAGCAAAGCTTGGTGCAACCGGGCACTAAACTCTTATAACCTACATAAGACAGCCAAAATTGCAAAAGCATTACTTAAAATATATGCGTTTCTTGTAACATGAAGTTATCATAAGAATCAAGAACGAAACAAAATTAAAATTTTCAGTGTTAATAAATGGAATACCTAGATAACATGCCATTTATAACTAATTGTTAAAAAAATTCGTTATCTACGAAAGAACATGTTTGATAAGAAAGTAAAGTAGGATATCTGCAGGTGAAAAACCAAAAATTAAAATAATTTAATATTAAACAATATATTCTAGGAAAAGGTTAGTCTTGATTACATTAATTTAAAAATTTTGTAATGTAAATTGATAACTTGCTAAAAGTTTGGATAAGGTTATCAATTTTTTGAGTAGAGGTAATTGGAACTAAGAATATTTATCCGAAAATGTCAAAGCTCTTTTCCAACCTAAATCGTTAAATGGTTGAACGTTAATTTTGTTCACTAATTTCAAGATTGTGAATGTAGCTTTATTTTAAATGCTGCGCATTGACGATCACATAAGTAAAACATTTTTCTCAAAAATTAGTTGTAGGTACATTTTCTTGTATAAAGTCAGGCTATATTATAATATCCCAAAATTGTATTAGGAATTCCCAATCCAAAAATATTTTTTTAAGATGCTTGTCAATTGATATTAGAATATTTTCTCAACTTCCTAAAAGGTCCTTCTCTCTGTAGTAACCCCAATCCTATTTTTTCATAAACACTATTAAAAATACCAGTAATACTCAAGATAGGTACCTATACTATATTTTCATCTTCAAATGTTTGTAAGTGTTACATTAAGTTGGCTTAAAGTATTTATAAAAAAATTAATTATGGTTCACTGTATGCAGATAAGAAATTGTTTCTTATCTACAATCAGATACTTCGCAAATGTATTCAATTTTGGACTAAGATAAATTATGTTAGCAAGTAATTACTCAGATATTTTATAGTCTTTTAGGACAAGTATCTATGTATATAAATAGTAAATACACAGGAGATAATAATGATATAAATCTGTATCCTAATTTTAGCAACCAATTATAAAAACATGTAGAAAAACATGATTTAACATGATTTTATTGTGAAAATTCAAGCGTAAGTATTGTTTATATTTCGAGTACCTATGTAATGTATGTTGTCTTTAAACTTCGAATCTGGAAAAGTTTAAAATACTCGTACGTAATCAATTCTCACAATCTAAAATACGAATTCGTGTTTTAACTCTTCAAAAATATTTATGCAATATTGCTTTAAATTTATTAAGGTACCTTTATTTCCATTCGCAACTTGCGAAACCATCGATACTAAAATAAAAATATGACAGTCTATAAAATTATGCAAAATATCCTCTGATGAATGTTTAGAAAAACTATGTGATTAGTATTTGGTCTGGTGGTCTGACTGTGGGTATTCGACCGCCGGTAACAAAATTTTAACACGTGAAAGCCTGAAGCGACAAGATCGATCTATAAACGTTAACAAAAAACGTTAATTTGCATAATAATTAATGTAATCCAAATAATCATGCATTAATGATTGAGATTCCATATGTTTTTGGCAATGACGTAAAAGTACACAAACTTTAAGTTAAGTATACCATTGAAAACTTGTATCTCTCATCACAATTGATATGTGACGTCACCTTTATAGTACGTACAAGTTTATCTTTTGTTTTTATTTATAATAGTTTGATTTTTGTTTTCAGTGGGAGTTTTATTATACACACATATGTATAAAGCGAATGATAATTTTAATTTTAATAACGTAACTTTTCGCCGCAAGTCTAAGAGATATTAAACTTAATAATTCTATAGAATAGAAGTAACTCCGACAACATTCAAAACTGATATGCACAGGAGAGATAATATAGAACAGTGACGTAATCGCGAATTGGCCTTCATAGTAAAACAATTTATCAATGAATATTGCGCTTGGGTGGGAGGCGCAAGCATGACGTCATAACTGCTTTAGGCAAATGTATATTTTTTTTACTTTACGTTTTTTTAATTATGTTAGCAAGATATCTTGTATTGTTAATTAAATTCTTAATGTTTATTGATTGTTAAATATTTCAGTTTGATAGTTTTTTAACGTATGTCAGTCAGGTCAGTGTCCTAGTGATATTGAAAGATCTGTGTAGAAAAAAAGCAATTACAATAATTATATCTAACCTTCAAAAATCAAGATTGATTCCACTTGATAATTATTATTGTATTGTTAATTCCCAACAAAAATAATAAAAAGATAAATAAATATACCTATATACAAAGAGACAATATTTCGATAGATTTTATGTTGTTATAAATTATTCAGTTTTTTTTTTGTTAAAGTCATTTGTTAATTTCTATATATAAATTAGGTTTTAAGGTTATACTTTTATAATTTTTATTTCTTTGTTCTGGTTTTCATTTTTAATTCAAGTATTCATGCACCCTAACGTACGAAATAACTTTGAATACGGTATGGTATTTTTGCAATGTAGGATTTATGCAAAATCATTTTGATAATTTTTTTAAGTATGCAAAAAATCCCCACGGAGATTGTAAACATTTTCGTCAAAACAAATACAACGTTATAGGAAAGTACTGTGCTTTAAATAGTGCATAACAATATGCCTTAGCATGCAGTGACAAGAATATAAATTAAATTTTTTATCATAATTAGTTATCTACTTAGGTACATTACCGGTAAGAAAAATGATAATTTTAAGTGACAAAATATTTTCTGGAATGTTTTTAAAGTGTTTGAAATATTAAACAATTACTACATATTAATTATATGAATATTCAAGGGTATGGTAAATATAAGGACTAAAATATTTCCTGCTGGTTATTTGAAGTTTTAATACTATTAGTAAAAGAAAAATATCCATCATGTACTTACCTGCAATTCAGGGTTGTATTTTGCATTATGACATAGAGATAATCCCGGAAATTTATAAATTTTTAGGGTAGTGGGAGAGAAAAAGTGAAGTTATAAGTAGCGCAACATCAGCTTCGAATCACAGTACAGCAAACTCTGAATGAATCACAACTGACGATAAGCGAATTACTAGTGACAAGTGTGTGTGTGTGTGAGCGCGGTGTTTTCTGTATTAAATATTTGCCATTTATAATTTATTTACATTATACATGGCAGTAGTATTTAATATTGCTAAAGCAGGTAATAATTTATTTTAACATTTTAATTTTTAACTCTCACCTAAAGCGACGATGAATGAACGGGAAAACGATATCTTAAATATTAGTACGCTTAGTCATAATACGGCGTGAATCTTACGTTTCACCGAATTTTGTGCGGTCGAGTTTGATTGTAACCTATGTCAAATGGTTGTAACATATCACAAAATAACAACCCGTGTGTTAAGTGGTCAGTGGTCACCTGTCGGACAAAACCGAAACAAAGTAAAATATCAAGAGGAGGTACGGGCAAACCATGTTGCTAGAGTTGCAGTCGGTTCGCAACCGCGAAACTATTCACCTCTCGCAAAATCCTCCTCATGTATCTCATGCATAAATTTAATAGCAGGATCTATGCAGATCCTTCAGTTTCAGTAGAATTCGTTTATTCAGGACAAAATTGTGAGTCACTGTCGGGCGCTCTGTCATCACAACAACCTGTTGATATTCATCTAATAATGTGGTTTTTATTTACAGATTGTCTAGTTACTCTTGCCATGCTTGGGCTTATAGCAGGATCACTATGGGGTCCTTGCGTAGCAGTAACAACGGCAGAACCGCCTTGGTGGATAAACTCCTGTACCCGTGTACCGCCTTCCCCAACAAGACATGGACGAAGTGCCGAGGAAAATCAACTGAAGATCTTTATTAAACATGTTAATGGTTACATTAAAACTTTAAAAGATCATTATCCCAATGTAAGTTAAACAAAAAAAAATTAAATGTTTTTTTAATATTTTTGTTTATTATGCGTAGGTTCCTCAGTCGCTGAAATTAAGGTGGCTAAACCTAGGCAAAATTCAGAAAATAATGATGTTACCAGTTTCTGTAAGTATTAGTTTTTTGAGAATTCTTATTTTGCTCTAATTTTTTACATCAAATATTAATTAAAACCGTATTGTTTACTTACAGCCTTTCGAAGGATTCCACCATGCGCTGCAAGTCTTCGCCATGTACATGGAAAAACTCAAACAGGTCAACATAAGGACGAATGCAAATTATGACGAGGAATACAGAAAAAGGATATACTTCAATGCCACGAAAAACTTAAAAATAGTTATTTGTGAATTTGAGGAATTACTGGATAAACACACAGTAGAAGGACCTAAGTTTTACAATGACAGGAGGTACAAGTTGCGTTTTCCGAAAAATAATATGGACTTAACTGAAGTGCAAATGACTGATGTACAGTTTTTTACTAAATTACGAAAGTTTTTAAATCGCGGACGTAAAACATTAAAAAAATATAAAAGACTTTTAAGACGGAAGAATAAAAATAAAAGTGCTGCGCGTAAACAAAACAAAGTGACTGAAAAATCGACATGATTTAAAACTCTAACTTGTTGTTAAAGCGCGGATAACTCAAAAATTTTGGATGTTATTTTGAAATTCGTTTAAGGGTTGAAAATACAGTTCTGTTTGCCGTAATTATCCGTGACGGGTAAAAGGAGGGATGCACAGCAATAAGCGGCAAAGCGGTTTGCAAGATTTTGCTAGCAAAATGATATGTAGTTTTTAGTTTTGTAACGACTTTGGTCCGCGTACTCAGGTCGCAAAACTTGTCAAATCATCCCCAATACACACGCGCAAAAGATTCAACAAAAGAAGAACATGCAAAAATGTTCCTTTACAACAAAACGAAGATACAATGGACAAATGGGAAAAAAAGGACGACGGAGGAAAAAAACAAACCTATGAAGATGGAATCTTGCCATTTTGAGATTAACTATAAGACTATATTGTGCGTGTTATGACTGGTTTAGATTTAACCAAGTGATATTTTTTATATTTTTAAACGGGGGTTCCTAAAAATAACACACAACTATTGTGTGATTATATTTTTTAATATTTGCATTATGGCCGATTTTCTTCCTTGACAATTGTAATAGAATTAGAAAAAAGTAGTTAGAATTTGCATGAAAAATTTTTAGCATATAGGACAGTCATTCTATACATTTTTGATGTAAAAATTCGTAAAAATTGAGGACTGGGTGAAACCTTTTTTAAAAGTTTGGTACTGTAAAAATATGTCAAATACAATGTGATGGTGAAATTTGCTCACCATTGGGATTTTGGAAAGAGTAAAATATAGAGAATCGTCAAAATTACTTTTGGTTCCTGAATTATCCTGAAAAAGTCGGTTTCTTTCAGTACTGATATTAATTTGGTGATAACATTATTGAAGCACTTTTTGTGCTCTACATTTCTAGATAGAAAAAAACGTGTAAGATTTTACTTAATCGACTCTTTATGTATATGTATAACCAATTTTTTCTCATTACTCACTTTATAATCTAACTTTTAAAAAGGTTTAATTTATTCCTCGGTTTTTTGACTTGAAAACTTAAAATGACTGGACTAATGTTTTTCAATCATTTGACTGATTTTACAAAATGTATTATAATTGTGATATATAGTTTAGTTATTTATTATATTCGACATTATTTAATAGTTACTTAGGAACATTGAAAGACATTCGTAAAATCAACCTCATTCCTAATTTATCAGTATCAGTTCTTAAATTAAATTGATGATTTTTAGTATTATTATTTTAAGAGCACTACTGTGATATTTCCGTAGTAGAAACGTATAAGAATTACATTTACATTCATTATTTCACCATTGATATCTCTGCAATTATTTATTATATCATATATTTCAATTGTATTATATTTCACACATTTTCAGTTGTAATTCATTCATTTCGATTAACATGTTTTATTTATTGTATTTTGTACGTTTTTAAAAATATATACATAAAAATCTTTTAAACATTACTTTTAATCCATCTTATTTATTCCCATATATGTACATACCTAAACGTATTTTTCGAGATAATTAATAAAAAAATATTAAAATCATTATCGTTAACATGTAGGTATATCAAATCAAGAATTTTTTTTAATCCAATTATAATGGACTAGGTTCCATTTCTGAAATTGTTTAGATAACATTTATCAAAAATGGAAAAAGACATCGACATAGTAAGTATACTGAAACTCCCGAGACCTAAATATTTTTAATTAAGTATGTACCTACCTACATTCTAATAAATAATGTAGGTACTGCGAGGTAACTTTGGGCATGGGGTAAAATCGAACGAGGCTTGCAATAATTGCATACTCACAAAACTATACTGCTGCAATTACAGTCTGAGTATTCCAAAGAGATTGTCAAATAATCGATTTGAGTAAAATCAAAACTCAATTGACACTAAAAATTACTCTTAGAATTTCTAATATTAAAAAAATTAAAAGAATTTTGAATCGTATATGAAAATTGGAGGTTTTTGATTTTGTTTTATTATCAACTTTTAACAATCCGGTATCTTCAATATAATATAAGTTCGGCTACATCTGATTAAATAATAAGAATTAATCCCAGATATACTAACGGCTTCAAACTATCAAAATATTGTAGTGAACATGAACCGTTAAGTGTAATAGGTCCTCAATTAAACCGTAAGTTGAGGAAAAAAGGGGAAACAAAAATTTTTGCTCAAATGAATATGAAATTTGACTAAATCCATGTTAATAACTAATAATAAGTGATAACCTCAAATCATACTGTGTTCCATTTTACGCGATATTTTCGGAATGGGACAAAATCGAAAGAATTTTTTTATAAATATATGTATTCAAATGTGTATGAAAACATTTTACCCGACCCCTGTATATTGAGGTATCTGCGTGACCATAGTTTACTGAAGATGCAAAATATTCCGTACAGATGCACTTTGGAGTGCACCTGACTCTTGAGAAGAATTTAAAATATGTGATATTCGATATTATATTTTCTTAAAGAAAATATGACAAAAGTAGAGAACTAAATATTCACAATATTTGTAAATTTGGTAGCAACATTCAACAAGAATTCCCAAAATATCGTACATGGTGCAAGAAATGTTTTAATAGAGTTTTTATAACAGGGACTAAAGTGTATCTTTTAGTCATAAAGTCATTTTAGACATAAAGTGACATTTCAAATCCCTAGGGACATAACATAAAAAAATTAATATACGTTGCTACGTTAGCCGAGTATTTTTTGTCATTTTGGACAGTATTTTATAGTTGTTGGTTTGTTTGTCACTTTGACAAGCACAAATTTACAATGATTTTACATACTACATATTTGAATATGAAATCATTCTAAATGTTTCGGAAGTGCAAAAAATAGCGCATATATCTCAGGACTAAAGTGATATTTTATCTTTTACGTGATTATTGGCCCTCGGGCTCTACGAGCCCTCTGGCAATAAACTTCACGTGCGGGATAAAATCACTCACTTTAGTCCCTTAATGTATAATATAGGTACCATTTTGTGTATTATAGATAATTACACAGTTTGTTTCTGGAATAGATTGTTTGATAAATTTAATATAATTTAAAATACAATAAATTTAATATATCTTTCGCGGATAAGTAGTAGGAAGATAAGAAACTGAAATAAATAGCCTAGGGCGGCAATTTTGGGGGAACTTTCAAAATTTGATTTATCCGCGAGGAACTGGAACTTGACAGTAGTGTCAATATTGGAACACTCAATCTGAGGATTTTCTGCCTATTTTGTTGGTTCACGTATCAACACTATGTTGGTACCTACGTTGGTATGTACATTATGTTTCTCCATGTTGGCAATATAATAAATAAAAAATTCCCAAATTGAGAAAAGAATAGGGCCGACGAAAGGTGTGTGAAGGATGTGGTTGGATCCTCACGCTGGCTCAAAGTGTGAACAAAAATAAGAAAATTAGAAAATAGTCAGGGGATTTGATTACATTAAATCTGAAATGCATGTAAATTACATGATCTTGAACTTACAAGGGGGAAGTGAAATATACTTATATCTTACAAAAATCCACGCCCTAACTAAACCTGTTTCAAGAATCAATTTATACAAGCATAGAGGAGTGGGGGCGACAATTTTTTAAACTGCCTAGGAGCGCCAAAATCCTAAATCTGGCCCTGCCTTCTACTATTAATTTGAAATATAAACTGCTAGTAAATACATTATAATTATTTATTTTAATAATAGTTGAGCTTTTATTTTATAGTTTCAAATGTAGGAAAATGGGCGTATTAAAGAAAGTATGATAAGGTCAAAATTTTAGAATTTTAAGTATTGTGACAATCTCGACTGCTCTCAACATTGTCTTAGTGTAGTAACTATCTTCTAGTTGTAGATATGGTAAAATTCAATTTTTTGAAATAAGTGCAGAATGTTCTAGATTACAAAATTCTGGAACTTTTAGAAAAATAGAAAATTGATAATATTAAATATATTGCGAAATACCTGGAAACAATGAAATTATTCTAGAAAATGTTATCAAACAAATCTCACTTAAGTAATTTATATTCCCCCTTTAGATAATGTTTACAAATTTTATTAATTAAGTACCTGTCTGTTTGATTTGGATTCTTTAGATAAATCTAACAAATTTCAATTAAGTATAATAATAATAATATAGGTTACCTATACATTATGTTGTGCAATAGTAGCCATTCCAAACACGAACTTGTAGACTCCATTTACAAGAGAACTCACTCCACATTTGTGTCTTCGCTTCTTCTATTAATTTCCTCCACTTCTTAGTGTCCTGGATTTTCTCCCATTTCAATTAAATCATACAAATAATTCAGAAATAGTGCAATAAATCAGATTAAGGTTTTGGAAATTTATCTATGTTAAATAGATTTCCAATTTTCTCCAGGGATCGGTTATCAAAAGGAAAATTCGATGCAAATGCAAATGAACTGACATCATAAATAAAGAACTACAACCAAGTATAAAAGCCCCGATAGCATTGGTCGAAACGCAAAACCTCACTTTCCCTATTACGTAGAACACGCGTAATTTGTCTCAAAACATCGGTATGTTCTGGCAAAAATTGTATTATAACTTAAAACTTCGCAGTTAATGCATCCAAGTTTTTCCTACGTTTTTAGTACTATTGTTGCATATTCTTCCTCCCATTGTATTAGAGTAGTAAAACAGTTTCAAGTCTCTATCTCCTGACTCCTGAGCGCCTAGAATTGGGATTTTTAGACTTGTTGAGCATTGCATTCTTTCAAACGTGAAGCCGAGGTGAAGCTGAACTCAGCATGCGGATTGGCATCAAAATACCCAGGAAAGTGAAACTACTGGAAAATTACCAAAATCAAAATTCTTTATGAATTCTTCTGAAATCAAAATTGCAGACAACATTTTTCAATACGACAAATTTCTTCAAAACATTATGTAGGACAAAAATCATTGCGTACAATAAATTATGTGAGAATCTCCTTATAGCACGGGCGTATTTTCAGGATTTATATGATGCCTCGGCCTGAAATTTTCATATCTCATAATAAAATATCAATTTCCGGTCTTGACACACAAATACCTTTTTTATTTCATAAACCCTATGTAAACTCTCAATTAGTTTTATGTACTTCCCAAAGCACAACATGTGCGAGTATTTATTTAAAACGCATTTTCAACTCACAAATATCGGGTGTTCATTTACATTTCACCTCTAGTTCATTCATAAATGATACTTCAACGCCAACTAGAGGTGAAAATTAAATGAACACCCGATATTTGTGAGTCGAAAATGCATTTTAAATAAATACTCGCACATGTTGTGCTTTGGGAAATACATAAAACTAATTAAGAGTTTACATATAATAATAAACTGTTATGACCCATTTTTCCAACGGCTGATTGTAAGTCTCTAAGATACAATTTTATTCAAGAACAAATATTATTAATTAAATTTGGCCATTGATTTCAAATAGGCGTTAAGTTTGAAAATCCATGAATATATTTTTATTTTTTTATTAAATACTTACTCTCTGTGCCTTTTGTGCTAATTAAATGCCTTACAACATAATATTATCAAATCTCAAGATAACATCAGACGCAGAATACCAATAAAACTTCTTATGACTCAGTGTCTATTGTAAACAATATACAATATCTAATTATTACATCAAAATTATATTAGACAAATTACCAGATTATAAAAATAAATCTGTTATCCGTGACGTGTGGGAGTGCACTATATATTGGAGTACCGGATTTATCAAATCACACAACTTCCAAGTTGGTACTGAGAACAAGTACTGAAATTCAGTGATATTTATTTATTTATTTCAAAGTTTCAATTAGTTGAATATTGAATTAATGGCAGAAGGATATTTCAATAAAATAGGTAAGTAACAAGTTATTTAAAGTGTTAAAGTGATTCTAATGTGAAAAATCTTTTGTAGACTTGGTGACCTGTTTGAGTATAGCAGTAATTCTCATAGGACCATTTATTTCTCCTTGCAACTCTGCTCCTACTAAAACAACTGACCAACTATTGTCTAGAACGTCAAGAAGCACACCCAGCCAAAAAGAATTACATTTCTTTAATAAGAACTTAGGACATCAAATCCATAGACTTAACGCTCTTTACAAGCACGTGGTAAGTTTGTACATACTGAAAATTTTGACGTTAACTTACTATTAATATTTATTTCTATTTACAGAAATTAGCGACTACTACTAAAACAACTCTAAACTGGCTTAATAATAATGTGCTACAAAAACTGAAACCAGAACCTGGAGAGGTAAGTCTTAACTTACATTTATGTCTATATTCTATAATAATTAGAATGTTTATTTTTCAGAAATTAAACGTCCTTCATAAAACGTTACAAATATTTTTACATCATATTGACGCCTTGGCTAGGGTAAAATTTGACCCAAAAGGAAAATTTGATAAAAAAAATCGCACTAGCATATACATCACAACTAAAGCACTACTACGCTCGTTCAAAGGTGAAGTTGAACTCAGCATCATGAAGATCAATGGTGGCAAAATACCCAGGAAAGCGAAACTACTGGAAACCTTACCAAAACCAAAATCCGCTATGAGTCTTTCTGAAATTGAAATGACAGACCTAACATTTTTCAGTACAATGAAAAATTTCTTCAAAACATCAGTTAAGACTTACTTACATCATAAAAAATCACCAAATAGTACACTTAAATAACCTATATCAAATTTAGTGATCTATTGAATCAGTATTAACTTTGTCTATTAAGTGAATGACTGACTTAAACTAATTTTAATAATTGTGATAGATACTTACTTATAATTTATTTTATTTATTTATTTTAAATTATTAAAACTAATTATGTATAAAAAATGTTTTTTTACAAATATACTTTATCTATAAAATTAAGATTGTTTTATTAAAAAAATACCTTAATAAGATAACTATTTTCTGTGAGCTTTGCAGATTGACACATCACACATCCCAAAGTAATCATAACAATAATACCTACTATCGCAATAACGTCTAAATTTATTTATGAAATATGATGACAAACACTAAATAAGAATAAAGTAGTAATTGTCATAACACTTTTCTCATTTATATAAACAATCCTCAACTGAATTTCAATATAAAATAAAAACTCTAAATTAAAAAAAAATACGTGTTATTATGAAAGAGTGAAAATTACCTGCAAAAATTTAAATGTTTTATTATAAATGCAATATTGAAAAATGACAAACTAGATATCATTTGTTGTAGGTATCAGTTTGATTATCTATTATAGCAAAAAGTTGAAATTTGTTTTTGTTTACTTCTAAAGTTCCGGATTTATCCGTTTCTACATTGTTTTTCAAAATTCTCACGCGTTATTGCTCATGTAAAGTATGTAGGTATAAATAATTTCAAATTGGAGTCATCAGGGAATTACCTGAACCTTACATGACAAAAGCGTTGCTATAAATAAACAAACAATATTTTCTAGCCAAATAATTGTCTTATTAGTAATAATAGTTAGTGTAGTTGACACGCTGTGATTAGGATCTTTATTATCTATAGGGTGTTTGACTGTGAACTACATTGTCGTGGGTGCCGTGAAAAACCTATATGCAAAACTAAAAAAAATTACTAGAATAAAAGATTGTTGAGTATACTTAAGAGGTCCAGTTTTTAAAAGAACTACTAGTTTAATTATCCCAATACATAAGATGTTGTGTTAGATTATGGGAATCATACTGTACTTTCATCTTTATGGAAAACTTGATTTTAAGAAATAATATGCATCATAGGTGTTTTTCCCCGTCAACTTCGAGATGCATTTTATCTTTATTATCTATGAGGGTGTGTGAACTACATAATACGTAGGTATGTGCTTCAATGCACTTTTTATTTTAACGGCGTTTTAAAATTTCTAGAAAATTTGTAATGAATAATTCAGGTGCTTGTGTGAATGTTTCGTAAAAAATAATATCTCTCAGCGTTATATTATCTCTTCTTTAGCACGTGCAATTACTAAATTCGCTACATAAGTTTATTAGAAAAGTATACATACATACCTACTACATACCTACATTTTTAAATTGTGCTACTATAAATGTGTAATAAACATAATCCAAGCTAGGTAATAAACAAGAAAATATATAAAAATTAAACAAAAAAACAAAAATTAATAATAGATCTACATTATGTAAACAAATAAAGTGTTTGAATAAGACAAACAAGATATACAGTGGCTGCAAGATAGAGGCTACTGCGCCATCTAAAAACGAGTAGAGAAACTAGACTGTTAAAAATGAAGAACGCTGGTAAGACAACTAAAATTAATACTACCATTCGTTTATGGATGGATGATACATTTTTAAAGATTTAGGTACATTTTAAAATAATGTTTGAGATAAATACTGCTATAAACTTTTTGTGTCTTCAAATATAAATATTACTTCTACATATTTTGGTAATCCCGCTTGCAAAAATTGTGTCAATTTATAATTAAAATATAGGTTGCCTAACCTAAGTAAATCTAGGATAGTAAACATACTTCCTACAAAATAAATATGTGGTTATTTAAATATGAATTATTTACATAAAGCATAGAAAAATTTGACTTTTTTTTTGATACAGAAAACCCAAAGTTTAAGTTAGGTAAGTATGCAACAAAAACTTGATTCGTGGTTTTGAGTGCCATAAAGCAAGTAGTATGTTGTTCAACGAAAAAAAAAAAGAACTGATTCAAAATGGCCTTAAAAAGAAAATCCGGTGTCTAATAATATGGATGAAAAACCAAAAGCCTATTTTTATAAAAAAATATCTGATGTGCCCAACACATGACTTTCTTATACGGATAGTATCACAATAATTACTTTTTCTTAAGAAATTAAGTTAAATTTCTTGTAAAAATTTTGAGGGTTTCCAGTAATTTTCAAATAGTCTCTGTCGCACTTATTGCAATACGCATAAATCTGTCCTTGTCCCACTCATTATAACCGAATTTTACGACAAAAATGTGTTTTATTTCAGATTTTTGACCTATTACTCACTTAAAAATATCTGATGTGCCCAACACATGACTTTCTTATACTTACGGATAGTATCACAATAATTACTTTTCCTAAATAAATTAAGTTAAATTTCTTGTAAAAATTTTGTAAAAAGTTTCCAACAATTTTCAAATAGTCTCTGTCGCACTTATTGCAATACGCATAAATCTGTCCTTGTCCCACTCATTATAACCGAATTTTACGACAAAAATGTGTTTTATTTTAGATTTTTGACCTATTACTCACTTAAAAAAATCTCCCGGTATTGAGATCTGACATTTCTGACTCGACATCTCTTGGCGCCAGGCGAAACTGTCGTTAGTACGTCGGAGATGTCAGATTACAAATGTTTAATTTTTTAAAATCTTTTTATTAAAAGTATAAAAATATGAGTTACGTGAATCCAACTCCCAATGCTTCTAAAAAAACACAATGTCTATTGCGCGATTGTGGGTTGCAATAGCAGCTCCCTACTCCCTGTAAAACATTCGAATATACTCTTATTTAAAGCTACATGTAAGTATAGGTAGAAAAAATTATCTGTGCATCAATAACAAACACTAGCTCTAGCGCTCCACAACTTCTAAAAATCATATCATAATCGAACGAAGCATCAAAAGAATCAATTTGATAAGTTCCAAATTTGAAACTGCACAAAACTAGTATTGTTTATATCATCATACCTATTTTTTTCTGCTTTCTAAGAATAGACTTTTGTACAGGCGATAAAAGTTATAGACCTCAAGAAGATAGGTATTTTTTTGAGTTTTCGACTGCAACTTGAAAACAATCACAAACTTAAAAACGCATTTACTTACACATTATTTTAGCGCATAAAATGACGCCTAAACGAATTTTATTTAGAAAAAATACATACACAATAATGTTTGTTTAGGATTAGGCGATTAATAGGTACCTAAACCTTTGAAATTTTGCTGGCTTGGATATGTCTCGGCGCAAGAGCCAAGAGCAAATTTCGGCTGCGGAAATCAACATTAAAAAAATTCACTCCTATCTTTTCCCGTGTATTTTAGAAGTGACAGCGTACTAGCGACGGCCATATTGTAATATTTGAAATAAGCTCCACCCCTATGTCAGATCTCAATGAAATTACATTTATTTATTCATTATTGTTTTCGGTGCCATAGAAACCAGTAAAATAAAAAAAAAACTAATGGTCTGTTCCTTCTGGGATTCGAACCCGGGACCTTCCGTTTGGCAGCCATATAATGAAACACATGGTCTACCTCGACCATCGAATTCAACTATCAACGGGCGCTATGAGAAATATAAAGTGTTTTAAGAATATCTAGTTTTTTTGAAATTTTTTTGACGGAATTTCAAAAAAAAGTTCAAACTAAATTTGTTTAAAATTCAATTCTAAATCAATGTTAAAGAATAAAAAAATCTCATAAATTGTTTATTTTTCAAGATATTCCTAAAAAACCTAAAAATGTCTTCAGGTAACTGTCACTTGTTTTGGTGTTAGATGAAAAACATTGAATGTGGCACCCACAATTTTGTTCAAACTCTTAAATATGAAATTTGAATCAAATCCGATAACTCGTTTTTGAGTTATGGTGGATACAGACAGACAGACAGACAGACACATAGACATCATGGCGAAAATGGTCAGAATGGATTCAGGGGCCCTCAAAACGTGTAAATCCATCAAAATCTCGAAGTCGAAAAAAATCACGATTACTATACTTCCTTATACTTCGTATAAGAAAGTAAAAATCTCCCGTTATGAAATTACATTTATTTATTCATTATTATGGTTTTCGGTACCATAGAAACCAGTAAAATAAAAAAAAAACTAATGTTTGGCAGCCATATAATGAAACACATGGTCTGCCTCGACCATCGGATTCAACTATCAACGCGCGCTATGAGAAATATAAAGTGTTTTAAGAATATCTAGTTTTTTTGAAATTTTTTTGACGGAATTTCAAAAAAAAGTTCAAACAAAATTTGTTCAAAATTCAATTCTAAATCAATGTTAAAGAATAAAAAAATCTCATAAATTGTTTATTTTTCAAGATATTCTTAAAAAACCTAAAAATGTCATCAGGTAACTGTCAGTTGTTTTGGTGCTAGATGAAAAACATTGAATGTGGCACCCACAATTTTGTTCAAACTCTTAAATATGAAATTTGAATCAAATCCGATAACTCGTTTTTGAGTTATGGTGGATACAGACAGACAGACAGACAGACAGACAGACACACAGACAGACATCATGGCGAAAATGGTCAAAATGGATTCAGGGGCCCTCAAAACGTGTAAATCCATCAAAATCTCGAAGTCGAAAAAAATCACGATTACAATACTTCCTTATACTACGTATAAGAAAGTAAAAAGATCAATTACAATGTGTGCGCCATCTAGAAGGCAGTAGCAAAGCTGAAATATTTATGCAACATCAGAAATGAAGAAAACTTATGAGAAACGCGTTAAATACAACCAATGATACAACTGAACAAGTGTAAGAAGCCGAATAGCATTGAATGCGCTCTTGTCGAAACCTCACCTCACCTCTCCTATTAAGTAGATCAAGCTATCAAGCCTGGTTCGTGCACGGATATGTATTATACATGGTGTTCCATTTGAATGAAATGAGTTAAGCCGTTTTGATTTCTTTCTGAATGGCACCTAAATTATAAACCCCCTGTAGAACATTGAGCTGTTGCAATCAAGAAATTGCAAGTAATACACTTTTGTTAACATCTTGCCAAAACCGCATTTCAATTTGAATATTAGAAGGCTAGAAACCAAAAGGTGAAAGTTAGCCCATTTTGGACAGTTTTAAAAAATCATCCTGTAATTATTAAACGAATTGCTTTAGAGAAAAATTGTCTTAACAAAATGTTATTATAATTGAATGTAGAATTTAAATATCTGATGTGTCCAACACATGACTTTCTTATACAGATAGTACCACAATTACGTTTCCCTCGACGATTCCTAAAGAAATTAAGTTAAATTTCTTGTAAAAATCGTGTTTAATTTTGAGGGTTTCCAGCAATTTTCAAATAGTCTCTGTCGCACTTATTGCAATACGCATAAATCTGTCCTTATCCCACTCATTATAACCGAATTTTATGACAAAAACAAGTGTTTTATTTTTTTGAAATTTTTTTGACAGAATAAAAAAATTCGATGTAGATATTTTAAGGACGTATTCGGTGCGATTCTGTAAGTTTCTAACCACCGTGTTTATTAACTACTGTGGTTGTTGCTATGATAATTACCAATCAAAAACGTCGTACCGTAGCAACAACCACAGTGGTTACATAGTCACGGTCATTAAAATGTTATAGAATCACCCCGATTGTTGGGATCAAAATAACACTTTTTTTTTTAAATAAACATGTGTCCTAAAATGCACCCCCTCCAACCTTCCCCAAAACTGGGTTTACATAATTTTTGAAGCAAAAAATAAATAGAGTGGCTAAAAAAAGGGGGGCATGCCAATTTTCAGAAGATTTGATCCGTTATTGTGGTCACAATTTTAAATAATCGTTTTTTTTACGCAACTTACAGTGGCTGTAGCTCGGAGGGGGTGCATTTTAGGACACATGTTTATTTGAAAAAAAAGTCTTATTTTGATCCCAACAATACGTCCTTAAAATATCTACATCGAATTTTGAATCACCCTGTATAAAATCACATTTATTTATTTATTATTATTGTTTTCGGTACCATAGAAACCAGTAAAATACAAAAAAATAAAAAATAATGGTCCTTCTGGGATTCGAACCGGCGACCTCCCGTTTGGCAGGCAAGTCCCAAACTCACTCGTCTATCTACTAGTCGGATTCAAGGCGCACTATGAGAAATATAAGTGTTTTAAGAATATCTCATTTTTTTGAAATTTTTTTGACGGAATTTAAAAAAATGGTTCAAACAAAATTTGTTCAAAATTTAATTCTAAATCAATGTTAAAGAATAAAAAAATCTCGTAAATTGTTTATTTTTCAAGATATTCCTAAAAAACCTAAAAATGTCATCAGGTAACTGTCACTTGTTTTGGTGCTAGATGAAAAACATTGAATGTGGCACCCACAAATTTGTTCAAACTCTTAAATATGAAATTTGAATCAAATCCGATAACTCGTTTTTGAGTTATGGTGGATACAGACAGACAGACAGACAGACACACAGACAGACAGACACACAGACAGACAGACATCATGGCGAAAATGGTCAAAATGGATTCAGGGGCCTTCAAAACGTGTAAATCCATCAAAATCTCGTAGTCGAAAAAAATCACGATTACAATACTTCCTTATACTACGTATAAGAAAGTAAAAATGTGGTAAAATACAGGGTGTTCCGTTTAAAAAACGAAGTTATCTACTTCCGGTATAACCGGAAGTCGCAGAAACTTGAAAATATTTTAAATAAAGAGATCATATGCTATTTAGGCTTTAACGCAATTTTCAGAAAAAAATATTAACTACATCTTTTAAAACGTCTAACCAACGGTTTCGGTGAATAACCCTGTATAGGTATAATTTTCATGACTTGATTATGTAAATAACTATTACAGTCATCAGAAAAAAGAAGGAAATGATACTTAGTTAATACGCTTTTGATGTCAAGAAAAGGATAGGACCCGTATGAGAACCTTGCCCGATTCCGGGATATACATTAACTTTTTTAGATTGAAATCTATTTATGCATACAGTTCGATTACTTAAAAAAGATGTAATGTAAGACAATAGTGGATCACAAAAATTTAATAAAAATGTTCAAGTTTAGGGAGTAATAAAGATATAGGTACTCTGTCAAATGCTTTCTGTAGATCGGTGAAAACATAATCACCAGAGAAACCCTGTTCAATTGAGGTTGTGATGAAATGTGTAAAAAGCAGTAGGTTAGTTTCAATGCTCCTACCAGATACAAATCCATGCTGTTGCTCAATGACAACATTGGAAACATGACATCAGTAAAGTGCTTTAGATAGTAATAAGCCAAATAAATTTGCAAACTTACAGTTTATACTGATTGGTCAAGTCGATAGTTATTTACTTGAGATTTAGAGCCCGTATACAAATTATACGTTTTTAATAGTTATTTATTGTATAAGTGTCTTAGGAAGTATATTATCCACGCAAGAATGTTTAAACGCGAGAACGAAGTTCGAGTGTTTAATGTTCTTAAAGTGGATAATATACAACTAAGATACGTATGCAATACAACGTTTTATCCACAACCAGACCAGAGAGTTTTTAAATTAATATTTTGGAAAAAATTTATTTGACACTTTGAAGTGACTTGTCATTTTATGTGGAATTAATTTTTAATAAAGAGTAGGTAGTCATGGGTATTAATTATAAGACACATGTGTTTAATTAATATTATAAGACGTCTCCTAATAGTAGAATTATGACCTTATAATATACTGGTTGTGGATAAATAACATTGATGCATATTTTTCCATTGATTGTACTAAGGTAGTAAAACAGTTTCACATCTCTGTCTCCTGAGCACCTAGAATCCGAATTTTTAGACTAATTGACTTTTACTTGTTCTACATTTTTAAATAATATTTGTGCATATTCTTCCTCCGATTGTACTAGAGTAGTAAAACAGTTTCACGTTTCTGTCTCTTGTGCGTCTCGAACCATCATGCTTGTTAAACTTGCTCAACAGTACTCTTGCAGCATTTGTTTATACCAGGTGTATAAAGAATTTAACATGTAATTTCTACAATTTCCAGCTTCTCTTTATATTTTACAGAAAAATTACCAGACATAATCAGCCTTTTATGGTAGCCATCGGAATCGTAGTTTTATCATTGATTAATGATTACGCAAATTGTATCTCAGCAGATAATACTGAAATAGTTACATACGATCTGAACGACTGTTTGAAGGGTGTCTTGTTATCAAGATTTATAACACTGTCATTCAGTTCTGGTCTTGCTATAAATCAGTTTGATTTTGACGTAACATACGTGACTATACAACTAAAAATGTAGTATTAGATGGCATTTGATTCATGCAAAAGATAGTAAAAGCAGTCCAAAATAATAACACATGGTATATAAGATTATAATAGTGTTTATCTTATGCTTTGTGAAGGACTAGGTTCTGTTTTCTATAATTTAGAAAAATGGATTAAAAAGATTCTCAAAACAAGTTCAAAAATTCTTCATTCTAATATAATAAAAGTGGTATATGCTAAAAAAAACTTCAGCGACGTTCATATATTATTTTTTAATTCTATCAATAAGTTTACAGGGTGTCCCGGAAAAAGTGGGAAATCTATCGGATTCAGATAGGGCATGAAAAAATAAGATGACAAGTTCATATAAAATTTTTTCCTACAGGCGTTTTTTAAATATTGATTTTTTTTCGGAATGAGACTTTTTTTTAATGACTTAATAAAATATGAATTCGTTTATTATTCTTTTTCTCGAAAACGGTCCACTTTATCGACAATAAACAAGAGTAGCTTTTCTTTAGTCTAAGGCTCAAGCTACCTGATTTTGTTGTTTTAAGTCTTTTTCACACAGGGTGTTAAAAGTTTAAGCATTAAGTTGTAAAGCTTAGCCTGCGCCTGGTAAACTAAACAAGCTAGATATGTGTCAAGGACATTATTTCAAGCGGTCCCTAGAAGTGTCCATCATATTAACTTTTTATAAAATTCTATTAAGTACTTCAAAAGTTATTAAAAAAAAAACGATTTCCACCGACGCTCTTCAGGGCTACATATCTTCGTAGGGAGGGCCTGTAGAAAATTTTTTTATAGGAACTTGTCATCTTATTTTTTTATGCCCTATCTGAATCCGAGAGATTTCCCACTTTTTACGGGACACCCTGTATAGTTTCGTGTAGGTATGTTTAAGGAAATTAATTTAAATTGATATCTAAAGTCCAATCTAACTGCACTAGGGTTGAGACTTCAAAACTCACTATTATTACTAGTATTCATAATATACCGGGTGATTTTTTTAGTTGGTACAGCATCTTTTCCTCGCTTATTATTGAAGATAGGGTTTTCAATTTTTGCAGGCATATTCAAAGACATTTTCTACATTTACTGCACTTTGTTTTTTTTTTGTTGCTTTCCTTCTAACCGGAAGTGAGGTCAACTTTCAATTTTCAAATGAAACACTGTAGTTTTTCTATTGGATTTTAAAACTAGATTTTTTTCTGAGTTAGAATGTGTAAAAAAAGTATTAGGTTGAAAAGGAAAGTTTTTGAAATAATGCGATTTTAAAGTTACAAGCGTTGAGGTACTAAAAAATAATCGAGTAACCCATGGAATGATTTTGTGGCAGATTAAAATACCCGTCAAAACCCGTAGTAGGCGCATGTTAAGTCAATACAAGTTTGCGTTGCCGTCTTTGAAATTAGCATTTCAAAGTTTTCTCGCATCAGTTCACAAAAAATTGGTGAAGAAAATGCAAAAAAAAACAATAAACATTTTTATTTAAACAGTGACAAAAATTTAAACATGAAGCTGCAATAGCAAGGAAATTATCATCACAAAAATTTTTCAAATAAACCACCATTTTACTCTAACCACTTTTCAATTCTTCCGTTGAGACTTTCTGTTGTGTTTTGAATAAACTGGGGGTTCATCTGTTGGCAGATTTCACGAACATGTGCTTCCAAACGCAAACTTATATTGACTTAATTTTAATCTGCCACAAAATCATTCCATGGGTAACTCGATTATTTTTTAGTACCTCAACGCTTGAAACTTTAAAATCGCATTATTTCAAAAACTTTCCTCTTCAACCTAATACTTTTTTACACATTCTAACTCAGAAAAAAATCTAGTTTTAAAATCCAAAAGAAAAACTATAGTATGCCTGCAAAATTTCAAAACTCTGTCTTTAATAATAAGCAAGAAAAAGGTGCTGTACCAACTAAAAAAATCACCCGGTATGTAGCTACTTCAATCTTAATGTGATGTATCATTTAAATTCCTTTTAGATAATTAAGTCAATTTTAGTTGAGAACTCTGCTTTTTTATGTAGAAATGAATAATTTAGTAAATTTATGATTAATTTTTAACTTTTTACAGAGTTGTTGTACAGGGTGTCCAGATTTCGTTGTAAATGCGGGGTATCTTGCTTACTAGCAGAGATAGAGAAATGTGGTTTTCGCGATACGTTGCTTTTTTTTGTGAAACGAAAAATGCCGTCAACGGTTTTTTCATAGCCCTCTTTGTTTTTAAGATACAGGGCGAAATTGAAAATTTGCACATTTAGGTCATACCTCGTATCTTGGAAACGGCTGAAGATATTGGAAAGGTAAAAACTGCATCTTATACAGATTTTTACGTAGAATCCAGTGGCGTACTCAGTTATTTCTTAGAAGCGACAAATTTCGAGATATTTACTAATCTTATGTTATTTTAAATGGAACACCCTGTATGTTTTTTACTAGTTGGATCCAGCTTGTCATAAGCTTTACAAAAATATAAAACAATCTATAGTTATTTTCTATATTAATTTAGAAAATGACAATTTTCAAAAATTCAGCCAAAATTTTTGTAAGTAGGCCATGAAAAACAACAAACAAAGAAGGAATACAGTCAAATTTTCACAAGAACAAATAAAAGTTTGAATACGCTTTATAGAAATTGTTCAAATTGATTTCCGTTATGTCTCAGACACATTTCACACATTTTTCTTATCCTGCGTAAAGCATTCAGAATTATGAGAGGTTGTGCTTGTAAATCCCTAAATTCTCTTTCTGTGGCAGCACGTAAATCTTCTATTGTATGAATAATAACATTTGTTTCTTATTTTTCATAGCCTACTTATAAAATTTTTGGCTAAATTTTTGAAAATTGTCATTTTCTAGCTTAATATAGAAAATAATTACAAAGTGTTTTATATTTTTGTAAAGCTTATGACAAGTTGGATCCAACTAGTGAAAAACGTACAGGGTGTTCCATTTAAAATAACATAAATTTAGTAAATATCTCGAAAATTATTGCCTGTAAGAAAAAACTGAGTACGCCACTGGATTCTACATAAAAATCTGTATAAGATGCAGTTTTTACCTTTCCAATATCTTCAGCCGTTCCCAAGATACGAGGTACGCCCTAAAAGTGCTCATTTTCAATTTCACCCTGTATCTCAAAAATGAAGGGGGCTATGAAAAAACCGTTGACGGCATCTTTCGTTTCAAAAAAAAGTAGCAACGTGTCGCGAAAACCGCATCTCTCTATCTCTGCTAGTAAGCGAGATACCTCGCAATTACAACGAAATCTGAACACCCTGTACATATCACTGATAAGTAGTGAAGTTATTTTTTATTTCTCAATTATAATTGAATTAATGGGGTATTTATAGAACTAACCTAAACATTTTATAAGCGTTTAAATGGTGGTGGAAAGTAATTCCTATATTATGTATATGTATATTATTCAATAAGTATTAATTTGATAGGCAGTGTCGCAATATAACTGATGAATTACATTTAAGGTAACAGTAAATACTTCGATCCTTCGTTCTTAACAATTTCCTTGATGTCGTAACTAAAAAACGTAAATGATAATATTTAAGTGCTACTAATCTAGTAATACGGACAAATCTAAAATTATTACTTTGAAAATAACCTATGACCCCGGTAATAACACTTTCACTTACCGGAAAACACCACCAACTGTTAGCGTCTTCATTGCGAAATCACACGCAACTGGAATAAATAAATTTGTTTTGGACGTCGAATTTATTTATACTGATTATCGTAATATGTGAAAAGTTTTATAATATATTTTTGTAACTTTTTTACTTTGACTGTCCCAGTAGAGCGGTTGTAGCTCCAGAGAAATAGTCAAAATACTATTCATTGCTAAATATGCACTATTATTAGGAGTATTCATAATATACCGGGTGATTTTTTTAGTTGGTACAGCATCTTTTCCTCGCTTATTATTGAAGATAGGGTTTTCAATTTTCGCAGGCATATTCAAAGACATTTTCTACATTTAATGCACTTTGTTTTTATTTTTTGCTGTTTCCGTCTAACCGGAAGTGAGGTCAACTTTCAATTTCCAAATGAAACACTATAGTTTTTCTTTTGGATTTTAAAACTAGATTATTTTCTGAGTTAGAATGTGTAAAAAAAGTATTAGGTT
Organism: Pediacus dermestoides; assembly: GCA_963942485.1. Taxonomy (NCBI): domain Eukaryota; kingdom Metazoa; phylum Arthropoda; class Insecta; order Coleoptera; family Cucujidae; genus Pediacus; species Pediacus dermestoides. Next base: position 9,473,182 of record OZ012627.1, read on the forward strand.
GAAGACGAAAGTTTTTGAAATAATGCGATTTTAAAGTTTCAAGCAGATTAAATAATATCATTATTATATATATATATATATATATATATATATATATATATATTATAATCAATATAAGTTTGCGTTTGGAAGCACATGTTCGTGAAATCTGCCAACAGATGAACCCCCAGTTTATTCAAAACACAACAGAAAGTCTCAACAAAAGAATTGAAAAGTGGTTAGAGCAAAATGGTGGTTTATTTGAAAATTTTTTGTGATGATAATTTCCTTGCTATTGCAGCTTCATGTTTAAATTTTTGTCACTGTTTAAATAAAAATGTTTATTGTTTTTTTTTGCATTTTCTCCACCAATTTTTTGTGAACTGATGCGAGAAAACTTTGAAATGCTAATTTCAAAGACGGCAACGCAAACTTGTATTGACTTAACATGCGCCTATTACGGGTTTTGACGGGAATTTTAATCTGCCACAACATCATTCCATGGGTAACTCGACTATTTTTTAGTGCCTCGCATACCAATTTTACTTCAACGCTTGAAACTTTAAAATCGCATTACTTCAAAAACTTTCCTCTTCAACCTAATGCTTTTTTACACATTCTAACTCAGAAAAAAATCTAGTTTTAAAATCCAAAAGAAAAACTATAGTGTTTCATTTGAAAATTGAAAGTTGACGTCACTTCCGGTTAGACGGAAAACAGCACAAAAATAAAAACAAAGTGCATTAGATGCAAAAAATGTTTCTAAGTATGCCTGCAAAATTTCAAAACTCTATCTTTAATAATAAGCAAGAAGAAGATGCAGTACCAACTAAAAAAATCACCGGGTATAGCGTATAGCTAATGGGTAATCCTAAAAATATTAATAATTTTAACTATATGAAAAACTATATAATTAGTGATTAATAATTACTTACCTTATACCTTTTCGACACTTAAATAGTAAAAGCACAAAAACAATTCTCTTTGTGGCGTCACTGGCGTCTACCTCTTCTAAGTTTTCAGATAACGCGCACACAAACTATGTGATTGGTCAAAGAATTACATAAAACGTGTACAATAATCATGTTCTTTTACATATAAACTGATTTTTTCCTAAATTCACTTACATTTTTATGTCATATTACAATTTCTTTCAAATAAGTAAGTACAGATAATTTTTACATTTTATTTGAAGTTTTACTTATACTTTACAACAAAATTTTTATTTTCAAAAAAAAATACTATAAAAGTTCTACAATAAAAAAGTAATTTTTACAGTATCTACTAATTATGTAAATTATATGTAAAAGTACATATATTTTTTTCAGTGTAGCTAAGCAAATTTCATATTTAAGAGTTTGCCAAACTCTTAAATATGAAATTTGGATCAATTGCGACAAGTACTTTTTGAGTTAGAGCGAAAACAGATAGACGAATTCGCAAAAATAGTCAAAAAGGATTCATGGCCCTCAAAACGTGTAAATCTATCAAAATCTCGAAGTCGACAAAATCACGAATAGTATACTCCTTTATTACTTTGTATAAGGAAGTAAAAACGATCATCTCCTGCATAAGGATTTAATTGGATGTTCTATGTATAACAAAACAAATTTCTCCAAATATATATCCAAGTACATTTCCATTCACCCTGTAGATCGGTCGCTTTCAAATATAAGTCAACACAGCTTTCTGCATATCTAATCATTTTTTAACGAAAGTGATTGTTTAATATTAACTTTTTGTATCAAATCTGCAATTACTTTAAACCTGTTTAGAAAAGACAACAAGAATTTAAAAAATGAATTTAAATATAATACTATAAGAAATTTTAATTATGTGCGAAACCTTTAATCTATCCATTTACTTAAACAAATTTATATAAACACGAAAAACTAGAAACTTTCACAATAGAGTTGAAACTGTTAATGCGATCCTTTTAAATTTTAATATTGCATATTTATAAATTGGTGGAAGTGTAGGAGTGTTAATGATATGATATGTAGATATTATGATATGATATAAGTATGTAGAACGAAATATTTATTATAATTAATTCTATAAAAAAAACTTCAATTATGTTAAAAAAAAGTAGTACCTAGACCAAGAGCCCATATTAGCAATTTGAGTACCTTCCGAGGTACACATTTTTTATCTCTACATAATATTAAAATACATAAAAATATGACAAAATGTGACAACATTAATAATCTACAGTGTAATTCTGTTATAATTACAGTAAGAATGCAAGTCGGTTAAATGAGATAGAATTTGATATGTAAAAAAATTGTAATAAAAAATTGTCACGGTTCATTATTAGATAGAAAAATATCTGATGTGCCCAACACATGACTTTCTTATACTTACGGATAGTATCACATTAATTACTTTTCCTAAATAAATTAAATTAAATTTCTTGTAAAAATTTTGAAGGTTTCCAGCAATTTTCAAATAGTCTCTGTCGCACTTATAGCAATAAGCATAAATCTGTCCTTGTCCCACTCATTATAACCGAATTTTACGACGAAAATGTGTTTTATTTTTGATTTTTGACCTATTACTCACTTAAAAAAATCTCCCGGTATGAAATTACATTTATTTATTCATTATTATTGTTTTCGGTGCCATAGAAACCAGTAAAATAAAAAAATATCTGATGTGCCCAACACATGACTTTCTTATACGTATAGTATCACAATAATTACTTTTCGACCCTCGGATTCAACTATCAAAGCGCGCTATGAGAAATATAAAGTGTTTTAGGAATATCTCGTTTTTTGAAATTTTTTTGACGGAATTTCAAAAAAAAGTTCAAACAAAATTTGTTCAAAATTCAATTCTAAATCAATGTTAAAGAATAAAAAAATCTCATAAATTGTTTATTTTTCAAGATATTCCTAAAAAACCTAAAAATGTCTTCAGGTAACTGTCACTTGTTTTGGTGCTAGATGAAAAACATTGAATGTGGCACCCACAAATTTGTTCAAACTCTTAAATATGAAATTTGAATCAAATCCGATAACTCGTTTTTGAGTTATGGTGGATACAGACAGACACACAGACAGACACACAGACACACAGACAGACATCATGGCGAAAATGGTCAAAATGGATTCAGGGGCCCTCAAAACGTGTAAATCCATCAAAATCTCGAAGTCGAAAAAAATCACGATTACTATACTTTCTTATTATATAAGAAAGTAAAAACTAATGGTCCGTTCCTTCTGGGATTCGAACCCGGGACCTTCCGTTTGGCAGCCATATAATGAAACACATGGTCTACCTCGACCATCGAATTCAACTATCAACGCGCGCTATGAGAAATATAAAGTGTTTTAAGAATATCTAGTTTTTTTAAATTTTTTTGACGGAATTTCAAAAAAAAGTTCAAACAAAATTTGTTCAAAATTCAATTCTAAATCAATGTTAAAGAATAAAAAATCTCATAAATTGTTTATTTTTCAAGATATTCCTAAAAAACCTAAAAATGTCTTCAGGTAACTGTCACTTGTTTTGGTGCTTGATGAAAAACATTGAATGTGGCACCCACAAATTAGTTCAAACAACTGTCAAAGGCAAAAGATCGAAATATTTTGATGAGAAGGATTATTGTGCACTGTACAGTTTGTTTGAGTGAAACGTTGACCAAAACTGAGAAGTATTTTATAAATCTTCAAAGTTTAGCTGCAGCAAATTCAAAGATATCAAGCATTTTTCGCACTGTGGAATTTTGATAAGTATTCTGTTATTTATTTGTCCTAAAATCTGGTAGTAATGAGTGGGACAAGGACAAATTTATGCGTATTGCAATAAGTGCGACAGAGACTATTTGAAAATTGCTGGAAACCCTTAAAATTTTTACAAGAAATTTAACTTTCTTTAGGAAAAGTAATTATTGTGATACTATCCGTATAAGAAAGTCATGTTTTGGACACATCAGATATTTTAAATATCATCATCAGATCCTTTTTGTTTATGGCCGCAGTTTGATTTTTTTTGACAAAATCAAAATTTTGCTGGAGTGTTCTTCTCTAAATTATACGATAATATGGAAATACCAGTAAGAATTGATAAGACCTTCTGTGTCGAAGAGAATAGGGGGCAAAAGGGTTTCACTCTCCCTACATCTACGCCACTTAATTCAAGAATCTTTGCCCAAAATTATTGAAAAAAATGCTCTCTTCCATAATTTTTAAGAGATATATCTGCCTTATTTTGGATTTCCGAATCTATGTATGGAAACTATTTTAATTTTTTTATGTAAAATCTACTAACTTGATTGACCTAAAATTTGCAAGGCTCTGTATATTTCATAGTTTTTTGTTATATTATTGTAATATTTTATTAATATTTATCTTAATTAGTTATATAATATCTAAGAGGCAGATGTGGTACCTACCGAAAAGGTCTAGCAATTTAATTTCATAATTTTGAATGTTCCCGTATAATCATAATATAATTTTACAATGTAATTGGTAATTAATAGGTACCAGAAATTCATCTGCATAGAAATTAGCAAATCTTTTAAGTACATAAGAGGTTATAGGTACTAATAGGTAATTTAATTTCATTAAATATTTTTATACTCGGAAGTTGAAAACGTTCAGTTTCCATTAAAAGTTTCACTTATGTTATTTTTTATTAGGTTGATTTTACAATAGGTAAGTTTTTCGTAGATATACAAGCTTTGCTACATATTATAAATACCTCAATATTTTAATCTATTAAAAAAGGTTTGTGTCTTACTCCTCTGTTTAGATCTCTACGTTTATTAGTTTTTAAAGGTTATTTTCTCAAGATATTAGGTTATACTAAAACAGCAACAATAAATTCGTTATTTTAAATAGAAATCCTAATTTAGGTTTTTGCCACTACTAAATTGTTCCTAAAAAGTTCACATTAAATTAGAATAAGGAAGGATCATAGTATTGTTGTTGTTAAAGTAAAATTTGCACACATAAAATCAAAATTTCAAATTTAACAACTGCAATTGGATTATAGTTAAGTAAACTACATAATATAACGTTAATGATTAAGAAATTCTTAATTTAGTAAACATTTTTTTAAATACACGAAAATGTACGTAATACCTATCTTCTCTTAAATGATGAAAACTTAATTAAACAGAAGTACGGGAGGTGGATGAACTCATGTATAACAATAGTCAGGTGGGGAAGTTGTGCAGTTTGCAAATAAGTGTATATACAGTCGATAGAAAGTTTGTCAGAGTAAGTTGGACGGTGTTGGTTGGGTATCCGGTATTGTAAACGAAGGAAGTGCGGGCGAATATGAAGTATTTGTTAGTGGGAACGGTTTTAATTTTAGTTTCAAACTTAGTTCTTGGACAAATTAAAAAAGATAATGATGGTAAGTAAAAAGATATTAGTAATAGTAACTATTTTAATCAAAATTTAGTTGATAATATGCTTTACTATTTCGTCGCAAGTTTTAATAAATTTGGTTGAAATTGTTTAAATTTACAATAAGACCAAATTTAATATTATATTCAGTTTTTATGTAGTCAGAATATTTTATTTTGGTGTGGTAGGTAATAAAAAATTAAGCACGTCCTACAGTTCTATTATCCATGAAGGTTTAATGATATTTATCACTATTATTATTTTATGCAGACTGCACTGTCGTTGTCGTAAAGAAAACGAAGGACAACTAGAAAAAAGAAATAAATATCCTTCCTTATTCAATGCTACCAGGATAACAATTATAATACAAAAAGCTAATAATAAATTTATTGTATTTATGGAGATTATTTACAAATTGGAAAAACATTTGTTTAAATGAAATGGACACTAAAAACGTTTAGGTTATTACTCATTTTTTGATGGAAAACGTTTTAAACATTTTTTTCCTAAATTGATTTTTAACAGCATTTACATTGTTTTCAAAAATGGGTCAATGTAACTTTAAATTAGATACTTCTCTAAATAATTGTAATTTATTGCAATTGTTCTTTGTTAACCGATTACATAAAATTTATACCAATATAGTTATGGTATTGTGATTTTGTAGATAATCTGATAACGAACACGCAATTATGATGTGCAATGATGGATTTTATTTACATATTGTCGGTTTTATACTTGCTTACAGTGCAATTCGTTAGTTTCTACAGTACTGAGTTTAATTTAACTTTTAATTGTGGAGCAAACTTAAAGGAAATTATACCTATTTTTTATCTAACCACACAACAATCGTTATGACTGATTAAACTGACCTTGTATCATACAATATTTGCAGGAAGTATATATTTATTTGGTCTGCTAGATATTGTTACTAGTTTTATGAAAGCATAAATTTTGTAATAGATTATTTAAAATTCATAGATCGGTTAATCCGAACTATGGGTGTGAGTTTGAGATTATAGTTTCAATATAGCAAAGTAGTTTCTTTTTATTGCAAAAATCATTCGAACTGTTTTACTATATTTACATGATTTTTCGGGGTTTTCAAATAATTTCCAACAAAGTTCCAAGTCCAACTTCTTACGATATAATTAATTTTTGTCATCATTATTTTATAAAATTTTCGAATGGTTGGCCTTATTCAGGTCAAACTAGATGTAGGTGTATACATATATTAAAGCATGAAATAGAAAACTCGGATAGATATTTCTTATTAAACCTATTACTATTTTATAACTATTTATATCTTCTATTTCAAGATACTATAACATTCATTAATAAAAATGGCAGTTGTTTTGGATCCTAGGATCTATTATTATAAATGCAGGGGAATTTAAAACCTTGCATAATCTTCTAGCCGACCTTCGTTCTTCGGATTATTTTTTGGGTATTTAGTTCACTGCGGATTAAGCAAGACCTGTCTTTCTCTCTTTATTTTCGACCTCTATTGTTTGAAGAAAACGATGTGCTCCAGCGACGTCGTCTTAATTAATTTTCAGTGTTAGTTGGCCTTTGTTTTCCTTGTTATTTTAGTTTATCTTATTTTAGCCTGCCTCTGGATAGAATTGACAGACGGATTTATTATGTTCAACTATACTATGTATACAGGGTGTTTGGTACATCGTTAGAAAGCTTTCACTGGGTGATAGTTGGGGTCGTTTGGAACCTATATGACCATATTTATCCTTATGCAGAGTCTCGCATTTTTTTAATATCGGCTTTTTAGATAATTTTGCGAAATATATAGTTGATTTGTTACTAATACATATTATTCTTTATGGTATTAAATACTTTCAGCTTTCTTAAATATTTTTTTAGATAATCTTAATATGCACTTTGACAAAACTATACAAAAAGAAATGCCTAAGTATTAGTGTTAAAATAAATACATTTGTTCGAATTTTTTTTTCTTTTTTCGTTTTAAAAAACGGGAGACTTTGCATAAGGGTAAATATGGTCATATAGTTTCCAAACAACCCCGACTAACAGTCAGTGAAAACTTTCTATCGATGTACATCCTGTATACTTCAATCGTTCAAAAAGGATACAGCTATGATTCCTGAAATTTTATTACGAATAGAAGATTTCTCTTGATCACTATGTTGACTCAATATTTTCTTGAGCATTTCTGAACCTTCTCTCTGTTATCTGATGTTTGTCTTGATATTGTAAATATTAGGAGAATCAGTTTTCAAAAGTATCCATCGGTTTAATAAATTCTTTAAGAAATGTTAATAATAATCTTATAAATAATAAATATGTAACAACTTATATAAAAAAATGTAACAGAAATTCACTGCCTATCTTTAATATTATGAACTTCTAAGGATCAATTTTCAATCGATAGTTAATTTCTATGCTTAAACTGAACATATGCTAATCGAGTTGAAGTCCAGATTAACAGTAACCAAAAGGGATATCTGTAAAAAAAGTGGTCCTAAATATTTTGACTCAGAAAGTCATTATGAAAAACAATAATTTTATTAAGAAAATAGGAAATTTTAGTAAATAATTTCTAGGCACAAATAAAAATATTCAGTAGTAATATAATTGTTTGGATGCTGCATTATGATTGGTTGAAATTGCATACGAATTAAGTAATCACTAACATTTAAGCAGATGGTGTTTCGTATATTATTCGGTATTTTTTTTATATACATGCTGTTTTTAAATGAAGTAGAATAAGTAATACAAACGATTATATCATACGATTCTAAAATCATCATATTATGTAGATTTTAGAATCTTAGTACAGAGTTGCACCTCTGTGGATGTAAAAGAAATTTTTTTCTTAATAAAGGGTGTCTCAATAAGAGTGAAGATTTTAAAATTTGCGTCATTTTTTTGTTCTGTAAAAGTAGCAACCTTGACATTTTGACTTCTGTCATCTGCGATTGTTCCGATTATTAATTTATGGAGCGCTACACAAAGGCACAACGCATGTAGAAAAATCAACTGAATGACGATTTTTCGAAAAAAATTGTCGAATTTGGAGCTTAGAAAATCCACACGTGATCCATGAGAAATAAATGCACCCCTAACAAGCCACTGTCTGGTCCGTATTTTTTTGCTGTAATTGTTTTCTTTTGTGAAATCTCAGGTTTATGCTAATAAACCAGAAACAATTCCCGAGCTAAAGGTCGAGATCCAACGCGTCATAGGTGAGATAGAGCCGCAACTCTACGAAAAAGTTATCGAAAATTTCATGAAAAGAGCAAGGGTCTGCCGCCAGAGCCGCGGGAGCCATTTGACGAAAATTTTATTCCATACTTAATCGGAATATGTTTACTTTATACTGCAATAAAAATGTCCAACCTCGCCCAAAATCATATCTGTTTTCTTCAAAACTTAAAATCTTCACTCTTATTGAGAACAAACGCCGTTTATTTCCGCATTGTTTGTACAAAATTCGCCAAATATCACAAAGGAACATTTTCAAAAATGTTATATTTTTTTATATCTATAGCGGTTTTTTCTCTATTTTCTGAGTTTTTTACTATTATCTGCGTAGTTGGAGGTAAACTCTGTCTTAGCATGAACTAATCCGCGTAGTTCATTATAAATTTCCCAGTACAATAAAATTTTCAAATAGAATGAATATACATGAATCTTATTTTACGTCAATATCTAATAATCATTAAATAATAAAGTGTACTTACCTTAGGGCTTTTATTGCCTATGAACATTCATATAAGAAACTATATGTGACATATACATGGTGTCCTCGTAATGTATTTATCCTGGGGTCAATAGTCAACTATCCAACCAAATACTATTGCTATGCAGTAGGTATATTAAAGTTAAGAATTAATAAAATAAATAATTTATTATTATAATATTATTATAAAATAATATTAAAGTAATGTAATAATAAAAATCATTAACTTTATAAACATTGATCAATAAAATAATAAGATTCATTAGCTCCGATTCTCTAACGTATATATTAAATTTTCCCGGATGTTAATTTTGGTGTCTCATTTTAACTTCTTGGATTCTATATTATCCTTATTTTACAGGGAAACAATGAAAGATAACCTAGATTTATATAAGTTAAAGAAAGAAATTAACATGCAATAAAATGTAATGTATAGTTTATTAACAGACTTACACACTGTAGACCTAATTTCCTATAAAAGATTCATTTTCTGGAGATATATTCATTGAAACCCCCTCCTTGCCATAATAAAAATACATCGTACTATATAAAATGTATACTATGATGCTATGATCTTTCATTGAAAGTAATCAATTTCCTCCCTAGGAATAAAAGTGATTATTTATGGGTTGGTATTTAATGCACTTTAAAATAGACCAAAATAGCTTTAAAAAGGAATGAAAAAACATTTAAAAAATATTTCTAACTTTTATGAAAGGGAATACACTAAAAATAATATATGTCACTTGTGATAGAGAAAACGCACTTTAAAAAAATATTATTAACTCCATATTAAATCTGATAAAACATGAAAATAATAGCAATGACTTATTGTAATAGTTTTCGACTAAAAAAAAATAGTCCACTTTAAATATTTTAACACGCTCTTTAAATATACGGTTTGCACGAAAAAACGATACATCGCACTTTGAAACGTAAGTAGAAAAAGAGGACGAGCAACTAAAACAAAAACGGCTCTAATAATTCAATAGCAATTTTTCTTTTACATTGTATTTGTTTTGCCATTTCATATTATGTATAATATTCAGTAGTTATGTAACAATATTTCTGAATTTTGTTAATAAAAAGATATAGAGGCAATATCAATTAATAACGTGTGATTCTTTAAATTTCCATTCTAGGTAAGCCTTGGAATTTAAACGTACGCGCCGAATTGATTCATGGGTTGCTGTCAGTTTCAAACAACAACCAGAAAACCTAACCTTTATTGACATTTTAAAGAAATGAGGTGTAATCAAAGACATGAATTTTCTTCCACCGCCAACTCAGAATGGAAATTTAATGAATCACACGTTATATCTCTTTGGTCCGGTATTTCAGTGTCAGTTTAAACCAAATTTGGGTAAACTTCGTTTAGAATATACAAATTTAAAATGATAAAATTCACATTCTAATTGATGTTTACCCAAATTTGGTTTAAACTGACACTGAAATACCGGACCTTAAACGAATAAAAGGTGCATTTCTCTTAAAGTTTAGTATCCAAAGTGCGATTCTATCATTTTATAGTGGGTAGGCCTAATGTTTAAGTGTACTCTATCCAAAGTGCGATTGTACCATTTTATAGTGGGTAAGCTTAAAGTTAAAATTAACCTAATGAAAAGTTCTATTGTGCCATTTTATAGATTGTTAGTACAAAGTTATACGAATTTTGTAAAGTGCAAATATATATACCCCATTATTTATTTAATTATTTTATATCAAGATTCTATTTAATGTCTAATGTTGTTATGAATATTAAAAACGTGAGTTCAAAGAAACAACCTATACATATACCTATGTTTGGAGTAGAGTGTCTTCTCCTCCTGGATGTTTTCTTTAATTTCAAAAAGTACTACACTTTCCTCCTTACATCAACTAAACAAAAATGTTACAACATTTTACAATCAGAAAAGGATCAATGATTTTTAAGAAAGGAGCAAAGCAAACATAATATTTCTACTGTTTTTATTACAGAGTATTTCATTAAGAATATTATTGTCAATAGGGCGAGTAGGAATTCTTAGAAATCGGGTCAAGAAACACAAAATAATTTTTATTCAATTTAACTTAAAAATCGTATGTTACTTTTTGTTGAATATCTTTCTTAATTATATTTACTTAAAAAATAACTACTATTTCGTCTAAAATTACAACTTTACTAATTTTCCGGATCAATACTTATACTGCGCGAAAATAATCAGCAATCAGTTGATTGCCATAATTTAGCTCCTTATAAATATTTCTGAAAATCAAAACTTTTTCCTTGTGCTTCCCCATACTAGGATTATTTTCAGTAGGCATGTGCGTCGCACCGTTTCCCTCTCTCTATGGCTCAATAGTTTTAGTATAGTTTTTGTAAGTTTTGATTAAGACACAACTTTGAAGGACATCCTATACCTACATCAAATTCCTCAAATCAGTTACACTTGCCTTAAATTGTTTAAATTTTATTCATTCATTCTAAAATTGCCACATAATTGGCTATTAAACTTTTATAACACGCGCAAGTAAAAAATAAAAATTTAATTAGTATTAGCGAGGATTATTAACAATTTGATCTCAAATTCAAAAATAAATTACTACCTGAAGAATTTATAACTGATTTTTTGTAAGATCTAATGATAAAATTAATTACGTGAGAGTTGGTAACAACAAAAAATCTCTGATTATCTATTCAATGAACACAATCTGCTATAACTAAAATCGACTGATAGCTGCGCATTATAAATGTTGTTACATTATTTTTGTTGCAAATTCAAATAGATAAAATTAAATTTTTCGTGACATAAAAAGTAATTACAATTTATTTTACAGACAATTACTCGTTAATAGACGCGGAAGGTTTCAACATTTTTTGTTTTAATAATTTCATTCTTCAGAAGGTTTATATAAAACTGAATTTCTTTATTCTTTATGTAATCATAAAAGACAAAGCAAAAATTACTAAGAGAAAATGTGTAAAACATATAGGAATAATTTTTTTTCTATTACAAATGTTAAAGTATGCTTTTATCAACTCAAAATAGTAGATAAAGTAGCACTTTAACCGCAAGGGTAGATAAAGTAGCACTTTATCCGCAAGGATAGATAAAAAACTTTGATTTTTTTAAAATGAATAAATTAAAACGTATGTTGATTTTGACACCATAGTGACAATTCATAATATTCACTGACATTTTAAATTGTCATTGACAATAATTTAATTTGTAAGTCGTTTTTTTAATAATCCGTTTTTTTTAACATTTGCTATAATAGTAGTTTAATAAACAAGAGTGTTAATAAGAGCGATTAATAATCGAAACGATTTTAACGCGTGAGCGCAGCGAGCGCGTTAATGAGTCGAGATTATTAATCTCCGATTAACACTCGTGTTGATTAATTAATTAATTAATTTCGGCAGCTGTCAGTTCCAAATGCATGTTTCAATAATATAATATATTGTTGGTTACCTAGCAAATCTCATAATTTCAACAATGTTTTTAATGTGCATGTATGAATTAAACTGAGTTATTAATACACTCCTTTTATTACATTAACTAGACCTTTAATAAACGATCGACGAAAAAAAAATTTTTTGGATTATACACGACGATAACATTTCATTATCTTCTAGAGCTTATTAGCATCTCGGCTGACGCCTCGACGCTAAAATTGCTCTCAAAGATAAACTACAATGTTATCGTCTTGTATAATAAATAACTATTTATAAACAAATATTCAAAATTCCAAATCATGGGATTTTTTTACTGAATATTATCTAGCAGATATGAATAGTAACCTAAATACTTGTATGGGGTGTACTGGTGTATACAGTGTATTGCGTAAAAAAGACTAACACGAATTCAACAACAACAACAACAATAACAAAAATCATCCCATTTCAGCTCAATTACGACGACTCTGGACAATAATGAGTACCTACAATTAAAAATTCGATAATGTGGTAATTCTTTCAGTGATCTATACTGATTTTTTGTTTGTAAATATTTTTTACTTTTTCTCAACTTATTTCGAAAAATGAACTTCATGGACCCTTTTGAATCACCGTTTAGATTTACCGATTAAAAGATTATCATCTTGTATAGTAAAATGTTTGTTGCTGTGAATTGATGAGTTTTTTGCAATATAAATCAGTTATTCTAATAAAAAATTCCCCAACACTGATGACTATAACGAATTTTTAATTATTAAGCAGATTTGTTAATCAGTGGATATTAAAATCTTTAACTGTAAAATCATAAAAAAGCAACACATTTTATCTTTAGCTGTTAGTAGACGAACATCCTTCAAGCTTTCAAATTTAAATCTGCGTTTATTCTTATAACTAACAATGATATAAACAAGTAATAACTAAATTGATGTCCTTTTCGAAGAGACTGATAAAATGATGTAAGGTTTGTTTATTCCTTTCTTATAAAATACATAAATTTAATCAATAAATCTTTTATATCTACAGACAAATTAAATAAAATTGCTATGCAATTTATTCAGGAAATGCAAGTGTGGATTAAAGTTTTATTTTACATGGCGATTTCTAACTATACTTGATGTAACAGCTACAAATTTCTCAGCAATTAAAAAAGTCAATATCTACAGGCTGCATATGTGCAAGATGTGAGTGAAAGGAGAAGATGCACAAATCCCTACACTCTATGTTGACTCGTGGATTTGAACACCGGTTTGAATAAAATTGTTGTAGTGTTGTTTGAATTACTTTTACTTCCACTTTTTCTTAATTGAGCATTACGTTTGCTTCTTGTTAAAAATATCTAATTATTTTTTAATAATTATTGAATAATGTTACCTAAGCTGTTGAGGATATTAAAATTAAGATTTATTTTGATATTAGCGAGAGTTCTTTTACAGTTCTTCTACAGATCATTGCCTCCTTTAATTGGTATGCATAATACACAAATAGTTTGTATAGAATTTTATGAAAATATTTTTTATATACAAGTTAATTAATTTTATAGTTTACTAGAAACTAACTAGTTTTCATTTCTTGTGATTTGACTTAGGATTTGACAATTTGTATAACTTATTATAAATAGGTAAACAATTATTGTGCTTGTTTTGAATAAATTAAATGTTCCTAATAAGATTTTGTAGTAGTTAGCATATTTTCTAAATATTTTACAGAAAGTAATAATTTGTAAAATTTTCAAAATCCAAATAGATTTTGATTTTGAACTCACATTTTGTCATCATAATGTATTACGATCGCAAATTTTAAATTAAAATTGTCGACTTTGTAAATAAAAGGTTTAGAAATATTTATAAAATTAAATAAATAATCGAAATGTGAGTGTACAGAAGAATCTTCAATTTTTCTTGGATGGATATAGAATTTCTAATGAAAAAGTGACTAGAATGGATCAACTAAGAAAAGTATTAGGTACCAGACATTAAAAACAGAAAATGGAAATACTTTTAACATTGAGAAGAGCATCGATTATTATTATTGTACTAGGTACTTAAGTGGTGGTTTTGGTTTCCGGAGATTTTCTTTGGATCTTCGATTTGTTTTTACTATGAAAATCTAATTTTGATAACAATAACGAGAACCTCCAGAAAATAAAATTTCATAGGAAATCATGATCATCACGATTCAGCTAGAAAATTGCATTTTTAGTATGGCAGCTGAGACAATTATATGGAAAACTGAAACATTTTGTTACAAAATGTGATTTTTCTACTCCCACACATTAATTGATTTATTAGACATTTGCTACCTGTACTGTAATGAGATTCATTACGATACATATTTTTCATTACGATACAAGTTTATAACCAATATAAATGCAACATTACAGCGAAATTCAGTCAATATCAAATATTGCCACGAACATCTGACAGATCTAAAATTTAAAAATTGACAGTTTATTTTGATGTTCTGATATTTCTGAGTTTATGATAATAATGATAATATTTTTTTTTTATTTTTCATTATTTTGACTAGTCGTAGTGTATGCAACTCACATTTAATGACTATTAAGACACTCGTATTCATTACGACACGAGCCGTAGGTGAGTCAAAATTTTTCTATTTTGATTGGTCTAATTATATAAAACGCGATTTTTACGGAAAACCAAGGAAAGCAAGCAGAAGGTAATTCCAAGTAAACAACATTAAAGGCGTGATTTAAGTATGATTGAAATCGTTTATTCTGAAAAGCTGCAACAAAAAGTTCGACCTAAAAATGATAGTCACACTTTGAAAAATTGTTGGAATGTAAAAAAGAAAGATATTCCACATACAATGTGTACGAGTAAATATCTAAAGGGGTAAGACGTAACGATCGAGGGGACATTTTGGTAACTGAAAGATTTAAATATATAAAATTAAAATATCTTATGTGTCCATGCCTCCATGTGCCTCTGGTTGACGCACATAAAGTTCGATACACTCGTAAACATGTATAAGAAAACATTTATTAAGTATAAGCGGTTGTCTATTCTCATCAATAATGTCATCGCTGTAGCCATCTTAGTACAAGTCTTTCAGATGAATGGTTTTTTCAGTATTCGTATTTTGAGTAATCATCCACCAAAATTGCCAGATTTTATAAAAACTTATTAAATATGTATGCTAGAGAGAAAATAAATTCCATTTCTCAACTGTTACAAATATTAGGTACTATAAATTGGTTTCAGAAAAATTTTATGACACATTGGGGTTTATCCAAAGTTTCATAAGAAAAATGCTCAAAAAACGAATACAAATGGAATAAAAACAATAAATGATTGTCCTTTTGTTAATTTGAATAAAAATACCTAACGCATTTATGTGGCAGAAAGTAGGTAATTAAAACCTTATTTAAAAAATATTTTTTGCAACATTTTTAAGGTGAAATTAACACTAACATGGTATAGTAAGCGTAAGATATGTAGAATATAAAAAAATAATGACAGTTATTATTAATAATGACCATTTTTTACCATAAGCACTGCCAGTAATGAATAATTAATGTCTTAACATGTTTGTTTTTAAAAATAATTTAGCACCATGTGCAAAGAAAACAAATAACTTTCTCTTTACTTTTAAAATAATGTAAAGTATCCAAATAATAAAAAAAAATATTCGTGAACTTAAAAATATATTTTAACGGACCGCGCCGATTATTATCGTTCCTTACATAACAATAGCATTACATATTTTATCACTAAAATCATACATCTTGCTTGTCAAAGTGTGGAAAGTTAAAGAAAACAATTTTGACAATGTTACCTAACAAAAAAATACATAATGTACCAATTCTGCGATGTCTTTGTAATGTACGTACAAAAGAATTGTGATGATAACATTTATAACTTCAAAGTCGCCAAATTTATAATTCTGTTTAAAATGCAAGCACATGGATACGATTAATATCACACGCTGTTTAAAACTTTTACTTTCTTTCTGTGGGTCACTGTGTGACTCTACATCTTTCTCTTTCTCACTCTTGTGTCGTTTAAGGTTATGTTTACCTACCAAAAGCAATCTTGTTCTGAAATATTTTGTCAGCAACACCATAAGTGAAACTTTCGAAGAAAGTTTTTAATTGTATCTTTGTTATCATGTATCCAATTAAACTTGCGTTTGTGTTTCAATTTTGGAATTTAACAAAAACATTAATTAAAACCATCAACAGTGATAAATCAACAAATTAAATGAAATGTTAGAAATCGAAAAAAATGGCTGATTAATTATTTCATTGTTACATTCAATAAACTGTCTGTTGTTTTATTTATTACTTATACATAACTTTTTTCTCTTATGTAATTGTATCAATAAAAAGCTACTGGAAGATTAATTTCTTGATTTCTATATTTCTTATTGCAATATGATGTCACTCGAATTGTACAATTCCTTTACGCTTCAATAGTTTAATATTCTTTGTAAAGCACTACTTTTACTTTATTTATTAGTGCAATGCAATTTAGGCTAAACGGTGTTATACGTTGCCTGAAATAATTGTATTATATAAATTTATATAGGTAGGAAAAATAATCTTTCAGGACTGTACGTAGAAACAACAGCAAATTCTAAGGAAATTATTAATAACCATAAAACACCAGTACTATAGATAGGTGTTAATATTATTTTGTATTGCAAAATTCACAATTATACGCATGAACGCATGAAAAGAATGTTGTAATAAAAATGATGAACATATTATCGCATATTCTGTTATGTTTCAAAATTTTATGAACTTCAACATTTTTTATTTTATCAAAATAGTTTAAGATTTAATATTTGATAGTGTTTAGTAGGTATATAAGTTGAAAGGAATAAGTTAAGCATGAATGAAGTTATTTCTGCAAATCACAATATTTTGATTATGTAAATTTTAAATGGCAAAAAATATTTTCCAGCAGCTTGCCTTGGGAAAAAACCTTATTGTTACGAAAAAGCAAACACAAGGACACTAGTAATAATTTATTAGACCAACAAAAACAAAAGTGTATCAATAAATAAAAACTGTATTAAAATTTGTTCATTACACTGGTTGCTTAAAAAATAGAAAATTTTTATGAATTCACACTTTACGCACTACTTGTTCAGCACGTCCTGATTACATAATAACGTCTTTATCTATTGCATATGCAAAAAGATTAAAATAAATATTGCATTAGTTTAAAATACAAAACAATACAATATCACTTGCAACACTTATTTTTTGTTGAAGTTTTTACTGCTCAATGTGATCTACAATTGGCATCTACAAATTTCTTATGGATGAATATTATATTACAATAACTTAAAAAAGATGATGAATTTGCCTATTTATGTCTAGCGTACCTATATTTACTGTTGTGATTGGGAAATATATCAATAAATCATAAGTCCGCACCTAATCAATTGCTATTTAAATACAATACAAATAAAATTGTCGTGGAATGAAGCTTATGAATATTTAGTTTGTTTTGCACAGGATATGATTTTAAAATAGGTGAAAGTTAAGAAGCTTCTAAGATTAACTCACACGCAAATGCGTCTGTGACTTTCAATTATTTGTCTTAATAGATTCTTGTAATCTGGTTTAACAGATATATTAATTATTATAATAATTAAATAACCAGATTAGTTAGAAATTGGAAATTTTGATTTTATTTTTATACGTCTCTAGTTTCAACATATTAATAAAACATACCAGTTAAATTATAAAAAATATTATTTTAAATCTTTATCATATTATCTAAATTTGAAACTGGGTGTGATTAATTACATTAATTAATAATTAATTAACTAACAACATAAAAAAGTTCACATAAATTCTTGAAGCCCGTTTGATAAAGGAAACCCTCCTTTATTTTTACTATTCGTTTATTAGAACTCAGGACGGTCCCAAATTTCCTCTTATACCACAAGAACACGAAGACTGGCATTTGGGCTTATTTGAATTCTAGAAATGTGCAAAATTATTCTGAAGAATTGTTCATGGTTATGAAATTATGCAAGGAAAATGACAAACCCATCAGAGAAAGGAAAGGATTAGTCATCAAGTATAGTTTGAAATACAACTAATCAATAAATTTTTGTAATTATCTGAGATATTTTATAGTGTAATTTAATTGATAGTAAATTTAGTGTAAAGCCTAGTTTACACGAGCAAGTAAACAATCGCAAGTTATGTCTGAGAACAACTTCCAAATAATTTGCGTAGTGTAAAGACTGCCCGAGAGTTCTCTCAGCAAGTGGCAAAACTGGAGGCAAGTGCTTGCGACAATAATCACGTCTAAACAAATTGGGAGAGCGCTCTAGGAAGTTACAATTTTTTTCGATTTTACTGAAAGTTGTGTGCAAGTTGCAGCGACATGCTCGAATATTTTATACATTTTTATCAATTAACAACTTATATTCATTAATATAGCTATTTATGTATCAAGTATACAAAATAGAGTTTTTGGGGACGAATCGTGAGAAGTCCCAAAAAACTATTTGCGTATGTACGTGTTGCATACAAGGTTTTTTTGCATGAGGTCTGCAAACCCCCAAATTAATTTAAAAATTTGTTTAAATATGTACATACAGACTCGTACATAATACTAACCCTATCAAATTAGATCAAAAATTACCTAATATCTACAAAGTTGACATGATGGCCACATTTTTGCGAGCAAGTCGAGGATCATTGATAAAGCTCTGAACCGCAAGAATCCAACAAAATTTGCTTGTGTGTCACGTGATAGGGATGATTTTTTATATCTTGGTCTCTACTGGTTGGATTTTAATTTAGTTTTTTTAATTTATTTGGATCTTCACTTATTAACCCTTTTAATAACATCGAAGCTCCAAGAGTAGGCCTTCTGGCTATCCATTCTTTGACCCCTATCCTTTTTCTATCCTCTCTTCGCTCTTTTTGTGCAACGAGAACAGCAACGGCTGCAGCTCTCTTTCTACGGCGTGACATTTCACACTTGAATATACTCTACCGTGTAAACGCGCATGCAATCACTTGCTGCAAGTTATGTCTAGAGAGCACTTGCTGAGAGAAATTGCTTTGACAACTTGCTTATATGTAAACACTAGCGCAAGTTACTCTCACAACTGCTATCGCAAGTTACTATCCCGTATAAACTACGCTTAAGAATAAATATCAAAAACCTTCCTGTACAAAATTAACGGTGCTAATGTAGTATAGATTACATCAACGGATCTAATCTTCATAATATAATTACTAATATTTAAGAATTTAATCCTCTTTTTCATTTCTAGGAAAATCATCACAGACTGCAGAAGATGACAGTGATATGTACATGGATGCATTGGAACAAGAAATAGAACAAAGTCAGATAGAAACTAGAGACAACCATCAGCAAAACTTTTATCCCTCTTTTCCTCCATTCCAAAATCAACCTCTTGGCCACTCAAGACCATTTTTCTACAACAATCAACAAGAAGGAGCTTATAGTCAAAGACCTCAATCACCTTACCATCAACAAGTTTCTTATGATACTCCTGTTAGATATAGTGGTTACAAAGGAGACTCTTATCAACAAGCTGCAGCTTCTGAATCTCTGGGTTTGCTAGGATCTGGAAATTTTGGAGTAATTAGAGGGGGAACTTTTTACAATGATAATGAAGGTGGTGAATCTTCCAATTATGAAAATGATTTTAACTCATACTTTCATAATGGCCACGGTAGGCCTTCGTTTTATTTTGGTGGACCGTCCAATCCTCGACCATACCAACACGAACAATTTGCTAATTTTAGGGATTTTGCTGATATTAATACACCATCAGATAGGCAATACTCTCAGTATGTTGTCGTTTATGTTAACAAAAATGGCACTGAAGACGCCGAGAGTAGCAAAAAAATAATACAGAAGCCGAAAAATATCATTGAAAGCCTAGCTTTACTTGATATGGATGAATCAGTGACCACAACTACAGAGCAAGTGCCTGAGAAGAAGTTGTCTAAATCAAAAAGGAAACTTGCGAATTTATTACCAGAGAAGAAATATAAAATAAAAAAAGTGAAACATATAAAGAAATTATCCAGGGATTTACATGAACCGTTATTAGCTTTGAGTTAGAAGAGTGAAAACTAAAATTAGGCAAGGTTTATAATTTTCTAGCTCTGTAGCTCAATTTCTTGGCAGCAATTCAAGCGGTTCTGCAAATTCTACTATGAGTTACAAGAAGACATAACAGTGATGTAAATAGATAGTTGTTTAATTTCTATTAAAGTAAAGTCAACCAAGCGAATGTTAATATTTCTATGCCTCTAAAAACAATTATGTAACTCAGCAGGAAAATGCCAAAATATTAGTGCCATTTTTTATAAAATATATTTCAGAGAAACACTTCATGAATTGTCTGTTTCTCGAAATATATCTTTATATTATTTAGGTATGCAATACATTATATAATTTTATATTACTTTGTTTGTTGATCAAATTAGAGGATTGAAATATTATACACTTCAACTTACAACAATTGTAGCTTATCTGTTTCTAATTTGTAAACTTTTATATAAAGACAGTATTATTATTATTGATAAACTATTTGATAGGTATCATATTTTTTTGTTTTTTTTTTTTATTTACATTAAAATAAAATTTAGTATTTGTAAGTAATATAATAAAAAGTCTTTTGAAACGTTTAATATTAAATTTGACTGAAGAATAAAATAATTTTCTTGTGCACTATTTTAAAGAAACAATGTACTTACTCTCTACATCAACGAAGCATAAAAACATAAAAATTAAACTTATTATAATGTTCACGAAAAGAAAATGCGTGGTTTTCACAATGTAAATGCACTCAGGATCAGAAATATTATAGAATAATTCAATGACCGTTATGGCCAGTGTAATCTTATGCTTTATTAGTACCTCAAGGGTGAAATACCATAGACAGTAATATATCACAATAGAAGTACCTACAGAAATATGGTTGTTAGAGATTGGAAAAAAATTGTTTCTAAAAGTACAAACATAATAATAATTGTAATATGTCCTCTGGAAATATAGATTATTCAAACGTAGCTACATTTTTTTCATACCTGTACGAAAATGGCCACTTTATTTGCGTGAAATGCGGGTAGAAAGTCGCCTTTTTAAGGTAGTCGCGGAAAAAAAGGAGTGGGGGTAACATTTCTCACTTGGGTAGCCATTCTCTCCCTGATATGCGGGAGTTATTTGTGTTTGTTTATGGTTGTCAAGGTGATTTTCTCACCGCACAGTGTCAAGCAAAAATGTCAGTGTTATGCTGTTATAATTGGTTCGCGCGTTTCACGCAAAAGAAGTGGCCATTTTCGTACAGGTATGAGAAAAAATAGAGTATGCTACACGGGAGGAATTGATTCTGCCTCGTGTTCTTGCGCCCTCGCTTCGCTCTGGCGCAATTTTCACACTCGTCCGAATCTCTTAATTCCTACCTTGTTGCATAAACTACTATTTTTGCAGTTTTAAATACTCTATAATCTATAAGTATAAAAGAAAAATAATCGAGACTTAAACAAGGTCGATAAATAGTCAATCAAGTAAATTGGTATGCGTATTTCCTGCCAACCATTGTTAATACAATAACTCTCTACTGAGGTACTGTAGTACAACAGTTTGCCGGCTAAAATTATACTCCTATATTATAAGTACCTACCCTGTTTTCCGTAGTTTTTAGATATTTTCTGCAATGAGGAGCTCTTATCCTATATGAATAAATATTTTCTATTTAATTTTTTTTTATTATGGGTTTCATAAGAAAAACATAAACTTTGATTCTTTAAAGAACCAGAACCAAATTTGTTCTTTCAAGAATCAGTATATTTACGTATACATATAGCCGAATGACAGCTAGCCGTCTGCTAAGACAAGGACAGAGACCAGAGCATGGTGTACGACTATGCATTGTTCTCCGTCTCACGCAATTATTGTGGTAGTTGGCACTAGTTACTCTGTATATTGTCAGTTGGTACCTCGTTAATTAATATATACCATATGGTACCAGATGTGCAATCTAATATGGTGCAGTAAGTAAAGACGGTATAATAGGAGATTTTATACCTACACTCTGTAGTCTGTCTTTTCAAATAATATCTAACATACGTTGGTTGTGTCTAAATTTCTACCTAAATATTTAACTGTTTTCTAATAATTTAATTTCATAGAAGGACGAAAACTCACTCACCACGGTACCTTTTGAAATAATACTGCCTAAATTTTAATTTGCCTTACATTAATGGACCACATATAAATGGATTGTATTTTGCTATTTGTCTAGTAGCTGTGTCCTTATACAGAATGTTCAACTTCAGAAGACACTAGGTACATTTAAATATAAGACATCGATTTACTATATTTTAACTTTGATACAGTTTAGCATTTTACCTATTAAAAATTACTCTTGTTACTTTAGAATCGTTCGCCTATATGTAAGTATATAGACTCTTAAATTAGTCATTTCACGCTAATTACTGGTACCTAGTATATGTATAATAGGTAATACTTAATTTCTATTAGTCGTTAAATTACTAATTATTTCATGATTATATATATTTAAAACTAACTTGAGGAATTTGATTTTAATAACTCATTGTACAAAATTGTGAAGCCAGCTTTAATTCTATTTTGATATCTATAGGTACATATTCTTATCTTTTCTTCATAAGTATGAAATATTGATCCACTTAACGTAAATAGGTTTTAGCCTTAGAAACTACATAGTTCTTTTTAAGGTTTAGTTGTAATTTTATATTATTATTAATAATAAAGTTCTATTTTTTTAATTTTAAGCGTTTTCTTTTATCACGCCTGAAAATACAAATTACATCTAAATAATGCAGTTGTGTTTATTTCTTTTTACTTTCTTATACGAAGTACCAAATAAGGAAATAAAGATATCATGATTTTTAAACACATTATTTGATTTTTTTTGTTCAAACAAAAACCTTTAGTCTAGATTTCTACTAGGTATAGTACATATACATCGAAGGGAGGCAAAACGATAGATATCTTTATCACAGTTTTAGTTAATGTTTTAAGGTTTGTTATTCTTTCAAAATACTAATTAACATATCATTACAAATATCAAAAATAAAGAATGGTATAAAAATATATTAAATAAATGGTAAAATAATTCAATTGAACCAAATTAATTTGAAAGAATACTAATCGAGAAACCTCTACCATGAATATTGATTAGTTTCACTACTTCTCGTCAGATGGAGCAACATATGTCAGCGCTTACTTTATTCTGTAATGTTCAAATTCAACAAAATATAACGAAATAATATTCAATTTGAGGTTTATCATGAGTATTAACAAAAAAATCTGATGTATTCAGTTCAAAGTTTAATTGTAAACCAATGTTAAAGAATAAAAAAATCTCTTAAATTGTTTCGTTTTCAAGATATTTTTAAAAAATTTAAAAATAACTTCACAGATAAGTATCTACCACTTGTGTGTATTGGCACTAAATGAAAAATCTTAAAAATATTCGTTGATAATACATACTTATGCACAGTTGAATAAATAAAGAACGATACAGAAAAAGAACTTTTTCGCCGATCGACATTAAACGCCAAACTAATGACAACTGACAGTCACTAAACTGTCTCTTTTACTGTCTGGGCAGTAAAAAATTTTAATAATTTATTTTAATAATTATAATTCAATTCCACATTTCTTGCAGTTTCTCTAATTTCATCCGGTAATTCTTCAGCATCCACTACCACTCATTTTTTAACTTTATTTTAAATTATATTAGTTATATTTTTTTGCCGAAATCGGTATGTGTACTATTGTACCAGAAATGAATACTACGGTTCAAATTACGCATTTTTAGTACTTAACTTTCATTTTTTTCATTTGAACGACCCTTTCTGCGAAAAACGCGTATTTACTTATGCACATTGTGCGACGAAATAATGTATTTTGAAAAAAAAAATGGTTGCAGGGTAACATTTTAAAATCAACAATCAGTTTATTGTCAACAATCGATATTGTAAACAGTTATGGGCTATATTGGCCTGCACATTCACCCGACCTTACATCAATGGATTACTATTTATGGGGGCATCTGAAAGATATTGTTTACGCTGCGCCTTTTAATCCTGTAGGGGAGCTGCGCCAAAGAATTTTTCATGCGGCTGACGAGATTCCGAACAAGAAATTTTTTCTAGAGTGCGTTTTAATTTCAACCGTCGAGTTAGACTGTGTTTGCGAGAAAACGGAAACAATTTTGAAAATTTTCTTTTGAAGTTTACATTGCCCCAAAAAAGTTCTTCCAGGTGGTTTATTGTGTTTTTTTAATAAATACAACAATATATTTTAAAAACTTGTTTCCTTTCGTCATAGCGACCATTATTTTTTTCAAAATAGCTTGCTTCGTCGCACAGTGTCTAAATAAATGCATAAGTAAATACGGGATTTTCGCAGAAATTAATGGTCGCTCAAATAAAAAAAATTAAAAGTTACTAAAAATGTGTAATTTGAACTGTACCTAGTATTCATTTGTGGTAGAATAGTACACTTACTGATTACCGTAAAAAAAACATAAGTGAAAATATGTTGTACATTGTTGATCGCAGCGCCCTCTCATAAATATAGGTCGTACAGCGCTTCGTTTCTGAGATACAGGGCCTCAAACATGATTTCATCAATGGACCCTTTTCATGTAAGGAAAATCAAAGTATTCAGGTTGGAATTCGCGATTCCAACTACCGATGGGGGCGCTGCGGTAAGTAAACAAAAATGGAAGTAAACGAGTAATCGCTTCGTGGATTGTTGTTTATCTGTGTTTATAAAGTAGCAGGTCTTTTTCTTCAGCGCCGTAAGAGTTTTAGATTTTAATCAACGAAGCATATCTTTTAGGAAAATAATAAAAATTAATTGTGGTTATCATTTTTTCGTGAGTTTTAATTATAAACACAACAATTCGTATTGTGAATAGTCTTCTTAGCTTTAGTTTTGATTTTGTAACAGTTACAAGTTTACAGAAGTAACTAGATTTGAACAAAAGTGTTTCTCCCCGCGCATGTCGTTTGTAATTTTTCCTTACATGAAAAAGGTGCATTCTTGAGCACATCTATAATTCGGATTAAAATAGAGATCTGAAATTTGGAGAGTTAATAAGTCTTTATAACCCACCAAATTAGATCTCTATATGAAACAGTTTTATAGACACTAATGCTCACGAAATGATTTGACAAAACATTTGCAACGCCCTGTATAAGTGTCTCAGAAACGAAGTACTAGTAGTAAGTATATTTATAGAACTTTTATTCTAAAAATAACCTGTACTAACGACTATTAAAGTCCAACTAGACAAAACTGGAATACCTGCCCTGTATAAACTAGCATATATTTTTTGAATAATCTTAAGCTACAGAAAGAAAACCGTCGATTCATATGAAGAAAGCTTTTCGCTCTTGATGGATCCACATCTTATTAATTAATTTTGCTTTTATTAAATTTATAAATCAACTCCACTATTAGAGAACTCATGTTTATAATTAGATAATTTATAAAATTATTAAAAAATATCTATGTGTCCAGTACATGACTTTCTTGTACGATGCGAAACAGTTCTAATCTTGGAAAATACTGGAGGAGCAGTCAATAATCACGTTCTATCCATATCAGATATTTTATTAATTTAAAAGCGCATTTGTGTGTTTATTACTTGGTATCGGTAGGCACCATATAAATCAATAAATGACAAAAAAATGCACTGAAAAGTCCTTTTTGAATTATCGGATATAGATAGCCAGATATTACCGTGAAAATAGTCAAAATGGGTTCAGGGGCCCTCAAACCTGAAAATTCATAAAAATTTTAATGCCGAAAAAATTTGGTATTAAGTACCTACTATATTTCCTTATTACTTGGTATAAGAAAGTAAAACTGCAACAAGAAACCTTTGCACATCAACGACCAGAAGGCGAATTTTTTATCATATAAGTACGATAACACCTAATCAGGTATACCTCATGTTGCACATACGAAATTTTAACTACGACGAATTAGAAACGTATGTCCTCATTACACTATCTAGTTTAAGGAAAAATGGACAAAGATTAAATATGCCGCAGTTTCTTTAAAACAGTATCAGTCATCTCTGTCTTCTGCAATCATCGCATTCTGCTTGTTCAATGGTATTGACGCCTACAGGCCTACAGTTCGTCCTGTAGTTGATTTAAATATAATAAACAGCAAAAAATTAAATAGTTATTTACATCACAAGTGGGATATAGATATTATTATTAAAATTTGTAAAAATCGCACTACGAATCGAAGGCAAGTTGTATTCATATAAGTACGATAATAATGTAGATCCCACGTGTTGAATACAAAATTTTATTTACGACCATTCATGAACAGTATACTTTCTTATAATGAATACAAAAAGCATTGTAAAATGAATTTGGCAAATTTCAATATGTGCCGAATTTAAATTTAATTGTAATTTTCTCTTACTATAAATCGAAATTATCCAATTACAATGCGGTATTTACATCATGTAACTTATATTATCGCACGAGGATTATAATATTAAATATATTTTCCTGTATCCTCATGCAACTGCAACATGTAGATAATTTGCAGGTTTTTGAGATATCCACTTTCTTACTTAAGATTTTTCTGGGAATGTTCAATTTTGATGTGAAAAGTTATACCTAGTGTACCTACTACTAGTTTTTCCTGGTTAGCAGAGGTACTGTTATTATAGTATGTACAACTCTAACAAGCAGGATTCAAGACGTATAGAAGACAGAGACATGAAACTGTTTTATTACTCTAGTACATTCTGATGAAGAATATGCAATAATATTATTTATTTAAAGAAAATTGTATGTATTAACTGCCAAGTTTTAAGTTGTAACGGACTTTTCTCCTAAATGTTTTGATGCTAATCACACTTGATCTACATAATGGGGGAATTGGAGTTTTGACCAGAGCGCACTCAATGCCATCAGGTTTTTTAAACTTGTTGGACTGTACATTATATCTATTATAAGTAGCACTAGCGCCCATTTTAGTCTTGTTCTTGTTGCTAGGGAATACCTTAATAATTATTATCCGAGTGGGCCACCGCGCTCTCCAGATTGCAATCCGTTAGATGTTTTCTTTTTTACTCTACACCGATTCTTACCTTATAGAACCTCCGCGACCGTATAAATCATAGTTTTCCGGAATTCTTTAGCGAGTTTGACAATTAGTGGTTCAACGATGCGAAGCCTGTATTGTTGCTGAAGGAAGACATTTCGAGAATTTACTCTAGCCATAGCACACCAAAGAAACATGAAACATAAAACATGAAACAGGAAACAAATAAACTGCTGGCCAATTGAAACGTACCAAGCGAATTTTTAGGTTGAATTTAAAGTCAAATATTTTGAAAAATAGATAGAAATGATATCAACATGCGGTTTTCAGGATTTCAGAGATAATTTAATTGAGAAAACGATAGTGTTACCCGATTTTCTTACTTTGAAGTACATTACTATCTACAGGGTATGAAAGAAAGTCGTCTTTTTTTTTCTCAAACTTTATACCTACCGAGATTCCACAAAAATTTTTAAATATTTTTTTGATGTAGATTTTTTTGGTCCTTACTTAATCAGAAAAAATCCTGTTTCTCAAATTTTTGATATCCCTGTTATTTTATAAGATACCGATTTTTTGCTGAAAACTTGACTTTTTCTTTGTTTTTTGTCGTTCGGCCGTATTGTGTTTTGTAAGAACCAATCTTTGTAGGTGATTATGATACCTTATGAATGGCTTTCTTATAAAAAGTACATTTTTTGTACTTTCATTAATTTATTGGCAACCAGTGGCTTATCAAAAATCGGACACGTTCGCTAATTGGTAAATTTATTTAATTCATTTTTTGAGGCTATTTTCTTAATGGAATAAAATGGAATTTAGTTAGTTTATGTTCACCATTGGTTTAAGTGACTTATATCCTCGAAACGGGTTTTTCACTTTTTCAAAAATTTGCTCATATCCGTGTATACCGGGTGGCCACGAAATCCTTTTACAACCCCCACCATTTTGTTACATTTAACTGTATTAATTTGAAATTTGGCATGGTTTGATTGTTGAAAGGAATACTCATTTTGACGTTTAAAACAATCTAAATACACTTGCGGTTTCACCGGAGAGACCAACTACTAACTTTCAAAAAATTTTAAAACAACCCTGTACATTTTTTCCCATAATAATTAGATTCTACTTAAAATTACCTTTACATCGACATATCATATGATGACATTTGCTTTCAAAATTGCAGCATAATTATTATTGCAAAAATCTGTTCAACAATATTTAATTTAATAAAAAATTCGGTATCTTATAAAATAAGAGGGATATCAAAAATTTGAGAAACTGGTTTTTTCCCATTAACCAAGGACTAAAAAAATGGACATCAATAAAATTAAAAAATTTTTTTGTGAAATTTCGGTAGTTGTAAAGTTTGAGAAAAAAAGGCGACTTTCTTTCATACCCTGTAGATAGTAACGTACTTCAAAGTAAAATAATCGGGCCTCACTATTGTTTTCCCAATGAAATTATCTGTTGAAATCTGAAAACCACATGTTGATATCTTTTCTCGTTTTCAAAATACCTGAGTTTAAATTCAACCTAAAAATTCGCTTGGTACGTTTCAATTGGCCAGCAGTTTACATAATACCTATTTCATAAAATGTGATGTTATTTTATGAAATAGGTATATGTATTTGTTTCCTGTTTCACGTTTTATGTTTCATGTTTCTTTGGTGTGCGGCCTGCATAATGGTACAATATTTGTTCTTATTGGTGTTGCTTTAATAAAAATTGTTACTGATTTACCAAAATTTTAAAATTCGCGTGTAACTTCTTAAGTAAGTTTTCTGGGCAGAAGGTTTTTTCACAGTTTTGTTCCATACAGCAGGTTCGTGAAGTTTCGCCAAGCATTTCAGTTACATTTCATACACTCCTATTAATTATTATCGGAAATCTATCATATCTTCTTGCTGGGCTGTTAGTGGATGTATTCTGATTATATCAGAGAGTAGCGAACAGAGCAGTTAGCGAGTTATTTATGGGTGCTCACTGAAGTATTCCCATTTTATCATTTCAGTCTGATACGTAGAATCTATAATGTGTTTCACTCTTTCTCATCTCATGGCGGAGAAATGCGATATGATCATTTTACTTACCAACATTGCATATGAGTAACTTCAGCGAGAAAGTCACAAGAGCGCATCGCAGTAATTCAATGGAAAGAATGTCAAGTGAAAACCAATATTAATAAACTCTCAAGTGATCTTTTAGTTTCTAGTCTTTTTCGCGTTGTTTTTAATGATTTCCTATACGAATTCTTTTTTGTTGCTAGTAGGTGCGCGGAGCCGAGGAAGACCCAAGTAGCGGAAGAAGAATGGTGTGGACAAGGATGCTAGAAAAATTGGTGCAGCAAACTGGATGACGCAAGCGAGAAGTAGGAACAATTGGCGAAATAAACTTTTTTGAGAAGGTGTATTTCATTTAAAAATATCTGATGTGCCCAACACATGACTTTCTTATACGGATAGTACCACAATTACTTTTCCTAAAGAAATTAAGTTAAATTTCTTGTAAAAATCGTGTTTTAATTTTGAGCGTTTCCAGCAATATTCAAATAAATTTCGGAAGTCTCTCTCGCACTTATTGCAATACGCATAAATCTGTCCTTGTCCTACTCATTATAACCGAATTTTACGACAAAAACCAATGATTATTTTTTTTGAAATTTTTTTGACAGAATTTCAAAAAAAAGTTCAAACAAAATTTGTTCAAAATTCAATTCTAAATCAATGTTAAAGAATAAAAAATTAAGTTAAATTTCTTGTAAAAATTTTGAGGGTTTCCAGCAATTTTCAAATAGTCTCTGTCGCACTTATTGCAATACGCATAAATCTGTCCTTGTCCCACTCATTACTACCAGATTTTAGGATAAATAAATAACAGAATACTTATCAAAATTCCACAGTGCGAAAAATGCTTGATATCTTTGAATTTGCTGTAGCTAAACTTTGAAGATTTATAAAATACTTCTCAGTTTTGGTCAACGTTTCACTCAAACAAACTGTACAGTGCACAATAATCCTTCTCATCAAAATATTTCGATCTTTTGCCTTTGACAGTTGTTTGACTAACAATCTCTTCTTCTTCTTCGTACTTGGATTACAAAGCAATGTCAAGTTTTTGGTGTTTGGCGATATAGCCACTCTCACCAGGATTGGATTAATTGGTTTTCACTTTTTAAATTTTTATAACTTTATTCGAGCTCTTCGTGTGTTTAATGCAAATAGAATCTTTAGTATAAAAACAAATAGATTTCTGTAATGTAAACAACAGCCACTCAGAGATAGATGGCAACTCTATATAAATATGTAAATAATTTATAATTATTAAAAAACGGCGCAAAATAAAACACTTTGTTTACTTTGTCGACACGTCTAAAAATTGAAAGAGCATTCACAAAAAAATTTGCGTCGATATCTTTAATGTAGATTTACATGCATAATACAATTTAACGACTTTATTGTATATATTAGAAAAAATTTTAATCGAGTTGCCATGATATCCAAAACATAAAACCGTAGCCGTTGTAGCCGTCGATCTTTTCAAATAGTAATGCTACAATCGATTTCCTCAACGGTATAGATTTCTGTATGTAAACAACATGTACTTTGTAAATCAGAGATAGATGGCGCCACTATATAATTAAAAAATTTTGACGGAATTTCAAAAAAAGTTTAAAACAAAATTTGTTCAAAATTTAATTTAAAATCAATGTTAAAGAATAAAAAAATCTCGTAAATTGTTTATTTTTCAAGATATTCCTAAAAAACCTAAAAATGTCTTCAGGTAAGTACCACTTGTGTTTGTGCTAGATGAAAAAGATTTAATGTGGCACCCACAATTTTGTTCAAACTCAAATTCCGTCAAAAAAATTTCAAAAAAACTAGATATTCTTAAAGCACTTTATATTTCTCATAGCATGCATTGATAGTTGAATCCGATGGTCGAGGTAGACCATGTGTTTCATTATATGGCTACCAAACAGAGGGTCCCGGGTTCGAATCCCAGAAGGACCGGTCCATTAGTTTTTTTTTTATTTTACTAGTTTCTATGGTACCGAAAACAATAATAATGAATAAATAAATGTAATTTCATAACGGGAGTAATAGTGAGTAATAGGTCAAAAATCTAAAATAAAACACATTTTTGTCGTAAAATTCGGTTATAATGAGTGGGACCAGGACAGATTTATGCGTATTGCAATAAGTCCGACAGAGACTATTTGAAAATTGCTGGAAACCTTCAAAATTTTTACAAGAAATTTAACTTAATTTCTTTAGGAAAAGTAATTATTGTGATACTATCCGTAAGTATAAGAAAGTCATGTGTTGGGCACATCAGATATTTGTAAAATATTGCATTGAAGCCGCAGCCAATAATCATGTGTTTGCATCCGTAATTTTATTAATACTCGTATTAATGCAAATTCATTTATTTATTGCTTTTATTAATTGGCTCATGATGAAATTGGGTGTTTTCCTATAAATTCGAAAATATTCGAAAACGATTGAGCCATATTGAGTTGTACGGAAAGACACAAGGAAAAATATATAAATTTATCATATCTTCGAATGTTTCCACACATTTTTTTAAAGGAGTTTCAAAAAAAAGTTTGAACAAAATATTTAGATCAAAACCAATGTTAAAGAATACAAGAATCTCTATTCAGGTAGAAACTACTTGTGCTGGTATGAGAATAATCAAATATAATGTGTTACCCACAATTTTGTTCCAACTAAATATGAAATTTCTATCAATTCAGGTAAGCCGTTTTTGAGTAATCACGTATACAGACAGACACATTGAGGACAAACAAACACCATGATGGAAGTAGTCAAAATACAGATATCCTTAAAACATGTAAATCCATCAAAGGCTCGAAGTTAAAAAAAAATCAAGATTATGTACTTCCTTGTTACTTCGTATAAAAAAGTAAATACAAGAATAAAGATTTTGACTAGGTATGCTGACTTATATGCTAGATTTTTGTAGAAGATGTAATCATGGTAGTTATATAAACTAGTAATGAAATTACTTCACTTCTTACATTTTTTCTGCCATCATATAAAGTAGTTAAGTAAGTACACCATTGAATTAAGTTTTATCACAATTTTAAAAATAATTCTTGTATGAAATTATTTAAAATTTTTGATCAATGAAGCGACTTTTGGTAAGATCGAGTTAGGTTATTTTATAGATATTCTTTTCCTAGCCACTAGTTAAAAGTAACATTCTGTACGACGCACAAACACACCTAAACTTTGAGTGTTACATTTTCTGTAAGTACATTATTATAATTAATATATATTACCAACTACTGTCATCTTAACTAAGAAATAGTGCAGAGAACATAACATAATAAAGGTACGAAATATGCAAGGATATGATGTAATCTGATTTTAATTTTCTCTTAGTCCTGTAATTAACCTTGGTGGTTAATAGTAAATTATAACTCTATACAATATACAATTTATTTTCAAATAGTGTTCAAATGTTAAATAATAAAACAATTAAGTAAAGGTAACGTAATGTGCACCCTTAGTAAAATTCAAAAAAAATGTCATACCAGATAAATATCCCAACACTCGACAGTGTTCCTTTTCATATAATCCTGAGAATATCGCCGAAAATTCTGTTTTATCTAAGTTAGATTACTTTATCATCACTTCTCAACAGTGAGTTCATTTCGTGATTTTCTTTCTCATAGAGCAATTCTCTACATGAATTCACTCGTCTAGTGTGGGGTTTCCTTATTTTCTAAAAGACTAACTGCAACTTCGTCCTTATCTAATCCATTCGTACAGACGCCAGTAACGCACATCTCTGTTCACGAACGAGATGATTTTTGCAGGGGAATAGCTACGGAGATGATTTTTGCTGGGTCAAGTCCTTGGGGAGTTTGCACTGGACCCCTTTCGGACCAACCGCTCCCGCTCCAACTCGCGGAGATCGCGGGGTGCGTGACTCGGCCCTCCTTGTCGTCCCGTGCGCTGAGAGGTGATCTAGTGCACTCTGCCTCTCATAACTTCATCCGACCCGATCATGGCCCACAGGGGACTCTATGACAAATGTATCCTTCCGCCAAGTTCAAATTAGTTCCGACCGTATAGAGTGATACGGATAGGAGGCGGCCGAGCCGTGTGGAAACCATATTGCACACGTAATATAACAAATAACTGTCTTTCGAACCGATATCTATTTGCTTTGCACCCCGGAAATGGGGAATTTCATCAATAGAACCATGAAATATGCGTTTTATTTCTTTTGAATTAATTTTATCCTTCACATTTCATACTTTTTATATCAGTATTCGAATACAGGTAGATCATATTTCAAAAGTGTTGGATATATGATAGTAAGCAAAAAATTCAATTATAGCTTTACATAACTTAAATGTATTCGTAATCTGTAGATATGATACATGATTCCAATAAAAAATAAGGAATATCCGGCTTTTTAAGAACTGATATTTTGTTATGATGCTAAATATTACAAATTAATCATCTCAATATTCTTTTACACTGAAAATTTTTAACGTTTTAAAGTTCAGTCAGGACATTGTAGATAGTGACTCATTTTGAAAATCATCAACCTTGCTGGGATTGAAATGTGCAGGGTGCATGATTTCACAAATAAACAAAAACTCATTCAGATTATGAAATTTGCAAATCTGTGATTTTATAATAAGCATATTTTAAAATTTTGTAAATAACCAAAATTATGAAAGAAGCAGTCAAAGTAATTATTGGGTCACTGAATGTAAATATTAGATTCTAGGACCCAAATTAAGTATTGAAAAAATAATTTTTAACATCCTGTATCTAAGAAACGAAGCGTTTCCAGAGACACCCATATAGAAAACTTTTACCTTAAGATTATATTTTCTATCACCGGTTAATTTTTTTGACTGAATAGTAAGCATACTCGTATGTATATCTAGTTAGTACCTAATTGTTAAGTTCTAGTTATTAAATAACTTAATTATATAATAAAGAGCGTCATTGGGTAATAAAAATAATATTCCGTTTAGGATTCAGACTAAAATGAGTGAAGAAACATGAACATAAATTATTTAATAAATCTTATTTCATCCAAGAATTTATGTCTATCCTAAGAGTGGATAATTATTATAAAAACAAAACACCCAAGCACATCAGAAAAAGGACATATATAAAAAATGTACGTAAAGTTATAAAAATTATTACATAATGCTGGGTACGTGCGCACCAAAGATAGATAAAGGTTTATGAAGCAACTCTAGGCTGTTCGTAAGAAGAGGTGTAAAAGCTTACATTTTGTAGCCTCTCAAATGAGAAGCAGCGCAATAAACTTATAAATCGCGTTTTATGGTTTTATAGTCTTCTACGCGGGAACTAGATTGAGTAGAGTGCTCAACCCACCCCTATATACTTACTCACTTAACCAAGGTATTCAAATCACCGTTTTGGATATTTCGCATATTTTCTGATAAAAAAATATAAAAAAGTATATTTGGGACTACGATTTGACTTGTCAATTGGTTGAATTTTAAATAGTTATTATATATTTAGTTCATCTGAAGCTTCTCTCAATAGCTTTTACTCGAAGTAAATTACTATAGGTAGAGAGTATATAAAAGTGAGAGAATACTTTAAAAGTATTATTTGTGGCCTCTTCAATATCCTACTATCACTACTACTTTCTTCGTCACTGCATTCCGTTTTTACTAAATCCTTTTCTAAAACATAGATAAATAAATACCTTTTATAATAATTTAAATCACAAGTTGACAGATTTGACAGCGATTGTAGAAAAATTTAATTATTTTCTGTTTGCAGCGTTTCTAAGGATACGATCAAGCTTACCTACAAATTTTGCTTGAAAAATTCTTTATTTTCAAACGGCGTATAACATGGTGTTATAAGACTGAGTAGGCAAGGTATAAGTTTCATTTCTATGACACCACTCTTGAGCGGCGTATAAGTAGGACTTATACTCCGGCGGAGTATAAGTTATATCATTATCTGCAAAAATGTATGACAGTTGCATGACAGTTGCAAAATTACTTATTAAATTGATTGTCATATTACGATTAGAATGATTCCATTTGAAAATAAAATATTGTATTTTATTCGGAGTATAAGCACTTTTATGTGACTCCGTATGGAGTTAATTCTCCTCGCTCCGCTCGGCGCTTACACCTCCATACTTCGTCACATAAAAGTTTCACTTATACTCCTAATAAAATAAATATCTATTACTTTTTTAGGAAATATAAGCACATTTCGGAATAAGCACTAGAAAAAATAGTATACACCACTCGAGAAGATAGTGTCATTTCCACTCTCCTAGAATTATAGCCTAACCTAACCTAACTTAAAGAACTTTTCTACTCAGTGGAAAAGTGTCATTTTCTTCTCTTATAGCGTAATACCTACACTATTAAACAATTTAAAATTTCGAATAATCATTTAGGTTTTTATAATATTAAAATACAGCAAAAAAAAAGTAAAAAAATGGATCCTACAATAAATAGTAGATATAAGCAACGCGTGTTAGAAATGTTTTTAACTGTGGGTAGATTATTACTAACTTATATACTCGTGAAAAAATATCACAGCAAATTATTAGTGATTCTCTTCACAGTATACTAAATCACTAAATAAAATAAAACGTCTTAAACTTCTTCCCCAAGTTGCTAAAAACCAAATATATAAAATTGCAAATTACATTAAGGATATATTATAAGATAAGTAGTAAAGCCTGAGGCGCATTGAAACCTCTCCCTAACTGTTGTTTTTCTTATTGTCCCAATTGTTAAATAAAGTAAACAGTTTCACGCGAAAAGCAATATGAGTTGGCAATATTTTAGTAAAACTTAATTTTCTCCTATTAACTTTCTGACAAAAGAAAACTTTTTTCTCCCGAGAGATATTATAGACAGTAAAATTGAAATCATCCATGGCACGGTTGTGCCTTATTAAATCAAGCGACAATTTATTTTTTTTTACAGAAAACTTTCATCAGAAAATTCTAAATGAATTACAGTTTATTTATTTAATAGACACCTTAGCTGTTTTTATCAAATAGTAGGTAATTTTAAAAGCGAAAATTAGCTAGAATGCATTATGAAACACGAAATGTAATATTATAATTATGGATGTGATTCAGTATTTAAATAAAGAAAGTTTGGTCGTTTAATTCCCGATAACTTCAAAGATATAGGTAGAGAAAATAACTGTTTAATAACGCATCAATGGCGCAATGTCATGTAGAAGTTCGTAATAAAATAATAATAAAAAGTTATATTTTCTATCATCTGTTATGATAAAATCCACATACGTAAAGTGGAAGTTTGACATAAACAAAAATTTTGAGATAAGAAGTTCTTTCTATTTTATAATTATTATGTTTCAGAAATATGAGCTTATTCTACAAAATTTAATAAGGCATTTAAGAATAGATAACATTTTAATGGAAAATTACCCAATTAAATAAGGTTTAATATTCCATTTCTCCCACCAGTTTAACAATTTATAGTTCTTTAGGTTGTAAGTAGTAATTTCTAAGAAAAATTTCAATTGCAATTTCTCCTTAGTTTAGCTTTATAGACGTTACCATTACATAAATTTACTTGATAGTGAATCAACCACAAAAGATAATAGTTACTGCAGCATAACTTGTCAACATGTTCACAATTACTAAATTGGTGTTCATTTTTATAGTTCAGCGTTTAGTTTTGAGTGCTAAATTGCTGGAAAATGATGGTAAGTAATAAAATAATACATAAATATTTAATGTTACTTTAAACTCATGCATTTTTAGATTGCGTTTTAAGAGTACCAAATAACTTGGAACAAAAATCACCTATATTTTTAAACGCAAGTTATGAATATATTTTACCAAGTAATGAGTTTGTACATTTACGACAAGGACAGAATATCATTCTAGCCTGCCCTGGTCCAAAAAATTTTGTAACTCAATGTAAGTAGATTATTATATCATATGTCATAAGTAAATTAACTTACACTATTTTTTTTAACTTTTTTAGCGCATACCAATTATGTTGATGCTATTTGTAAAAGAGGTAATTCTTTGGAAGTGTCAAATAAACTTGTTAAACTGGATGACTTACAGTGTGAAAAAATCGTCAAAGGTGAATTACAGAAGACAAACCAAACATGTGGTGGTCATTTAGGCAAGAAAATAATCATAGGATATCGCTTAGACAAAAGTGATTTTATTAAACTTATTGACGTATGTTATGACGAAGTTAATGGAAATACTTTATTCACTCAACATTACATGTATGGAAAGCAAATAAAATGTAAGTTAACCAAAACTTTCTAAAATTTATTAGGAATCGATTACTAATTACTTTTGAGTTGACTTTTAGATGCCTCAAAATCAAAATATCGTCCAAGTTTTAGTACAGCAGGTCTAGGAAAAAACATAGCTGCTTCCGTCGCTTATAAACAGGCGTTTCAAAAAGCAACTTTTAATAATTTGTTGAAATCAGCTAAAATAGCCGAAACCTACATCCACAGCAAATCATTTTTAGCACGAGGACATTTATCTCCTGATGCAGATTTTCTGTTTGCTCCATGGCAATACAGCACTTACTTTTACATAAATGCATGTCCGCAATGGCAAAGTATTAACGGCGGAAATTGGCTTGGTTTGGAAAACACAGTACGAAAAACCGCAGAAAAACATCAGGATACATTTAGAATTATTACCGGTACACATGGGATTTTAACACTGCGTGACGCAAACAACATGGAAAAGGGAATATATTTGAGTTCTGGGAAAAAAATTACCGTTCCAAAATATGTGTGGAAAGCTGTTTATAGTGAAAAGAAGCAGTTAGCTGTTGCATTCGTTTCAGTGAATAATCCATTCATAGAGACAATCGATCACAATGATTTACTTTGTAAAAATATTTGTAAACAAACGGGATGGAACAATGGGTCTTGGACAAATCCTGCTAAAGGTTATATTTATTGCTGCGATGTGAAGGAACTTATGGCCAAAATAACATATTTCCCTTCATTAACAATTCGAGGAATACTTACTGTTTGAAATAGTAAATATATTTTTGTATATTAATTTATGAACGTTATTTTTAAAATATCAGCAAAAAAATTATTTTTGAGATTCCTAGAAAATTTGTAATGTACATTAGAATGAGGTTAAATTATTCTTAGACTGTTAAGAAAATATAAGTTAGTGAATTATATAAAATTATACAAAACCATGGATATTTATTTATGGCTCTGTAACAATTGATTCTAATTCTAATTCTAAATTATATATTAAGCGTATAAATTTATTTTTATTTATACAACTTCGTAATTTAGCTCTGAACAATTTTATAATTTAAAAAATAAAATATCGATATGATATTTATACAGGGTGTCCCGGAAAAAGTGGGAAATCTCTCGGATTCAGATAGGACATGAAAAAATAAGATGACAAGTTCCTATAAAAATTTATGAATTTTAAAATGGTACAAAAAGAACATAATATGCCACCCCTATTCTACGCCTCTGGATTGACGTAGAAATTTCAAATTTGACCTGGTAGTTGACCTTATTATAAGGATACTATAGCCCAAATTTCAAATTCGTATCTTGTTTATTATTAGAGATACACATGTAATAAAATGTGGTTTTGAAGCGGTACTTTTATCAGCCTGTATGTCAAGAACAAAGCATTTTCAGACCCATGTTTATATGAACTTTTTTTCTTATTTTATGACATAGAATACCCTGTTAATGTTTGTCCATTAAAACCTGAATCACCCTGTAGGTATATAAAAATAAAAATATTAATTCTCATCTTTTTCTTAGGTCCGGTATTTCAGTGTCAGTTTAAACCAAATTTGGGTAAACTTCAATTAGAATGTGAATTTTATCAGTTTAAACCAAATTTGGGTAGACTTCAATTAGAATGTGAATTTTATCATTTTAAATTTGTATATTCTAAACGAAGTTTACCTAAATTTGGTTTAAACTGACACTGAAATACCGGACCTAAGAGATATATTAATTGATATTGCATCTATATCTTTT
Source organism: Pediacus dermestoides (assembly GCA_963942485.1). Taxonomy (NCBI): domain Eukaryota; kingdom Metazoa; phylum Arthropoda; class Insecta; order Coleoptera; family Cucujidae; genus Pediacus; species Pediacus dermestoides. Next base: position 9,512,826 of record OZ012627.1, read on the forward strand.
TATTAACAAAATTCAGAAGTATTGCTACATAACTACTGAATATTATACATAATATGAAATGGCAAAACAAATACAATGTAAAAGAAAAATTGCTATTGAATTATTAGAGCCGTTTTTGTTTTAGTTGCTCGTCCTCTTTTTCTACTTACGTTTCAAAGTGCGATGTATCGTTTTTTCGTGCAAACCGTATATTTAGAGAGCGTGTTAAACTATTTAAAGTGGAATATTTTTTTTTTAGTCGAAAACTATTACAATAAGTCATTGCTATTATTTTCATGTTTTATCAGATTTAATATGGAGTTAATATTATTTTTTTAAAGTGCGTTTTCTCTATCACAAGTGACATATATTATTTTTAGTGTATTGCCTTTCATAAAAGTTAGAAATATTTTTTAAATGTTTTTTCATTTCTTTGTAAAGCTATTTTGGTCTATTTTAAAGTGCATTAAATACCAACCCTTTCTATATTAGTGTACAAACATTAAAAATAAAAATCTGTTCACTATACTACAGCATTGAAATAGCTGTGTGAGAAAACACTGTTAAACATACCCGTTCTTAGATTTTCCTGTACATTAAATTTGTGCCACTTTTGTATTTTGTTGTTACATATGAGTCACTGTCTACTATTTGTCGCTAGTTTTCATTTTAAGAATATTCTGCTTTCTTCACTCAAAACATTGAAGAACTTTATAGTCAATATACCTGTGCTCCTGTGCATGCATAATACCATTAATTTAGTTTATTATTTATGTTTAAGCTCAAAAATTCAATACCCTCTTGCACACGTAACTAATAACATCATCATCTCTTCTTCCATCTCTAATTTCCGTTTTTCTAGGTATGATTTCTATGATTTTTCAGAGGCAGTTTTTTGTAATTCATCTTTCCATTTGGTTCCAATAGGCTGTATTATTTTTAATGTCACTTGCTATTAGGGCATATAAATTTTTTGTTTTCACACAAGTATCTAAACATTCGTCAATAAATACGAAACTGTCTTGGAGATTTATGGCGACAACAAGCTAAAATTGTGTAAATAAAATGAACAAAAAAATAACTAGAGGAACATTCCAAATGCGAAGTGATTAGCCATAAGATCAGCTTTTGAAGGTTGAGTAGGTGCTTTGTATTCTAGAGTAGGTGTATAAAATATAGGTAGTCGCAGAGAATCTTTTATGAAAGAAGAAAAAATGCTAACATTTCCATATTTCTTCATTTTAGAAAACTACCTCTACACAAAACAAAGCTACCCAACTATAAATCATAGACTATCGTTTTTACTTATACCTCAAACAATCAAAAATACAAAATTAGGAACCAATTTCTGGTTTCTGTAACGTATCTATTTACATAACTAGGGTGGAAAGTGATACTTTCCTTAGTGGGAAGTTAGATGTAAAGCTTCAAGCAGGTTAAAGAAGACAATTTCCTTGCATATTACATACACTATATTTTGTGTCACCTTTACAGAAAACACGGTTTCAAAAACGCTAAAAAAGAAGAGTATTTTAATTAATAACTCTATGTACAGGGTGTTCGAGCGAAGTGGTTCACTATTGCTAATTTCGTTATTATTGGAGCTACAAAGTCGATTACATTAGCAAACTAGTAGCATTTTTTCCGCTGATTATAATGGTGAAAACAGAAAAACAATTGGCCATCTGGTTTTCGAGATATTCAAAAAATAACATTGTTTTAAATGGAACACCCTGTATATTTTTGCAAAAATCGATGATAATTTAAATTCTGAACAAAGAATGTTCTTATGCTTTTTTGACAATTATTTAAAATAAGCGAGTTATTTTGACAAAAAGTTTTCAAAGTTATAGTAGGTATCAAGTTGCCATGAAAATTATAATTTTGTAAATTTTCAATATTTCCTTAATTCTTTTAAGTATTTTTCAACTTGTTTAAATTCAAAATTATGATTGTTTGGTTTTAATAAATTACTATTCCGTTTTATGGCTACTTGATTTTAAAGAATTGCAAACTTTTTTTCAGAAAATTTAACTTTTGTTGTATATTATGCTTAAAATTTAGTTTTTTCCTTACAACAAACATGTTTTCCTTCTACTAAGCATAAAATTGTATAAAAATGAAAATTTAAGCAAAATCTGACCATTACCTAATGCTTCCCATACTACAATTTTTATAACTACAGTGAGCAATGAAAATTACAAGATTTTTTTAGGACAAATTTAATTCACGCTCAAAATATTGTATAAAAAATAATCAATAGAAGTTTTTTTTAAATATAAATTTTTTTTCTTATTTACTGTGTTTCAAACAAAAGAGAGAAGAAAATATAAAAATTGGCAGATGCATATGACATTGTTAAATGCACTTGGCACTTAATCAATTGGTGAAAATGAAAAACCACAAAGATATTTTGCATTAGATGAACAAAAGGTTTCGTAACAATTAAAGTATTGTTTGTTTAAATGTTGGTTGGAATTGAGTAAAACTGCGGGGGTAGATTATGCTATTGTGCCTCTGCGTTCTCTAATTAAAGAACACGGTTGTTGAGCAAGGTGCATAGATAATAAAGAATTAAATTAAAAACACAAAAAGTTCGCAATGTTCGCAGAGGAGTGGGCCCCCTTGCTCTTCTCACCACAACACCGGCAAGTTTATATCAAGCGGGTAGAAAATTTTTCTGGGTCTGCTAATGAATTTAGGCTCCCGTCCGCCGCCACAGCCAAGCTAGATTGCCTCTCGCTGCACCAGAATTAGTCCAAGCCCCTACTCGCGTGTCTCTGGAGACTTAACTTGCGTCGTTGACAATTTGAAACTTATTTTAACATTCATATAGAGGTATATGTTCTGTCCCTAATTTATATGTATATTTATTAGTATCTGCATATCTTCCCGGCATGTAATGAACTCGCAAAAACTAACCGTATGCCTGCGAAAATTGCGAGAAGGCTGATTTATTTATACCTCCTGGAGAGGCCATTTATAACACAATATGTATTTGACCCCTCTCAGGCCAATGAAAAACTTCCACCCCTGAAACCAAATTAAAATTTGAGTCTAACGAGGTCATGTGTTTTGGTTAGGCAGCAACGGCTGAAGCGATTGAGCTTATTTCGACTGCTGATGTCTTTTCCGTCAGGGGATAGCGTTAATTATGAAGAACAAGTCCATTTCTGACGCGTCGGATTCCCCATGCGGCAGCTATTCGCGTGTATCTGAGAGCACCATTGACGAACTTCCGGTCCTATCTGTGCAAACGGACATTATACTAAACATGCACATTCCTGCTTCAAGATGGTCCATTCCCGGGGCAGTGATAAAACTTTTTCAAAGAAGCAAAACTGTCATCAGCACGACGTGTATAACAATGTGTTGCATTGTCAAGTTGGAGCAAACTACACGCTGGCCGCCATTTGTATTATAATATTTATTATTTGTGTGTCCCGCATGAGTGTCGCAACGTCCCTCTAGCCTCATAACGCCTCTCGACTCGCAGTCTCATAGAAATGTTATTTTATTTAACTCTCAAAACACAGTCCCTTGTCTCCTCTTTTTCAAAGTCTTTCTCGCATCTTTTATGACAACAGAAGTGTTTAAAATTACCTCCTTGGAGACGGTCATATCATTTAATTTTCATGGTATTCCCGACGCCTGTTAACATCGGCAGCCCGAGCTGGAAATTAAAATATAATGCGTCATAACTATATTATGGCCGACAATAGCTTAAATCTCCAGCTTTTTCCCCAAAACGGCCTGCATAATTAAAATATGTGTGCTCGCTTTATTGTTATCTCTTATATTCCTATATAAGAAATTACTTCTCCATTACATCTGCAAATTATTCATTCTTCTTTGAATGGCTACTGGCTGGTTTTACTTTTATATTTGTATTACCCACGCATTAAATGATGAGTTCTTTTTTTAAATCTATACATGTCTAGGTTAGATAAATGGCGTATTGAATTTTCATAGTGTACTAATGATAAATCGAGAATATTTTCGTGTAATAGGTTACAATGTTTTGGCAAACTAGATCTTAGATAAACCCAGTAAAAAAGATCGAAGTCAATAACATTGATATCTTCTATTAGATCACGAATTTTTAAATTTATTATTTTGAACAATTCCTGTTAAATATTACACTACAATTATTATAAATTAGTCCCTAATAACACAAAGTAGGTAATTTTAAAAATTTTCTATTTCACTATACAGTGGTCCCGTCAGAATCAACTGAGAAGCTAGTCAAAGTATACCTATTTTAAAATTTAATAGCTATAGAATATTCGCTTCAGAGATTATCTCAAAACCTCTCGCATTAGGTGAAAGTTAACTCGCAGTTTCAATAAACTAATGATATCCATAAGGATATCATTCTTATTTTATCTTCATTTCTATAATATGTAATTTATTGAACATTCGGACCATAAATTGAAAAGATACAATAAATCATTAAAACTATATCAGACTACTTCTTCAACTACAGTTGCAACAAAATGTCTTTCAGTCGTCTCTCTATGTGGAGTTCAATACTAATAATTTGTTTTACGGCCAGTCTATTAGGATATTATTATATTTTTTTGATATCCACCCCAAATATCAAACTCTTTAATTTTTTTTCAATATGTTGTGAATCACCCTGTATTTTGTACTTCCGAATAATTTGAATGGAAAATGGTAGAAAATAATTTGACCTCGCACTGTAAAAGTGTGTTAACAATAATTAATTAATCGGGTTACAAAAAAGCGAATGGAAAAACAAATAAGTGTAATGGTACCTACTTTTAGTTTCATGTGGAAACTACTTAGTAAAGACACCTTCATATTGAATCTGTCAACAAAGATTCATTCATTGATTCATCGGTGCGCTATTTTAAATGTAATACTTTCTTTAAAGAAGTTTTACATTTAAAGAAGCAGATAAATCATGCCAACTTCATTTCTTTCTTTTCGTAATGGTCTTTATAAACATTGCTTTCATTTTTGTAGTTAAAATGAATTAGAATGAAGAAAATGGATTGAATGAAATTTTTTGTTTCTCTTTAGTTTAGTGAATATTCCTCATTCTACAAAAATTTCAATGAGAACCTGTCATCAAATAAGAAAAATATTAAAGATATAATACAGCGATAATAAAATTAGGTACCTATACCTTAACCAAATTTAGAATTTCTTTTATGTACAGGGTGTCCCATTTTCGACACTTTTAGGGGGTATTGGCGTTATTATCAAAGATAGAGTGTTGCGGTTTTCACCTTCCTGTCCTACTTTTTCACGAAACGAAAGATTTCGGGGTCAAATTTGTCATGGCTCTCTTAGTTTTTAATCTACAGAGTGATTCTGAAAATCTTTGTTTTTTAGACACCCCTCGTATTTCCGTTATGCCTCTACTTGTCAAAAAAGTGAAAACTGATCTTGATAGAGTTTTTTACGTAGAAATCAGTAGCGTAGGCAGTTTTTGTGTAAAAGGTTTAGTTTTTGAGATATTGCCCAAACTTATGTTTTTTTAAATGGGACACCCTATATATTATTTTTTATATTGATTAAGCAAAATTTGAGCTTTCCAAAAATATATAATACTTAATATTTATTTTTAATAATTTACTTTATTTATAACAGTAGGCCATGGCTAGTTTATTAGAAACAAATGCAAAATTTGTCAGATTTGTCAGATTTCCATTATCGATGAAATATTTTTGTTACGTAGGAGTTTTTATTTTACTTTTAATTTTTTTACAATGGCCATTTACGATAATTATGAGAAGTATTATATTGTTGGTATGTTTTATACAATGCGTTAAAATTATCTTTTGAAGTGTTTAGCTTTAAAATAAATACGCATTCTGAAAATTTTGGATTTGTTTTTAAAAAATTAGCCTGGGCCTACTGTTATAAATAAAGAAAATTAGTAAAAATATCGAATTTTGAGCTTGTTTTCAAAATAAATATTAAGTATTATATATTTTTGGAAAGCCCAAATTTTCCTTAATCAATATAAAAGATAATATATAGGGTGTCCCATTTAAAAAAACATAAGTTACTGCAATATCTCAAAAACTAAACCTTTTACACAAAAACTGCCTACGCCACTGAATTCTACGTAAAAAACTCTATCAAGATCAGTTTTCACCTTTTTGATAAGTGGACGCATAACGGAAATACGAGGGGTGTCTAAAAAACAAAGATTTTCAGAATCACTCTGTAGATTAAAAACTAAGAGAGCCATGACAAATTTGACCCCGGAATCTTTCGTTTCGTAAAAAAGTAGGACAGGAAGGTGAAAACCGCAACACTCTAACTTTCATAATAACGCCAATACCCCCTAAAAGTGTCGAAAATGGGACACCCTGTACACCTTAATTAAAATATTTTTCTAATTAGAATTGCTTACTCAAGAAACAGGCTAATAATTTTCCAAGATTTTGAAACAAAATACTTAACCATATAAAATCTTATTTGCACTAAATTTTTTTAAGGTACAGCATTGTAATCTGCAAAATGGTAGAGGGTGATTGTCATTGACATGGTGTCTCACGTCGGGCCAGTGAGTGACGGAGAATTTCAAATGTTTCATATTTCTCGGCTGACTGAGAATTGCTTATGTGTCTCGAATATATAATTGGCACTTGAAATTGCAAAGCAGATCCCGAATCGCAATCTAGAGTTTGTTGGTCGGCCTGACAAGTGTCAAGACTTTCACGTGATATATGAGAAAAATAAGAAATAACGTTGAACGCGTTATCCGCCGGGAAAAAGCTTAACAGGATACATGATTAATGAAACTTGTACAACAACTCCTTATTACTTATGCATGTATGCCCTGCTGCCTAAATCAATTCGGTCGATTGCAGTTTACTTATCTGACAGAAATTCAAATTCCCCCCTACATACAATATCAAAGTTAACACTTGAAAATACTGTATTCAGTTCACCGTAAATTTTTCAAAGGTCATTAATTCATATAATTGACTTGTGTTTATTATTTCATATACAATTAGCACTTCAGATAGGTAAACCTTTAACTTAACCAAACATTACCTGCAAACGCTTTCAAAAGCGTAGTGTTAACTAAATGCAATTTAATTTAACCCAACAGTAACACAACACGTATGGTGTGTAATTAAAAAAATCGCCATAGCAATTAAATGTGGTTTAATTTTGGGAATTCACAACAACAGAATGTGTAATAATGTGCGCGGAACGAATTGTACAAGTTTTAATGTTTATGATAATTGAATACGGAATGCGTGATTCATACAGTTTATGGTTGCCGTTAAGGGTTAAATTTGATAGAAGGGTAGATTTAAAGTTGGCTGATGTAGCTAGAAGACAATGAAACTCCTGACAAGCACATGTCGGTCCTCTTGCATTACTTACAACATTATCACAAATTCAAATGTAACGGTTGCTCTGCTGACTGGAGACTGCCACTGCTATGCAAACTTAATTCATCTCATTTTCAGTTTCCACGTCTTGTTGGAGTACATGTTACGACCAAAAATTACTATTAAAATATTACACCTATACCCGAGAAATTACACTTTTTATATTTATGTTGTTGTAATTACGTAATAAAACCAGTTTCAAACTCAAATTTATACTTGCCATTCAAAATAAATATCAAGAAAACATCATCTGGTCTTATCTTCACATAATCAGACATTAAACTTAAATAAACGCATATATCGGATATCTATAATTATTTTTACAGCCCGTAGAGCTGATCCAAATTTCAACAGTTTTGGAATGTCGACATATAATACATATACTTAATAATATTAAGGTATACAGGGTGATTTATAACATATAGAGGAGATTGAAGCGGCAATTAAGGGGGACTAACATAAACATTTTTGCATAATAAACTTTTGACGAAAACCTAAAAATAAACAATTATCAAGGAAGAAGTAATTTTCATTTTACAACTTTCCTATTACTTTCCTATACATAAATTACACCTATTATTTTCTTGAAAACTGCTAGTAATTCATCTAGCTTTGTATTAATGTATCTTCATGATTATTGAGCTTCTGTGAAAACTTTATTAACAAAACTGGATTATTTTGAGCCCATCTGTCTACCTTTTTACTTTTTATTCCCTTTTGTATATTATAAATTACCCTGTATAAGAATTCTTAATGTTTGCAATGGAACATGGCACTTATTTTTCTGCTGGATTTATAACCTTATATGGGAATGGGGGTTTCACCCATTTCTGTAGACGAGATAGAAAAAAATGGTTTTCGATTTTTAAGATAAGTCGATTGGTAAAAACCACATCTTGATATCTCTAACCGTTATAAAGATATTTTTAAAAAGTGGCATAACTTTTTTGTTTATTAAAATATTTTAATTCTGTAAAATGTTTGTTATAGTAGTTTTTCACGTGCACTAGAAAATTTTTTTCTAGGTTCAATATATTTCGAGTTATTGCACCTATAACTTACTTATTTTAAATACAAACCATAGTTGGCTATGACATTAAAAAATTGCTTATATTTTTAGATTTTCAAAAATATATATCTTAGTATACTTATTTTTATAAATCACTGAATTATACGTGTTTATATTTTTCAATTCGTAAATTAAATGTTTTGAATATTATTAGTAGGCATGTTAAAGAAAATTAATCAATCGGCCAAATGTCACTTTTTAAAGATATCTTAATAACGGTTAGAGATATCAAGATGTGGTTTTTACCAATCGATTTTTCTTAAAAATCGAGGACATTATTGCGAAAACCATTTTTTTCTATTTCGCCTAGAAATGGGTGAAATTCCCCATTCCATCGAAATTGGGACACCCTGAACAGTGCCCTTTGTTTCTAAACTAGTCATTCAGAATGATTTTGGATATACATAAGTACCTAAACTCAATTTTGAGCAAAAATATGATGTGAATTTAGATATCGTGGGGGAAATTCAAAACCTTTTTCTAATGCTTTGTTTTTTTGGGTAGAGGGGACAATGAAAATAATGATCGCGTTTTGAATGACAGAATAAAAAATATGAGTTTTTCTGTGCTAAGCTAGCAGAACGCGAAAATAAATAATTCGTATAATTTAATTCAGACCTCGCTTCAGACAAAGCTCGAAATATGAAAAATATTTAACACTGGCGCATTCGCCAAAATTTAGACAGTAAATTTATGTTGCATAAGTATGAAGGTAGCGCGCGAAAATTATCACATAAACAGAGAGTATACAAGGAAATTTTCCTAAATTTTCATGGCTTTTAAGATGATTTACAAAAGATGGTTTTAGAATTCATACCCAATCCTAGATGACTTTATACATTTTTGTTAGTTTCAGTTGATTGAAACGTTTGTTAACACGATGCTACATTTGCAAGTAAGAAAATCTTTTAAACAATATCAACGTTTGGACAAATCTCCGCTAAGGAAAATTGTGTATTTCAAAATTTAACTGGTTATAATTCATTTGTAAATTCTGCCTCACTTATGTCGACTTCATATTTTAATTAAATTTGGTGGATTGTTTTCTTATTTTTCCGATGTTAGTCTTCTCTTCTTTAAACTTAAACTTGACAACTGAGAAAAAAAATAACTAGTCAAAGTACTCTATTAAATTTTTGCTGTGGATATTGTTTGGCACCTTATTTCGCCTCAATTTCTTAGCAGTAGTATAGTTTCTTTAAAATTTAAGCCACTCGGTATAGTGTAACAAAATGAATATGTATCCTGTAAGTATATTTTTCTGATCTGTGATTGATATATATATACCAGGACTTTTATAAAAAAATTATTAAATAATTTTCTCAGTGGGGTAGATTAGTGTGGCAACCTATTAATTTCGACTATCCGATATCCAGTAGTACTATTGTGGGATTGAGATTATTTTGTATATAATTTAATCTTCTGCTTTTCTGTTAAACACTGCACTGGTTAGAACTCCCGAAACAAAAGAGAGGGCACTTTTATATACTTATCTAAATAATATAATTTGGATTGACTACCATTTATTAATTCAAATATTTTTTACTTGTTTTATATAGATTTTTAAACACTTAAAGTTACGTTATTACCTTCCCTACCAGGATCGCGTATTATTTGAACGTATTTTAAAATTCCGTGCCACAATTCAGTTTTTCTTAAGAAAACAATAGCTTTTAAACCTCTTATAATGCTTTTACTATGAATAAGTTCAATGAACGTTATAATTAGATTTTGACAGTAAAACTGGGGAACAAAATGCTTCTTCAATAGATAGGTATATTAAAGTGAGTTTTTGGAGTAAATTATTGTTTACACTTTTTAAGTTATAAAATAAATTAATACCAAAATATCATATGTGTCTAGCACATGACATTCTTATACGATGTGGTTATAGTTCTGTTTTTGGAAACAAAAGGAATTAAAAAAGTTGCAACGAAATGTGTTGATGACTTAACTGTAAACCAATATTATAGAATACAAAATCTTTCAAATTGTTCCGTTTTCAAAAGAATAAAATTGAACATGATAACCACAATTTTGTTTAAGCTCTAAGAAAATACAAATAAATAATTCGTCCTCACTGTATATAGAAGGTATTTTCCATTAACAGCGTTTTGATGACTTTCTTGAAATGATACATGGTCATGGTTATTGTTTCATTTAACACCTTATTGTACATATGAATTTAAAGGAATTTTGGATTTTCTTTAAACGGTGTTTTGGAAACTATAAGTACTAGCAAATCTTTATGAATTGGACGCCATGTTAAATAACATTAAAGTCAAATGCATTTTTTCCGTTGTAGTGTTTGAGGTTTATGCAGATGTACTTAGTATATAGAAGAATCTTTATAACATATACATAGAAAGAATTGAGTCAATAGCTTGATTAACATTTTTCTAATGTCAGCAACATCACTGGCGAAACGTTTAGTGTAAAGAATTTTAAAGTTTTGTTTTTAAATTATATTTCTTTGTTTAACTTATACCTCAGTTTCGAAATAGTAGATAGTGACTCATACATAATCATAAAGAAAATCTAATAAGGATTTTTTTAACATATATTCCCCCCGTACGTTTCATTCCCTGTAGTAATCAATGCTTTAAATATGATAATTTTATTCATAGTAATTTCGACCAATCATAATGCTGTATTGGACCAACCTACATGGTTTTCCAGCGATAAAATTTCGATAAAATTAATTGTAGGTTTTCCATAGTAACAATATAAATAACAAAATTTCTATAAGAATTAATTTGTAATTCAATATTAGTATGATCTAATATTTGCATTAATATGAAATAAAATAAACTGTTGTGTACATTCATAAAATTATCTTATCGAATATAATACGTGCTTTGGATTTTCCGATGGTTAAATTCCTCAAACTTCCTGCACAACAACAAATCGTGTCAGTTTGACAGAAAAAACCTCGTGCTTCGCACTCGATTTTTTAAGACTGTCAAACTGACACTCTTTGTTGCTGTGCAACAAGTTATCGTAATTTAACCGGAAAATCCAAAGCACTTATTATATTACTATTGAAAAAAAATAGGAGAAATTAATTTCTACTATATGAACAATAATACCAAAATAGACGAGATATTCAAAGTATTACAGTTGATTAATACTAGGTTTAAGTAGTTTTAGTGCTCTTTGAAACACACTTGTATTTATACAGGGTGTCCCTGAAAGGTCTGTACAAAAAGCTACCACATTTTGTTGGACTCAAAATAAGTTGTTTGAACCAAACATACCTCAGTCCAAAAGTTCTTCCTTACTGTGTTACAGGGGTCAAAAAATATCTTTCGAAATTGTTTATTAAGTATATCTACAGAACGATTTAAAGTAGAGATCTGAAATTTGGTGGGTTAATAAGTCTATAAAGAAGCTATATTGTGTTGGTATTACAAGCAAAATAATATTGTTCAGTGGCGTACTTATAGGGGAGGACTTAGGGTTTCCTTGAATATTTTTTGTAATTGTTTGAATTTCTTTACAAAATAACAAGAATTATAATAGATACGCTCAAGACACGCAAAAAGGGTATACTTGTTTGAGTTGCATTAACTCAAGTGTTTGCGAAATATTTCCCTTTGAAAAATTTTTTTGGTATTAAAACAATTTGTTATTTACCCTGTATAGTCAAAAAGATTGGATCACTCGAATACAGCTGATTTTACGTTCACATCTAAACATTATTTCTTATCTTAAACCATTCTGTAGATATACTTAAAAAAGATACAGGGCGAATAAAAAGATAACTTTTAACACCCCCTATTTTAGTAACGAAATTATTTTGTGGGTCGGTTTCTATAACCATTTATGCTTAGTTTTAGACGTAGAATCAGTTGAATTAGAGTGACCCAATATTTTTGACTTTACCGGGTAAGTCACAAATTGTTTTCCTAGCAAAAACATTTTTCATAGTTAAATATCTCGCAAACAGTTGAGTTAACGCAAGTCAAATAAGTATACCCTTTTTACGTGTCTTGATCGTATCTGTCCTAATTCTTGTTATTTTGTAAAAAACATTGAATTCCCTAGAAGAAATATTTAAAAAAAACTATATCCCCCTTATAAGTACGTCACTGAACAATATTAGTTTGGTTGTAATACCAACACATTGTGGCTTCCTTATAGACTTAATAATCCACCAAAATTTAAATCTCTACTTTAAACCGTTCTGTAGATATACTTGAAAATTTATTTGGAAAGATATGTTTTAGCGCCCTGTAACTCAGTAAGGAAGAACTTTTGGACTGAGGTATGTTTTGTTCAAGCAACTTATTTTGAGCCAAAAACTTGTAGTAGCTTTTTGTACAGATCTTTCAAGGTCATGTATGTCATTCGGGCTTATTTTTCATCTCGTGTTTATTTTCCACTTTGATTTTCAGAAGGGGACTATAGTGAGGGGAAAGAAACACAATATTCTACTAACGTCCTTGATATTTTAAAAGGAAACACTAAAGAATTAAAATGTTTCTTTAAGCTTTCAGTTGTTCCATGATTGTGAAGTTTTTACACTACATCGTAGTACCTATACCTTTTATATTTACTGGATATGATCCAGACTAGAAGAGATCATAAATTAATTTAAGTTTGAATTAGATGGATGCCATGTAAAATGTATTTCGAATATGTTACGAAACACATTACGTATATCGATGGGGCGGACCAGCCCTCGTTTCTACATGTTTCATGCGGCGTCTCACCCCAGGCTGCATGTGATATGCAACTTGCTAATGTATGTTGCAACACCATATGCCTATACTGGAGGACCTGTCGATCTAACCACCCTTGACGGCTTCATCACCACCCCAATGTCAATTTGTTACATATTTTACTCAGTTTGATCCGACTTGTTTGCCTTCGAATTATTTCAGCTATGTTTAGCAAATGGAAATGTAACCTACTAATAATTTTCGGCTCCAATGAATATGTTCCATTAGAGAAGAATAGTATCGTATTTATTATGGTCTAATTTGAAAATTTTATATTATGTGTAAGAACGGTTTACAAAAAAGCAAGTTATCTAATTATTATAGGTATTGTATTATTGTATGTAGTATTAAATAAATATCCTAACAAAAAAGTGTAAAAACAAATATTTCTGCCAAAATGTTTGTAGTTGACAAATATATAACGCTGTTGAATTTTTGTTGACGTTGATTCATATCTTCAGAGTTTGTGTAAATAATAAATTCACCGGAAAAATGCTACAAAAATCATTTGATATAACAGTTTGTAATATCCAGGGAATTTCAATTACGGTTTACACGAAATTTCTGTTGAATAAAACATAAAACATGATCCACACACATTGCTATCAGAAGTAAACAACAAAAAAAGAAACGTATGATAAACAAGACTAAAAGCAAACAGAACCTGTAAAATGATGCATGAGAATGAATACCTTGGAGATCAGAATATAGTGTTTAAATTTTGAAACTAAAATGTTATTTACCACTTTAAGTGATCTGGGAACGTCAATGTCTCTTGCGTGCACCGAAATAATTAGTTGCTTAGCATAAAATACAATTAAAATTAACGATTCGAATAGACAAACTAGCGCTGTAAGTAAAGGGTGTAATTTCAAATAGGGGCAGTGACAAATAACTACTAGTTTTAATCTTGCACCAACCGGTACTTGAATGATTTTTGACAAATAATTATAGTCTTTCGGAAGCGAATTAGGTATTATATCGAACAAGTGTTTGTTTAGGTTTGTTTACACTGCAATGGAAAGATTAAAATTTAACCAAGCAGAAGACATTATAAATAAATACTGCGCAAACATGAGTCAGCCGGCGGTTAGAGACAATACGATTACTGGACCAGAGAATTTTTGTTAACCCCTCTGTTAAATAACGAGATAGAAGATTGATGTACTTCAGAGCAATTGTCGAAACAACAAACACTGGTACAAATTGTATGGAATTATATTATGAGGAGAGTCGGAGTAAAGTGTAATAAAAATATTTATCACTGCGTTATTTCTTTGTATTCATGATTTTAATAATTCCTAATATTAACATTTACATGAAAATATTGAAATGTACTACGAGTATATGTATACATACATAAAATTTCAATTTATCGAATACTGTGTATAATGAACTTAACCTTGGTTAATCAAATTATTTTCGTTAATTATTTTCTTAAGTTGGCGATTAAACATTGATACCCTTCTCTGTCTTGAGCAATTCTAAAGAGTATTGCTATTTAAGTAATCTCGAACCAATGTCTTATGTTTCTTAACCAAGGGAATATCTTCTTCTTTTAGCCTTTCTATGATGAGCTGAAGTATAGTGTAAATATATGTATACTACTAGACAACCCCTTATTATTTTTCCTCAAAATTATGCTAACCATTTGTGCTTCTTTGTAGAATAAAATTCCGTAAGCATAATGTTAAATATTAACACCTGTTTATTTTTTTGTCTCTTTTTAGAAATAGAAATAGAAATAGTTTATTCTCATCAATTAATACATGACTAGTCAAAAATTATACAATAAAACAGATAAAGTAAGTAAACAACATTTCACATTTTTCGAGACATTTTTACATCTTACACAAACAAGTACAATTAAGGAACTCTTCGACTGAATAGAATGCATTTTCCATGAAAACATTTTTGGTCCAGAAATTGAAAGATTTCTTGGTCATAAATTTAACTGCATCCGGTAATTTGTTATAAACTTTGATTCCCCAATAATCAACAAATTGTTGAGTAGATTTTTTATGATGAATGGGTGTTTCGAGATCGTTTTTGTGACGTGTGTTAAAATGGTGATTATCACCATTTTTCTTAAATTTGTGCCAATTGTTTTTAACATATTTAAGGCATTCATTTATAACGTGTGATTCTTTAAATTTCCATTTTAGGTAAGCCTTGGAATTTGAACGTATACGCCGAATTGATTCATGTATTGCTGTCAGTTTCAAACAACAACCAGAAAACCTAACCTTTTTTGACATTTAAAGAAATGAGGTGTAATCAAAGACATGATTTTCTTTGCCACCGCCAACTCAGAATGGAAATTTAATGAATCACACGTTATATATACAAGGTACGGTAAGTATTTTTTCATTCTTGAAAGCCTGTCTACATGTACCTCCATTTTCTATGTTGCACAATATTCTTACGGCTCTTTTTTGTAGCACGAAGATCTTGGAAGACTCAGAGGAGCTTCCCCAAAGCAGAATACCGTATGCTAACAGGCTATGTATACTTGCAAAATATGCAGCCCTCGCCATCTGGTAAGTGCAAACTTTTTTCAATTTCTTTAGTAAGTAGAGTCCCTTTGATATTTTTCTACAACTCACTTCGACATGATTAATCCAATTTAACCGTGAGTCAATGGTCACTCCCAAGAATTGCACATTTTTATGTTCTTCTCTATGCCCAAATGCGAGGATTTGTGTTTTATTCTGGTTCAGTTGTAACTGGTTTGCCGAGAACCAAATTTCGGCGTTTTTTAAAGCTTTCTTTGATTCCACTTGTACTTGTTCCTTGCTTTTTCCATTTACCAGAAGCGATGTATCGTCGCAATATAAGCACTAACTTATGAAATTCTATAAGAACCTCTCTTTGTTTTCCTGTGCAGCCGACGTTAAAATTTAACATTTTACTTACAGAATGGACCCCTAAGTTAGTTAAGCTATTAGCGCTCAAGTAGTTAGGGATAGTTGTACAAAATTTGTTTAAATTTAATCTAGAGTAAGATATTGTTATAACAATTATTGATTTTTGGCGGCATCAGTAGGTGTTATGGTTTTTTTAAAGCAGGTACCATTATTTTTTTAACCAGATATTTTGCATAATAAAGAAAAACTAATAGATAAGGTATATTTCAACACCCTGCTGTATCTTACAAACGACTTCTACGACTTATTTTGTCCCGCTAGCAAGGACGAAGCCAGGGGGGAGCCCCCCCGAAACTCCACAAATTTTAGAAAATTTGTACTTTTGTTATGGAAGAAGCTCTTTAAAAATATTTTTCGTTTTTTTGAATCGAAGTTTTCGGTCGACGGCAAGTATATTATATGAGAATTCAACGCATCCCTATATTAATAGATTTTGAAAGTCCCTCCACTTCTAGAACAAAACTTCTGCTACTTCACTTGTGACAATGTCGGGTTGTCAACAGTCCTTATTTTGGAAAGGCAGTCCTAAGACAGCAGTAAATACGCAAACTAAGGATAAATAGTGTCCTTACCATGTACCGATAAAGACGCTATTAGTCCTTAGTTTGTGCATTTACTGCTAAAATTTAATTAAGTATATTATACGAAACCTAACTTTCGAAGTAATATTTTAGCTGTGGCTGTTCAAAATTGTAACTTTTCATTTTAGCTAATTGACCTTGAAAAGTTAAACAACTTTGCCTGCGTTGCTTTTTTGTTATAGAATCCGTCAGACTACTTTTGCGTGTCCTTATTACTAAGCAATCACAAAAGTTGGTAACCCTAGCCCCAGAACAACATCGATCTGAGGGCCCCGAAAGAAAATTCAGGCTACGTGCCTGCCCGCTATACAAAACTGTTGGCTAGAATATTCGCTATCCACCTGTCAGACCAACATACTTATTTATAGTATTAAGTTCTATAAGCCTAATTGCAAGTTTATTTAGTTAAAGGTTAAAATGTCACAGTCACACATTAATTAATTGATAATTACACTTAGGGCTACTTGAACAAAACTTGAATCGCGGAATAATCCTAAAAAAAAACAAACATTTATAGAAACGATTCTTAGTTAGAATTGTTACTATATTTATTTTGGAGGATTAAGACACCGAGAATACGTCTGTATGCAACTGGCCCATATGTTCCCTTTTTCAACCCTATAGATAATATTAACATGTGGTTAATTTTTTTTATTTGCTCTTATTTATTGTCTTAATAATCATATGTAAGGAAATTAACTTATAATTAGGATTAACCACTAGTTGAAAAACTGGCCTTTACGCCCAGTGTCATAAAATGACGAGTCATAAAGACGAGTTAACTTATACCGAGGTTAACCCTGAATTAAACTATGGAAATAATTGTTGACAATAATCGTTTCCATAGTGTAGCTCTGGGTTAACTCCGGAATAAATTAACTCGCCATTATGAAACTGGTCATCAGTTGCAGTTAATTCAACTTTAATTAATCCCGATCAGTCTCCCGATTGTATTTCAATTTCTTGTGTAATACTATAAGAAGAACAGTTGAATTCACGTTTAAATTTTTTTAAGCTTCTAGATTAAATTACTATTAATCTAAATTTAAACATACATATAATATTCATATTTAATCACTTAAAATTTCCGAATATTATGTCAGTTTTTTTATAGGTACTTACTAATAAGTTGTGCTGGGAATAGTCATAGAAATATTACACAAACCCTTTTCGCTTCTCGCCCAATTTATTTTGTTTGAAATAATTAATGAAAAATCGATAATCTTAAATGAGTAGTGTCTTTAAGAAAGCTGTTACTGTGAACGCAGGATAATATCCTCAATGGGCCTATAGCAAGTAGTGCAACTCCTGGGCGACTGAAACTTCGCCAGTTAAAGCCACTCATTATCCTGGGTCGCGGATCTGGTTTCAATTAGAATGATCGAGAGCTCCAGAGTCTCGTTACTAGCCTACGTACTTCATCACCAATAATGATGGATGAATTCTAACTGACAGAAACGAAGAGATAAAGAATATAAAATTGACAAATTATGAGAAAATGTGTTTATAAACTTATTTGGGTATTGGATGATGTGAAAATGGAGAATTTTTGTCTAGATACTTACCTATATAAATTGTTTTGTTTACTAAACTCTACATTACGAGTAAGTACACTAAATTTTCATTTGTATATTGAAATTTATATATTTCATGAAAACAGTTCTTTTTAGATTGTACATTTCCGTTCAATATATAGAATTTAATAGTAAATAAACTAAAAGCGTTGGAAACTTCTAACTTTCAAATTATCTTTCCAAATTTTAGGTATTTTAAGACTTACATCTTGCAATATCCGAACTACTGGAGTGTAAATCCTAGGGGAGTCGCAGTCTACATCAGTTACTAGTTTTAACAATTCAACAGTTTTATTTCTAGCTGTCCTACTAAATAGAAATAAAATTCAACGCCCAATAAATTTTATATTAATGTATAAAAGTTGTAGGAATCGTAGAAAATATTTAGTAATATAATTTTATGGTGTGTTTATAATGAAAAAAGATTTATATTAGCAATTAGTACCTAGCAATGAATCAGCAATATTTGTGACATTTTTATGATGAACCGTAAAGGGTCAACATAGTTTACGATTAGCCTCTGCGGGCTCACACATCACACACAATTAATAGCAACGATAATCTTATTTAACGATGCCCAATTGCATCAAAGCTGTGTAATATGACTAATAGCAGTTCAATAGTGACATATGTAAAGCTTTGCAGTAATTAAGTACAATTGCGAAATTATATTTGGCCTAATAATTCGATCCCACATGCATAAATCTAATATTTGTTCATATCCAGTTAATATTATCGTGTTTGTTATTCGACAAGAATATAGTGACAAAATATTTTGAAAAATATATATAACCACGAATCCTTTGAGGTTGTTGAATCAATTTGTAACAACCCGAGAGAGAGACCCAAGGTGTTGGAATTCTCTTTATACAACCCAAAAATTTCCATGCGGTATGATGTGCTATACATATATGCCATTTGAATAGCGCTTCCTTAGTTTTATATTGTGGACAAGATGTTTAAAATTCAACAAACGATTCCATGTTTTTATTATCGTAACATGAGATTTACTTCTATTTGATTTAGTAATTTTATTCATAAACTGGATTATTTTGATATAAAACTTTAAAGCTTAAATACGATGAAATTTTAAAGAAAGTATTGCGTACAAGCCTGTTCAAGTTACTAAAATTGTTTTTAATTATGAACAAGATTAGTACCAAAATCTGATTAGGTAATCTGCTGTAGGAAAATGTGATTATGTGTAGTAAACTTAATAAACTGATTACCATGCAAAATCTGTAGAGTGTCATCTCAGCTACGAAGGTAGAAGCTAATCAAGCGAATTATCCGAAATCTTAGCACAATGTCAGGTAGAAACTGTACTAATTAATATGCTAGATGAGTTAAGGTGAGTAAATTCCATTAATGAATTATTAAGCAACTGAAGGCTGAATTAGCTAGTTGTCATCAACAGCCCAAAGATAATTCATAACCCAAATGCACGCATATAGGATGATTAATATACGTAATAAATAAATTCATTCACCATACAGACCTTTCAATTTATCCAACATTTATTAAGTGTATTCCTTTGTTTTATGGAAATATGCAGACCCCTTTAGATTGACCGAGGAGGGACTTTACGCATGTCACTTGGTATTTTTAAATATTCAGTGCTTTTTAAATATAAGGGAAGCCACTAATCTCGTTCGGAATACATTAAGCTACACTCAGTTCATATTTTATTCGTCAGATGGCGAGAAAATTTTGCGGATTCTTTAATGGAATAATAATGTCTGGTCTGTATATAAACCGTCAAAATATAAACTGATTATTACTAAAATGCATTAAATATAACATCAAAACTCGTATTGATTATTCTAAAACAAACACACCTAATAACACAATATAATTGAACACATTATTAGAATAAATTCAAAATAGAATTATTATAATTTTAAATCAGTTTCACAAACCACTCCTAGTTATGTTCTCGATAAACGAAAATTATTTTCTTTCTGTCTAAACTGATATAGCCAGTCTATGGATGTATAATAAAACGGTTTGGAAGGATTTAATTTTAGCCAAGTACTTGGTGGAGGTAGTAGGTAGAAACATTATCAGGTCGCCTAAATGAATTTGATCGCACTTATGTCAGTTATGTAGAAAATTACCATTCATTATCAATTCATCATTCGTTAGTGTGGAAGCGCCCCAACTGCTATATGATAGCTGCCGGTCTGAATCATAGGATGAAGTTAAGTCCCGATGGAGCCGTTACAGGTTCAGACCCCGTCTCTTTCACACTAAACTTAAATTGGATACTGGTCACTTTCTATAATTCAACTTCTATATTTCATCATTTAACAAGGTATCTGGAAATGAAAATTTTATAATCATTTATTATTTTAGTTTTCCAATTTTTTCTTTCGCTGGCAATGTACTTTAACAATATTATTTAAAAAATTGTTTATTACGCACTTTGAAAGTTATATTGTGTCTAATATAATACCAACTTCTTAAATTAGTAACTCTTAGAAACAGGCATAGATATTATCGTATTTCGTAAGCAATTTAAGTTGAGACGAAATTTTTAAGTTGAGATGATAGTAGGTATAACTGTATTTTATTCAGGGTAACTATTAAATATGTAAATAGTACAATGTTTTTGAAATAACGATTATTATGATGGTTCTATTTAGAAAATACTCTAATTACTTATACTCTAGCCAAGGTTTAGGTATATCTACAGAACAATCTAACTAGTAACTAAATAGGAGATGAGTTGAAATCTAAAAATATTTTGTTTATGTTTATTTGGTAAACTATTGAGAATAACAATTAATCAAGCAAACGAAATGATAATTTAACATTTGTGATCAACAAGATCAAGAAAGAGATTTCTTTGAAAGACATATTTTACTTATAGTAAACTGCGCGTTCTTGATGGTTGCTCAAAAAATATCCCTCATAGGTAAGAGTATTTAAAGTATATCGTTCAAAATTGAGTGTAGAAAATACATATTCTAATGCAATGTTTAACAATGTTTAACAATCTTCATAACCAACCAAAGCAGGTTTTTTAAGCAAAATTAGAAAACTATCTTTTATGAGATGCTTGTAATTGAACTCAAATTCCCAAAAAAATTTAAAAATATTATTTCAAATAGGTTCAACATGATTTTATCTTGGATAGAGATTTCATTAATATTTCCTATACCTACATTCACTATCAAAATCATTGCATAATTTAAATAAATAATATTATGATTTGAATTTGAATTTGAAATAATATTATTATAACAATTATATCGTGATATGATTTAGGAATTTTTAATTGACCGGTTTGTAGTCTAAGACTAAGTATTTACGCAATAAAATGGGGAAAACTTTAAAAGCTTGAAGACCAAGATCTATTTCATTGTGTGAGCTTCATGTATACAAGAAATGAATAGGAGAATATAGGAAAATATGGCACAAAAAGATTCCGAATGTGCAAATTATTTTTATGCTCTTAATTTAAATACGTTTTTCTTTTTTGAGATATAGGTATGGATAATTACAAACAAGTTGTTTTTTCATGTAATTTACAAGTTCAATTGAATCAACCGTTGCATGTCATCAATTTTATACTATAAATATCCATATTAGTCCACAGGAATTAACTATTTTTTTATAATCTCTTGTATTTTTCTTTAAGATTTTTGCCTTTTAATACGTTTTTGGCAAGAAAAATTATATTAAAATATTTGTTCTTGGGTTGGTATTGAATACACCATGATGTCGTGCAACGGTGTCCTCACTATATGTATAAAAGGATTTTTCTACAGCTGTGGTTAGTAATTTAAATATTTTTTCAAGTAGACAGTTTATCATTTATGCTCACTACATGAAAAAGTATTACCTACTTAAAAATAGTCTTCACTCGGATTGATGATTAGAATTTGATTTAAAGAGCAGCTTCAAAGGGATTCAAAATATTCTATGGAAGAATCGATCAATCGACTTATTGTATTTTGTTACAATCCAGGGACTGTAGAGCCATTTTTCGATTCTTACAAACTTCTCTAATTAATTTTAAAGATAACTCATTGAAATTTTATTTTTGAGAGTGCAGTGATGAATACAGCTTCAAAAAGATAGATGGAGAAAGATCCGCTACAGAGTATTGCAATATTTAATTCTTGTTCTTTTTGAAATATTTAATTTGAGGGTTTGATGTTTGTTCTAACCAAAATAGAACAGTAAAATATCAAAATTATTCAGCTGAAGTTTGACTCAATTTATTCTACGATTATAACGATTAAGTATAACACAGTAAGTCCCAAATTTTTCACTCTTTGTTTAAATATCTACTAAGGAGGCACTATATGTTTATTGTTATAGATAGTTTAGCCTTAGATGATGCCTTGACAAGAGAAACGTCAGCTAAATTAACAATTTTGTTTAAGTTGTCAGTCCTATTCGAGCTACAACAAACCTCTTATTGAACTGACAACAGCGTCAATTGTTTCTCTTTTTGAAAACTGCCCGAAGGAAAACTATTCTCTTCGAAAAACACGTTTCCTAAAAGCATTTCAAAAATTTTGGAGTACTGTCGAGACTTAGAAGGCGGGTCCGTTTGACATCATCTTTCCTAGTACTACTCCTGTAAATAGATATAAATTGAACGATTTTTATGGAAAATTCTATTTTGTAAATATTTTTACTATGAGCTTAGTTATAGGTGAGACAAACAAATCAACACTTCTTTAAATAGAAGAACAGAAAGTCCACAACAATTCTTTGAAATAGTCAACGTTAACAAATTTTCATGGCTGAAAAATAAATTTCATGATACCCATTATTCAGGAATACCTAATACCTAATACCTATAAGGGAAGAAAATACTAACTTGTAAGCTGCTCATGTATGTACACTTCTGTTCATTGAAAAATCATACAAGTCTTGAGAGCGATTTTTGCATTTTTTTAGCTGCGTAAATTTGCCTTACATCTGTTTCTATGTTTGCAAACGATGAATGAACACTTTTTGAAAATCTTGAATATGAACTGAACGGATATTACGATTGTTGTCTGACAGTGTCATTAAAGTCAAGCTACACAAATAAAATGTAAGTGTATGCATTTTCAGTGAACAGAAGTGTACCTACGTCATTTTTATTTGAAATATCGACGAGTTTTTCATTGCGGCATCTTCAGGACGTACAAAAATCGTCAATAGAAACCACCACGAACTGCATGACACCTACGAATGGAGCTGGAGTAGTTTCGAATTTTTTTTTTTAATTGTGTACCTATTACGGATCAAGGTCTTCTTCAAATCTAACATTTGCAAAGTTAAAGATGCTGTAAAAAATCTCCAAGGTTTTTGATACAAGTACTTACAGAAATTTACAAGAAAAAATGATTAAAAAGGAACTATATACCTGTTTCTTTTACTAATACAGTAGTCAATTATTGGATGATTACTTTCACTAATTTTTCAAAAAAATCGAATTTAACGTAATAAATTTTTATTTGTGTATTTATTTAAGACAAACGATTTTGTATTCAAAATTTTCAATCTTGATACCTTCCATCCACTAGTAAATTATTTGCATTCTTAAATGTGGATTAGTTACTTATACTTTACTTACCTACTTATTTACTCATAATAGACTGGCATACGAACTTCACTCCTCTAAATGTGTAAATTTTTATTAAAAATAATATTTTCTGCATAATATATCTTTAATTTATTTGTGGAACTATTTGAAGTTCGCTCTGACTTGGCCAGTACTTTTTTCCTAAATTCAAAAAACCATATTTCAATTATCATTTTTCTTCATCATATTTATCAAAATTCTTATGCAAATTTTGGTTCACATAAAAGTCATTCACTGTCAGTTCAGTTACTTTTTCATTACTAACATTTAATTACCCCAATTGAGTTAAATACTTCCAAAAATAAATTGCGCATCTGAAGGCGACTATTATGCAAATGTGCTTTCACTAATGTTAATATTGGCTCCAGTAACGCGCTTAACAAATTTAACAATTAAGCAGGTAATTAACTTACGTTACAAAGAAATAAGATCGTGTTGCTCCAAAATTTCCCGGATGTATCACATTGCATTAAAATTTCTTCCGTCTTGTATTTTTATTTGTTCATCAAAGTAAATTACTGACATGGTTAACAGTGAGCTTTGGGAATTTTGGTTAGCTAATAGTCATCAAGAAAATTACATTAAGACGGTTAATTTACGAAAGGGGAGATAATTTTTATTAAAATTAAATCACAAGCTTTCAGCACATTTCGTTTCAGCCGACCGTGTGGAATCACATTACATAAAGCATCGTTAAACAAAACCATTTAGTAAATTTACTTAATTTGACCGTTAAGGACTTCTGGTTGAAGGTTTTTTTGGACTCGACGTAGCCAGATAATATTATTTTTATAATGACCGCAGCAAAATGTTGCCACGCTTATAAATTTATAATTAATATTTAGCATACACAAAGCTTTTTTAAAACCCTTGATAATAAAAGAAATATTTACCTCGAAATTTCTCCCTTGTGGTATAAAACATATTTTCATCATCAGAATTATTATTAGATGATGAAGCGATAATCCTAGAAATATGAAAAAATTATATCGATCAATATTTCATTGAAAAGGAAATTGTTTTTAATTTTAAATTAAACTGTTTGAAATATTCGTTTACTTTTTAAAAATATTTTAAATTTATGAGCCCTTATATGGTATGTTTTTTCAATTTTGCTTAAAACACACACTACATGATATTTTTTATTAAAACTAGTTTGTATTTATTACTAAAATAAAAATAATTAGTGCGTTCATTACATTATGAAATATGGCAAATAAGCATGCGTTCTTGAAACAAAATATAATGTGTGTGAGTAGAAAAATATTAATTAACGTCATTAATAATACGTTTACAGATGAATAATTAACAATGGCCCCACACAATATTTCATTAGCTAATTGCAATATAGGATACATTTTTCAAATAATCCTATGAAAACATTAAAATTGCGTGTCAATGAAAACGTTAAGAGTATTAGCCAAAAGTTGATATACTCGTAGGTTTATGAGGGGTTAAGAAAGTCACCTCCACCCCCTCTCAGTAGATATTCATTTTAATGCAAATCTGTTTTTCAGTGAACTCACTTTAATCAGGATAAACTTCCACCTCTGACTGTCTACTTTCGTTATTTATATGCTAGTTTAAGGATTAATCTGTTTAAATACTACAGCAATAAAAGAAGGTATGTGGAAAATTATAAATAGAAGCACGCAACTACAAATATGCGTTTTCATGTTAATTTTTAATAATATTAAAAATATTTTTTTCATATTTATCACTTACTATCATTTATTATATTAAGCACTGCGAGTAATGGAATGTTTTTTATAAAGTGGCCGTGATAAAAATTAATTTAGTTAATCTTAAGTATACCTACTGATAATTTGGTTGTAAGGAATTCTGTTATACTTTTGAAAACTTTTGCGTGAACTTATTTCTTCTAACAAAAAATGAGTTGTGTTTCCCAACATTATGTATAATTCCTTATTTAAATACTAAATTATATTACAAGATTTTGCTTCGTAAAGTGTCAGAAACTTTTACTGGAAATGAAAATTAATACGAGTTGCACTTTATAATGTTTAAAATGATATCCCGTGAGCAAAATATTTTACAGAAAAGCATAGCAAAATCAAGATGTCTCATAATATAGATATATTACCTTAGTTATCTGTTTCAGTACTCGCAAATGTAGTAGATATAATTATTTTAGTTAGGTACCTACATATAAGTGTAGTATCCTTTGTTACTACAACTTTACATTAAACTTTCACTTGTGTAATATAAACGAATCGAAACAATGAATATAAAAATAACGAAAAGTGTTTTCCCCAATTGTAAGAAACTGAATCGCGATTAAAATTGAAAATGTTAAAATAAACATCGTTTTCAGAATTTACGCGTACGATTCCTATTGTATCGTAATGTTACATTAACGGCAGAAGAATAGAAACAAGTTCGTAAACATAGTAAGGGAGACCAGGTCGGAAGAATCATAGTGCCCATGAGAGGAGATCCTGGAGCTTTTCATTCCCACCTCAGTATCTCTGGAGATACAACCTGCGAGATGTATGGGGGCTCTTTAACATCGGTTAGTTCGAATTGAGACCCTCGGTTGGCGTTCACGAAACTCAAGAACACGAAAACACCAATTAGGGCTATTATATTTACCATGGTGCTTACCACTAACACAAATCGATCAATTAACGGGCGTGTTTACGTCTACACTTTGTTTGTTGTTTTGCGCTGTTATTAAGATGCTTTTAATTGCGCTTTGGGGTTAAGCTTTACTAATCAAAGTATTTATAGCGTAACATTAACTTACTGCTTTTAAACAAATTAAAAAGTAATTTATCTGTTTGGCTAATGTACGACTAAAAACATAATAGAACCTTGAACTTACAATTAAATTAAATATATTTAAAATTTTTCTTTTTTGTTAAACTTATATTGATGAAACTAAAAATGGTGTAACACGAATTGCAGATTTTTCTTATTATAGATCATACAAAGTTATTCATCATAAATGTGAACATTAATTTTTCTGCTTGAGTAAGAACATAATATCTAACATTTATTTTGAAAAAAATAATTGTGCATATATAGAAAACTGACTATTTAAAAGGGGTTTTACAAAGTATTCCAAAGTTTGAATTTCTTTATTACATTCCAACTTAATACTATATTTTGAACGTGTCTAAATATTAAAATCTAAATTTTGGTCATTTTCAAATATCTAATCTCAGATACAAGAAAAACTAATTGAATAATTAGATATAATAAGTTCTATAAAAATAGACTGATAATAAAATGTCCTCAATTTTCCGTAAAATCTAATAATGAACTGAAAACTAGAAGTTTTCATTTAAAATAAGAAACTTAACATTCATTTCCAGTATAACTGAAAGTTTCAGATACTTTATTTTACAGTTTTATATACAAAATTTCAAAATCCTATTACTATAGTAATATTGGGAATTAATGCTACACTTGCCAAATTAAATAATTACAATTGCTTGTTTTGGTATGAAATTAATGGAATACGGTATAATATTTTAGATGTTGTTATTTCTGCGTGGATTGAAGATATGCCTCAGATGGGTTAAATTAAGTAGATATATATTGCTTCAAAAGGAAGCCAACGAAATATTTTTTATTTGTGACAAGTTAAAAACAATTAATTTTTCCTTACACTTCAGAGCTTACAAAGTTGAGCGTAGTGGGCAAAGAGCATGTTTTTCTATAAATGAGTTGTATACTTCCATTCCTACTATATTATATAATATGCCGAAACATAAGATGCACCTTATGCTTCGTTATTAAAAATGTTCTAATTTTTAAAATGTTAATTATAGTATTATTGTGTTGTGTTATTTATATTTTTAAAATAAATGTTTTTTTGTATTAAAGCCATTGTATAATTTACCCAAGAAAATTACATACTTTCAACAAAAAAATAATTATTTGTATGAAACATAACAAATATTCGACTCAAATGACGATATGTTCAAATTAAACAAAGTATCCTCTTGTATTGACCGTGCAAGCTTCTATTTTAAGAAAAAAGTTTCTTCGGTTAAAAATACTGCTTATTTCAATTAAAAATTGATTTTTATTATAAGAACTAGAAGTTTTCAAGTAAAGAATAAACTTTATTTATTTTAATGTGATATTTATTTAATTTAAAACTCAACGGAAGTATTTACATAGAACAATTATGTTTCTATGCAAGAAATTAAAGTTGAACAAATAATTTTCTATTTTGAAGAATATATTTATTTGCGTATATCGAAGATTAAAATTTATTTAATTCGAGAAAGTTTTACTTAATGTTAAACAATATTTCTCTGTGTGTAATTGTTTTCAATACATTCGATGAAGCTCCCAGTGACTCTTCAATAAAAATTTCCATTTATATTTACTAACTTACATATTTTTAGAGATAAAATAAAATTTCCTACATATTTGCACAAACTACACCCTACAGCCTGATGTAAAAAGTATCAATGAACTGTTTGATTGGTCAAATCATTGTTAGAATTCCCTCTGGAGTTATATTCTGTCACTTAAGATTTCTGTTATGATATTAATGGTTTTGCGGTTTTGATTGTAAATTCTTTTCTTGTAAATAGTGTCCGAGGACTTAAAGGTGAATTTGTCAAAAATTCTGAACTGTCCTGTCCTTCAAATTATTTTGGTTAGATTGTCTATAGTTTCATCTATGACAATGAATCTAGGTATGCTGTTTTTGAATGAGGGTAATTTCATATTGATTTTTGATTTTTGTGTAATAATGTATAGACTTAATTATAATATACAACCTTTAATTTACAATTCATAAGAAGCGCATTATTGAATTTCAACTTTATTATTTAAATAATAATTTTTGTGAAATAGATACTCAGATGAAAATTAATAGATTTGAGAAAATGAAGTGCTTTGAAGACTATACGATTTATTTTTAATTGACTCACTTTACTTACACACTCAGGATTCAAGAAGATCATGAAAAACTCCAGGAGAAAATGTTTTATTAGACGAAAAAATTAAAACAATAAGATCCTTGGCGCTTGGATAAGGATATATCCATTTGATGAAAATATATTTTCAGTTTTGTTACAAGGCAATGTTTGCCATTGAAAATGACTAAACCAGTTCTTGATTTTAATAAAACAAACGGGATCCTTGAAATATAATTCTTAAGTAAAACCATGTTGTGTAGGATATTTCATCCAAGTATATATTATCTTAAGGATATTTCGTCTAAGTATATTTTGTCTTCAATATCTTTTGTCCAAGGATATTTTGTCCGAGGATTATAAGTCATAGAACCACATATTATACCAATTGAAAAACTTATTCCATGATTTAGAAGATTTTATTTTAGTTTATTATATCTTTAATAATTGACTTTTCATGGACGAATTTCCACAGAGTATTAGCAAAATATGAAAAATATTTCATTTAGCTTACAATTAGAATCCATCATACACGACTTGGGGTCAGTATAATTAAAATAACGTAGTAAAAGACCTTTTTCTCGCAAATATTACTGAATATGTAACCGGTTTTGGCATAAAAAATATTAGCCAACATCAGCAACACGAGTATTATTAACATTAAAGCAGGATTTGTAATAATCTGGTTTTACAATCTAACACTATAAGTCACCTACGTGGTATCATCACCAGGTGAGGCCCCCTTTTAAAAAGGGTTAGGTTTATTAAATAAATTTAGAAAAAAGTTTATTATATTATTGTTTAAGAACAAGTTATTAGAAGTTAATCAAGAATGATGAATACTATTACTGAATAACTTAAAATATAAAATTGTATTAAATTATTTTGTACTTGTTTAAAAAATCTTGTTAATTAGGTTTTCTAAAGCTTAATCTTAGTTAAACAAATTTTTACTTTATTTGTAAGTATGTAATGTACTGATTATTTTATTGTTTGTTTTAGATTTAAAAATTAGAACTAACTGAAAAGAAGGTTTAGGAGATGCGCTTGAATCGCAATTGTACAATTGTACAAGTGTGAAATTATGGCGGATGCGCCGGTATTTATTGTTTTATTTGACGAAACCTACTCAAACTGACATAAAAATACGTAATTAACGTTTTACAGGATATAAAAGACACAATAAAAGTTCAATATGGTTATATATAAACATGTCACCGGATACTTCACACTACTCCCTCATCAGGCCTGTCTTAATTAAAAATATTTATGGGGCCAAAATGTCACACCCCGTTCGATAGACGATAAGGTCCATTCGTAATATATGCAAGCGACTTTACGATGTGTTTTTTATCTTCAACGCAATATTTCGAGTAGAGTGACGGAAACCATAACAAATCAGCCGCTCCCCTTGGTTATGGCAGCGTCAAGCACCTTTGCTAATTACTCGTCACCGGGGGCGCGGCAACTATCACTGTCCAACGCTGCGGGCACCATCAGATAATCAGCCCAGCCCGCCGTCGCCGCCAATATCACCTGTTAATAAGTTTCCCGGCTAATTAAAAATTAATTAATGAGAGATATTTTATTATTAAAGGGTGTAGCTCGATTTCACCGGATTAGATTAAATACAAAAACACTCTTCCAGAATATATTAAGGTATTTTGTTGTCGCATGTACGAAGATTATAATCGTATATAAAAATAGAATAACTTTCGCTTTTTATTTGCATTAGGGATTGTTTTTTCTATCATAATATCGTCATAGAAGTGTGCATAATATCGGCTGCTTTTTAAATGTTTTTTGCAGCTAAATTACTAAGAATACATACATATAGATACCGACGATAATTGGGTCTTTTACCTTATATAAATGAAATGAGAGTACTTTTAAGATGAGTTAACACTAAAAAATAAATATCAGTTTATAAAAATTCCTTCCAGATAAAATTTTGTTTATTACATCGGTATAAGTTTTACTTATGCGACAATGCAACATTTTTATGTACAGCTGTTTAGTAATAAATTCATTCATACGTCCATAAAGCAATTTGTGAAAATTTGATAAAATGCGAAGAATGACATAAGTAACATTATTTAAGGAAATGGATATAAAGTAGGGAATCATATAAGGCAAGGGAAAGAAAGTTAAAATATTTTGGGGTGCCCTTGTAAAGATCGTATACAAAACTCCCCCTAAAAGGATAATATCAATTATTCATACACTTTGTTTCATAGCAAACAAAGGATATATTGAGATAACCTGGAAAATAATCAGTTTGAAATTTTTTCCTTTTCGTTTTTTCCTTGCAGTTTCTGATAATTTATACGTACACTTGATAACTGATTTTGTCTTAGAAACTATAGCAATATTCGTAAGAATACCTTAACAGGATCTGCCTGATCCATTTATTATTAAAATAATGAGGGCGGTGGCAAAAAAAGAAAACCTGTTATCCGTCAATAATACCGACAGAGAACGACGATAATGAGAAAGAGGTATATGTGGTTGGGGTACATTAGCCTCAAACATCCTTAATTGCGAAAGCAACAGCGACTTTTACCCATCTGCATACGATATGACATATTTGGTTCCGTCTGAGTGGCAGCCTTAATAAGGTTTCCAGCCGGCTGAATATTGAGTTTTGCTACCCGCTAACTCGCCGCATCATATCGTGGCCACTTGCAGGTCGAGCTTAGACCAGATTAGAATCCCACGGGATATAAGACTCTGGAAATCAAATTGAGTTCGGATTGCAAGCTACCGGTGGCTATCAGATTTTCTATGATATCAACCAGACTTCAATAATTGCTATATAGCAGTTTTTTTAAACTTCCTTATTATTGCTGAAATAAAATTAACTTTTCATTCGATATCGACACATTTTTATAAATATTGAGGTAATACCCTGTACTTATTTATTAATAACACTATTGGTTTTTAGGTAGGTATTATCTTTAAAAATTTGAGTAATTTCTATAGAAGATACTCTACAGAGTGCGTATAAAATGAATTAGAACTACTAAAGATTCGCAGTTACTTATATACCACTCTTTAATACTATACCGGGGGTTCAAAAAAAGAAGAAAACTTACATAATGTAGTAATGTAGTATACTAGTGGTCATTAAAAACTTGGATTTGCTGGCGTTTTTAAATATTTTCTCTTACTTTAAATTTTTTATTGTCGATGCCTTTGCCTCACATTTCCAGAAATTGTATCGTTGCTCCTGCAGGAGATCTAAAAGGCTACTCTTGAACTCTTGAAAACTATGAAATCACCAAGAAAAGTTTCACATCAAATAGATGTCCTTGTTTCTGACAGTTCCCAGCGAAGAGAAAACGTTTGCCCGAGTATAATAAATTAAGGTACTTCCGTAATGCGGACTAGGTTTTACCCAATCACAAACCTAAATTATATTAATTATGTGAGGCAAGAGGCAGTTTGTGCTTACTTTGTTGGTAAAATATGATGACTTTGTGAGCAAACAAAATGAAGATCAACGATGATCGAAAGAGTGATACATACGCCGGCCTGCTTCAGAATAAATGTGCTCCAAAAGCTACTACTCTTTTTGCGAAACGGTTTTTTATTCTTATAAAAAAATTAAACTTGCTATAAAAAGGTTTTGTGTATGTTGTCGGCAGGTGCAATGGTTTTGAGCGATGGTAAGTTGAGCACATAATTTTAAGGAAAATTAAATCCTATTTAAATTGTCACACCTCATTCATTAGGCCCCATTTAGGAGAAAACCTTAACAGCTGGACATTTATGTGGAACAAAATCATACGCTTTTTCATAAGTTGTCATACATAATTATTAGTATAGAAGTACCAATTATTTCTAGATTAAGTTTAATTATTTTTTTTAAATTCGTTTTCTTATTACAGATTCACATAATTCATATCCGTAAGATCTACAAAATAATTATTTCTTAAAATGAAATTTTGATATCTCCATTCGATTTCTACTTTATCCAAATATTATTAGTAGGTATGTGGTATGTTTTGTTTCGTCGTTTAAATAACAATTATAGATTGATAATGGGCCTGTTCTTTCATTAATTTTAATCCTAACCTATACTAAATTTAGATGTATAGTTACATTGCAGTTTTTTAAAACTAAATTTAAATATTATTCAATAGCGAATCAAGAATCTAGGACGAAGGCTTTGGTGCGTGCCAAGAAAAGCAATCTGACCCCAGGGTGTCATCAGCTTAAACATGGCGTACATCTTGATCGCCAAATCGGAGCTTTACAGCGCCAAGATGTTCTATTTGTAGCCCACTTCATTTAAAACACATCCGATTTTGATTTGGCATCGGAAGATTTAACTTTCCACAACTTTTATTACAGCTCATTCAGTTTAACGGTTTTTCACTGTTGTCAGGATTATTTAACCACTGGAAAATGCGAGAGTTTTATTATAATTATTTATGCTAATTATATCCAATTTTTAATTTAGCTGTTAAAATAGTTTGTGTTGTTCTATATGCATGAATCACATGGTAGTGCAGACAATTGATTAATTTATAAAATATTACCCACTGAAAAAATCCAAGTCATAAGTCCACATCTCATTCATTATTTTAGAAATTACCCTTCTTGTCTCCGTTTTATCGCTTTTGATTTCCCTAGAAAGTGGGGCCCGTAATAAAACAGGCAACACAGTACGGCGAAATCAAATCGGTAAAAACATTTATTCTCAATGTTATTGATATTGCCGGCCACTGGCCATAAACAGTGTATGTGACGACTGTCGGAGAAATGCTAAAAAATTACCTCAGCAAAATGTTCATACATGAAATATTTATGTCATCTGTTGGGGATCGTATTTTTTTATTACTTGAACAAGTACAAGTTATTACATTCAAAATAATTCAATAACATGTTTGATGGATGCATTGCCATAAGTTACTGTAGATTTTTAGATGTCACTTATATTATATTTGCAATTTATGACACTTTTTAGTGTTAAATTATTAATGCATTTTCTGACATCCACGTAATGAATATAACTATCTATATAAAGTATCTATCATGATATATTTAATGCATGTACGAAAATAATTCTTGAAGAAAATAACAATTAACCAAAAGGGCTATTTCTAAATGGTTTTATTTAAATTGAGATTCGTAACTTCTTCTATCTTATTTTTCATTATGTTCGATAACTATTTAATTTTTAGCATTTTTTTTTAATATTATATTTGAATAAAAATGGAATAGCAGTATATTAATAGCTATTTTTGATATTAATCCCATCTAAGTAATATAATATTACATGTTCACTGTCAAATCAGACGTTAGTAATTTCTTTTTGAGTAAAGTACGACAGAAGATGTTAAATGATATTTTATTATAAATCAATCATAAAGCTATTTTGTATGGGGATAACGTGTGTGTAGGATTCCCATGAGTTGCAAGGAAGTAATAATAATTCATTTCGTGTTTTCGTATGTTCCCTGCGCGAAACTGTTAAGCCCATCTAAACTTT
Source organism: Pediacus dermestoides (assembly GCA_963942485.1). Lineage (NCBI taxonomy): Eukaryota > Metazoa > Arthropoda > Insecta > Coleoptera > Cucujidae > Pediacus > Pediacus dermestoides. The sequence goes on from OZ012627.1 coordinate 9,547,053, forward strand.
CTTACAGCGGCACTGGCAGGTCAGGTCCAGCTCGATGATTTATGGAAAATATTACAGACAAGCTTGTAGGGAAGGCGGCTTGTCGTATAAGAAAAAGTAACGAATTCTAGGATTCCCCACGGTCTAAACCAACCAATAGCAATACCTTCACAATACCATTAGGGATTAGGACTTTTGACCACTTCTGCATTGCGAAATTTATTTTGAATTGTCCGTTTTCAGGACCGATGTCTCATATGACGTTAGAAATGAGGCGGTGGGAGAATAAAACATGCCAGTGGAAGTGAAAACATTTATAACAAATGTCATGCTCTGGTCAAAATGTTACTTTTGTATTCTAACACGCTTCGCTGTGGCCACCGGGGACGTCTGGCTGATCGGTGGTTGAATTTCTTATCGGAATTACCAATCCCAGCACCCGTTGTTGCGGTTTCTTCTAATTCACTTGTCTGTCGCTGCTTGGTGTTGCGAACTGTGTAAAAGGCAACTGTTCCACGTCTTACAGGAAATCCACTCATGCTACATACATTTTGTATGACAACACCTTGTTCTTATTACTCGGTCTATAGTGGTTCCTGCACTTCAATTTTCTCCGTCTGTATTCCTCGCCTAAACCTCTGAATTATCTTGCAATTCAAACCCATTCTCGTGTTTCCCTGATATTCCCTGAATTTATTTAAGCTGCCTTCTAGCTGATTTTTTATTTATACCATCTAAATTCTAAATGTAAAACTTTACTCTAAAAAAATCAATTGAAACTTGTTACCTTTCTTATATTTATATCTATCTCATAACATATACCTATCTAAAATATTTAGATAAATTTTACGAAATGGTAATTTAGTAGATAGAGATTATACTAAACACTGATGTAAAATTTGAAAGGACTTTTAATTTATACTTACATTGTTATCATTAATCCAACAATTACTTAGTTATTCCAATTACTACCGAAATTGTGTAGGTAATGAAATGCATGTGAAATAGGGTTAGTCTCTAGATTATTAAAATTTCTAATTATTTTTCATAAAATAGTCATGAATTTAAACTCAATTATTCTAAACTTATTTATCCAATAAATAACTCAATAAACCTAACTGATTTAATTTACTGTAGAGGAACGAAATTATAATTTAAATTTAAATTTTAACTTTACATACCTACAGTATAAACATATAGAATGGTCGCAAATTGTATTAATGTAATGTTTTATCGTTAATAGGGTATATTAAGTAACCATAATTATCTAAATAATTACGTATCAAACTTTAGCATCGCTAATTTTATTTAAATTCGTATTGTTTTAACACGATAATTTTAAAGTTAGTGAAGCTTTTAGTAAATGATGGAGATAAAATAGCTTACTTTTAATACGGATAAAGACACATTGCTTTATTAATTGAAATGAAATAAAATAAGAACATCACTCATATTTTTAAACATAAACTGATGATCATTCCTGAATCAAGGATTTACATGAAAAAAAAGCTTATGACGATTTTCATGAATTTCTCGCAGTAGCCTTTAAGAACGGTTTCCCCAATATAGGAATAAAAAATTATATCAAGGTGGCTGAATGCAGAGTTAAGGATTTAATCAATAGTGTTCCATTTAAAACAATGTTATTTTTGTGAATATCTCGAAAACCAGATGGTCAATTGTTTTTCTGTTTTCACAATTGTAATCAGCGGAAAAAATGCTACTAGTTTGCTAATGTAACCGACTTTGTAGCTCCAATAATAACGAAATTAGCAATAGTGAGCCACTTCGCTCGAACACCCTGTACATATAGTTATTAATTAAAATACTCTTCTTTTTCAGCGTTTTTGAAACGGTGTTTTCTGTAAAGGTGACACAAAATATAGTATATATAATATGCGAGGAAATTGCCTTCTTTAACCTGCTTGAAGCTTTACATCTAACTTCCCATTAAGGAAAGTATCACTTTCCACCCTAGTTATGTAAATAGATACGTTACAGAAACTAGAAATTTGTTTCTAATTTGGTATTTTTGATTGTTTGAGGTATAAGTGAGAACAATAGTCGATGATTTATAGTTGGGTAGCTTTGTTTCGTGTAGAGGTAGTATTCTAAAATTAAGAAATATGGAAATGTTAGCATTTTTTCTTCTTTCATAAAGATTCTCTGCGACTACCTATATTTTATACACCTACTCAACCTTCAAAAGCTGATCTTATGGCTAATCACTTTGCATTTGGAATGTTCCTCTAGTTATTTTTTTGTTCATTTTATTTACACAATTTTAGCTTGTTGTCGCCATAAATCTCCAAGACAGTTTCGTATTTAATGACGAATGTTTAGATACTTGTGTGAAAACAAGAAATTTATATGCCCTAATAACAAGTGACAATAAAAATAATACAGCCTATTGGAACCAAATGAAAAGATGAATTACAAAAAACTACCTCAGAAAAATCATAGAAAGCTTATACCTAGAAAAGCGGAAATTAGAGATGGAAGAAGAGATAATGATGCTATTAGTTATGTGTGCAAGAGAGTATTGAATTTTTGAGGAATTTTTGGAAAGTTTGGAATTTCGTCCCAAAAGCCACCACATTGCTCTGTATTTCAGTCTAAGTTCTTCTGTTTTCTTTTTCACATGTTCCTTCCACCTTAGTTTTGTGTCCAAAGTCATACCTAGATATTTAGCGGTATTTATATGTGGTACAACAACGTTATTAATAGTGACTGGCATTCTTCTCTGGTTCACTTCGTTAGTAAAGTTTATGTATATGGATTGATTTTGTTTCATTTAGTTTAATTCTCCATTTCGTAGTCCATTTATATACTTGTTCACATGACAGTTGCAGTTTTACAGAGGATGCTACTGAATCTTTTCCAACCGTGAAGATTGCGGTGTCATCAGCATATGTGGCGACAGTCCGAGGTAAATCGCTGGTATATAGCAAATAGAGGACAGGCCCTAGTACGCTACCTTGAGATAGCCCATCTTTTATTTCTTTGATTTCAGAATACTCTTCTTCTATTTTTATTCGAAATACCCTGTCTGTGATATAAGAATTGAGTAACTCCACATATTGTTTTGGCAGCATTTGATTCAACTTGTATATGAGTCCTTCGTGACAAACCTTATCAAAGGCCTTCGCGACGTCTAAAAATATAGCTGAGCACACTTGTTGTTCTTCAAGTGCTTTCTCTATAACATTTGACATCCTATGTACTTTGTCTATCGTCGAGTGTTAGTTTCTGAACCCAAATTGGTGGTTAGGGATTAAATTTCTACTCTCAATTATCGGTTTTAATCTTTTGAGTAGTATTCTTTCAAAGAGTTTTGAGATTATTGGTAACAAGGAGATGGGCCTGTAGTATTTTAATTCATTTGGTATTTTTCCTGGCTTTGGTAACATTATGACTTCTGCCACTTTCCAGCTGCTGGGTATGTGTCTTAATCTGAGGACTGCGTTGAATATATCTGTAGTATAGTGAACAGATTTTTCTTTTTAATGTTTGTACACTAATATAGATATCCGAATGTACCATAAGAAAGACGTAAAATCTGCTTGCCACCACATCAGTTCATGATGGACTTTTGAGGGCCGAAGTGTTGTAGGTAACCATGAATATTGACATAAAGCTTTTGTATTATTTTCTAATTTATGTATAGGCCTTCTAAAATAGGACATACCTATGTACTAATAAATAATTTAGTACGTAACTAAGAATAAATGTTAAATTTTATTACATTCTCTTTTTGTTCATGCCAAATATGTAAATGTAATATCAATTCTAAAATACAAATATTTGTATAGTCTGAAGAAGTTAATATTTAACTAGTAAATAATAAATAATTGGAGTTAAATCACTGCATGTGTTAATTAAATGTAACTAATTACACTTTGCAGACCATAAATTATATTTTCAGTAAGTTATACTTATTTATGAATCTATTGTTTCTATTAGCGAATTATAATTATTTATACAAAAAGTTGTAAATAATTCGAATAAGCTTTAAAGTTTAAATTAGTGTAGTCCCATCGGAAGGAATTTTCAGGTTGTTCAGATTGTTCAGCAAGTCAAAAGGTTCAACAGAATACATGATTAACTTTAACAATTACAAAGTCAAATGCAAAGTCAACGAATGTCGCCAACTAACTACAGTTGGAAAGAATGAAGTTTTAATTTTTAATAGGAATTTACCATTCTGTACGATTCTCTTGGGTAAGATGCGTAATAATAGGAACAATGGTATATATATAGGTATAAAAAAAATTCAGTTACACCGGAAAACATGGCGGTAACGCAAATAAGAAACATTGGGGACAAGGAGAAAATGAAATCACACATTTTGCACCGCATCAAATTCCCTGAATACACAATTCTGGACTACAAACAAAATAAATTCACTCATGCAAAATGATAGGTACACACACACATATACACACATACGTCGCAGAGTCTCTGATATATTCGCCTCTAAGTCTGCTGGCTTCTTTCACGTTTGTCCATTTCCCTATCGTACCGATGTTTGCCTAGTTGATGTGCTCCCACAGGACTCCAAGTTTCCAACTTAACGAAACAGACCACGCTGAACCCTCACACCGAACGCAAATTCAATCCCCTGTAATTTTTCAAAAACTTTTGTCATAAGGAAGTTTTAAATTCTCGGAAGCATTTGTCATTTCTGTTTTGACCAAATACCCCGGGGCTCTATCAATCAAATTTCTAAAGAAATACAAATTCATAACAAGGATAAATGAATAGATATTTATATTTTGTCACTACTGCTACCTACTTCCAACCTTTTTATTAGCAATGCACTATGATACATTATAGAGATTATATTTATTGACAAGTAGGGAACTCCCTTTAAAGTATCAAAATTAACAAACACACATATAAATTGAATGTATAGTATATTACATTAATCACATTATTAAAGCTACTTAATTGCAATAGTATTAATAATAAGGCAATTAGGAGTTGACAACAACATTTAAGGGTACATTTTCACCAACTTATTCAAAATTAAACTGTACAAATTGAATAACAGTGTGCCTGACCAACTTTAGTTAGATTGTGGGAATTAGTAATCGATAGAAACTAATTGCTCAGATTGTATTCGTAGTGCATTTCAGGCACCAAGAGATTTAGATCCAGGCATAGGCATGATTAGTGCAGCGTTGTCATTCATTCCCGGTTGGCATCACTCCCGCGTTTCGTGTCAGTCTAAATTGCATAATTAGATTGTGTCTGTCTCTGCGAATGTCCTCGTGATAGATATCATTAGAACAATTATTAAACTCCCTACAGACTAACTCACTGACTTTTAGAATGATCTTTTAATTTTCCTGATACCCATCAATGTCCTTAAGTAACGATGTCATCAGATGGCATTTATTTTCATTTAAGTGTAAACCGACAAATCTATTTAAATTTCAATACAATGAGAACCCTTAAATAAACAGTGGAGTAAATTTAACCCGAAAATTTGTAAACAATTCTTTGGAATTTACTGAAACCTTTTCTTAAAATACCTCATCCTCCTTCGATCATTTCTTTAAAATCTTATTTTTGCACTTTGTTTCGTACGTCGTGGGAAAATAATGAAAACTGTGGTGAAGTTGATCACAGCACAGACATACACAATACTTGTACACCACACCAACAATGAAACGGCATAAGCATGAAGCTGTCCTGGTGTTCGTCTCGCCCTGTCAGCATGTCCCAAGGGCATGCAACATCCACCCGACTTGAATGACGGAATAACTTTACTCACAACACCTTCACAACATCTACTTTGCGAAAGAGCTTTCTTCTAACACCTCGTCACTGTTTGATTTGCTTATTCTGACAATACTTACACGAATTCACTTCTCTTTTGCATTCCATTCGGATTCGAATTTCAACTTCTCTTTTAAAAACACATTTTGTGTGCCCCTACAAATTGTACGAGATACTCACTGTTCCTATTATCTTTTTAGTTTGCAAATCGTTGAAAGAGAAAATGGGTACGAATGTAGCTACAACCAAATTTGCTTGTCTTGAATGTTGGTTTCAAATCACATGAACTGTTTACGTATTTATTATATTATATCTACTCCTATACAATATACATTACATACATACAATACTTTTAGCAATTTTAAACAAATTTTTAAATAAATTTTTACCTGTACAACATCAGGCTATGAGATTGTGATGACAGGGTGTCCTTAATTACTGTACTGACTAAAGCTAAATTATGATGCCTTGTTTTCTACTTTAAATGTCGTATATTTCGAAGCAAATAAATAACTGTGAATGTCTGATAATAATAGTAAGATAGTAAATAATATTGCAAGTATTTATTAGTTTGAGCAATTATAAACTTGTCAGTACCTATGATATACAGGGTGATTCAAAAATGGCAGATAAGCTCTCCGGTACGTTGTAGGGGACTAGGGAATCGTTAGTGGAGCCTGAAAAAATTACTTAAAACATTCTATATGCTTTCTTTTTTTAGTTATTAAAGAAAAACTGATTAGTAAATTTGGCAACACATCAAGTATTAACTGGTGGGATGATAAAAGGCTTTGCTGTTACTTTTATATTATTATAAAGGGTATCTCTCCGCATAAACTCGCGTGCAGTTTCCAATTCATTGTTACAGCATTTACCAAATCGAAATAGTAATAACATGCGTTTACATATTCCCCATTTGTGTACATTTTTTGCAGAACAAACTATTTTCAGGTGGATAATATTAAAATGTCAGGTTGACAGACAATTACATATGTACCGGGTGTCCAAATGAGAAAGGACGTCGGCTGTATCTCAGAAACTATTTATTGTACAGCCTTCGGGAAAAAATATTTATAGTAAAAGTGGCCAAGAGAAATAGGTGAAAATAATGTTTACGTTTCTAACTCGACCACTAGAGGGCGTATCACTAACTACAAAATAGAAAACACGGTTTTTCTCAAAAACAGTTATATTGTGATTTATGGAAAATTAGAAAACTTTTCTGTTTGGAGTACTTTTTTCTCTCTTGTGGGATGGGGTGGGGGAAGGGGTCAATATTTGTTTGAAAAATTTTCTATAACTTTTTTTTAGCTTAACCGTTTTCGATAAACTTGGTCTCGTTTGAAAGAGCCTTTATTAGGGCTTCGGATAAAAAATTGACATCAATAATTTAATTTTTTCCCTGGTCGCTAGAGAGCGCTTTGTGACAAAGTCGCTGATTTTGGTAATTTTCTTAAAAATGTTAAATGGAATTGTATTATTATTATTAGCTAATAAAAAAGAGCATAAAACAACGAAGAAACTGGTGAAAACCGCAAATCGATATCTTTTTTCTATACTTATAGAGATATGAATGAAAACATTTTCAAACCAAATTATTGATGTCAACTTTTTATCCGAAGCCCTTTCAAACGATACCAAGTTTATCGAAAACGGTTGAGCCAAAAAAAAGTTATTAAAATTTTTTCAAATAAACATTCGCCCCTTCCCTGACCCTTTATTTGACAATATAGAGAAAAGTACGCAACAACTCAACAAAAAAGTTTTTTAATTTTCTATAAATTACAATATACTTACTTAACTATTTTTGGCATATGTTAATTCGGAATATTTTTGAGAAAAACCGTGTTTTCTCTTTTGTCGTTAGTGATACGTAACCTAGCGGTCGAGTTAGAAACTTAAAAATTATTTCCAGCAATTTCTCTTGGCCACTTTTACTATAAATATTTTTTCCGAAGACTGTACGATAAATAGTTTCTGAGATACAGCCGGCGTCCTTCCTTTTTTGGACACCCGGTACACTAGATACGCATTTGATTGTTATTCGGGATCTGAAAAAGTTTCGATTTTCAAAATAAAAATTACCAGTAAATTTGACCATGCCAACAATTTTTTTATTAGTAATCGGTTAAGGGCACAAGACTCTTCATAGGAAATAGTGTTATGGTTCAAAATTCCCCAGAGGAAAAAAGTTAAATGTTCAATTTCGTCTCTTCATATATCGATGAACCGATGACCAAGAATTTTTTAATTATTTTTCCCATGCTCTACTAACAATTCCCTATAACATACCGGAGAGCTTATGCGCCATTTTGGAATCACCCTGTATATAGAAATTATATAGAAATGTAATTTTTCTAACTTGAGTTACTTAGCTTACATTATTATTTGATATATTTTATTATCCTTATACCTCCAAAGCGATGCTAAATTTTACTCGGTTTTTGGAAAACTCATAAATAAAATAAGAAACTGTCAATGATATTTTGTCCTATTGTATCCCTCACTTACATATTTTAACTATAAATTTTTCTATTTAATTTTTTTACTGTACTAGTTCTAAATTATCTTTGAAGTTGTGAAATAGTATATTATTATACGAGTTTTATAAGACGCTATATTGTGGCACAAGTTGTTTGAAGTACGACGAGCGAAGCGAGGAGTGCTTCAAAGGAACGAGTGCCACAATAATGTCTTATAAAACAAGTGTAATATACAATTTTTTCTATTTTGCATCTATTTATACTTTAAATTTAAGAATATGTGCAAAATATAAACCTAGGAACATTTGGAATGATTTGCCAATGGTTGGTAACACTAACCAAACATAACCAAACAATAAAACAAGGTTAATTTGAAATTAGTTGTCAATTTTACTTCACAACCAGCAACAAGCTTTTTTGGCATTCTATTGAAATGTGTAAGCAAGCAAGTATAAGTAATACACCACCTAAATTAAGAAAAAGAGTCCAATTAGCTATAAATGATTTACTTTCGAAAAAATAATAATAAAATGTTCAAAATTTCACTATTTTCTTTTCTACAATTCTGTGAGGTTGGCTCTGGCTTTTGACGCTGCGTTACCCACATGTCATTGGAAATTAATGGCAAGCAATGTTACCACTATGAAAAAATAAAAAGCGGGAGTTCATAATGAAGCTATTATGAAACCCGTTTGAGTTTCATAATGACTCTGTTAGAGACGCAAAATAGAAAAAATAAATTATGGGAAATAATCAACCTTTTTTCAATGTCATTAATGTTAAAATATCTATAGAGTCTAGTCATATAAGCTGTACCTACTGTGTGTTTATGGTTATGCCATTTTTTTTTTGTTTATAACATTCTATAATGTATAATAGCATAAATATAGCACAGTGCAGCTTATGTTTTTTATTATATTACTTTAGTTTATTTACTGATTGCCTTGGGATGATAAAACCGCGCTAGCTAATTGCAGGCTGAAGACAGATTCTCATTATATTATTAGATTTTCGATATTTCTCCAAGATGGTGAAAAAAATAGTTTACGCAAATATTATAGGTTTGATGGTTACCTAAACTACTTCTCGTTACATTCGACCTAGTTAAATGATGCTTACTGACCATGGTACGCAATGTAGGTATTGTCTCAGTTCTTCTTCAGACCAGTTCTTATTAATTTTATAATAGATACCTAATTTACCAAATACATATAATTACAAAATAATGTGTAGGTTAATCAATGAAAATGAATTGAAAACGTAAATTTTCTGAATTTCTAACGGTAATTTTGGTCTGTTATCTATTTATTAATTTATATTCTCAAAATTTAACACTAACAGGTAGACCAATTCTAAAATAACATTCAACATTTTTATGTTTTCTACAAGTCACGATGAAGGACCGAACTGTAAAATTTGGCACCTACAAATTATATCTATAATCCATTATTGAAGGTTTCATTCTACTTTCTTGGATACTGTAGTTATAACTGTTTGAGAAGTATACAACCTTTTTGTTTCAAATTTTATCTCAATTTTCAGTCCAGAATTCGCAATTAAAATATCATGTGGTATTTCTAGGGCACTCTGTATAACAAAAATACCGATGAAAGTCGTTCGAGATTGGTTAAAAATGTTCAAAGCGGGTGGAATTATTGGTTGAATTCGTCATTTAACAGATTTATACACATCAGTCATAAATATCTGTAGAACCGGCGCATCCGCCATAAATACATCCTTACTAATTTGTATCAATGTTACATTACATAAGTAAGTTATTTAAATATTATCATTTACAATGATAAGCAATCGATAACATAAACATTTATTGTCCTGATTTTATTCTAACCTTATACTATAGGTATTTCATTTCACACCAATGAGATTTCATCACATCAAGAAGTTATATAATACTGAGAAACAAATTTCGTATATTTGTTTGGTAGATAAAACAATACAAAAATGGTAAGTAGTCTATAAGTCCAATTAACTTGCTCATTTGCACTCTCCTTAAAAATAGTTAACAACTTAATTTTACACCCAGTATAAATTATTATCCTTCAAATTATTTGCAAGTGTATTAGGTACCGTAAAAATTTTATAGACATGCCGATCTTTTAAGGTACCTAGTTCTTCGAAATCTGTAAAGGAGGACACCGAGGGGTAAACAGCTGATCAAAATGTGTACACAAGTGACTTACTTAAGCTTATTCGTTTCTTTATAATCCCCAAAGATAACTGTATAGTCTTATTAAGACAATGATAACCAAGAAAATTAACTTACAGTACCTACTCATAGTTAAGATTGAAAACTGATCATTAGAGTCACAGAGTCATTTCACAATTTATTTATTGTATACATAAGTAATATAGATATTTACAAGAATATATGTTAAGTATTGTAGTTGAACCACGTTGATGAGATGAAACATTGTATTTAGTCCTTAATGGAGTTGCTAACAAATTATTATGGCTCGGTATTTAGGTATACCTAAGTAAAATATCAGGTAAACATTTCGTAGAAATTATCTGAAATTTGAAGGATTGGTACGGATAAACTAGATACTAAAGTAGGTAAAAAATCTTAAGAAACCCTAAAATTCTTAGCATTTCTAATGCGATCAAAGCAATCTTTTTAAAAAAGTCATAAACCTTTGAAGAAAAAAGTCATTTAGAAAATGCCTATTTAAAAGTGACTGTAATGACTAATGATAATAATATAAAAAATTGTGATAGGTTCACACTATGAGAAAGTCAATTAGTCAAAAATCTATTCATTAAAAGTACTAAAAAGAGTCTAAATAAATTTAGAAACTAACTAAGTAAAATATCGATACGTTGCACATTGATATTTCAAAATAAAATTTCAAAACACCTGAAATTAAAATTTTATTTTAACCTTTCTGTAGGTATAATAGCGAAATATCGAAAAGTACGAGAATGTAGACGAAGGTAGGTAATAATCAGAATAAACAACAAGTGAAAATATATTAAATCATTTATAGAAAAAATACAATTGTAAAAATACATATACAGTTGGATTCTTTTAACTTGTCCGTTTCGTCACAAACTTATTTCTGATCTACAACGTACACTGTTAAGCATTCTTCGTTTACAGACCGATTAAACGAGAAAGGGAGTCGAATATAGTTGCCTAAAGCTTAAAGCCTAAACGAGCAACGTTGTTTATGCGCTATACGAAAGTTAAAAAAATTAAAACAATGACGAAACGGACAAGTTAAAAGAATCCAATTGTACTTAGGTATACTTATAACAAGGAATATCCTAAGTCGGTACATTTGTTAAAAACGCAACTTAACAAAGTCATTCCCCTTCTCTGGAGATTAATTATTACCGTAATAAGTGTTTAATGAGTCTCACATAGCAATGTAAGTACTATCATGCATGATAGTAAAGATAAAAGTTAAACATGCAGAATCTTATTGATATTAAAGCATCAGGTGTTACATAAATAGTACATATTAGGTAGGTATCAGTAGATACAGATCAAACTAATTGCGTACGTAGGAAAACAGGGTAAAAATATTTATTAATTAATAACACATTATAAAATAAAATGCTTAAGAGTTTTAGACTAACCAGAGAGGCGTGGTGGGAATCTGTAACGCCACGCCCCTCTAATGTGACACACCCCTTCTTAATACACACTTGATCCACTCTCAGAACCGCGTAAATATACAACAAGACCCTCTAACGAATACACTTATTAAATGAACCACCAAGGGTACTGTATTCCTTAGGGACTGTGTGAATAAAGAATTATTTTTTTATCCACGCCACCCTCCGTTTTTTTAATCACGCCAAATCAAAAACCTTATTTTATTATTGTTTTATGACTCTTAAAATTACCTACACAAGAGTGTAAAGTAACAATATGTTCATAAGAAAAACCAAGGGGGAGCACAGTCAGTCCGTCGTGTAATGTTTTATAACCAGGCGAGAATGAAAACTACGCTCGTAAATAAAACGACCTTATTTTCGAAATTATTTTAATACATGGGTACATAAAAAAACAACAAACCGCTTCATTTATGAGCCATCATAATATCAAATATTTCTCGTCAAAAAAAGATAAATGAAAAAAAAAGAAATAAAATTTCATTCCTATATACCTATAGATGTACTTACTACATACCTACTCATCTAATAAATGCGAGAATAAATGTTACATAGATAAGCATAATAGGTCTTATTTTTGAGATACTGTGTTAGATTTGAAATAAAACTGAAATAATTAATTACCTACACGCATCATTTATTGGTTCTTGTCATATTTTAGGTATCTCACAATATAATTTTTAGTTAAGAACATAGTACCTACCCCTATAATTATTATCATCACCACAATACCAAATTAACGGATACATTAGATATACATGCAAAACTTATTCGAATGGTAAGTAGGTACCTAAACCTATTCACTAACTAAAAAATTCCCAAATAGAAGTAGTTTGCTCTTCGATATAGTGACGTGATCTGCAGTGTTCATGTGTTTAATTTTATTGAAATACAGAAGAGAAGGTAGGTATCTAAACGGTACGAGTATATTAAAATATTCATCCTTATGATGGTGGTAATCGAAATTTCTGTGTTATCAACAGATAATACTAACACAGTATGATCTAAACGACGAAGGTGACAAAATTCTCTTTCAGTATTATCTGTTGATTCCACATAATTACAAATGATGAAACGATTCCGATTCTGATTGCCATCATAATATAAGGCTGAATTTTGATTTTACGAAGGGCAATAAGTAGGTGATTTAAAATGGGTTAGTCCATGAGAATGATACCATACTAGTGAAATTTGTAAGTTGACAGAGTTTCGTTGGTTTTTCGATAATCGGCGTTTTGATCCTTGGACAAAATATCCCCGACAAAATATCCTTGTTAAAATATCCTTGGATAAAATATCCTTGAGACAAAATATTTTTGGACAAAATATCTTTGAGACAAAATATTCTTGGACAAAATATATTCGAGACAAAATATTGTAGGTTAGGTTAGGTTTTTTATTTTTCATTTTCAAGTTTTGTTTCAAAGTTTTAGCCCTGAACCGAAATAATTACTTAATATAAATTATATTTTTTAATGTTTATAATGGGTTAATAAATTGAATTTCGTTTTGTTCTGAAAATATTTAGTATTACAATTTTTTGACTATAGTATATTTTATCATAAGGATATTTCGTCTAAGTATATTTTGTCTTCAATATCTTTTGTCCAAGGATATTTTGTCTCTAATTTTTTGTCGAGGATATTTTGTCCGAGGATTATAATTCATAGAACCGGTTTTTCATCGTTAGTAGTCACTAGCGAGAGTAGTGTCATCTTCAGAAGCATGTGACTTATCAAAAAATAATAGATAACTTTTTATCTGCAATTAGTTATTGGTGCTTATTGGCAATAATTTGAGTGTGTATCTCTGGAAACTTAAATGGAACTAATTAATCTGCAACTGATTTTTGTTTACAAGAAAATGGCATCTTTTGAAATTACCATAATTAGTAGGTATAGGTTCAATTCTTAGATTTTCCTGGTAAATTAAACCGCTTTTTGGATCTAATTAGTTCCCTTTATAACATTTTAGCTATTATTGTAGATATGTCTAAATATTTCTCCAACATAACAAAATAATTACCTAATCGTTTTGAGCAAAATCTTTCAAAAATTTCCCTAATCCCATTGTTTGGATATTTGACTGGGCATAAATTTTTTTAATAATTTCGTTTAATAATTAATTATAATTCACTTCCACACTACTTGCAGCTTCACTTCATCCGGTAATTCTTCAGCACCACTACCACTAATTTTTTAATTTTATATTAGATTTTTATCACTTTTTATTCGTTTAACACGAGAGACACCAGCCTCAACAAATTGACAGACATTAACGAAAAATAATAAACTTGTTTCTATAGCAACGACGCTGTATAAGCCACCTTAGTGTAATCGTATTTTCAGATTGTTTGGCAAATTTGGCATATTTTCTCTTTAAAAACGTAACACTTACATGATCGCTGAAAAAATCACATGTTCAATTCGGCAATAAAACTGATTTGATGCCTTGGCTTTAAAACTTCCTGCCGCGGCATTAAATCATCTGCTTTGTTGCCTTATTAAACAAATAACTAATTGATTGTGTATAATAAAATTAAGAAAAATGAGGTTTGCAAAATCGAAAAAAGTCAAATTATATTGTTATATATTTATATATCACCCAAGGCTATACACTTTGTTTATCAAGGAGTATGTAAGTGTACATATTTCCCAAAATTCTTATAGTAGGAAGTTTTGAATTTTGCATAGAGCCTAGTTTTTCTAGTTACGTCATTGGTGATTATAATTTAAAAACAAATTCTCATTCGATTCGCTAATATAATGATTGAAATGGTGACCTAATTATCAAATCGATGCAATTTAGGTCAAAGGAATTTAAAGTAACAGGTTGAAAAAATAAATTGTATATTTACTGATGTGATGGCTTAATATTGTAAAGTACTTAGGTATATAATTTGGAGGCAATTTTTGTTTTACAAAAGGAGTATTAAAGGCAGCATTAATATATTTTCAGATTGATTTGTAGTAAGGATCTGATGAAGTACTGCATATGTAGGTATAGCTAGTCCAAATGTACCTATTACGAATTTTATAAACGCAAATATTCGTTAATACTAAAATTGGTGTTCTCTCCAAAAACATTCAAATTATATACGACTAAGGAACCAAAGGATGTGTCAAAACCTGCACAAAACAAATACTTTAGAATAAAAATCTGTGCTTTTGATGAACAATTATTTCTATAAACTCAAGTTCCTCCTCTTACAAATAATTCTACTTGGTCTTTAGCTTGAGGGACATGCTCTCTAACCCTCATTTGAATTTTAATCCTAAGTCAGGATAAGAAAATAACATGAAACAGACAACGATATGAACAAATATGGCTTATGGCTTTTCCTTCTTTTTACAAAATTTGCCATAAATATTATATCCTTTTTCAAATGATATTGTCAATCATTATTATAAGAACCTTAATATCATACATATTTAATTATTAAATGTTATTCTTATTTAATTTGATTTAAATTTTCAATATTTTTGTATCTCAATTCAATTTACTCTCATAAAGCAAATCCTGTTAAGCAGACATAATACTAAGATATTTATAAGACACCGTAAGTGGAAGATAAAGGATGCATACATCTGAAAGTCGATTGGCCCATATTTCTTATTTTATTTTATTCTTTATTATGTCACTTGTAACATTAACAATTTTACAAAAAGGGGTAAAAAACTGTACTAAAATTTTGTATAAAGATTTTAATCTTTCTATGTAAAAACACAAATTCCCCAAGGATGTAAGCACACTACTAATAATACGATTGTACTAGATCAATAAACGAAAGGAAAGATTCACAGCAAATAGTCGTATATCCAAAGAACATATTCGTATACACACCCCCATTGACACAGAAGTCAGTATCTATAGAAATCATTGATCATCGGAGCCATGCTTGCATAGTTCTTGCAGTAGTTTACGTTGCGTGACTCAGGAGGGTTGACTCAACTCCTCTGGGACATGGACCTAGATGATGGAAGCTTGCAGTCAATCCCAGTAACGCGTCTTTTCAATCTGCACGGCGTTACAACCCCTGATTATTTCTGTTCTATAACTATATGCTTTTTTTCCAGCTAAAAGAAAACGGAAAAAATGTTTCTTTGCGCTTGAAACAATAAGAGTGGTTGCGTAGGGGTTTTAGTTTTTAATTTTTGAAAGTGTCTAATTCAACAGCATACTTTATATTGATATAGCTGTAGTTAAATATTTGTACTAATAAATGTTATATGATATTATAAAACATGTATTACCTACTTAATGTAATAATTTAATATATACCTTTTTATACCTTCGAACCTTTTGTTGTACTCGTTCCTGCTTATGATGTTATTATAAATTTATTTAGTTGTATTATTTCAAGGAATATTGATGTCGAAGATGTAGAAAAATTTACATATAAGGTGAAGGCATTACATATTCATTGTGTCTAGGGGTATTTTGAAACGGTGCGACATTTTTGATGATATTTATTCTGAGCCGATGCAGTTTGTGCTAGTCAGAAGGCTATGAAAAGACGATGTGATGGATTTGACGACCCCGGTGGGTGCCCTCAATTCTGGTCTGGAATTCAGTTAGTTCTCTCGTCTTCACAGTCAACGCCCGAATCCTCGATCCGCACAGCTTGTCCGGTGGGTTCTGCAATATTGTGTCAAATGTGAAAGAGCCACTCTTAAAATTTTGCTCGAATGTACGGTACGAACAAATTCCTGTATACATATAATAAATTTATCATTTATTTAGATTGATTTATTAATATAATAAAAATATTACATAATTGTTTTTTGTATGTCCATTAAAAAAATTGATACTTTTTATTAATTTTTTGACATAAGAGGACACTTTTTGAAACAGTGAAAAATTTCAAACCGCGAAAGAAAGTTTCTTTTTTCAAGATTTAGAAGATTAGTTTGTCTTAATTGCATTCAATACTAAAAAAAATATTATATCCAACAGATGCATGTCTTTCTTCACTAATGGGATTGCCGAACTCGCCTACGGCTCGTACTGTCAAATTTTCGTCAAAAGAACTCTTTATGCACTTGTTGCATAAATAACTATTACGTATACATTTAAAAATATTCTAAATCAGTCATGTAAGGGGAGCCACAAAACATTCAAGAGGAGAAGTGCGAACCTAACGGTGAACTCGAGAAACAAGATTTTTGCGTCTGGTTGAGGAACTACTACATTCCCCGCGAAAATTTAAAATTGTACATTGCTTTATACACCCACCAACTATTATTTTTTTCAAATTATTCCATGCATTTAATATTTAATTTCAATGAAAATTAACTTTCATTGAAATTAAATTAAAATTAAATACACTGAATAATTGAAAAAAATACAAAGTAATAAATAAAAAACAGGATTATTTAAAAAAAAAATAATGTATTTCTCCAGAAAAATATAAATAAAACATTCAGTCTTCTTTCAAATAGCATTAATAAATACAACAAAGATATAATCAATACATTTTTAATAAAATTTATGTGAAAGAATTAAACTTAGATCGATGATCGATGTTCAACTTCACGATCTGATGCTTTCCATCAACTCGGAAACCCTAAAACAAGAATTACATAAGTAGTTTAATACAATTCTAATTTCTCACAAAATATGTATTAAAACCATAAAGTGAAAAATTAAAATATAAAACTGGTGTATTTATAAATATAAGCAAATATACTTCAACAGTTCTAGGTTATGTTTGAAAAGTTACAAATATTTACACTTAAATTTCGTTACATTTCAGTAGAACTGGTACGTTCCAATTCCAAATGGATAAAAAAACGAAATAAATACAGGAAAACTATTTTTTAAGTGAAACGAAATGTAATTAAATCCTTAAACTTCTTCTCATACCTAATTGATAGTTGATAAAAAATAAAGTAAGACTAATCTATTACTTTATTAAACTTGGTCTTTTTAAATGCTTTGTATAATACAAAGATGACATTTAATAAAACAATATTTTACTGCAGCTTGACCACCAGTACTTTGTAAAAAAGCATCTACATTGTATTTCTTTTTATCTAGTAATAGGTATAACTCTTTCTCAGTTTTTTAACACCCTTAACTTGGAAATTATATTCGTAGGTATATTAAATAAAAGTGCGTCAAACTGTCTCTGTTTCTATTTCTCTCTCTCGAGAGCAAGAATGTCATGAACATGTTCAAAAAATATACTGCCCGCCATAGAAAAAGCAACATCTACAAAACGAAAATATATTTAGTAATTTGTAGATGATAAACTTTTTGAAAGGTTTAAGTATAATAAACAGGGTGGCCAGTATATAACTGACTGATTTAAATAGGGCGCCATTTTTGATACACGCGTTTTGCGTAGGTGGCGCTGTAGTAGTTGTTTAAAGCACATGTGTAAAATTCATCATGGAACGCTACACGATCTCACAACGCGTCCTTATCTTTTGTGAACAATGTTTCCGGGGCGTTTAATCTCTCGATTTGGCGATGTCATCTGGCCACCAAGGTCACCGTATTTAACGGCTCCAGACTTTTTTCTATGAGGATTTCTAAAAAATACCGTTCATACCAACAAACCAAACAATGTAGAGCAGATGCAGAACAATATTCGGGAAACTATTCAAAATATTCTTCTCGAAACCTACCAAAAAGTGATGGAAAATGTAATTACAAGAGGGCTCAAGTTTGTGCGGCTTCCAGAGGCGGACATTTGTATGATATTATTTTTCATACATAATTTCTTTTAATAAAAGATTAAGATAAAAAAATTGCGTATTTTATTTCATTTTAAAAATATTTTCAAGACAAACCAGTCAGTTATATATTGGCTACCCTGTAGTTAGTTTAATTGCTGTTACAACTTTTGCAACATAATTTTACATAAATTATAAATTCGCGTATACTTTATACGTGTTCCATTTTGGGTCAAAAGTCGATTAGAGTCAAAAGAGATGTGTTGTATTTGCAATTCAAAATTACTATTAAAAAAGTCTATGCCTTGTAGTTTGATAATTTTGGTATGCAATCTCTACAGCTATGCTAACAGAAGCGTTTGAAAATTTTAGAAGTCTTTCTTTTTCTATAGGTATTAATCTCAATGGATCAAAAATGAAGCTACTGTACAGCTTCAGTATTATTTATCTATTTTGAAAAGCTCTTGTGTCAAAAAGTGTTATATTTAAAAAGAACATTAAAAAGGTTCGGTATCAGTTTACTGGACTTGGTTAAAGAGATCAGAGGTCCTTCCTTCCAATCCAAAGAACTGCCCTATTTGTCTTTCAGTTTCTTCTTCGAAACAACCAGATCTTCAAAGATATTCAATAATGTCCAAAATCGGCCTACTAAACTATCTCTTCTGAAGCGCGCTGACATGTTTAGGCAGCTCCATTGCACCACATTCTCATAGGTACTAGAAAGTATGTACATATTTTTATCCTCTTCGTACTTTGACCAGATGTGGTCAATGGTCATCCTCTATAATCTTATTTTACGAACTATCAGACTAAAGACATAAAGTGATATGATGCTATTTCAAATAATAAAGAAGATAAAGTTAATTCAAATATTAAATTTTAATCGAATTGAAGGTTATACAGGGTGTATCAAAATTGTATAACCCATATAAAACTACATCTATAGGTAGAATTGATTTTATTTTGAACTGTTCTGTAACAGCTCAAAATAAAATCAATTTTTTTAACTCATTGTCTAAAGTACATTCCTAAGGAAACTATGTAATCACAGCGACTAATTTAAAAAACAACCAAAATGTAGGTACGTAATTTTTACACCAAAAAATAAATTGTAGGTATACCTATTGAACGCCCGAGTAAATTATTTACTAAACTATCACTTTGGATCAAATCTTATCTGTATGGTAACGTAACCTGCTGAAAGCAGAGAAGTTTTTGGATGTATTAAACTATAAAAGTAGAAAGTCTCTATTTTTGGGAAAAGCATATGCGACTACTTACCCCAATTGGAAGTCTACAGTTTTACATTGTTAAGAAATTACTTAACACATCATCCTTATCGAAAAAAAATCATCCCACATATGGGAATACATATTGATAGATGAGGAAAGAGAGACAATAGCACAATGTCTAAACCAAATTTATGAATTTTAACAAGTACTGGGTTGTGCGCAAGAACTGGTGCTTTCAATAATAATCCGAAGGGTCAGCCCTTTAAGGGTCTAACTAAGGTGTTTTTAGGTAACAATTAAGTAGGTTTTTATATAAAGAACTTTGCAAATGTTCATAATTTTTATTCTAATCAATGACATTTATTAGCAAGAAAATGATTGTAAAGATAAAATCTTTATTTCTAAGTTACAAATTATAAATATGTATGATAAATACGTAAGTATACTTAAAAAGTACCTACATATCCTAGGTTCCTATCCAATATTATCATGATTTCATTATAATTAATTACAAATATAATATTGTTCTTGTACAAACTTAAAAAATATATTTTTTTGTTAAAGTGTCTATTGAATACTGTATATTATACAAAGTTGCTGACACTATCCAAAAATTAATTATCACGTGCTTGAGCTAGACACGAAAATTTCGTATAAATAAACAAGTTAATTTCGTGTATGATTATACCTTTCCAAATGTGGTAAACATATAGTTTCCATGGGACACTAAAATGCCACGAACATACATTAAATGTGGTCAGTATGTCCTCACGCAGTTTCACGTATGACCGAATTTGTCCTACTGCTAAAGCACTTGTGTAACCATTTATCAATACCAGTGTAATTACTGAACCCCAAAAAGTTATTAACTGCCATATTGCACCTGAGAAATTGATGTAGTTCACCCAATTGAGTTACAAACAATCGTTATGATATATGTTGTTTATAATCCGTTTTGGTAGTAATCCTTTAGTACGGAAAATTCATGAAAAAAAAAATTTCTAGAAATACAATTATTAATACCTACATGGTGATCTGGAAGATTAGATTCCTGAGAATTTATACCACTGATAAGTTCGTGCGATATTGTTTTACGAGTATTAAAAAAATGTTAAGGCGTGTCTATACCTATATCTATCTAAATTAATTTGTGTTAACGCAGACATATTTCAGTTTTACGTTTTGTTTGTCAGTCACACCCGTCGGTCAACAATGAATGACCCTACTAGTAAACAAACATCATAACCACGAATTGTGTGTATATGCACGAAATTTTACAGTTCGTAAATCGTCGTCCGGTTTTATTCCGTTCCATAATTTTATAGCTTATAGCTCAATTTTCCTCTAAATCCCAAGGTTATGGTAAAATAATGAACAATCACAATCATAGAGCTGGAAGTTTTAATTGAAGTTACTTCTTTTCTTTCTAGTTTTATCAAGTTATTATTACTTTCTGAACGGTTCGAAGGAAGTAGTTTTATATAGTGTCATAGATAGATAATCTTCTGAATAGGATTCAAAGAAAGTATTAGACTGAAACGGATATATTGAGCGACATCTGAAATTAACATGCTTGATTTTTCGTGAAAAATCTTTAATCTGAGAGAATAACGAGACTATGAAAGAGGAAATAAATCTACAATAGAAAAAAATCTTCACTACTTAGCCATCTAAATTTGTTTCTTATGCTCATTTAGATATTGTACGAATTCTGAATCTAATTATACGATAATATTTTATAACTGAATCCAGAGGACTATTTTGATACATTTTCATGACAGTAGCATGTGGTATTTTTTTGTAAGATCGGTGCCTCTGTTTGACGAAGTTTATAAAATAAAATTTGAAAAGGCTCTTGCTGAGAACAAAATCTGTCTGGATTTGTTATATAGAAAGAGTTTGAATAAATCGGAGTAAAAATTATTCGCGACTGGTTGATTGCAAGTGCCATTAAAATGATGGGCTGCTGTACTCAACTGTAATTGACACATCTCATTGTGCGAGCCACAGATGAGGAAGTCGACGGTAACGGTGCATTGTCTCAACTCCACCACCACCGCTACCGCTGCTACCACCCGCTACCAGGGCTTCTATGCTGCGGAGATAAGCAATTTTCTCGGCTCGTGATTGGGGATTTTCTCATGGGGATAAAAACTCCATCTACAAATGAACAGCCGTGACAAGAGCTATAATTCGTCGTCCGGATGAAAGCGAAAGAAAGACGGAGATTACACCACGGCTGCGGTCATATCTTTGGAGCTCGCGACCACGCACTGGACCAGGCCTACGTGCAGGCATTCGCTGGATTTACGATCTCTACTGGCAATACATCACTAGCTCTCATTTACAGCGGTCGTATGTGTAAGCGCGACATCCGTCCTAATAAAACTCAAGCAAACACCACTGGACATTTTTTTAACAACGGCAATACACATCTCATTCTACCTCAAGGTACACAAACTAATCTTTATACCTACCAAATTAAATCTGTAAACAAGAACTGTATCCCCAGATCTACAAACTTATGGTCTATCTGATGATTGCTGAAGGAAAATTATTTAACCATAAAATCGTTATAAGTATCGTAATTTCCTTTTTCATATGAATGATGCATTTTTCAGATATAGTTAAAGCTTTGCTAAAGTAAAAGTAATAAGAATGCAAGTGAGTTAGATTCTACGTAAATGGTTGAACTCTCATAAAATTTATTATTTTGTAAAAAAAAGTGCAATGACAAAGACATGTATTATACAGGAATGGAGAATTTTTTTACACATTTTTGTAGTAGGAAAGTTCCTTTTAACATGGATCGTAGAATGCTTCGTTTGTGAGCTACAAGGTCTTCAAAATGACTTTTTCAATACATTTTTAGGTATATTTCCAGAACGTTTTAAGATTACATCTACAAATTACATTTCAAGGGTTAATAATTCTTTTATATGTCATCTATGAAATACTGTTTGTGTTCTACGTAATAAGCTACTAGGAAGAAATTCTAGATGAATATCAGTGCGGCAACTTCTGAGCCAACAAATCTACCAAGGATCATACTTTTACAAAAAATGGCAAATATAAGAGGTACTAGTTACAACTTTGAATTTTCACATGTCAAGTAGGTACCTCATGAAGAGCACAACTCTAAACGGTGGACCAAAGCTAAAGATTTATAACACCATAATTAGACCTGCTGCCACATGATGGTTATGTAAATTTTTAATCTTGATCAAACATGTTGAACGCAGTCCGAAAGAAGAAGATTCTAGATTTAATGCAAGACCTTGATAGAGTGAGGTAGGGAACACATATAGTATATGGGTACTGAAGGCATAAAGAAAACGATTGTTACAACATGAGCAGAAAAGAAGAAAAGAAATGTGGACAAGAATAGCCATCAAGCGGAAATCTCCAAAACGGAAAGAAGTTATAGAAGTACTGGGAATCATGAAAGTGAAGAAGTGCAGAAGACAGATGGTAAACTTCAATGGCGACAGCGACAGCTGGTGAAGCAGTTTAAAATCCACCAAAAATGATAATGTTGAAAAAGAGAAAAATGTTAATTGGTGATGAGATTGTCTGATTGTCTGACAAGTGTATATCGCTCATCTATTTTCTCTGTCTCTCATTTGTTTGTTCATTACTGAATATAGCGCTCTCTTGAGAATGAGAGAGAGGGAAAATGTGACGCCTCCTAAAGGACCTAAAGGGTGCCAGTTTGCACAGTTTCTTAATGAGTTATTCTTAAGATATCAATGATTATGAAGATATTAATATTATGATAATCTCAATAAACTAAAAAATGCAGAATTCTTATGTGATAATATATTGCAAAGCTATTTACTTTTATTAAACGTTAGAGTTGAGATGAACCTTTGAATTTTTGAACTGCTTCGATGTTATTTATTTTATGTGACTTTTTTCACTTTACAACTCCTACTTTTTAACGTAACTCTATATTCTTGTTTGTTTCTATATTTTTAATATAAAACAATATTTACTTTCTAATGTAAGAAAAAATAATCCAATTCATGGTAACACATACTCTGGGGAAATTCTGTAGTAACCCAAGCGTGAAAATATTGTCAAACAGTAAAGGAATAATAAAAATACGAAAAAAGTGCTTGTTAAATAATATATAAGGCAATAGTAGATCAATTGTTAAAACAAACATAGCTGACCGCCGGTTATTGCGGGCTTGTAAATCCAAACTAACCGATAGTAAGTGCTGGGGCGTGGACCCAGAGCTACACTCCATCACAGGGTGCCTCTGGGACGACGATACACACTGCTCTTTACTGCTCTTACATACAAGCTTGGACGCGAAGCGCCCTTTCCCTTTATTTTCAAAACTCTTATTCTATGTTGGTTTATGTGAGTTTACGTAAATTATAGCTGTTCATGGACTGACAGTTCCAGTTTGTTCATACAGCCCACTCCCGAAGAATTAGATTGATTGCCTTAAGTTTTACCAGCACGTTACTATTCAGATTAAAAACAAAATAAAATATTTCTCTTATAATTAAGATTTATAGGTCCAAATGGAAGCCTTGTACGTATTAGGTATACAAAAATTGAAAGGTCGATGATTCAAAGAGTGTCCCAAGTTTAACAAATCGGAATTTTTTGATAGTCAGTCGTTGGTAGACCTAATTTTTTGAATAAAAGAATAAAAGGAAAGACTATTAAAGCTCGAGTACTTAAATTTGGAACACCATGTATAAATGGTAACCATTCCATGAAGAATTATGCAAAATAGTACCTACATTGATTTTAAAGAGAAAAAAAAAGTCATAAATTTGACTTTGACAATCCAAAACAGAATAAGGTTGTATGAATGGTCCGGACAATCTGAAACTTACATTTTCTATAGATGTCCGAATGTACAGTGACCTTGGTCAGCATCACTTCATAAGGTCAGTTTCATTTTACGTCCTTGTGGAGGAAGAGTCATTGAACTCTAACAGCTCTAACAGTACCTTAAAAATATGTTTGGGACTCAAACTGGACCAGGATCATAAAAGCGTATGCAATTTTAGTTGTTGATATCGATAGTTAACTTTAACTATAAATTTATTTTGATATACCATTGTCCTAATAATGGTATCTAAAAAATGGACTATCTATTGGAAAATTGGGCCTAAGAGCCGTTTGACACGACACTAATTTTAGTACTAAATTTAATACTAATTATGCGCGCTCAGATTTAATAAACTTGTTACAATAAATTAGAGCATGTTCTATTTTTTTGTATACAATCTGACTAAATGTGCGTAAATGCGGTGCACTAGTGTACAATGCTGTACAGAAGAAATTGAATTTAGACCTATTGTTTATTATTAATTTTTCAACTAAATCTGCGCGCGCATCACTTGTATGAAATTTAGTACTAATTATGCGCGCGCAGATTAAGTAAACTTGTTACAATAAATTAGAGCATGTTCTATTTTTTTGTATACAATCTGACTAAATGTGCGTAAATTCGGTGCAGTAGTGTACAATGCTGTACAGAAGAAATTGAATTTAGACCTATTGATTATTATTAATTTTTCAACTAAATCTGCGCGCGCATCACTTGTATGAAATTTAGTACTAAAATTAGCCTCGTGTCAAACGGCTCTAAGAGTAAGGTGTCGATTATATCAAACTTAATTACTTACGCTAAAAAAATAAAAAATAGAAACAAACAAATTTTGTTAAAATTATGAAATATGCATAAAAACCTATATGATTCACTCTAGAGACGCGCATATTGCATATAAATTGGAGTTTCATCAGTAAAATTACAAATTGTACATTCTTGACATATGTAGGTATTAGAGTTTTGATTCAAACGTAACAATCGCACATTAGCACATATATAAATGCAGATAGAGGTTAGAGGTCGACAAATTTAACGAGCGCTAAACACAGAATGCATTTTGGTGGTGCATTGAATGTGCCCTCATTACCGTGCCCATTTCAGCAACTGTTTTGTGAGTTATGTAGGGAGTGTTTGGTTGTAATAACCATGGAAATTTAATAGCAGTACAATTCTGCAATCTACACTGGGTACAAAAACGGCAAAACGAATGATCATTTTATGCCGTCCATTCATAACTGTCACTTGTTCTATTTTAACAGGTTGTATGTTTCTCCGATTGCATTGTGAATGTGTGTGCCATAAAGCGATTTAATAATCGACTGATTTGTTGTTTGTCCCCTTCATCATTGCGTCGCTTGTTTTGCACGATCCATTGTTACCGTCCTATCAATGCCACTGATTTTTTACAGTTTTACCAATGTTCGTGATAAAATGCATCTTCACGTTTCATATCTCAATGTTATTCATTTTAAACATAAAGTCTTGTTTATTTATTTTTTATAGTTTTTTGGAATGCAACATTTTTAAGTACTTAATAAACATAGGCGTCGGTTCCAAAATTTCTAAGGAACTGGGTGAAAGTTAAACTGCAGAATAATAGTCCTATAAGGTTCTAAATATATTAAAATTTTAAGAATTTGCATAAGTTCATTTCATGGTGGAAAGTTCAATTTGCTGAATTGCTTTATGTAGTCATATCATAAAGTATGCTTAAGGTAAAAGCGCCACAGATAAACTTCTTTCAAAGTTCAGAATAACACGATTGTTTTCCACTTTATTATGACAGCCTTTTTAAAACACAGGCTGGTTTTTTGTTTTACGAATTAACGAGTAACTGCAGTTTTTATGTAGATGGTCGACTACCAAGTTTCAATATAATATAGTATCATCATCTTTCAGAGAGGGTAAAAAATTCGATTCTATTATAAACTATTAGCTATCGTATTCTCTCAGTTATATTCTGTATAGGAAAATTAGTAGAGTGTTTAAGAGTGAACGAAATCAGAAAAGAGAGTAAACAAAAGGAAGATTTAACGGAGCGCCAGTTCCGTACCGGAGAGTCAGATCCGCAGTAGCGGTAAATTGATGTCGGTATACCGCAAAATAAAAAAAACGTTTACAACTTTCAGACTCGTTGGATTATAACCTTATAGATGTACGAAACGCCTTCAATTAGGGTTCGTGGTAACTATAGATGAACTCAACTAGAGAAACTTATCTCAGCCATTTATTAAAGTAATACAGAGGTACCAAAAACATAGTGAATACTGAAGCAAATACCTAAATGAAGATGATAGTAGTGGACTCGATTCTCGGGCTGTTCCACTGTGGAACATCTAGATGACGAGATACTGAAATTGAAGACGCCTACAGGGAAAAATCTAAAAGCGTATACCGACAAGCGGAGGGAGATCCCAGAAAGACATTTACACCTATTGCTGCGTCAATCTGGGGACACACTGTATAGTCCCTTGATTTGATAGTTTTGCCTTATAAAAGCTTTCGACCTTGACGCCGCCATATTTTCCCACCGATAGATCCTAGGATAAAAATAACTATTGTGAATTTTTAGAGAGTCGATAATGACCTACAGTGGCTGAATTTTCATTAAGTTTCCTACTCGACCTTTTGTAATTCAAGCCTTTATTTTCGTATTCATTGACTGGACTAGTCTGAGGTGGTTCTACTCATAGCATGAAAAAGGGAAGTATTTTTTCATATGCAACGAGTTGAGCTGAAACCACAAAAAGATCTCCGCTACCTAGAATGATACTCCTTGATCTACGATTCAGCTTCGGACGACATACTGACTTACAGAAGGCAGAAGATAACAACAGCAGCTAAACGTTGAGTACCATACGGTGTGGTGAAGTTTATATTCATGTATGGTGCTCAGACTTGAACAGAAAGTGAATATGAGAGTTACAGACTCAAACTCGAATAAATCCCAAAAAAAATCGCAATAGAAATCATATTTTAGAGGCACTGCCATTACTGACCTTAAATTTGAGGAACAAAAACCTGGAAAAATGAAGATATATGCCAGATAAAGTGAGTGATTGCACAGGCTCATACTTAATGTAGATGGGAAGAAGATTTGGAGAGTGCGAATATCATAATATAGTCTTTAACAGGCCAAGATTGTTCCAAAAAATACCTAGCAAGAATTGCCAAGGCGAATTCAGGAGATGCATATACTGAAAGAAACATTTTTTTAAGAAAACAGGTAATAATTAGCTATTAAGACGGTATTATATCCAGAAAAAGAGATAGGACACTACCCTTCGACCACCTGACGTGTCTCTGCAAGGTTTCCCTTCATCCGACAAAAAGTTGATGATGCAGATTTTGCAGCGTTATTGTTTAGTTTAGTTTAGTGGAAAATCCTGAGAGTATGTAGATGGCGGGAGGTTGCGAAGGACAGAACGGAATAGGGACAACTATTGGAGCAGGCCAAGATCCACGTAGCATTGTCGCGCCTATAGTGATGATGATGACTGTTTAGTTTATTGAAATTGTGTGACTTTCCACATTCCAATCCAAAATATAAACTGAAAGCCACGTAAGTGCAAAATTTGGCTCTGGACTAGTTGTTTTAATTGTTTCTTACAGATCCATTTACAGTCTGTTTATAGTGAATCTTGCCATTGTTTCAAATTTATTCTTTCCAATGCTAGTTCTTTGTTATATTAAACGTCTTTTTAATGAAGCGGACTATTTACAATGGACTGTTGTGATTCACAGCTAACTGCGTTCCTACATTCGTTATACTTAGATACATTGTATAAAATAAAATTAAAGGAAATGAATATAATTTTGCTTTTATTCGAATATATCCCTAATTGCCTACTCAAAGTTTAGGCTAAACCTTTGTTGTTCACTGAAGTAAAAATTGTAATTTCTTTTATGAATTCACCCTTTACTACAATATTTCATTACTAGATCAACTTCTAGAGAGGTACTCATGTTTGAAAACATATTCCTTTAAAATATATTCTAGCATTTTTGTCAAAATTTATATATTAACTCTTTGGTTTTTTTCCTTGATTAGTTTCTTTTTCTTTATATTATTCTTGATGAATGTATCTGCAGACTAAATACTACCCCTAATTTGGAAAAAGTTAAAAATAAATATTCCAATTATGTTTATGTTATAATAGTTCAGGATTCACGGTTGAATAATTTATATATAAAATTGAAAATTATGTGCAAAAAATCTTGTACAATAGAAAGTTATAAAAATATTTTGTGGGTTAAGGGTGGGATTGTACGTCCTGCTGTTATGTTTTCCTGGGGAAGGATATTAGTTTAGATGTTGCGTGGGGTCGTATAAATCAGACTCCACTTTCATAGTATCAATTATTCACGATCCCATCTGTCAGAGATATGTAGGTACCTACTACGAGTACAATGTGGCAATAAGGATACAATAAGAGGAACGAGCAGTTTGTTCTATTTTACTGCAAACAAATGTACATAGACTTAAGCCCCCTCTAATTCACTGAATAATTTCTACATTTGCGAAATTGTATAATTCGATTTAGTTGTTGTCAAAGGGGATATAGAATACTGGAAAAAACTAATCATCAATATGTTTTTCATGGTAGGCGCAAACATTAATACAATGTGTACTTATATACCATTACAAATCATAGAATTTTTAACATTAAAACTATTTTACATTGTAGTGAAAAATTGGTGAAAATTTTAAATAAAGTGCAAGAGGTTTTTGCAATTTGTAACCGTTAATTAAGACAAAATTTGGTTAAATTGATTAAAATAATATTTAATTAAATTAAAAAGAGTTAGTAAATTATTAAGGAGTATACGGTCTTAAATTCAGTTTTCAGTCCTTTAAGTTGACTCAAAATCACCTCTTAGAAACTCTAAAAATTGTGAAAAATAATCTATACTCCTACTCCTAAAAATTTAGAGTCATTCTGTCTTGATCCATTTGGGTGAGTTAATTAGGCCAAAAATTCAGATCAAATAAATGGACCTTTTAATAAATCTCATTTATATTTATTCCTGAAAACACTTCAACAGATTTAGATGGGATTCATTGCTTCTGATTTATGATTCTTTATAACTTGTTCCACTCGACATGTTTATGTTACCTCCACTTATGTTGATTCGAATCGGTGACAGAAAAATATTTACATCCTTCGCACGTTAGGTATATCATCTCCAGAATCTGCCGAGGTCCTGTTAACGCAATACCCTGTGCAGTCAATTAAATTTGGTATGTTGAAGAATAACGCTGTATTCTCCATTACTTTTCTTATTGAGTTTATACCTATTATTAGGAAACTAAATGACTAGTTCTATTAACGAGCTTTAAATTCATACGAGTAATTAACTATTCTCAGATTAATTTCAATTTTACGGACTCCTATTGGTCAATCTCTAATCTGTATTAAATGTCTTCTCATCAGAACGACAATTTTATTTTAGGTGCTCGTTTTCTACACTGAAAATCTAAGATAAATCAAGATATCTACGAAACGTCAAGGATAAATGGATTAACACCATAGTCCATTTTTTAGATACCATTTTTAAGACGATGGTAACAAAATAAATTTATAGTTAAGGTTAACTATCAATATCAACAACTAAAATTTATGGACCTGGCCCAGTTTGAGCCCCAAACATAATTTTAAAGTACAAAACTCGCTGTTAGAGTTCGATGACTCATCCTCCACAAGGACGTAAAATGAAACTGACCTTATGAAGTGATGCTGACCAAGGTCACTGTACATTCGGATATCTATAGAATTAAACCTTTTCACTTTTGCATAGTCTATTTTAAAGGAATTGAAGAGAAGAGAAGAAACTTGACATATTGAAGAGCTACCACATGCTTAAATGAAACCCTAGTTTACACTCAAAACGCAAGTCGCAAAGTACAACTAGCTCAAGCCTGAATCTTTTCTTAGAAAACACTTAAAAGTTATGAAGAAACATAAAAGAGGTGAACTTTTCAAAAGTTATCAAATTTACAAACCAATAAATCTCCTGAAAAATTGCTTACATTAAAACGAAAAAGAGGCTAAATTAGCCTCAAAAGATTGCAAAGCACCTGTGATCTATTCGCTGTTGGAAACCAAAACAATAACTTGAACCTTAAAGCGACGAAAAAGGAAAACAAACAAAAAGATATCTCTACAATAAATTGGAAACGAGAGATTGGGAACCAGTTTTGGTAATTCTATCTATAGAATATTTAAATCCGTAGTGTAAATTATTGTAAAATTGCTTTGTCCCACACAACCCCCAGTTTGAAGTTACCACCATCTAATCAGAATTTGATTTATCTAATCAACAGTACACTAAACATTGAACATCCACATAATCGAATACTGGAAAATGTCAATTTCTTATTGAAATGAAACGACGCGCATAAATTCTCGATGCACAACATAAACTTTTCATTGAATCGCATTGTTGTGTCATTGTACGGAAGGGGTGTTAAGACCGCAGTCACTGTGAGGGTGCAAGAAATGATAAACACTCCACAGTTGTTGATCTGAGGGCGAGTTATCCAGGCGTGACGTTGCCAGATGCACATACACCTTATATTACACCCAGCATGGACCATTACAATTAATTATTGTGCTTTGACTTGTGTTTAAACGTGATTTATTGCTAAACCCTTTTACGTCAACACGCAGAGCTTAAAGTTTTGAACCCCAAATTTTGGGAAAGTCAACTAACTATTCATTTCAATAATATTAAAATAATATTATCAAAGAGAAAATTTAGAACTTAATTGAATTATCTTGAAGTCTTTAGAAATAATTTTTAAACGTATTTAAAAAAGGTAAGATAATAATATGATTCGTTTAGTAAATCGTCATGAATTTATCATTACAATGTAATAAGTTTCATTAAAATTTTGGAAATTTTGTTGTAAACAAAATTAGCCCCTGCACTGATTGAAGTTTGGGTCAGGATCTTGTTTAATATTAACAACTTTGAACCCACATTATGTAAGTGGTATAACTAACTTAGTTGTTCAACATGAAATCCAATTATTTCAATCCGTTTGATATCCCAGGTTCGCATGCCGGTCTACCAAGACTTCGTGTCCATTACTAGCGGTCTACCATACCAAAGACGCAAAACGTCTGTTAAATTAGTTAAAGTTTAATTTTAACTTCACCGCTGCTATAGCAAAGTTCAATATTTCAGAAGAAACATTTTATTTTAGAATGTTCATAGATGAGCATAACCATTGAATTTTTGAATGGTCTATTCAATTGGGGTAAAATTCAAAAAAATGGTTTCGTGCATGTGTTAAACAATAAACAAGTGAAGTAAATCAGACCATACGGTAACTGAAGTAGCGACACTGATACAGTACCAATCTGGCCACATTTTTACCAATCGCGCGACCCTTTTGTAAACATCTGCGACAGGTTTTTTAAGAGGAGCACAGTGATGGCCCAATAATTCATCAAACAATGCAGCTAATCACATCCATCCAGGATCATTATCCTGGCTGAGCGGAGAACTGGTGTAGTGCCTGCCACTTAGTTATGTTGGTTATTTGATACCGCGCACCCCGCATAAATAATTAGAATGATAATAGCTGAATAAAAAGACTATACCAAACAAGCAGTGGGAAATCTCCCCTAAACACCGGACACTCTCAACTGTCAAAGGGAGGCTGATAAATCTGTTGTGGTGGTAGCCAACTCCAACAACTCTCTAAGAGACTGGCAGGTTGCAAACGAAATGTGGGGTGAGGTTTGTGAATACGTAAAAACACTACCGGAGATCTGATGTAAAATGCTTGTGTAGTACGGGCTATGGAGGGGTGAGCACACACTGACCGAATGGGGGGATGTGGAGTGACATATGGCTATTATTACACGCATGATATTTTAAGCTATTTTTTATTTTACTTAGAAAAAAACATTTTATTTTTATTTAAAAATCGTTTATTTAGTAGTAAATGGACTGGACCTATTTACATTTCTATCCCATTCTAAAATAAATGACCTGCACTAAAATGAAGAAGTTCTTAGTAAAGTGATAATTTCGGCTCAAGAAAGAACAAGAAACATCAAATTTCTGTGTTTACTTCTGAGAACTTATTTTCGAAAACCGGGAATGTGATTGATCTTCGGTTTGCAACACTTATCACCACCGAATTTCAAAGAGGTATTTTCATACTGTTGGATTTCAGATAGGTACGATGACATTTTACTAAAACTTACTATTAATTTAGAGTTGTATGAATGTCAAGATGGGCATCTATGAGAGTTGTGAGAGACATAGAGCATACACTAAGATATGAGAGAGTGAACCACTACAGGCGAAAAACGAAGGTTTATCAGTTCTTATTAATAATATAATTCTTTGTCCTGTTACAATGATCAAAAACTAACTAAAATTTTTAACAATTTTTGGACTTTCTTATATCAAATAAAAAAATTATTTTAGTCCAGCTATATTAGACCAATTTAATAAGGTGAACAGGGTGCTGTTACTGCAGTCTAATTATAAAAGTTTTGGTAACTATTATAGTGTGTAAAATGGACGACGATACGGACGTTTTTGATGATGGTCCTGCGGAAATCGAGAAAGGTTTCTTCAAGTGCTGCAAAACCAGGCAAGTTAGTACACTGGTATGCGTTAATTGTGGTGCTGCTTACCATAGAGGATGTCTAAATAGCAAGAATAAAATTGTAGTAATTGATGATACCAGGATAAATTGTTGTCAACGAAGCTACCTAACCTCAACATCAAAGGAAGATTTTCCCAAAACAAGTGAGTACGCTAGCAAAATAGTCCTAGAGAATCAACTTTTAAAGAAACTACTTAAGGAGATGGAGGACAAAAACTTAATACTCCAAGAAAATAACAATTTATTGCGACAAAAAATCCAATACATCGAGAGAGGTACAGTTTCCGCTTAAAACACAATAAACACCACAGATAATAATAAAAATATAGATACGTATGCTAGTGTTACGAATTGTAATTAACAACCATCAATCCAATCCAAACCGTACTTTACGCACACGGAGTTTTTCTGGAGCAGAACTCGGATCAAAAATCGCAAGGTCAAGGAAGGGAGAAAGAAAATACAAACACGAATAATCAAGAAAAAGAAGCAAATCCAGTAAACGTACAAACTCGCAGGAAAAATCTGAGAAATCGACCAAAAAACATTGGTACCAATCCAATAAATGCAGAGGAAGCAAAAAATGGTTTTTCCGGAATAGAAAAGAGAGTGTTTCTCTACATTTACAGGTGTAGAAACCATGTAAACAAGGACATGATCATAAATCACATAAAACAAAAGCCTAATTTTACCCAATCAAAAATCCAAGTAAAGGACATTACAACCGAAACTAGTAAAACCAAATGCTTTGTGCTTGCGGCACCTTTCAATCACAAGGACGAGCTCTACGAGTCTTCATTCTGGCCCGCGGGAGTAGGTGTAGCAAGATTTGATTTTAGGAAGTACACAGAGATTAACCCAGCTTCTGACGCATCTTTTTTTTAGATACGGTGTCACCCAAGAAGATCAATAAAAACATACACACAAGGGAAATACAGAAAAATAATAACAACATATTTATTTATCATCAAAATATCCAAAGTATCAGAAGTAAAATACTACTACTTGAAGAATTCCTGAATACACTAGAATCATTACCAGTTGTGCTCTGCATTAATGAGCATTGGCTGAATCCAGGCGAGGAATCCTCCATCAAAATTCCAAATTATGAAATGGCTTCCATATATACCAGATCTGAAAAAACATGGAGGAACCTGCATTTTCCTGAAAGAAAATATAAATTATATTGACATGGAAGACATAAGACAAAAAAGTAAATCACAAGACCTAGAGTGCGCCGCAATTCGCATACCTATGATGAAGTTAATTGTTATTTCAATATATCGAGCACCACAAGCTAATCTGGAAGTTTTCTACACAATATTAGAAGAAATATTAGAACTAACTCATATTTTCGCTTTAACACATGAAATTATAGTTGCAGGAGATTTTAACATAAACCTCAATTTGGTAAACACTCATACGCACAAATTTGTCGATTTAATGAATTCATATAACCTGGAACAAAAGGTTTTCGAAAACACACGAATGCAGAACGGCAACGGCACTTTAATTGACAACATTTTTACAAATAATCCACAATCCACAGCACAGGTTAACTCTAGTGCTCTGTCAGATCATATGGGGGTGTTGATGACACTTCAAAGGTCAAACGAAAAACCCGATACAACGCACATAAGGAGACGGATATTTTCAAAACCAAAAATGGAAGAATTTCGACAAAGAATGCGGGAGCAGGATTGGAATGCTGTGTACAGAGAAGACAAAGTAAATACAGCTTATAACAATTTTGAAAAAATAATCACATCATACATAGAACAAATATTTCCACTGCGAAAAATTAATAACATGCGCAGACGAAACAACTGGATAACGAAGGGAATAAGAATATCATGCAAAACTAAAAGAGAATTGTATTCGAAAATGAATAGTGGAGAAATCTCTAGAAATACGTACAAAAACTATGAAACCATTTTGAAAAAAGTCATAGTGGTAGCAAAGAAACAACAAAATGAAAGAAGCATTGAGAACTCAAAAAATAAAACAAAAAGGGTTTTGGACATTGTAAAAGAACAAACCACAAATACGAAAAAGAAAAATACAACACCTGTAATATTGAAAGAAGCTTTAAACAAAAAACAAACACTTAACGAGATCAACAGTTTTTTTATTAACGTTTGTCCCGAACTAGACACACACACTATTGACTATTCAAAAATTAATATGGTTTCAAAAAGTATGTACATTGAGGAAACAACTGAATTAGAGGTATTAAATATCATGATGAACCTAAAAAATACGAAAAGCACTGGACACGATGAAGTACCAACAAAACTTATAAAATATGTTGCCGATTTGATTGCCAATCCTATTGTGTACTTGGTGAATCAAACCATTAACACAGCAAGTTTCCCAGGCAGGCTTAAAATGACAGAAGTAGCGGTAATATACAAGAAGGTGGTTGGAGCTTTCTTAGATTTAAGAAAGGCATTTGATTCCATCAAAACTGAAATTCTGCTGGAAAAGCTCTACCGCTATGGAATTAGAGGGTCGCCATTGAAACTTATAAAATCTTACTTGGAAGGAAGAAGACAGTGTACTGCCTATTATGACCAAACAACGGGAACCAAAATCAAATCAAATTTCTTGGAAGTCAAGCGAGGAGTTCCTCAAGGCTCTATAATGGGACCTCTTCTGTTCATCATATACACCAACGATATGCCAAAATGGGTAAACTACTTCTCGGTATTGTATGCGGATGATGCTTCTTTGATTATGAAAGAGAGTGACTGAAAATCCCTACAGAACAACACGGCAAAAACTTTCCAGGAATTAGAGGAATGGTATAAATCAAACAATTTAATCCTCAATGTAAATAAAACAACACTCGTAAAATTCTCACCTGTTGCAAGGAAAGATGAAGACATGCGAATGCAAGTGTCAGAAGTACAGCAAATCAAGTGTAGCTATTCAACTAATTTCTTGGGAATTCAAATGGATGCAAGACTGGATTGGAAGGAACACATAGACCAACTAGCAAAAAAGATGAGTAGAACTGCATATGCACTCAAAACTATACATTACCTAGTTTCCAGAAAAGCGGCACTAACAGCCTACTACGCCTATCAAGAGTCCCTTCTTAGATATGGTATTATATTCTGGGGAGACTCTGTAGATATGTCAAAAATATTTGCTGCACAAAAGAGAAGTATTAGAAACATATTTAACCTAAAACGAACAGATAGCTGTAAACCATACTTCAAGATTAATAATTTACTCACCGTATACTCCCTATATGTCTTGGAGGCTATTTTTTTTTTCAAGCAAAATCCTGAACTATTTGTACAGTATGAACAAACCCATACTTATCCCACGAGACAGTATGCAGATTTACTTCCACCATCAACAACCTTGACAAGAATACAACGCAATGCTGAAACGAAAATTATAAAAATCCACAACAAGATTCCAATACAAATTAGATTACTTCCACTATACCATCTTAAGAAAAGGATGAAATTTTTCCTGATCCAGAATCCATTGTATAGCACGGATGAATTTTTCAAAATGGATCTACAACAGATGTGAATCAATGGTCATTTTCTTGTATGAATATTTATTGTTATTTGTCTTTTTATGAAATGATTAATGTTATATGTTTTTAACTAGTTAAATGTTATTTCGTACTTACTTGCCAGCGAATATTTTTAATGCTTGTCTGTGCATGTTTTGTGATTTTTTTATTTGATACGTTCTGCGCTTTTTGGCTATGCATTGTATTGTTTTTTGGAACTAATAAATTGATATTCTATTCTATTCTATTCTATTCTATTCTTATTGTTTTTCTTGATCTTGTCTTACATTTTTAATATTCGTGGTGGTTTAAGTGACAATTTATGATTTTAAAATTAGTCTGACTACAAAATTTTGTAGAGATTTTGCCCACTATTGCAACAACATGCAACCAAAATAGCGTTAAATTCGGGATGTTAACTAGTTCTCTTGGTGCGGATCAAAAGAAAGTTGCGCGTTCGCTGAAATTTGACAATAAACAGTTGTACAAGACATACAATATAATAGCAACAAATACCCGAAAAATCGCGCGTTTTTCACAATTTCAATCCCGAAAATCTTCGCAACCAGACCTGATAGAGCAGTTTCCTCTACATTTTCGTTTTCAACGGAAAAAATCCCATCGAAACCATCCCATGCGACCCTGAAGACTAAAATGGTGTGTATACTGTGTAATTAGTGATGCCATGCTTAAAGTGAACGTGACATAATATTACATTTTTGAACGTCAATTTAAGAGCAGATAAGTTCTAGTAAAAAGTATTAAACAATAATAGAAGTATATATCTTTCAATATGGTAGTGACACCTAAGACTGTAAATTAGTGTGAATATCTAAAACTCGGTTTACCTTTAATTAAAAAATCCATTAATATAAATTTACTTTTGGCGTAACATTCATTCTAATTTTTTTCATTATGCGACTTTTTTTATATATCAACATCAAACTTGGGAGCTATATTTTTCCAAAAAATTAAGAGCTGTGAATTAGGTATTAATAAAGCCCATTCCATTTGCATATAGGGGTCCCTATACGGCAGCACATCGCAATAAGGAGACTGGCCGCGGTAATGGATCCATTAAGCCAGCAGGCCAGTCCTCCGTTAGTCTGATATGATTACATTCGGGAGATGCAGGTTTATATGGCCCTCGAGCGACTGACTGAGGTTGAATTCGTCGCTACGGGTCACCAGGTGACGATTTGTCACATCTCCAAGGCGGCAAACAAGCTAACGCCATTTCATGGACATTCACTAGAGAATTAAGCAAACCCAACCATTGTCATTGGTGATTTTAACTACGCAAGATTTCTCCACACAAAGTTGCCAACGAAATTACCCACAATTAACAACTTTCAAAACATCATCTTATATACACTGTTATATGCCAGAATTTTGTTTATTGATGGTAATAATTTTATTATAATGCCATAATTATTAATAAACATGTCAGTTTATAAACTAGGCGTATAATCCGTTTCTACAATTCATAGAATTCATGAGAAAACGCAGATGAACATAAATGAAAAATTATATTTACTAAAACTTCAAATTTTTCGCACATTTTATAAGAAAGTAGTATACCCACCAAAATCCTTTCAAATACAATTTTAGTTTTGAATATGGTTAGGGTAACAACTGATGTTATCTTCGATTAATATACACAAAATGCACAACTGTTCATCCCTTATTGATGTACCCAACATAATAGAATTATAGAATCTATATGCACAATCTCCCTGTTTAACCCTCATTATCAATGAATTAACATCAGCCGTCATTGTTTCGGGGGTTAGAACTGACCATCTGACATTAAACCTCCTTTTTGGTACTCCATTCAGTATCAACTAGGTAATGCATTACATATATCTCTGTCAAATTATGAAGCTATCAATCATTTCGAACTTGCAAGGATTTTGTGCGCTTATTAAAACTTGAGACCATCGGTCAATTATGCTTGTTTGCCGTAATTTAGCCGTCTTTAAAAATTTACCACGTAACAAATATTTTTGGAATGTGTTATATATCTCTTAAATCTAATGCATCATCATTTCTTTTTTCTGTTTGGAAACTTTTTATACACAGATATTGAATTAGTGCCTGTGGATACTGTATATTGCTGGCAATATTGATAGCAGACCATTAAAGTAATAGTTAAACTGACCTTTGAGTAATATAATTTATTTTCTAATGTAGGTATAACCATAAATAAGGTCTCAATTGGCAAATGTACGTCACGTTCGACAGGAGGACAGTAGCCGTAATTTGTCTACAGGGATTTCACTACACGCAACAGTAATAATTATTTAGCATTATATACGTTTGATATAATCGTATTTATTCCTATCTATGGGTAAACTATGTATTTATGCTGCATTGTGATACTATATAAACGAATTACAAGTCATTCTAGCAATATGGGTTTTAGTGTCTAGCCTATTTCATTGTTTTCATAAAACTTTCTTGGTGGCAATTTCATTGCACGTGCATTTGTATTAAATAATAAATTACTGTAAGTGCACTTGGCCAATTTTATTAGATATATCTATCATGATTTATACTATTCAAATATATGATGGGTTTCTAATTTTCTCCGATTTAAGGAATTGTAAATGTTAAGAGGAAAATTATTATAGTAAACAACTTTATAATATTTTTACTTACCAGCTAATTTGAGTTATTCTTATTAGGTTAACAATAATTTCTATGAATATAAACTAATTAATCCTAGATTGAAATACAGAGCTTTAAAATGAAAAAAAAACATATCGATTGGCCTTGTCGTCATCTTAATTATTTATAATTATTATCACTGCATACTCATAACTAAGTTATCAAGGTTTTTTTTGGGGTTCTGCCAACCATACTTCCTGAAGGTGAACAGCTATCAGTAGTATGTCTGAAAATGAACTACACAGTTGAATTTAAATCGGGTGGTTAAGCAGGCTACAACAGTACCTCTTCGATACTAAAAAAAATCTTTATGGAAGGCAACCAAGCCAATGAAACAAACTCAGCTCGAATATAGGACTGTTTTAAATGACACGAATTCACTAATTAATTAACTTTTCGCTAATCTAAACACGTGAATTGAGACTTATTCAGATGATCTGAAGAAGCTTACGTCGACGAGAGAAACTATCAGCATAATTAATTACTTTATTACATTTAAAACAATACAGTATTCTGGCTATTTTAGCTTAATTTCGATCGAAGAATGAAATATTGCAATATAAAAGTTACTATATAAAATAATGTTATCTTTAGACAATGCTACTGTCCTGATGAATGAAAATCCGCGCCAGATCCTAAACCTGGTTGCCCCCGGACGAAGTTAAATCACACCAACCATCAGTCTTCTTCTCATCAGTTCAAAGCAAAAAGCAAACCTACACTGCTGAGCAATAATCTAACACGAAATCAGCAATTTGGGTTTGGACTCCAGCACGCTAAGATAGAACAGTAGATACACAGAGTAGTTGCAAAAGCAAGTAATAATTTAGAATACAAAAATACTTCTTGCCTGCGTTTCTATAGACACATCATGGGCATGATAGCGAACTGGTCTTGAAAATTCTGAACAAGCTTCTAGTGCATTTAAATAAGACGAAAAAAAGGCCGAACTCCGGAATGAAAGGTAATAAGCTGAAAATTTGCATAGACCTTCGTTTTAACATTCTGAACACTCCCTCAAAAGTCACATACAGGGTGTATCAGTTTTAATCGAGCAAACTTTAATGGTACATTCTCCTGGTCGTCCTGAATCGGAAAAATGTATATTATATACCTCTATCTCGATTCCTAAAAAAGATACAGGGTGTTGAAGTTTACAAGAAACAATTATTTGTTTGCAATAACTTCCATAAAAAAGCTTGGATTCAAACAAAA
This sequence comes from Pediacus dermestoides, assembly GCA_963942485.1. Taxonomy (NCBI): domain Eukaryota; kingdom Metazoa; phylum Arthropoda; class Insecta; order Coleoptera; family Cucujidae; genus Pediacus; species Pediacus dermestoides. The sequence continues at coordinate 9,587,760 of OZ012627.1, forward strand.
TTTTGCATGCCTGTCTTCCTCCCTAAGGACAATTTTATGAAGATATTTTCGATTTTGGGGGGCACCAGTGGTGTGCAATTCGGTCACATCTCAATTATTTCAAAGAAAAAAGTATGCCACTGTAATTTTAAAAAAATATTTTTTATCTATCGAATTCCTTGTTCAATTTGGAGTGAAATTTGCTTTTACAGAACAAAAATTGAAGTTTTAGTTCCAGAGATAATTAATTTTTGCTAATTTGAAATTACCTACTAAAAAATCCGGGAATGATGCTAGATGCTGTTAATTCATTAGTTCGTCGTTGTCAGAAATGCATCGGGGCTGGCAGGTTGCATTTTGAACAGTTGCTGTAATTTTATAATAATTTTTTGTTATTTTTTGTTTTTTAATAAATTTCTTATTTGATTTGTGACTAATTTCAAGTTGGCACGTCTTTCGAAAAAACTAATTGTCTCTGGAACTAAAGCTTCAATTTTTGCTCTGTAAAAGCAAAGTTTACTCCAAATTGAACAAGGAATTCAATAGATAAAAAAATATATCTTAAAAATTACGTGGCATGCTTTTTTCTTTGAAATGATTGAGATGTGGCCGAATTACACGCCACTGGTACCCCCCAAAATCGAAAATATCTTCATAAAATTGTCCTTAGGGAGGAGGGCAGGCATTTTGTTTGAATCCAAACTTTTTTATAGAAGTTATTGCAATAAAATGATTTTTTCTTTGTAAACTTCAACACCCTGTATCTTTCTTAGGAATCGAGATAGATGTATATAATATACATTTTCCGAATCAGGACGACGAGGAGAATGTACCATTAAAGTTTGCTCGATTAAAACTGATACACCTTGTATAATGGCGTGTACGCGTCTTGAGTTATTCAAGGACAAAGGTCGCGAAAATCGTTTTTAAAGTTATTATAAAATTTGTAGGGAATATAATTTTCTACAATTTATGTCTTAAGCATTTTTTTATCACCAACCGTTTTTGAGATATCGAGCGGAGAGTGGGAGTCCGTATGCATCGGTCAAAAAACTATATGCAATCTCAAAAACACCGGCTTAAAAAGTTAATTATCAAAGAAAAATATAATGATAGAAGCATAGTTTTTTGACATTGCATTGACTTATGCATATACGAGTACGGATACGGAGTTCCACTCTCCGCTCTATATCTCAAAAACGGTTGGTGATAAAAAAGTGGTTAAGACATAAATTGTAGAGAATTTTATTCTCTATTTCACTGGATTATTTCAAGTATTGAAATCACGCTGGGCACCCCTCCGTTTAACTAAGTATTGTTCACAACTTTTGGATATACTCGTAGCATATGAACAAATAGCAACCAACAGGTGCTTCATAATATTTAAATTTTTTTTAGAATTATTTAGATATGAATGATGCGTATTATTTATTGTTATTCACTAGTATTAAAGGAATCGAGTATTAGGAGGGAAAAATAAGATGAAATATAAAACTATTAGATTGTTATTGTAAATCCTTTATATGCTTTTTATTGGATGAAATGCGAGAAAAACAGGAATAAATGGAAAGTGTGAACACACACATACATATTAGGAAATAAGATTAAACCTGTTCGCTACTTCTCTTGCGCTTCCATTGAGTGCAAAGTAGAAACATGTTCAAGTCAATTAGATTAGTTTAGACAAAGAAGCTATAAGATTTTAATGTTTGGTAGTTATGGCAACATTTAAATTATCAAGATTCCAAAGCGGAAAAATGAAGAGACATAACGAAGGTTTGTTTGGCTGACGATGTCCCGTGGCAATAATAGCAAACGACATGTCGACAATGCAGTTTCCCTTCGTGTCGTAATCTGATTGTTCATTAAAAAGTGTAAAGCGGTCGTTAAAGCTGATTGTTAGTGCATCAGCAGGAGCGTTATGGGGCGTATTGAGGCAGCAGGAGTGTATTGAATCCTAGGCAGGTGGAATGCCGTCGTCGAGCAGTTATCGCGTCCATTACAATAGCCGTGAGAGGTAAATACCGGTGTAATGGGCACGTGGCTGGCCGACGATCACCAGGGGACGCACTAACGCTCAGCCAGCGCGCCCTTTTACCTGGGCGCACGCGGACGCGTTATTGGATGTTTTATCACCAATCTCATTCCTCTTTTCGCCACATGTTTCGGCAGATAGGGTTAAGGAGATATAGCGACAGTAAATGAAAGTAGATGTGAAAGACGGTGGTTGGTGTGGAGGTGGCGATGTAGAAAAGACGGCAGAACGAGAGAGAGAGAGTGTACAGAGGGCACCCCTGAGGGCAATTCCCGGCCCAGCGGTTACGACTGTCCGATTGCTTGCTATTGCCGGCCACCGACCACCACACAGCGCCCGCCCGCCCGTAACACGAACCGCTCTCAGTGATTGTTATTCGTTTTTTAGTGTCTCTCCTTCTAATCGAATGACGACGCTAACTACATCGCCAGCCACTGCCGGTAACCGAGCGACCTCTTTTTATTGCCGGCGCGCCAGCAGCAGAAGTTAATTTGTTGTGTTGGTGTTTTTATCGCATTCCTGCGGCGTTGCGTGCCACATATGGAAGCGCCTCAGTGATCTGATCACTAGGCCCATTACCACCAAACTGCCAATATACGCTCGCATTATACCAAAAGTCAATACATATATGAAAGTCGCTCTGGCTGATGCAATAACCATTTACCACTATCTTTAATTCCCATGGTACATGTTCGTTGGTCGCCAGATGATGTCGGCGAGCCTGATTGCGCTGCTACAGACGGGAATGAAAACAAATTGCTTCCCGCGGAAGGATATTGCCAGCCCTAAAAGTCGCACAGCTCTTATTTGAACCGGTATTACGTGTGTACTCAACGACAAATTGTTATATTATGTTTGCCTTCCAGCGACCGCCACCGTCACCACACCACACCACTACACTGCACCGTTACTCTCTACCTTTACCGTATCTGTTGTGCTGTGTCAATAATACTTGCCATAAAAGCAGTCTATGTCACATCACCAAACGCCAATTGCTTCTGCATCCAATAACTACACCAAATTGCATCCCCGTATGAATAGGTAACATACAAATAATACATACACAATTCGTTCCTTCGCACTCCCTAAACAAGTAAATGTAATAAATTTTAGCTAAACCTTATTATTATACTATTTACACAAGCATGTATTGATTTAGAGTAAATATAATGTTCTAGATTCAAGAGAGGCGAAATAGTTCCCAAAAACACATTTAAATTTTTTGAAATAATTTCAACTAATTTAACCAAAATATTCGTGATAATTGTTTTGGGTAATTTTCCACTTTCATCGCTTTTATCCAGATCTGAAAGTTTCAATATAAAACAAATTCCAAACATTTTGTTGAGTTTCCACCATGAAGTGTTATAATTAGGACATTAGTACTGTACATTTTTCAGACTTAATATGGAAAAGCATGTGCCCGGCGCCTGCACCATTTATGTAGCACCTGCATTTATTATTTAGGCGGAGGCCAACAACATAACAAAACGAGAAACACTAAATTCTGAAATTTCTGTTTTTCAGATATTTTAAAAACTAATCAAAATAGATTTCTTTTAAGAATATTGTTGGGCACTTATCTCTCAACGGTGTCTTTAATCGAAATATTATATTTAGATACTTATTATGTTTCATTAAAAAATAGAAGATCAATAAGTCAATCTCCCTCAAATCGTAAATATTTTTCGTTTGACAATTAAAAAGAAAGAAGTAGCCGATATATTTAGGAATTCATATTAAATTTACACTTTTAAATTTTTAACTGATTTTAACTAATTAACGTAAAACTTATACTATTTGTCAAATTATAAAATCATAACGCTAACTACTAACTAAAGACAAAATATATAATTATGCTGATTTTGTCTAATACCTTTACATATTTACAATAGCAAAGGTAGTATAGTAATTAAATATCAAATTTTTTTATGCCGTGATCATAAATAATTTAAGTAGTTAAGTACAATTTTATATTTGCGCTAGGGATTATTATAATATAGTATGCCTAAAGGTAATAAATAAATGGTGGCTTTATAAATAAACGGAGAAGTTATGTTAAAACAAAACCTGAATATGGTGATGGATTGGGCAAGTAGGCCAGGGATTTAGGAAAAGCTCAACAGGATCCTCCACTCGACCAGCTGATTATCCTGCCACCTCCTCTTTGTCCTGAAAGTTGATATTTACAATGTTACTTGATATGCACAGAGCAGACGAGAAATTCTCTCTTCCACCTATATACAAAATATATTTACTACTAAACGAAATATGAATCTAAAATTTTAGTATATAAAAAATCCCATTTTGGTTTTTAATACGTCACTTTATAAACTAACTCTATTGAAAATTCGAAATTATAAAATATAAATAACGCTTTTTGTTTAATCCGATGTACAATATTAACTTAAGATAACAAATAAAAAATTCATTAGTTTCAATGGAAGTTATTATATACTTCAAAACCAACTCTCAATTAAGTTAAACTGTAAAATTTTCTATTCTGAAAATAAATTATTCTGTAAGTTGTAATTGGTAAATTTGCTGTAACGAAGTAGGAATAAGGAGAAAGTATAGCAGTTGACTTAGTAGCTCTGTATAAAGCCCCCAAACATGCACAAGAATTAAAGATGCGTTAAGTCCAATTTTCTTCATTAGACTCAATCTGCATTCCACCCTTCGCAATGCTCGGCTGCTCCTTTATTTCTAACAACTAGCATTTTTATGAGGCTTATAAATTTGTTTAATTGCTCTTTCATGCAAACTAGCGTCTCTTTTCCCTTCTTCACAATATATTGCTGTCTTGTCGATGCTTTTTGCCTTGAAAGAATAAAAGATTTCAATTATAATTTATCACTTGATTTTTTTCCTTCTAAAATTTTCAATATTCATAGTATAGAACAGTCTTTACTCAAGTTTGCTCAACTTAATCTTCGACAGATTCTAATGTATAGATATCTTTAATATTTAATATGTTTAATACATAACTTTCGAACCGAATTATTCCCTGATAGTTTCATAATTTTTAATATGTTGTGCTTCAAAATTGTGATGTATTGATTTTGATATGTTGCAATTGTGGTTGATTGTAGCCTGTTTTGTTATATTTAACCCATCGTTTGTCGCTATATGACTTGTGACAAGATTTGTCGCCCGTTGGCATTTTGCTCACAGTGCTGAAACTTACTTGAATTTTAGCATAATATATAATAATATAAACGAAAAATGTTTGTTATCAATAAGCAAAAAATATTTGTTCATAAATATATTTGTTACACGGTTTGCCGCATGATGAGAGAAATGCTCACAGCCTCAACAGACCCTTGACAAATATCATCACAGACAGAACTGACCATCGCTATCTCAAATCTATGGTAAACCTCCTCATTAGGAAGGTCTGAAAGTCAGCTAAAAGAGGGCTTGCGAGTTGACAATTAGCGGTTGTTAAATTATGACAATTTCCCTGAATATGTGAGCAAACGACGGGTTAAGAAATATTCTTCTACTTATTGACAAGTCATGTAATTGTTTGTTGATAATAAAGATTGATAGAATAATAAACTGGTTCAATACTTTACTCTCGTTCATGAAATGTCGGCAAATTAACTGGAAATCTTAACCCCCCCTCAAAATACCTATTTAAAAATTGTTTTTTGGATGGCTTTGCCCCGCTATTATTCCGGTGGTAATTTTTCTTACGACGTTAAGAGGGAAAAGTTTTAAACGATTTTCTATGGGAAAGCTAATTTGAAGTCATCATATTTTTTATATTATTTGGTTGTGTCGCATTGTACCATAACAATTTTTATTTGCGCCTCTAAAGCATGACGTTCTAACTAAACTGTTGAAATTGAAACGTACCAAGCGGATTTTTAGGTTGAATTTAAAACCAAATATTTTGAAAAGAAGAAAAGATATCAACATACGGTTTTGAGGGTTCAAGAGATAATTTCATTTAGAAAACAGTGTGACCCGATTTTTTTACATATGAAAGAAAGTCGTCTTTTTTTTCAAACTTTATAACTACCTACAAAAAAAAAATTATATTTTTTTGATGTCCATTTTTTTAGTCCTTGGTTAGAGGGGAAAAAACCAAATTCTCAAAATTATAAAGATACCGAATTTTTTATTAAATTAAATATTGTTGAACAGGGTTTTTCAATAATAATTATGCTGCAATTTTGAAAGTAAATGTCATCATGTGATATGTCGACAAAAAGGTAATTTTAAGTAGAATCTAATTCTTACGGAAAAAAATATACATGGTTGTTTTAAAAAAATTTGAAAATTAGTAGGGGACCCTTCCGATAAAACCGGAAGTGTCATTAGATTGTTATAAACGTCAAAATGATTACTCCTTTCAACAATCAAACCATGCCAAATTTCAAATTAATACAGTTAAATGTAACAAAATGCAAAACGATTTCGTGGCCACCCGGTATACACGGATAAGAGCAAATTTTTGAAAAAAAGAAAAAACCGTTTCGAGGATGTAAGTCATTTAAAACAATGGTGAACATAAACTAACTAAATTCCACTAACTTATTCCATTAAGAAAATAGTCTCAAAAATTGAATTCAAAAAATTTATCTACCAATTAGCGAAAGTATACCGATTTTTGATAAGCCACTGGTTACCATTAAATTAATGAAAGTACAAAAAATGTACTTTTTATAAGAAAGCCATTCATAAGGTATCATAATCAACTACACAGATTGGTTCTTACAAAACACAATACGGCCTTACGACAAAAAACTAAGAAGAATTCAAGTTTTCAGCAAAAATTCGGCATCTTATAAAATAAGAGGGATATCAAAAATTTGAGAAATTGGTTTTTTCCCCATTAACCAAGGACTAAAAAACTGGACATCAAAAAAATATTTAAAAAAATTTATGGAATCTCGGTAGTTATAAAATTTGACAAAAAAAGACGACTTTCTTTCATACCCTGTAGATAGTAACATACTTCAAAGTAAAAAAATCGAGTCACATTATTGTTTTCCCTATTAAATTATCTCTTGAATCCCGAAAACCCCATGTTGATATCTCTTCTCTTTTTCCAAAATATTTGACTATAAATTCAAGCTAAAAATTCGCTTGATACGTTTCAATTGGCCAGCAGTTTAGTTCAAAATATACCTGTAGATCCCCTCTCTGCAACTTAAAATTAATAACTTTTAATTTAGACACTTCGTATAGGTAATCAAGTAAAAGTCAAATATAAAATGTTTTCCCATATACCTATGGTTACTCTAAATCAAAAAAAACATAGAATTAAGTGTAGAATGTAAAAAAAAACATATAAAAATTTTCTACTCATAATAATAAAGTAAGGTGCTGGGTTATAACTACCTAATTATCAAGCACCCTGTATATAGTTAAAAATAACTAGATATTGTGCAGAAGTCTTATATCAACAACTTTTATATAGGTATCAAATATTTTCATGTAACTAATAATAAAGAAAAATTAGAGAGGGGCATGTCAAAAAATGGCTGGGAGTAACTGTACCTACAAGATGTTCTATAAAGATGTAAGAATTATGAAGTGTATAAATTAAAATTATTTTGTAATAAACAAGGCCTGACACATTTAACTGATGTTTTTTGTTTAAATTAAACACATATTTTTGGGTTACATTTAATTTTAGAGATAAAGTTGACTTTCCTTTTTAAATTAAAAATTATTTTTCCTTCACCTGATCTCATAAATATTAGTGTTTGTTAAGACCCTTACATTTTTTAACAAAAACAAATAACTGGAGAATTGTTTACGTGAACAACCTACAACCGGTATTTTATGACTAAAATTTAGCGTAGAATCTAAAATGTTAAAATATACATATACAGGGTGTTCTATTTAAAAACATAAATTTTAAATCTATTTCAATTTATGCACTGCATAATTAGGTGCGTACTATTTTTAATAATGTATTTTTTTTATTTTATAAACACCTCATTATTGGAACATCCTGTCGTGTACTTATATAAACGTCAAAGTCAAAGAAGAATAAAACTATTTATGTTATTGATATCACTAACAGAACTTCATACCAAAATGTGTGAGAAGCAATCATCTACGTTCAGTGAATTTTGTAGAAATTTCTGTCTAAGCTCATCATAATAATTATTAGAAAACACAACATACACAAGAAAAGTTGCACATCCGTTTTCATTGTGTTTAGAAGAAAAGTCAGTGTCAATTTTTAAAGAAACTGTTTTAACCCAGTAAAACTTCAGTTCAACGACTATACTAACTGCAAACCAACATTCCTCTAATAAATCAGACTACAAATTTTAAATTGTTCGCAGCGTACTACAGTTATATTTAAGCTTTTAGAAATTTTGCAAAGCATTATTTTTGTACACGAGTTTAGTTCCCACAGAATTTGTCTCCTGAATCCTACTAACAATAACATTACTGACCGAAGGGTTGAAAGACTAGAAAAAGTATACATCTAAATTAATAGCTTGTCACTATACCCTTCTTCAACAATCATTTTTTGACCACAATATGTACTACCTCACTTTGCCGAAGCTACCTACATCCAACATTTCTTTGACAGATTAGGTTGCGTGTGTAATACAAATGAGACCCCAATATCTACAAGTAACTGATTGACTAGGTATAGGTGCTAACAATATGAGGTATTATACAAAAACACGTTTTCTGAGATAATATTATGAAAAAAGATCGAAGAAAATTTAATGAAATTTATATATATGTAGGTAATAATATAACTGAAGACAAGAGTGAACAATATTTCATACTTGCTTCGAGTATATATAAAAGTACACCTATTCACGTTTGGAAATACATATTTTCGCACGCTTTTACCGAACGACGATATTGAAAAATTGATTTATTACTTTATCTACTTTTCATACAAAAAATGAAAGGTACGTTTTCATGAATATATTAAGCTATTTTAAAATTTTCTTGCCATCTGCTTTAGAAATGAAAACCATTTAGTTCCCAAATTACTAAGAACTAATGAATTCATCAATTATATAAGTGTCACATTTCTTGTTCACAGTCGTTGGTCCGTGGCAAATATACCAACGTATTGTTTGTTAGCTAGAACCATCAGTTCATTTATCATTATCTCACTAAAATCGACAAGTGTACAACGGTACATTCTTGTACATTCTAAATTAAAATAATATTTAATTTTAAGACTTTTATATGTGTGTGCTTTCAACTGATTTCTTTTGGCCAAGAAAATTCTATAAAATATGTAAATAAATCATAATTATCTATTGGATAAAGGGATTTTTATATAAGAGTTCGAAAGGATCTGTTTATCCTTGATGGAGGTTCGAAACATAGCACTTCCGAGACTCCCTAACTGCCGCTTCATCTGAATGTAGATTATTTATTCCTTTTTATACATTAACTTTCATCATTCTGAATGATAAGGCTTTATCTGGAGTGGATGCAGACATTATTTTAGATTTTAGATTATTATATTTATCTCTTCTCTGTTAAGATCCTATTACAGTATTTTTAGGGTGGAAGAAAAATCAATAAAACTTGAATCCCTACATGTATGAATGAAGTGAATGTACCTATGTAAACAAACATTTCAATAAATTATTATTAAATTTTTTCAAATCATGGCGTTTTTAAATAGTTTATATAGCTAGGTACCTTTAACTTTAACATAAATAAATAACAAATTAAATTTTCTTTATTATTTAGTGCCATGCAGCATAGAACTAGCATAGAAATGTTGGAACAAACCAAAAAATGGCATACGAAGCAAATGTAAAAAGAGTATAGAAAAAAGCAGTACATCACGGCAAATATTGCACTATATCATATAATTATTATCACTATACAGACACCAAAATAAACATAAACACAAATTGCTAACAATAAATTATTCAATTTTCTTGTTATAAAATCCCTGCATACTTAGATATTATAGAAAAAATTATCTTCCAAAATTTCATTCATTTTCTTCTTACATTATACCTATATTTGTAGTATAATTCAGTTTATTTTAAATTATATACAGGGTGTCCCGAAATTGGTGAGCAATATTTCTAGGTTGTACTTGAGATGACTTGAAAAATGCTTGATAGAAGGTTAGAGCCGAGGGGGAAATCATTGCACAAATTCTGTACACTAAAATACCTCTTTCCAGAAAAAAGTGCGAAATTCCTCGAAATACCTCTGAAATTCCTTGAAATACCTCGAAATACCTCTGAAATACCTCGAAATACCTCGAAATACCTCGGAATACCTCTGAAATACCTCGAAATACCTCGAAATACCTCGGAAATTCCTCGAAATACCTCCGCAATACTGTGACATTTCTTAAAAATACCTTAGAATTCAACTACGACAATTGGTAAAACCTTTATTTTAAAAATATGTTGTAAAGTTTACTAAGGACTTTCTTGTAAGTAAGTTCTTTTTTTAATCTAAAATTTTGAGTAGTAAAAATCGAGAATTAGTTACTGTAGAATTTTGATATATAACATATTTACCTATTTAAAAATACTTATAGGTATTAAAAGGCAAGTTAAACCTTGATTATCTAATCAAACTGTAGTTTAAAACGGGCTCGAAAAGGAATAGATAGAAAAGGACAATTAAATTTGGGACACTCGTCGCCGACTTCTTATTGCACATTTTAAAGTGTAGCAAACTAACAAATCGATGCATATCGAGTTCACGAGTAAGTGATAGAATAGAATAATAAGTACTAAAAAGTAATATTAAGTAATAAAAAGTTATAATTAGTAATAATGAGTAACAATAAGTAATAAAAAATGGGTAAACTTGGCGAATGTGACTTAGAGCGATTTTATAAAAATTTTGAAATTACCTTATTAATTAAGATCTCCTGATTACGAAAATGATAAAAATAAGCGGCGGTCTGCAATATTTCCAAAGTTATATAAGTTTGAAAACTTGAAACATTCAAAGTTTGGATGTGTAAATTAAGCACTTTTAATCACTGAAAATGCATTCACTAGTACCTATTACAATAATTATTTATTAATTAATCATTACCATTTAATATTATTGATGAAAACCCTATTTTTAAGGCATTTTCTTTTTCTTGTTTTACTGCCAAAGGAATTTCCCGAGGAATTTCCCTTCCCCTTACTAAGGTTATCTTTGATTTTTCATTTTAAGGTTAGATTTAGTGTTTTAAAATAAACGTGCCGAAATGGAGTAACAAATCGTTTTTACTAAAATGTAATGATTGATTAATCATTAGTTAGTGCAATAAGTTCTATTGAGTGCATTTTTGGTGAATGAAAGTTGATAAAAGTGGTTAATTTACACATCTAAACTTTGGATGTTTCAAGTTTTCAAACTCCTATAACTTTGGAAATATTGGAGACCGACGCTTATTTTTAGCATTTTCGTAATCAGGAGATCTTAATTAATAAGGTTATTTGAAATTTTTTTCCAAAATCGCTCTGGGCTACATTCAATAAATTTTCTAAAAAATGACTTGTACGAGTAATTTGGGGAGTGGCACACCTCTCGATATGTGCATTACATTTATTCTTGTGCTGTTACCTACATTTGCTCTTTGCCAACCTACCTTCTCTAAATCACCTAACACAGTGTTTTTTAAACTTTTTCGAACCGCGACCCCTTTACTAGGTGAAAAAATGTCATGACCCCCTTGAAGTCATATGCACATGGAGGGGCTAGCTGCAGGGGCTGTAAACGCCGCGCCGCAGGCGAAATTTTTTCAAATTTTCAAGGTCATTCTCTTTTTTTAGATATATTTATATAAATAATTGCATTTTGTACTGTCATATCAAATTCAAATTAGAAAAAGATTTGATTATTTGCGTCTCAAATATATAACCACGATTCTAAAAATTATTAAAAGAAAAATAGGCACACCCTTCTCATTGATGTCTACAGGTATGTGTGTGTATATTTTTATTTTCGAATTTAGAATAAAAAGTTAAATAATTTTCTTGGTTTATTTTCTTTTCTTTCCTTTTTTTATTAATTTTTTTTATGGTCATCCGCTCGCGACCCCCTTCGAATTGCTTTGCGACCCCCCTGGGGGTCGCGACCCACAGTTTTAAAAACACTGATCTAACTAATACGCCAGCACAGTGTTGCCAAATTTTTGGAGTAGAGTCACTAATTTTTTATTTTCAGACACAAGTCACCAACTATATTTTGAATGACATTTACTAAATACAAGAAATTATATTGTCATTTTAATTATTTCAATTCATGTTTCTCTAAAATAGATGGCAAATCAACCGCAATGCTGTCTCCCCGGCTCACAGTCTTTCAACACTGTCTAGTCTGGTGCCCGCTAGGTGGCGCGAATAAGGCGCCCTGACGTCACAACACAAGGAAAATTTCTCAAAATGCCTCCGAAATTCACCAAAATACCTCCGAAATTCCTCGAAATACCTCGAAATACCTTAAAATTCCTCGAAATTCACTCGCTGTGTTCATTAAAATACCTCACTGATTTCCCCCTCGGTTAGAGCCGTCCGAAAGAGGGACACCAAAAAGAAGTTTTCTGTAATATCTTTGCAACTGTTTGAGGTAGCTACATGAAATTTGGTGAGTTTGAAGATTTTATAATTTTCCACATATTTCTTTTTCCAATTTTCATAAATTTTGTCAGGGGCTTCACATACAGGGTGAGTGCTGGGTAAATTGTGCCTCATATTTTTCATGTGGATAATTTTTACATTTTTTATATCAAATTATGAAACTTGGTTTATTTTTGCACAAAAAAGGTAGTCTCAGTCGATCTTTGAATCTTGAACCGTTTTCGAGTAAAATCGTTTTGAAAAAATCACGTCTATAAGAATTAGGCTAATAAAAATAATCACAAAATTGAATTTTTTTTTATTTCTTTTTTTTTATTATTAATATTTGACGAAGGAATGTTAGAAAATGTAAATATGTATAAATTTTAATCCATGGCCTACTTTTGACAAATTTCAATGTTGTGATTATTTTTATTAGTTTATAATTTTTATGGACGTGATTTTTTCAAAACAATTTTACTCGAAAACTATTCAAGACACAAAGATCAACTGAGACTACCTTTTTTGTGTAAAAATAAACCAAGTTTCATAATATGACATCAAAAATTTCAAAAATTATCGACACAAAAAGTACCTATCGGGAATAATTTACACAGCACCCATCCTGTATGTGACGCCCCTAACAAAATTTCTAAAAATTGGAAAAAGAAATCTGTGGAAAATTATAAAAACTTCAAACTCACCAAATTTCATGAATCTACCTCAAACAGTTGCAAAGATATTACAGAAAACTAGTCGTTGGGGTCCCCTTTTCGGGGGGCTCTAGCCTTCTTAGGAAGTATTTTTTGAGTCATGTTAATTTAAACTTTTCGTCATATTTTGACAAATACAACCTGTCCTAGAAATATTGCCCACTAATTTCGGGACACCCTGTACCGGGTGATCATTTCAATTTCATCTCTAGTTATCCATGGAAATTGATGTCATGACTTTGATTAGTTCACTATTTATTGTTTACTACTGACAGTTCGTAAATTTGACATTTCAATTAATTTGCTTTGTTTGTTTGTGTGAGCTAATCAAAGTCATGACTTAAATTTCCATGGATAACTAGAGCTGAAATTGAAATGATCACTCGGTATAGCTCTTAAAGACTCTTTTTAAATTTAAAATATTTTCACTTGAAAATTCACAAATATTTCTAGAGCAAAGTAAAAACAATTAACACCCTGGCATACTGGCAGAAATACAAATTTGAAGCTGTCTCAACTTAAATAATGTTTTAGAGTTTATAACTTCCTGTGTGCTGTTACACTTTCAAATGGTAATGTCCATTTTTGAACCAAATTAGTTTCTACTTTCAATTGAATGTATTTCTTAAGGTGTTTCTACTACAGCTTTGTATCTTAATTTGAAAAGTAAATACCGATATATTGTATTTATAAAAAAACTTGAAAATTTCAAGCAATTTTGTGTCTTTGTACATAGGATATACCTACGGCGGTATTAGATTTTACGAATAAGCATGACTTTGATTAGTTGTCTCGATGATTCCCGGAACTTGAACACTACAACAGGTAGGTACCCATAAACTACCAGTCATTTATCTTGTCCAAGCTGATTCCATCCTCATCAACCTCAGTAACTATTTATTTCAAAACATTATTTCACAAACTTAACCACTGATTTTTTTCTAGTTTATTTAATTAGATTAATACATTTTGAGTATTATTTTACCTAAAACACCGACATTAATGCACGTAGAACAATCTCAAAATGATATTTGTTGTATTTATTTTCTTTAAGAACACCCATGATGAAAAGAATGATTTATGAGGGTGCAACTTCTTCATTAGGTCATTTGGACAATGACCCTGTCCTAAAAAACTATACCATTCCCATAACTAGGTACAAATTAACAAATCTGCTTCTTACACATTTTAAACAGATAGTTGATTTGCTTTCATTTTCGATGAAGGCGCAACATATGAAAAATACAGTAGTAAACTGGATGATTATCATTTTTATTTATTTAAATTGAGCTGAATAGTAAATTAGAGTTACTTTTCTATAAGGAAGAACCGTCCAAAAATCTGCATCATATGCGAGAAATTTTTATTAAAAATATGTGATGTGTCCAGCACATGACAGAGTTAGATCGGGTATCTTCGTATCTATCAATAAACGATTCATAAATATTCAAATGTAGGTACTAAAAATACCCGAAGAAAAATTCAAAAAACTTCAGTAGCAATAGATAATTTTATCAAAAAGATTCGAGTATATTTTGGTTTTTTCGATAGAACAATTCTTTGAAGAAAAAAAAACATAAAAATATCTTCAGGTGAGTAGCGAAAAAATTTGCATCTTGGGAAGTTATAAGTTCGAAAAGGATCAACATCTTTAAGAAAATTTTGGTACGACTTGATTTTTACTAATGCCAAGTTTCATAAAAGTGAATTTAAATGTGGGTTAATCTAGGAATACGTTAACTCCTTTTTATAAAACTGGGCATAAATGAAACGCTCGATACCTATGAAAATAGAAATGATTTTCCATACTTGTAAAATTATCAATATTTTCAAAAGTTTTCTTAAAAAATTTTTAACTTGGAGTATAATTAGCTTCTAAAATATGTATTTAGATACATTTTGTATATCTAGGTAACTTCGCTTTAAGGTTAAGTTTAAAATTTAGGTGAGCAGCTTTTAATAATACGCCAGTAGGTTAGGATGCTTGTAGGTTTAATTTTTTTCCTTTTTTTTCTCTGTCTGGCAGTCCCCCATATTCGTGGGCCCCGAGGCAAAGAAGAATAAATATGTATGTTATTGATAACAGTAATAGAACTTAACAAATACATATACTTCTTTGCTTTATTTGAACCCTCTCTAACATATAAGCGGATTTGTTTTGTTTTGAAGTAAAGAAAAAATGAATTTATTCAAAGTTTTTTGTATGCACAGCAAAACAAAATAAATGTGAAGTTACAATATGATTTGATTAACCTTAAAAAAATGTAAAAGTAAAAACCATGATCAATCTTTCCCGGAAAAATCGTGGTCCATCTATCCCAATTGTCCTGGAGAGATGGATTGTATAATTTTTTATTGTGAACTCTAAATTCGGCGAATACCATGAAAATACACATTTTGAGGTTAGAATGCCTCAGCGCATTCAAAATTTCCCACACACAATTTCAGAAATTTGATTGCAAATATCTTTTGCCAAATACTAAAGAAAAATGATGGATTTTACTTATTTTTTTTAACTTGACATAACACTCTTTTTCACTGATTGATGCTACGATCGCGAAAATAAGTTTGAAAATGTGAAAAATAGTCGATCTATCTCGGAGGTCCACAATACACGGATTTACTGTAAGTCAAAAATAAAAGTAAATCATTTGAATCATTTTTATCTTTGCTTAATTTATACCCACCCGGTAGGTCCATTTTCAAATATGATAGGGTATAAGTATCTATAATTTTTGAAGAGAGCAGAATATTTTATCAGGAATATTTTTTTTCTGTAAAATGCATATTACTTACCTACATAGTTATTTTTTCTATACCTATGTAACCACTTACACACTGCGTGTTTATATTCTTCCACAAAAAATCAAAAACACAAAATAAATAAATTAATATTCAAATTTGGATTTGGATTAAATATTCTCAAATGTAACCTTTATTTTATTTTACTTGCATAATATTAATTTTAATTTGAGGATTTGTATCATTATATCTTAGAAATTGATAACTTCCTTACAACGACATGTTATCCTCTCGTTTAAACAAATACAATGTTTGCATTCTTGAAAATTTTGCATGTTTTATTTTTGATTAGATGAATTTACTTTGCCGGGTCTTTGATTGACATAGATAATAAAACTATATACTATCCACTTCAGCGAATTACATATTAAAATTAAAAATCAGATTCACACTCCAGAGTAATGATTATGATATGATGAAAGAAAAGTTATCTAAATTCAAGTAGGTACCTAAATTGTTAAAAAATGTCAAAATGTTATTCTTTACTGATCCAAATTTAAAGTTCTAGGTATATGTAGGTAGATTATCCTTTTATTTAGGTATACCTATACCTACACTGAAAAAAGTAAACGTGTATTTTTACTATGATAATCATTGGCCATCAAGTGACCAATGATAATCATAGCAAAAGTACGTAACTCAGTAAAATTACTTGTCTCACGGGATTTTACATAAAATATGTAAATTTAAAATTACAGGAATATTGTACTTTTCCAGATAACACGCAGACAAACTATGTGATTGGTCAACGAATTACATATAACCTGTAATAAAGTACAATAATCATGTTCTTTTAAATTTTTTCGTAAATTCACTTACTTTTTTATGTAATATTACAATTTTTTTTCAAATACAGATAACTTTTACATTTTATTTGGACTTCTACTTAAACTTTACAACAAAAATTTAATTTTCACAACAAAATACTAAAAAAGTGTAAATTCTACTAATAACCTATGTAAATTATATGTAAAAGTACATATGTACATTTTTTTCAGTATATTATTATCTTACATGAAATTAATTTCGAAAGAAAGTAAATTATTGTTGATAACAAAATCTCAGGAGCTTTTTTACATGCATCTATTAGATATTGTAAAATTCCAATTTACGAAAGTATCTATCACAGTTTCAAAGGATTTTTTTTAAATGTTAAATCTTTATTGAGAAGTGGTACCTTTTATTTTCTCAGACAAGAGGCTCAGACAAACAAGTTGGCATCAAAGGTTTCTTAGACAAAACATAAAAAACACCCATAAATTTGTCACAAATTGTCTCTTATCTCATTAGTCGATTTCGTATCAACATTTTTACTTGACTACTTATTTGAATATAATTTTTATAATTATTTCCGAATTATTTAATACTTTTCATGACAGAATTATTGCTATTAATTTAGACTCCGAAATGTATAGTTTAACTCTTATATTTGTATAAACACGTGTAACATATTGTAAATTGTAACACATTTTAAGTCTGGGTACTGTATGTAATAAGGTAGAACCGAAAGAGATGAATGAGATTTATGATGCCAGCATTCTTAGAATCTGTATTGAATTCAAAATTAAAAAGTAAAAGTGTAAATGTAAAGAAATATTTGACCCAATATTTTGAAACCGAAGGTCCTCTGTAAGGATTCGACAGGTGCCTAACAGAACTTTCATGACCGGAAACAGCGTGGCGCTTTGTTAAATCCACATAGCACTACAGCGAAAGCTACCCAACAGCTAAACTAAAGACTTGAATCGTCCGCCACTAGAGACCAGCACTAGTGGATTGTGAGCCGCCGTTTCCGCTCTAGCTTATGTGTCCCTATCCCTACTTCTCGAATGCAACTGATAATAAAGCAACAGCACCGTAGGGTGTAACCAAAAGTGACGTTGAGCGAATCTCATTGGACCGAGCGTTTTCCCGCTATCCCTAGTGATTGGCCTGGCTCTTGAGGGTTGAACCATGGGAGCCGCCCTCTACCCTCTCTGGACGCTACTGACGTTCAGCGTCGGTGAAAATGTAAGGCTCTGCGGGGGTGGAGCTGGGCAACCCTTGGGAGGCAACTCACTGTAGCTCTATTTTGGAGAGATAGAATATCCACCACTTCACCCTGGAGAGGTCGCAAACAGTCAAATTGCCGGCAGACCATTCGATGCTTATCAACCTCCCAGTCGTGTTGATACGCTTGTTGGGTACGCGCACAAGAATCTCTCGCGAGATAACACCTGGAACTCTATTGACAATTCTAACCCATCCACCGGGAATCGAACAACTATGTGTGTTAACAGTGTCCTTGTAAACTTTTGATTTTCCTACGAATTTTATTTTTTAAATACCTGCCTGGGAAAAAATAAAATTTGTGTGTGAGTGCGGTGTTTGTGAGACCGCGAGAACTTGCCCCAACGTGAGCAACAGCATCCAAGACGCGGTCCGACGAGAATAATCCCGTGGAGCGCGGTTATCCGACGGCGTCTCCCTGGCCCGCGCTGTCACTAACTGGACACGAGCTGGACCCGGTGGCAGCTGCGTGGGGACGGAAATTGTACCCCGGTACGGGTACATCAAGAGTTGCTGGGCCTGGTCTCATGTTCGGTTTGCATCACCATCAGGATGCCACTGGCTTGCATCACCACCACCAACCACGTGGACCCAGTCTCAAAGAGGAACCACTCTCGGCGGCACGATCGTGGATGCAATCAACTGTTTCCGATCAAAATGGGTAAGTTTTTAAAAAATCAGAATGAGAATCTACATAAAAAGTGAATTGATCAGTACTGACATTATCTGAAATTTTTCATATTTAGATAAATTTACAGCAAATATTTCTAGTGATTAAAATCAAACTACAAAAAAATTACTGTTACTAAAAAAATGTAGTTTTTTTAAAGCAAGTATTATGAATTTTATAGGTATTTCTTTTATAATTGCATGACTTAAATTTGGAGTATTCTTAAAAAATTCGCTGGAAATAAATCCAGCACGAAAGCAATTGTAAAAAAAAAAATTTTTATCTACTTGATAAAGGATTTCATTTTTCTATAAACTGTTTTAGAAGAGTTTCTTGAATATTTTAATAATAAACTAGCCCACAAAATAATAATTGAAGTACTGTACCTGTTACCTGCATTATTATCTATTAACGAAAGTAATATCTATGTTTAAAATTGCCTGTTCTCATTATTGTTATTATAAACAGAAAATATGTATTTTTATATAACTTGAATTAAAGTTAATGTAAAAATGGTAAATTTCAATTTATTTTTTATATCCATGTACCTACATAATGTATATGATTATTTTTATTATTATAGTAAACCATTAATTAAAAAATATATGAAATAGCCAAACAAGTAGATTTGTCGTCAGTTTTAATAAATTGTCACAAATCAATAAATCACGATACTTATACACTTGATTGTATTATTTTAGTAAAACAAAGTAAAAAGCTAAAAAGAAAACGATTTCCATTTTATACAGACATTTTTAGATTCACACGTGCATAATAAAAGCTATTTATTCATGATATTATGTTTTCAAAAAATTGAAAGCTGCACACAGAAATAAATAAATACTAATATCTATTAAAAAGAGATTTTATATAATTTATCATGATACACAAATCGATCCTATTTGGTAATTAAAAGTCTATCTAATAGAAGATTTTTTATTATTATCTACCTATAATCTAATGCAAATACGTTCCAAATATGTGTACATCAAAATCAGTTTAATCTTTGTATCACAAAATCTATTTACATTCAATTTATTGGTCTCTAAATAATTTAACATGATTATAATTATATACCTATATTAAAAATATATATTACCTATTTATATGACTTTTTTGATAAATTAACAAAAAATATATCCTTCTAAATATTTTTATATAGGTACATTGTGAGAAAATAGATAGTACGTAAGTTATATAACTTACAAGTGTACTTGAGGAATTATATACACTTTTCATTCAACTAAAATGTGATTTTTTATATTATTATATTATTTTATCGGAAAAGATATTCAAGATTCCATCTAGAGAAAGAGATATTTTAAGTGAGAGACGTGCTACATAACAAATACATAGTTCTCAACTCGGTTCTCTCAATACTAGGTGTCATCTCGACAAACTATAGATATTATATAAATTATTTAGTAAATGAAATGCTTCAAATGCAATTGCTATGAAACCTTTTGAAGAAAGAAGTATCCGAAAATCTGTAAGCATGAAGAACCCATGGCATCAGGTAGTAAGCAGTTACTGAGAAAAGAGTTATCCACAATATTCCCATGAAAAATTAAGAATTACAGAAAGAACAGACGTGTCAAATTATTATTATGAAGAAAAAATCTTTCAAATTCTTTGTCTAAAACACTTTTCTATATCTACCTATAAGTATGAGTGATTTATTTATTTTAGATATTAATTCTGAACTCTAATCTAAATCAGAAATAATTAATTATGCATCCAAAACAAAGATAGTTTATATTTTATACCAATATTTGCCAAACTTCAAACACAAACATTTATAATTGTGTTAGAGATTGAGTACAAATATAAGTAAACAAAATATGACTGAAATAAACTTTGCTATACGGACATATTTATTTAAGTGGGATCTCTTATATTAAGCGGACATTAGTAGTCATTCGTAAACTGAATAATTCATTTTTTCAAAAAAAAACTTTCCAAAACCAATATGAATATTGGTCAATATACTTCTTCCATATAGGAACTTTCAAAAATTAACAGACAAATAATTTAAATACAAGAGGAATGGTGCAAACGAAGAAAATTTAATCAATCCAGGCATCAAAATTAAGATCTTAGCCTGAAGTTTTCATAATTTTCTTAGCTTTCATTGATTTAATTATAGGTTCTGGTGTCTTGACAAAGTACTGTTTTTTGTACCTTAGTGAAGTGGTTGTAAAGCAGATTGTTTATCTGCAGACCTTCAGTTTTGGGATTATAATATTTGAATACAAAAACTTTTTTGTAGTGTCGCTGATGGTGTTCTTCCGATTCCACATTATTTATCTAATCAAAAACTTCAACCAATTCTTTACTCTTCACTATATGTATATTCTTGATTAGTTTCTCAATATCTGCAAAAACTGAAATTTTAGGATTTATTCTCATTTTCTGAAATTATAAAAAAAAATCATTTTGACACACTTTATCATGTATAATTTTTATATATTAGGTAACAGATTTCATATCAGATATTTAGTATTTTTGCAATATAATCAACTTACTTTTTTTTAAATCCGGGCCTGGACTACACAGTGAAGGCCTCTGATTTCCTGATTCAAAGATTAAATATTTTTTAAAGTTTGGGCTTTAATTATATTATATGATCTATCTACATGATTTTTCACAGTACAGCCCTGGGGAGATTTTGGAGATTTTGAAATGTAAAATAAATTAGATAAATAGACAACACCCTTACCTTATTACAATAACTTTGCTGAACACATTTTTAACTACAAACCTCCAACTATATACGTTTGCAAAAGGAGGCAAAAAATTTAAGGAACTACTCAAGATATCTTAAATTTATTTTCAGAATATTATAGGGCAATTAAATAGACAACTTTGTCTTAACTTAACATCTATACATCTACTACGTATCTACTACATACACCTCTCAATTAACCGACATCCATGTCCTCTCTCTCTCTCCAACTTGAGCCAAAAATTTAAGATCCTAATTCAAATACGTGTAGCTTCTTAAATGTGAATGAAATAGTTTTCAAAGGTATAGTCACCAGATTAACATTTTAGGGTGTACTAACAATAAAATGAATTGATGTGCAAATATTATAAAAGTCGAAGTTAATTTCATGACGATTTTTTTTGTTTCCTTTAGTTTCAAAAAACCACGTTGATTATGAAAATAAATTTAAAAAAAAAGTGTAGCTATATAAAATTTTTATTTTAAATTAAATTTAGGTACATAAAAAATAAATTATTGAGAATTATTTTAGAGAAGTTGTACGTGAGACTCAAGACTATTACTGCCTCTATTGGTGACGCTCATGTATGTAGGTATTTTTTAAAACCAAACTTTAACATGAAGAATATATTAGATCCCGAAAAGACCAAACTTTTACTGACGCTTCGCAGGATTAATAATTTACAAATATATTAATAATAATTTCCCTCATTAAATATAAACTAGGGTTCCTTTCTTAGTCGAATAACACTAAACTTCATTAACTGTACATAACAAATAACATTAGCCCAAACTCTACACAACACTGCATAAAGAACGTATTATAAAAGCAGTATACAGCACTTTCAGTAAATAAATGAAAATTCGAGTCTGCAGGTTTTTTGTTTTAAAATTAATAGGTACAAACGAAGCCGGGCATTTACCACCTTCATTAACAGCAAGGTATAAATTATCGCGTCGGTATAATTCACGAGGCTTCAGGGTATATTTCAGTTCGTGGACCAGGGCCGGACGTCGTTTCAGCCACAAATGGCACTGATTGCCATTGATCCGTACTCATATGTGGTCGTAATTTCGCATTTGGCAAAACACGATATATGTAATTTTTAGTAAACACCGACCAGCCGAATTCATTTTCACAATATGCTAACACCGTAACCGTACCTACATTGGAAATTTTTTAAGGGGAATGATTGACGGGTTTGTTGATAAATTGATCATATTTAATTTGAGTGATTCATTTGTACATTTTGTAGGGCTTTGAAACATTCAGTAATTGTCTGATTTCATGAGATAAGTCCGTACAATTACCTCGAAGTTGACAATTAATATTATTTTGAGGAGTGTCGTGCCAATGCCATCCGACACTAATTTTCTAAATGGCTGTATTATATGCCTATTTTCATGAAATAATCACCGACATAAATGTTTTAATTGAGCTGTAAAACATAAAGATATTTCATTATAAGCATTTTTAATAACCGATTTATTTGTTTTTTTAAATTTATGTTGTAGTTATTGTAATGTACCATTACGGTACACAAATTTAATTATTTTATATCGTGTTAGCTTAATACATATAATAGATACTTAAACATACCAAAACATGCACACTGCACAGTCTATCGATACTCTTTAAAAATAGCACTCAAAGTCGTTTCATTCTAATTCATCTTCTATTGAAGGTTTATATTAGTTATTTTATAGTTGGCAAAAACGAATCTAAAACTTATTCCTTTCATATTTTTGGAATATTATACTTATACTTTGTTTTTTTCCTATTTAGAATTTCAACATTATTGAGTCTAGCAGTAAAACAACAATATTCCTAGAAAAATTGACCTTGAAATTCTAAATAGAATAAAACAAAGTATAAAATAATTAGTATGAAATTGTAAAATTATGTATCTTTATTTTTACTTTTAAAGTTAATGTGGAATTTACAGTACACAATAATAATAGCTTTAAAACAGTACTAACGGTACTAAGAACCAAAACTAAACTGCTGGCCAATTGAAACGTACCAAGCGAATTTTTAGGTTGAATTTAAAATCAGGTATTTTGAAAACGAGAAAAGATATCAACATGCGGTTTTCAGATTTCAACAGATAATTTCATTGGGGAAACAATAGTGTGGCCCGATTATTTTACTTGGAAGTACGTTACTATCTACAGGGTATGAAAGAAAGTCGTCTTTTTTTTCTCAAACTTTACAACTACCGAGATTTCACAAAAAAATTTTTAATTTTAATGATGTCCATTTTTTTAGTCCTTGGTTAGTGGAGAAAAAACCAGTTTCTCAAATTTTTGATATCCCTCTTATTTTATAAGATACCGAATTTTTTATTAAATTAAATATTGTTGGACAGGTTTTTGCAATAATAATTATGCTGCCATTTTGAAAGCAAATGTCATCATGTCATATGTCGATGTAAAGGTAATTTTAAGTAGAATCTAATTATTACGGAAAAAATGTTGTTTTAAAAATTTTTGAAAGTTAGTAGTTGGCACTTCATGTGAAATCGCAAGTGTATTTAGATTGTTTTAAACGTCAAAATGATTATTCCTTTCAACAATCAAACCATGCCAAATTTCAAATTAATACAGTTAAATGTAACAAAATGGTGGGGGTTGTAAAAGGATTTCGTGACCGCCCGGTATACACGGATATGAGCAAATTTTTGAAAAATTATAAAACCCGTTTCGAAGATATAAGTCACTTAAACCAATGGTGAACATAAACTAACTAAATTCCATTTTATTCCATTAAGAAAATAGCCTCAAAAAATGAATTAAAAAAATTTACCAATTAGCGAACGTGTCCGATTTTTGATAAGCCACTGGTTGCCAATAAATTAATGAAAGTACAAAAAATGTACTTTTTATAAGAAAGCCATTCATAAGGTATCATAATCACCTACAGAGATTTGTTCTTACAAAACACAATACGGCCGCACGACAAAAAACAAAGAAAAAGTCAAGTTTTCAGCAAAAATTCGGTATCTTATAAAATAACAGGGATATCAAAAATTTGAGAAACATGATTTTTTCTCATTAAGTAAGGACTAAAAAAATCTACATCAAAAAAATATTTAAAAATTTTTGTGGAATCTCGGTAGGTATAAAATTTGAGAAAAAAAGACGACTTTCTTTCATACCCTGTAGATAGTAATGTACTTCAAAGTAAGAAAATCGGGTAACACTATCGTTTTCTCAATTAAATTATCTCTGAAATCCTGAAAACCGCATGTCGATATCATTTCTATTTTTCAAAATATTTGACTTTAAATTCAACCTAAAAATTCGCTTGGTACGTTTCAATTGGCCAGCAGTTTATTTTATAAAAGTTTAGAATCAAATTTACACGATTGGTCTAAATACAGATAGATATTGACTAATCTAATGAGATCAGAAACCAACTCAGTCTGATCAACTACCAGATTCATCAGTACTTAGACATTTTTTCTCGTTAGATTTTCAGTTCGTTCTTCATACACCATCAGATGTTGATCAAACTGAACATCTACCTATAATTAACAGAAATTAAAGGAAACATAAGTTCCAAATGAGAGTACTCAGAAGCCTTTTGTAGTACTTTTCATTTATGGACAACTAAGCTTTTTGGTCAAACTCAAGATACCTGTAAAGGATAAACCAGAATGATATAGCAAAGCTTAATTGTTTTATTAATGAAGGTTTAAATTCTTCGTTCATCTTACCAGAACCAAAATGAAATACCTAGTACAAAAAAGAGAAAAACATAATTCCTATTTTTGAAGGAAGATATCGACAAGATAAAGACGTGTGAAAAAGTTTGCAAAGTATTCGTGAAGAAGGACTTAAGGGCTTTAGCACAGGAAATCCAAACATGTCAAATTGTAAAGTCTGCAATCAATGGAAGAAGAACGACTACAAAAAAGGTTCTGAGATTCTATCTAGAAACATTGAACCTGGTCTCATTTTAATCATTAACTGTCTGTTTATTATTTATCTAACATCGAAAATCTGTAACCAGTTATTGTATAGAACATCTAGCTCTTCATTGGAATAAAGGAACAGGAAACATGGCGAGATAAATTACTACCTATCTAATCCGAAGAATACAATCATGCCTATTATGTGCTCTTCCAGTGTCATATATGGGAAAAAGATAACGCAAATGGAGATTATTAGTATTATGGTCAAAGTTTAGAGCATGTGGAATGAGGTCTCAAACTTTGCAGCAAAGATGTTGAAGGCCAAGGAAAATGAGAATAGAGAAAGGATGAATGACTTAGTTCCCCAATGACAATTATAAAGGGATGGGTAGACTTAAGATGGAAAAAAGCTGAAAAGTAAGAGCATGGGCCTTCAGAAAATAAAAGACCATGATATCTTCGCAATGGCTTGCAAGCTATACCTATAAGTTAATTGTTCTATAACCTTTAAGGCGTCAACTACGCTTCCTGTTAAAAAGGAATATACTTTAAACATACTTAAGTATTTAAACTTATTTAAAATTAAAGTCTGCTTATAACTTTAAAAAGTAACCATTAAATTGCATACGTCTTTATAAACTAGTTTTAATTCTTTTATTAAAATTCAACCAAACACCAGAATTTATATGCTATAGATGTAGATATCTTCATTGCCACTGCAGTTTGTCAGAACAAATAAATTGAGAAGCTAGTAATATATCTGGGGGGTGGAGGGTGCTCAGGTGAAGGCAATATCGGCTATAGATTATATTATCGATGAACCCATACGTGTCACGATAGCGCTACCCACCGACAAAAGTGCTATAATACCGTGCTATCAGCCTTGTATGCTATGCTGCATTCAGAATATTTGATACAACGCCAGATTAATTAACAGTCATTTATAACTTGATTAATTGCTAGTAATTAAAAGCATCACCACAAGATTAATCTTAATTTTATTATTGGAACTTTTAGCTTTTTTACTTGTAAATTAAACAGATTTAAATGTAGAGGGATTAAGTATATCCACATAATAAACTTATTGTGTCCCTTGGTTATCAAATGATAGAATTACCTGTTAAGTCCTATAATAATTATTGTCCTTTAAGGGTGCATTTGAGTAGTTCTAAGCTATTGTTGTGACCGCTGCCTGGACAATTGAGTTTATTTTAAACTCCCAATTTACCCTTTGGGTCACCCAGATGTTTTGCTACCCAAATAATTGTATTATGGTCTGATAAATAGACAGACGGAAGTCGTTGAATTTTTCACATATTTTATTATTACAAAATATTAAATTTATATTCTAATCAAAATATTTTTTAAATCATTTATATCTAAACATTTTTTGAGTGAATTATTTTCAGTTTGGAAGTGAAAATTGACAAAATGATTCTATTTATTAGCATAACAATCATTACAAAATCCCCATATAATAAATAGCTCGTTTTATGTGAATATAGGGTGACTGAAATAAATCAAACTTGGATATTTTGCGCCTGCTATCCAGTATTTCAATATAATCACCCTCTATTGGTGGCAGAGTTACTGCTTCGTTATATACCACACTCAATTGACCGTATGAAATAAATGAGCAAAACGCGACAACAACCAATTATTATCTCAGTCAAATATAAATAAACTAAGAACTATTATCAGCGATTTCACTTGTCAAAAATTCGTAAAAATAACTGAAAAAAAATTTAAATGTTCATATTTTTCAAGAATAATAAATGTATAACTTGGATATAAAAATTTGTGTGTGATATATTAGTTATAACAAAGAGTCTATCAATTTTTTCTTAATAATAATAATGCTAATTTATGAAGCTACCTATAAGAACATCCATTTATGCTAGATTAAGCTACGTTGAGATTTGTAATAACAAAGATTCGTTGAATTTATCCAAATTGAAAACTATAAACTTGCTATAATAAAAGAAAATATGCAAATTAATTTAGATGGAAACATTTGCGAGTTGCTTTTCCATTCGTGTTACTTTATTACAGTTAATTACATAATGAACATAATGACATTATTTTTTATGAGATATTAATATGAGTGGATATAAACATAACAATTCACATTTACATGCATAATATAAATAAAATTTTATAATAGAAAAATTCAGTAAAAAAATGCTATAGGTACTATTAAAAGTTTTCGTTTTCTTATCAATATACAGGGCGGTATGAATTACCTTCGGTAAAAATAATAGGAGTTTGTTAACTAATACTTCCTCAACATGGCGGAAAGTAAAAAATTTCTTGTCGCGGCTCTGTGCAAATGTTGCAAATCAAAGTGCAACACTGGAGCCAAATGTATCAAATGTGACTCGGTATTTTACTTGAGTTGTGCTAAACGTAAAAAACCTATTGTTGATAATAGTGTTGTGAATTGTTGTGTGACCAGTGACAGTTATAATGACGATTTGGCTTCTACTCGAGGGGTAAACCACTACCTATTTAAGCGTACGAGATATCCAAATCGTGGATATCCGAACCCAAATTTCTTAAAACTTCCACGAATATCCAAAACTTCTACGGATATCCACGGATTTCCAGGAATATCCATGAATATCCAAGGATCTCCAAGAATTTCCATGGACTTCCACGGATATCCACGGACTTCCACGAATATCCACGGAAGATGGTACGACATAAAATTGTCCCTAAAAGTCCTTAAATTGTTTGAACTGTTTATCTTATCCCGTAACTATACTGTGCTTAAACCTTCTTACCTAACGTCTATGATATTAATTAATTATAAACAAATTTAAAGTTTCCCACCATTCTAATTGGCTAACATCGCCCGCCAAATTCAAATAATCAACTTTTTTATTTAATTTTCTTTCTGAAAAGTAGCTTCGTCCGCAGAAGAATAATTTTATATTCGTATTCAGTGAGCTATTATACATCACTATAAAAAATTTCAATTCAATCGGTGATATGTCCGGTATTGTGAAATCGTACCAAAAAACAAGAAAAAAACAAAATTAATTGTAACTGCAAAGACTGAACAAGATTTACATTGATTACCTTAGATTGTCCTCAAGTAGGTATAGCTTGAACTACTACGGCCTGAACAAACTGCCTGACAACGTTGTTAACCTCCCCATTCGAAAATTCTGTAATACAATAAGAGATATGTTACTTTCCAATGCCTTCTATTAATGTGATGAATTTTTAAATTGTAGTAATGTAACTGATTTGTTTGTACTGTAATTATACCTCTATGTATGTCTATATTTTGTCATGTTATAGTAGTGAAAATTTCATAAGTGATGTTATTTGTATTTTACTGACCTGTGTAACTCTGAAAGCACCAATAAACTTTACTTTACTTTACTTTAATAAATTTATACTCGCAACGTATCCAAAACAAAACTTGAAATATTTTAATGAAATGTGGTGCCTAATTGTAAGAATGTTTTAATAATATTACTAGTTACGTCTTTGATAATTTTCAATTACAATTACCGGCTTAATGGTGGATTACACTTTAGAACGAAGAGAGTGTACGTCAATGAAGATATACAAATTTCTGTAATTTTTTAAAATTTGATACTTCTATTATTTTGAAAGAAAAAAAAGGTAAGCTTACGATTTCCAATTAAAAACAAGAAAAAAAATTAAACACCTTGATGTACTTAAGTGTCTTTTAAACGATAAGGATAAACTCCAAATATTTTTAAGTTCCATATTTATTTACCAATACATTTGGTGTTTTAAATTTGGACTGTATATTGTGGTGCTTATATTCTGTCTAGAGGTAAAAACCCTAGTCATTGTCTTTAATCGAAATTTCAGAATCCTTGAGTGTGCCTTTTCATACTTTATTCTTATATATTTGCACAAATAAAAATACTTTGGAATTTTTACTAGGAAATGACATCGAGCTTTTTGCATTATGAATTGATTCAATTTGGAATTTATCCATGAAACCGACTTAAAAGTTTATGAAATTTGTACTAATGCAATTTGTACCATGACCAATTTTATTGTAAAAAAGTTAAAACTATTTTTCTAAGTAACAGCTTCGCCTAATTGTCAAAACTCATACTTTATCATTTCATCTAATTCAGTCAGATGATAAGCTTCATGTTATCAGTGTATCTCGCTGGAAGTTTTCTGTTGTGGTCTCCATTCAATCATTTTTTGGTCCATCGTCATCAGAGACCAATCCAGGCGCTCATTCTCCATCTTATTATCATTTGGAATCTTGTCTTTAAGAGAAACCCCTATTATTGACCATTTTTTCCTTCCAAAACCAAAAGTGTAAAGCCTTTATTAATGAATCGGAGCCATGGAACCATACGATTCTCATTTGGTAAGGAGTCATGTGTCATTAATGAAAACTGTGTACTAGTTTTAAAAAGAATAGTTTCGAAAATAGTTTAAAATTATCCTGTTAAAATTGATAATTTCTTGAAATTTTTTGTTTCTAATGTGTCCTAATTTTCTGATACCCAAGCAGCAAAAACGCATTTCAAGTTTGTTTATGGTCATAAAAGAATTTGATTAAAGATAATAGTATACAGGGTATTTCACGAGTAATAATGAGCCCGACGAAACTGAAAATGCAACCCACAATACATTTACAAAGTTAACGTGGTTATTTTAGATATCCTAATGTTTTAAAATTAAATTATGAATCCATGATAGCGTTGCTTCCAATAGCTTTATTTGGCACAAGTGACATTTTCACAATTTCATTTAACCAAAAGCGAATGACATTTATGTTCAAATTTACGAAACTGCCCAGCTAACTAAGTTTTATGTTTTTTAAACCAAAAAACAACTATCCATGTTAACTTTGCATATGTATTGTGGGTTGCATTTTCAATTCCATAAGGCTCATTATCACTGGTGAAATACCCTGTATAATTTTTTAGGAATGTATTTTTTTTAAATATAGAGTGTCTTATTTTTTAAGAACTGAAATCCCACATGGAGGCATTTGAACTGGGAGATCCTGTATAGAAACTTATACTACAGTGCAGAAATAGTAGACAGTGACTCATTCATAATAATGAAACAAAAATTTCATAAATTTACTGCATGGGAAAATCTAGAAACATATATTTTACATTAGCCCACAACCTTCCTAGTTTTTATATGAATCTGTCTATCATTTCGTTACCTACTGTGATAACATTATATGACTTATAAGTACGTGATAATTATCTTATAAATTAATTTTCTAAACAGAATTATTCTTGCTTACTACAGATTCTGTAATGGATTAATATAATTTTTCCAATATAAACGGACATTTTACCAACATATAATAATTTAAATTATATCTTGTTTCAGGTCAACAGTTGGTAGAGCCCATTTTGAGAAGCAACCTCCTAGCAACCTAAGAAAGTCCAATTTCTTTCATTTCGTCATTGCTTTGTACGATAGAGCTGGTCAGCCAGTGGAAATTGAACGAACTGCTTTCATCGGTTTTATCGAAAAAGACCAGGTTAGTATTATTTTCTTTTCAATTAATTTTTCCTATAACCTCCAACATAATGCACAGCGACACAAAGAGCATTTATACGAGGACTTGCAGTAATAACTTCAGTAAATCTGTACTGAAACATTGTTTTCGAAACAGATATTTCTTAAAATTAGCAAATGTACTGTGAAATGAATGAAGGTAGTCGACATTTATTAATTACCGTTACGAGAGATAAAATAATTAGAAGCCGAGGGGAATGCAACGTTTCATGCTAATTACACAAATTACTTTTGCAACGAAATGCAAATACCGCTTGCACGATATTCGTTTGTTCATGATTGAAAAAACGACATGAATCTTATCGCTTTGTATCATTCATGTGCAGCACTGACTTTTTTTATGTAAGTATATTGAATTCAATAAAAAAAGATTTATTAAAATCAACGACACCTAACTTAATTTTTTAACTACCTACCAACTTCTTTGTGTAAGCTACTTTGATATCGTTTTGAGAGTAACCACCAAATCCAGATGTGTCTACGTTCTATATTCCTTCTAAAAAGTCAACAAAAACGAAATAATTGAGTGTAGGGTTAGCTGTTATGAATATTAAACAAAGAAAAGAAACTAAAATGATATCTTTTAGTAGGTAGAAATCATCGTAATCCTGATAAAGCTTTCGAAAGCAGAAGTATCGTGATGATTCCATAAAAAAATATCTGATGTGCCCAACACATGACTTTCTTATACGGATAGTACCACAATTACTTTTCCTAAAGAAATTAAGTTAAATTTCTTGTAAAAATCGTGTTTCAATTTTGAGCGTTTCCAGCAATATTCAAATAAATTTCGGAAGTCTCTCTCGCACTTATTGCAATACGCATAAATCTGTCCTTGTCCCACTCATTATAACCGAATTTTACGACAAAAACCAATGTTTTATTTTTTTTGAATTTTTTTTGACAGAATTTCAAAAAAAAGTTCAAACAAAATTTGTTCAAAATTCAATTCTAAATCAATGTTAAAGAATAAGAAAATCTCATAAATTGTTTATTTTTTAAGATATTCCTAAAAAACCTAAAAATGTCTTCAGGTAACTGTCACTTGTTTTTGTGCTAGATGAAAAACATTGAATGTGGCACCCACAAATTTGGTCAAACTCTTAAATATGAAATTTGAATCAAATCCGATAAGTCGTTTTTGAGTTATGGTGGATACAGACAGACACACAGACAGACATCATGGCGAAAATGGTCAAAATGGATTCAGGGGCCCTCAAAACGTGTAAATCCATCAAAATCTCGAAGTCGAAAAAAAATCACGATTACTATACTTCCTTATACGACGTATAAGAAAGTAAAAATTAGGTGATTCCATTACCATCATTTGCATGTAAAAACATCTTACTTGTGAACTAATGAATATATTTTATGATTCAAGAATATTAAATAAGCTTTGTATGGTGTTGGAACAAGAAATGTTAGTCATTTTACTTTGAAACACCTAAGGTGTTAAATATTTTACCACTAAATTTCATCCCCATCTATGTCTTATGCAATAATATACTGCACATAGTAAATAGTGAATATGTTCGTTTGATGTATCAATTTTAAATCGTTTCATATACGAGTTGTATCTTCCCGTGTTACGCTCGTCTCGTAGAATATAATTTCCATGAAAGGTATAACTTTAAAATGGACCCAAGCGTTTTGCTTGGATGTATGTTGCCATGGCAGCCATTTAGTAAAGTGTACAATGGAGAGAAAGTGAGATGAATAAATACATCGTGTTTCGTAGTCGGTAGGAAGTTGTAGACGGGTTTGGGGAACGAAGGGGTGTAATTGTGTTCGTGGCGATGCAGAAGATTAGGGCGCTTTTCGGGCAGAACATTTATCATGAAACCTAAACCAGAGCTGAGCGCCGGTCACAACTGTAACCATTATCGCGAAACGGCTCTCGAACTCCAATTCTGCACTCTAGATTTATTAAGATATATATATAAACGTACTACTGGAATTTCTAATAATGATATTTTCTTACTGTTTCAGGAAGCAGATGGACAAAAGACTAACAATGGTATACAGTATAGACTACAGCTCCTTTTTTCAAATGGTAAGTTTCATAAGAATCTCTCTGATATGTCACCTTGAATTAAATCCAAGGAGTAAATTATGTATTAACTTTGATTTATTGACCTTTACAAATTGTGGGGTAAACAAACTAAAACCAATTATTACCAAGGTTTGCTACAAATCCACAAGAACAGTGTTGAGTAATTCTAAGAAAACTGTAGTAGTCTCTTAAGCCCTAAGGTCCGAACAGGGACCTAAACCGCAGGCCACTGCAAGCTAAGTCGAAGCCGCAAATTCCTCAGCCACCGCTTCCTTATCTCAGTGGGCAAGACGTCTCTGCGGTGGCCTAAGTTGGGTGGGACAACCGTCATTCCTGAAAAGACTTGTAGATACGCGTGCTGAAATATTTATTACGCGAATAAATCAAACTAATAGATTATGTTGACTGTTACTGGTTGGAAGAGCTGTCTTGCCGTTTACGTTCGCATATAATGAGAAACTGCTCACATACTATTAGTGCGGTTGTAAATGCAATTAATTAATTAGTTTAGTGAATGGTTTATCAATTGTCAATTACTTCTATTGCCGGGCCGCAAAGACTGGTGATTACCTTTTACATACGCTTGGAAAAACACTATTTACACTTTAGCGCAGTAAGGAGGCTTACTTATATGGAACTGGTTGCGGCTGAGCACGCTGAAAGAATTACAAATCACTATAAGAGATGTTGCTTTTTAATTAGATGGATAATTAAATGAACCAGTCAATCAGATTAACTCAAACAACTCAGGTACGATTTCAGTAAAACTGTGTCTCATATGGTTTGCGAGTATTCAGTTTAAACTGATTTTAAAACCATTATACACATCGTGCATTTGTAATTTATTTTCAAAGAGTAAATATAACGTCAGGTGTTTACCTGCAATATTACAGGCGTATTAATAATATTAATTGAATACTGTTATATCTATTAATATATCTGCTCAATTTGATCCCTATTTAATAAGAGTATTATTTAGTAAAAGATTTACAAAAAACACAATATCGATTCTACATGACTTTGGACCATCTTATATATAAAAGTGAAAGTTTGCCCTCTATACAAAACTACACCGTGGTAGATATCGACGCCAATTTTTTTGTGAATATTCTTTCGGGTTCCACACGAGTCGTAGAAGTAATGGGAGTTCCAAGAACACTCCAAGAACAAAATACATATTGCAACCTAAAATTTTAATCCATATTTTAATCCTATTGATATCAATTTAGTTTTTTCGGTGATTATTCTTTCATCTATCGTCAACAATACTTGTAGATCGGCTGCCCGAACGACGCCGAAATACAAGTTGTTGATTTGGAGCGACTTCCACAACCTGAGCTTTTATACCTATCACATCAAAAGCTTCAATTTATATACGAGTATGTTATAGGTCTACTTTCGTATGCCGCGGTTAACTTTATTTGATGGCTAAAAGCCGTGTCAATGATTGTTTCAATAATTGTTACTCTGCCTTTTAATTATCTTTCACAGTTAACTGAGGCACAAGAAACCGGCCCATAAAATAACGTGTGAATCATTAAATTTCCATTCTGAGTTGGCGGTGGAAAAAAAAATCATGTTTTTGATTACACCTTATTCATTTAAATCTCAAAAAAGGTTAGGTTTTCCGGTTGTCGTTTGAAACTGACAGCAACAGATGAATCAATTCGGCGCATACGTTCAAATTCCAAGGCTTACCTAGAATGGAAATTTAAAGAATCACATGTTGTTTGACTGGAAAATACCTAAATAATATAATTCGTTAGAAATACGAGTATAGGTATAAAAGACAGCCTCAAAATTAGTGCAGACAATGTATGTTGTTAGGTTAGATAGATTACATACGAATGAAATCACAGTTTGTCAAAAAGTTTGGAAACTATTAGTGTGAATGTGTGATGTGTACAATTTTGTCGTAACAGATTTTTAATTTTTTAAGGAAAGAGTAAAATACTTAGAAGATGTACAAAAAGCTTCTTTACTTTTCAAAAGAGGAGAATTTGAGGAATAATTATAGCAGATTTTTAGGTTTAAAGAGAAAGAATAAGAATAGAAAAAATGCGATTTTCTAGAGAAGCGAAGGGCTTAAGCTTTGATTTTGAGGTCACACTGAATCGGAAAATGTGGAAATAAGGGATGTTATGTGAAATAAAATAATTTTCTGGCATAATAATATTATAAAATGTAAGTATGATTTTAGTATACACGAAAATATTAAAAGGTACTTAAGATACTCTCATATATACAGAATTATCTAATTTCAAAGCTACAGTACGAAAAATAAAGAGCGAAAATTTTGTTAATTGTAACTATACCTAATACTATACTGATCGTTCGTAGTAAATGGATACATTATGGGCAAATCCTTTAAGTTAAAAGAAGTGCGCTTATTACACAGGTTTATGGTGGTGAGTGAGTTCGCACGTATATAGCATGTGAACTCACTCACCATCATAAACATATTTGTTTTATCTCGGACCTTATTTTGCAATTTCCTCTTACATAAGTTAAGTCAGGCTACTGAAGTGTAAGCGTCATAAATAAATATTCCGATTTGTAACTAAAATTATTAGTTCAATTTCCAATATTTAAAAAAAGGCAATACAATTCGTTCAATATATGCAGAAAAAATGGGTTGTAAATACTTGATTTCACTGTTTACAATTCCTGACTATTTAGTTATTTAATTAAAAGTTTCCATAAAAATGTGAAATTATTATTAGACTTTAAATGGAAATTATGGGCTAACGGAGGGATTAACATTTAAAAAATTAAATGGTCCCAAAGAATATCCAAATTTGTCCTAATCTTAACTTTGATTTAAACTCTTTCGAAATTTAGAAAAAAGGTCGTCTCCATTAACTTTAATAACAAGAATTAACTCGAAGCAAATTCAGTTCTTATATTTCAATCTATTGCAAATGTTTCAATTTAATGCTTTGATTATCATCCATTATAATAACTACTATTGTCACCCACTTTGCTAATAAATCGCATCTGCTATACCTTCAATAAATCTTTATCTCTACTTGCCTATAAATTTCCTTTAGAATTATGTAGTTGCTTTCAGTTTCTTCTAAAAAATTATTTTTATGCTATTTAAGTGAAGCTAAGCTTGAAAAGATACAAAAAGGTACTTGAAAATTTGTAAAGTTAATATTGATTTGGTTGGAAGGTATAGTGCATGCATCACACGTAGCTTAAGAGATTTCCGTAAAATATACAAGACGGAATACGTAACATGTAGAGAACCGGCGTTATATCTCATTTGCCACCACACACCTCACTCAGCATCTTCCCGAAGGAACACTCATCCTGTCCTTATTTGTAATAAAATAACTCCACAAATGCTCTCCCAGGACTAAAAAGATGGCGAACCCTAAGGCATTCCGCCCGCCCTTGTCTTTGTTCTGCGCTATCGCGGCTCCGGACTTTACTTCTTCTTATCAAACTTCGCTCACAACACGGAGCTCTATCGAAATAGTTGACGTACCGTAAACTTGGGCATTATCATTTTAATGATTCACGGGAGATGGACGGAAGGACTAGCGAGGCGGGCGTGAATATATACCTAATAATGGTTCTGGTCGTTCTGTGGTCGTAACCACGTAATGCATGTTGTCAAAACTTACTAATAGAAATGTTTCAGTTTCCTATCATATATAGTCTGTAATATGATTTTACTGCTGCTTGCTGTTGTATACTTATTTATACTTAGAGTATGATATATTGTTTCAGGTGCACGACATGAACAAGATATTTACGTTAGACTGATAGACTCCGTTACAAAACAAGTAAGTACTCATTAATTTCTATACCTACTATTATTTTACGATAATTTTAAGTAACTTAAATTTTCCTTACAAGTATTTTTATTGGTTATAATTTAATAAGATAGCAATAAAAAGTATGCAGTTATAAAAGGTAAAACAAAAACATTCCGAAATTAAACGACAAAGCAGTAAGTAATGAAATTAAGGGTGAAAAGGTCGGACAAACGAGGGTAAATAGAATTAGCACCCAATGTGTTGTTCTACCACTTTGGAAGCAACTCCAGGGTAAGATGAACCGATATCAGGCAAAACATTCCATTTCTAAATCGCGCAGCGTAATAATGAAATGAATTATGCAGTAAGAAACAACCGGAAGATGAGTCTCACTCTTCATCGCAGCCGAATATGTCTTTCTCGTTGTAGATTCGACGAGCGCGAAATTAAATTTTACCTCAAACCATCTTGAAGTTAGATGATTGACTAAAATTAAATTTAAGAACTTAAACGCGTTAAACTTTCCCCTTTTCACTCCATCAACTTGAGTCGTGTATAAATTGTTCAACCAGATTTTGTTAGCAGCCAATTTTTAAGCCTAAAACCATCGAATAAACTGCTGTCGTTAACGTCATTTTTTAAATTATCAGGCGACAATCATCAGCCAAAACAACTTTTAATTAATTAAAAATTTTATCATTTGTTAAGTGTATTATCAGACATTGCCTATATCGTGTTGCATGCAATATTACGTATCTACTAACAAAATTACTTCCATTTAATTTTAATAATATAACAATAATACATTTGGTACCTTATATTGTTTTATGTTGTTACAAATAATGAAAATACTGGTGTGTCAATATTTGCCATCTACATATAATAATGTTTTGATATCATTTTTATTGCACACACTAAAAAAGTTTTATTGTGGGAGAACTAAAGTTAAATTCCATATTGTCAATTTGCTATGATTACATTACTCTAAAGTACTCTTTCTTTTATCATCAGCTCATATTTACTAAGTTTCCAACATAAATAAAATTATGGAAAATTCAAGAACAAATTTCAACTGCCTTTTAGTAACAGTTAACATATTATCTTATAGTTTTTTCATACATGCTTAAGTAGATACTACAGTTACATTTAAAAATTCCCAACACAATAATCTCGTGAAGTAATAATACACGAATATCATATTTTATGTACTAATTCCAATAATTAGTCAATGTTGCGATTAGTTGATACTTTTTGTTTACTTAGCGAAAAGCGTTATAGAGTTAAACAGACTAGTTGGTTAATCAAGTAAATTAGTCCTGGTAAATCTTCCAATATCTTGTGTAAGACGTACAGGACATCATTTACCTGAGTGGTTAGTCATGCAATCTGCATTTTACCCCATGTTTTAGTTGCTCTTCAAATTACTGTTACTTAGGAAAATTAAAAATGTCGCTGTTAGAATTTTATATAGAACGTTAACAAAATCTGTAAAAAAACTAGTAGGTATATAGATTATTGAATAAATTATAATCGGTAATCACTTTACAAGATTTGGAAATATCTCTAATTAATTACGATATTATTTAATTTGATAGTACACCAGTTCCACTAAACCAATTAGTTATATTGAACCTTATTACGAGTATAATAATTAAGAGAGACTAATAGGTAGTATGTATTAATAAAAAATTTATCATCAACCATGAATCAATTATATAAAATTAAAATCATCATGTTTTCTATACTAAAGTTGAAAAAATGGTAAAAAACAATATACAAATATTTTTTTCAAAATGTTAATAAGAATCCCATTGAAAAAAAATGGAGTTTCAAAGAGTCTTCGTCGTTTTATAAGATCCCGCTGGAATATTAAAGTATCCGCCATCCTAAGCCATTTATATAAAAACTAAATCGATTCTAATATTAGAAAAAATGTGTAACCACGTATGAAAATTTTATTCTTGCAGTTAATAACTTTTTATTAAATACATTTGAACTTCTTAAATATAGCTTTTCCTGAACTTCTTCCGAATACTTCAAATATATAGAAAGATGTTTGTTCATAAAGTTAAGATTTTATGCTGGGAATTTATAGTTTCATGTACCTATTTGGATAAATTTTGGTTACAATTTAATTTGAACTATTTTTGTACTTCACCACAATAAAAATAGTAAATTCTTTTATTTACATAATTTTACAGTTGATCAAAATCACTTTAGTAAATAATTCAATAACAAAGCCTTTGTATTTACTACATTCCTCATACGACAATGTTTATTTTGTCTTTATTAGGGTGATTTTAACGATAACAGTATGACGAACAATACTTCACATAGATAATCGACTTTATTATACATAAAAAAATAATATTTCAAGAT
The DNA here is from genome assembly GCA_963942485.1 of Pediacus dermestoides. Classification (NCBI taxonomy): domain Eukaryota; kingdom Metazoa; phylum Arthropoda; class Insecta; order Coleoptera; family Cucujidae; genus Pediacus; species Pediacus dermestoides. Next base: position 9,626,937 of record OZ012627.1, read on the forward strand.
TTGTTACCGAAAACCGACAACTACACTGTTTATAGATCGACTAAACGACTTCTGATAAGAAGGTAATGAGAGTGGCGTACTTCCTATAGTGTCCACAGTAATTCCCGGTTGTCGCGTGCCAAACACGTGGCCATGATCGTACCCTAATGATATACCATCAACGACGGGAGATTACATAAACTACTACTGCCCTTTTGTACTGCCACATGGTGTACAATATTCAAAAAATAATGGTGTTTACTCAATGCATGATACATAAACGTAACGCGAAAATGTTCAGGATTTCTAAATAATATCATTTTATAATCTCTTTGATCATTTTTTCTTGCAATCTTGTTATGTAGTACAAATAGTTAGAACACGGAAGAGTTTACATGTTTGAATCGTATATTTACTACGCTGTAATTAAAAAACTATAATAAATAAAATTTTAAAAAACACCACTTAAATATTTAAAATTATAAATAGAATTATTAATTAGAGTTTTTGTTTCTTATAATGGTTAATACGGTATGTGGTGAAACGGGTAGAATAGAGACACATAAATAATAATGATGGCATAAAATAGAGCGGAATTACGTACCTAAACTGTAGATTAATCCAGGCACCTGCCGCCACCTTGTCCTAAATTAGTCGGTCCGCAATAAATCCTTGATAATTGGCTACATTGCACTACATAAACCATAAGCTTCCAATTTCTATGCCTTATAAATTTCATTGTTTATTATAAATTATACTTTATAATGTTAATATGGCTTACCGGGATTGGTTTATTTTATATAATATCTCGCTCTTTGCAAAGTGCACTGACACGCCTTTAGTAGCAATATAATTTAGTCTAATTTAGTTGCAAGATGCTTCCTATAATGTTTATTACAGTTAAAGTTAAAAATAATTAAATAGTTCTTGAAAGTTTAGTTAGTAGATTCCTAATTCTGCTACCTCAGCTCCATGTTTAAGACGAAGATCTTTTTTATTACTGTCCTCAAATAGTTAGTTATCTAATAATTATTACAAAAATTTCCGCTTAAATGCAATTCTTTTGGTAGTAGAAATTCTATGAAAAAGGTCATGAATCACGCATATTCTTAAGAGTGTTAAGCGATGCCATGAGGCAACAATGCGAATAATTTAGTTTCGTCCTTAAAATAATCTTGAATATGAGACCTGCTGAAACTTATACCTACACAAAGATTATTTTCAGAAGCCGTTTGAGACACAATGATTCTGTCTCTTCATCTTTCTTCTTTCAAGGGAAGCCATGAGGTAGATACAGAGACAGTGTGAAGCACACGCCTTCTGAAAAATTCCTAATTTAATCGAAAACGTACGTTTTTGGAAATAGAGCATCAAAAAATTAAAAATTATTAAATTATACCTATAGAAATTGGCCTTTGGTTAGCTTCATAACTTGCCCAATTTTAAATGTGAAGAAGTGGAAGTTTTATTGGTAAATAGAGAAATTATAAATCTGTAAAAACTTCAAAATGGCCAAAAACCGACCTTCGGAGTAGATGACATATTATTAATTATTGTCTTGATTTTGATCCCAAGTGTCGATCTTGTGTCTATCTTGTGTCGAGATGCTATAGGATGGATAAGTATGAAATTTAAAATTTTTCTCCCTAATCGATAGCTGTAATTTTTTTTTATATTATGATAAATATCTATGGCATTTTTGCACAAGTTAATGTTTTTAATTCAAGGATTTCGAAAATGTTATAATTTTCCAAATTGAGATAGGAGTAGAGTAGAATATATTTTGTCACTATGCGAAACCCTGTTTCTTCCTAGGAAAAGAGTCGTTTAAAAACCGCAAAAAGGTATCGTTAAAAAAATCGATAAAGTAAATTTACCAAGTAAGTTTTGTCTACTTTCGAAATAAAACGACACTAGTCTCGAAATAATAATTCACTCTAAATTTTTTGTGGGAGAAACTTCTTTAGATTCTTTGATTTACAACATTTCTTATTCTTCAGGATTTTTTCCATTGATTATATAGTTTTCAACAGTTATTTTACAATTTTACACCAATTGATAAAAATAATAGTGGTAAATCTTTCAGCAGGATGCTTAATAACTTAGGGTCTTCCCATAAACTATAAAACACCACAATACTGTATATTTTTCTTCATAGGCAACATTTCTACAGTTCATGTTTTTGCTAACCAATTCTGACCATATTTTTGCATTCTAATTTTAAACTACCCACAATTTTTTCAGTTTAGTTTGTTTAAGTGATTAACTACTTTATAATATGAAATTTTCTAATGATAAGTCAGAACATTTTGTAGATTCTGAAATGTAATCATTCCTGCAAGTTGTACGAAAACTATTTTTTCACTTTGAACCAGAAAACTTTACGGTTACAAAGACGTGGAAATATTATTCTTCCTATATCTCGATTACAAGACAAAACTTTCAAAAATATGCTGTGTTTTTCTACTCGTTAAAATTACATTAAAAATGCCAGTCTCATATCAGAGATACAGACTTGGACGGTAATGTGTTTAATGGAACCCCAGAGATGCGGCTTTTCCGATTGACGTACTATAGCAATCCATTAACGTAATTTTTAACATGGTTTATCAATTCGTATATTTCAATTTCATTTCCTGTTAACGGATTTTTGTTGAAGATATCCCATTCATGCAAAATATATTCGGATTAATAAATAAATAGGCTGCATAGGTGTACATAACACGACCCCCAATAAAACCTTAATACAAACTTTATGAGCAATTTAACCTGATGATGATACTCGTTGCAAAAAAGCGTTAATGTGTTATTTAAAATGCAATTGTATAAACATCAATATAGTTTTGAATTTTGGTGTTAATCCAAATGCGTTACAGCCCAAACTGACTGACGATCTACTATTAAAATTTTATCACACATAACTCGATTATCAACTGAACTGACGCCCGACTAATCCTGTTTATTATAAATGTACATCATTGTAAATTTTATTGTGTTCGTGTATCTGGTGTAATACAACATTGAATAAAATATTTTTATATTACTGAATTTTAATGATAATCTCATTTTCGCATAACTAAATTAATAACAGAATATGTATTTTATACACAAAATATTTTACTTAATTAAATTATTTAATACGGTTTCCATTAAATCAAATACCGAATTATGTGCTGGTACGTGAGATGTATTTGTCTGTGTCGAATTACCGTAGATATAATTTTTAAAACATGTTTTTAAATAAATCATTTATGTATTTACCCATTAAATTTAGATGATAGTACGCTGATTATTATTTATATTAGATTAATAATTTTATTTGATGCTTACACTAAAAATAAAATAAAAACGATGGATAAATAATAGCTAAATAATAATAAAAACATTTTCCACGATTAGTTTAAAATACATAATTTATAGACCTAATTTGAGGACTTTTTGAAAAAAATACCCATTCGACATGCTCAGTTCTAACTTTTTGTATGTATAATCTGAATAGTATTTTAATGCGATCACTCTTTCTAGATTTTTGTAACGATTCATCAACATCAACCGTTCAATTTCCTGTCAGTTAACGGGTGTCAAAAACGTTTTATTAATAATTATATTTTAGCATTTAAAGTGCGATTTTAGATGACATCTCGTCTTAGAATAAAAAACTGCCACTTTGCGGACTTAGTGCATAAATAAATATTTTCTTGAAGTGTTGTTGTTTTTTTGGCAAACCATTTTGCAATTTAGGCATATTTTTGAGTTTTTAATTTGGCTAAGCTCAGTAGATTCCACGCAATCTTCGACTTTTTGTATTTGAAAACTTCTTTCTTTACTTTTTGCCTATAGGTCATGAACTACTATAACAATTTCAGCATTTGAAATTAAGGAAACTCCAAGATCAATAGCTTTCAATTAATCTTAAGGGTGCTACATAGCTGTTCATAGACAGTCAAAGAGATTTCATCCTCAGGATAAAACTGCTCGGAGTTCGCAGCAATCTGCATCTGAACTGAGCTCTTCGGAAGAAAATTTTATTGGTCACATCTTGATTTTCAAAATCTCCTACCGTTTCATCAGTACCCATCCACTGTTGCCAAAATATGCTTCAATACTAAACTTCTACATTACTTCATCTAAAAGTTTTTGATTGGATATTTCTTGATGGCTGCCAGAAATTTTTTATATTTAGGGGGAAATAAATGATCTTTATTTTTGCTCAAAATTTAATTTTCGAGGATGCGATGTGTACATACTAAAGTATTTTCCAGACTTTCATTTTTGTTTTCCGGTGGAACTCCATAAACTAACCCCCATAACTTTAGAGGTGATCGGGTTTTCTTGTAGGATTTCTAATGCACAGGTAAACGTTGATTAGTATCAATTTTTTAAAATCTCGCAGATGATCCAACTTGGTAATGACTGAAAGAACTCTTTTTCGCAGAATTAATAAAAAGGGTTAGTCGGTAACTTTCTTTTTGGCTGAAACTAGCCGATTTTTCAAAAATAAATCTGAATTTGATGTTATAACGGATTTGGAATTTTCTTAACAGTCCTTTGTATTCATGCTCAAAATTCCTTGCGATTTCTTTGCCTTGATAGTGGAATATTTTTGCCGCAATAGATATCACTTTGTGGATCACTCTGAAGTATGCTAATTTCTTAGGGAAGCAAAAAGGATTGACTGATGATTAAATGTTATTTTATATTGAAAATCAGTGTTGGTGTTTTCCTTTCAAATGTAATCAAAAATTTCTCAACATTATCAAGAGGCCAAACATTCTGTTAGACTTTTTCCTTGGTGTAAAGAAGATTAGTTGGTGGTTTCGTCTATAGTTTTGTTCATTTGATGCTTATTGAAGTTATTTTTGAAAATTTTTAGAAAATAATATCCAGTCTACCTTTTTATTAAACTTAAACTCTCAAATTTCGAAGTAGGCACCGAACTATTGAAACATACTGTACATATATTACGATTTTTTTGTCTTTGTCACTACATCGTTGTATTTCTTGCTTGCAGAGGTTTTCATTCAAACATAAAAAAATGTGCTCGCAACAGTGGGTCGAATGCAATTTACACGGTGCCGTATCTTTAAATTATGTGAGGGTGATAAGGAGAATTTACGTACACATTAAATACAACCACATCTATACCCTTCCACTGTAGCATTGTATTCCCCAGGGAACATTGATAATACTTTTATATAAATGAATATGCAAACGAAATTAATTAATTAAAATGCTAAAAGATAATACAAATATGTATTTGCACATCCGATAAGAAATGCAATTCCCTCGGGAATATCTTAACAAGTCTTCGGGGTGCTGAGTTAAAATTCTCCGGAGATATGCGACTCTTCACCGGATGGTCTCTTGAGTTCCAAACATATCATACTCAAAGGAATTACAATAATATTTCCAAAGTTGCCCTTCTTTTCTTACCAACATCTCACACAACTAATAAATGTGGCTAAAGTGTCGTCGTATCTTTATAGCCGCTATTATTATTATGATATCGTTGAGAAGTTTTTCATTTTATGTAATAAATCATTTTGTAACTGGTTTTAGTAGTCACTGAAAATTATTTTAAAACATTTCGTAATTCGTATGATCAATATTTCATGTTTCATGTATACATTATGTTGCCTATGGGCAGCAGCGGCGGCCCTTTTTGGTTATTTTATATAAGCAACAAGAGATAAGAGCGGATTATAACGGTGGAACCCTCCACAAAAGTGACGTACCACCACCACTCATCAATGAGCATAGAATTACCCTTGAATCTAGTATAATTACCAGACTTTTCCTCGGCCAGACCCAACTAATCCGGCTATTTCGTGCCCCCTATATGAACGCGCCTGCGATAGTACACATATCTATCTACGCAAAAGCCCTAGCCACCCTGGTCCGTGGATTAAGGTGCTTTAGGTTAAAGCAGTTGATAGATTTTTGTTTAATTGAATATGTAACGCGCACAACCCCCAGTTTGGCTTTGTTGCTGGGATCAACTAAGATTACTGGACATTGAGCAACATGTGTTTTGTTAAAGATGCATTATTTAAGGTCTTCTTTAACAATTTACATAGCCACAATAGATTTTCACCGAACTCAAACACAAGCGACCATTACTGTTGTATTTTAGTACAATAACACAATGTTTACTTGTATGCTACAAAATCATTATTAAATATAACTAGTATTGTTGGTTCTTATCGTTTATTTAGCTCTAAAATATTCAACTAATTTATTAATTTAGTAAGACTGACGGACGTTAGAATATTAAAATATTTATAAAAATTTACACACTATTTACTCTGAGTCTAAATATTTTTAATTTTAAGGATTATTTGTAATGTACCTCGTAATATACTATCTTCCAAATTTTGCGTTATATAAAATAGTATATTATTATACGAGTTTTATAAGAAGCTATATTGTGGCACAAGTTGTTTAAAGTACGACGAGCGAAGCGAGGAGTGCTTCAAAGGAATGAGTGCCACAATAATGTCTTATAAAACAAGTGTAATATACTATTTTTTCTATTTTGCATCTACATATTTATACTTTAAATTTAAGAATATGTGCAAAATATAAACCTAGGAATATTTGGAATGATTTGACAATGGTTGGTAACACTACCAAACATAACCAAACAATAAAACAAGATTAATTTGAAATTAGTTGTCAATTTTACTTCACAACCAGCAACAAGCTTTTTTGGCATTTTATTGAAATGTGTAAACAAGCAAGTATAAGTAATAATACACCACCTGAACTAAGAAAAAGAGCCCAATTAGCTATAAATGATTTATTTTCGAAAAAATAATAATAAAATATTCTAAATTTCACTAGTTTCTTTTCTACAATTTTGTGAGGTTGGCTTTTGCTTTTGACGCTGCGTTACCCACATGTCATTGGAAATTAATGGCAAGCAATGTTACCACTATAAAAAATAAAAAGCCGGAGTTCATAATGACTCTGTTAGCAAAATAGAAAAAATAATTTTAGTACTCAGAAAGATTCAGATGACCTGAAGAAGCTTGCTCAGACTAACAAATTGTCAACTAAATGAATATGTAAGTGTCATTTCATCTTTTGCCCGAATTTTCAATTTTTCATCGAACTCTGACTACTAAAATTATCCCAAGATCCCAAGACCACTAACTGTTTTAAGAAAAAATAATAGCTATTCTGAAATATCAGCATTTGGATGTGGTATACAAAATACTCACCATTTTTGGTTTTTATTTCAAATATACTTCTTACAAATATAATATTTCCTGTAAATTTTGAAATAGTGAAATCAGTCCTTTTAGTAATTTGAGTTGCAACAATGGATATACCAAACTTGTAGGTATATCTATTTAGCCCCATCGAGATGATCCATAAGGATTTTACTATGAATGAAAGAATATCACCAAGTCTATAGCTAATTCGCGTCTGAAGAAGAGGAGACATCAATTTTTCATTTACCAAAAAGCTCTACTCTGTAATAGATACCATAAGAGAAGTAACCTGCTTATTTTTAAGGCAGTTTATCCATTCACATTTTGCCAACTTCCAAAGTCATCTTTTTTGTGGTGCATCATCGGACTCACAGAAAATGTTCCTAAATACATAGAAGATAATTAGAATACTTTCTAGCAAGTCCTGCTGAACCATTTGCATACTATCTTATTTAATTAGGTTAAATTACTATTCAATTCATATCCATTTATATCCACAAGTTTGAGATATACTCATGAAAATCAGCAGAAAATCTAACGAACTCCTATTTTCATCAATGCCAACAATACATAGAAACGACTTAACACATCATTTATTCGGAAAAGCGCCGCTAAGCTTTAAGTACTTAAGCCATATGGATCTAAACTCAGATCAAAACCTGAAAGAAGCTGCCGGTGTAGCTTAAGAGTCTTCCTATCCACTGATTCATGACAGAAATTCAAGTAAGAACTCTCTTTAACACTTAGGAATTTTTAAATTAAAACTTTTTAAATAACTTTTGAAAGGTGCATTGTAATGTTTTCTGTTTTATAAATGTTTACAAAATTGATTTTTAATGTCAACCCATGTGACGGTAGGTTGCGAAATAAATATTGTTTAAATAGTTACAGTTAGTTTCGGAACAGATCAGATACCTACTCGTAATACTGCTGATGAAATTCGCAAGATACAATGATGAGTCAAATTTCGGTTTATGATAAATCTATGAGGAATTATAAACAAATCAGTACTTATGATGATTGAGTTTGTGAAATATTATGTTACATCCGAGTTCTGAGAAAAAGGAATTTTATTTAAAAAAAACTGCAAAATAACGCCCTTTCCCTTTTCGTCATTATCTATGAAATTGCTGAAAAACATATAACCAAATATTACTTAAATTAAAAAAAGTCCTTATGGTATTATTTTTTTCTGCGAGATTGTTATAGTTTTTGACACTGAAGATAACACTTTACTAACCATGATAATTTTTTCTTGCTTAATATCTCCTTATGCAGCCATAGAAGGCTTTAACTCTTATTAATGAATTGTTCTTGCGTCTGCGATTTGTGTCAAGTTCTTATCACTAATGTTTATTTGTATTCTTGCACCAAAATTGAGATAAATCCCCCAGTGTTAAAGAGTTGAAACTGATAAATACCCAAAACTTTTTTGTTAGGCACTTTTTCTAAATTTTGATGACGCCAGATTAAAGAGCATCGAAAAATCTTTAAAAAAGATCCTTTTGCTGCATCACGATAAAACGAGTCGTTTTTGAGAAAAACGCCTTAAATGAATACCAACTAACTACAGCTCATTTTCAAGATTAACAAAGCAAGCATTAAACAGAAGCGCGCTTTTCTCGAAAACTACTCGTTTTGTCGGTATTCAACAAGAGGATCTTTTTTGAAGATTTTTCGATGCTCTTCAATCGGGCATCATCAAAATTTAGAAAAAAGTTATTGGAAAAAATTGATTAAAAAAAACTTTGGGGCCTTGTAACCCCAATAATAATGAGCTTTCGGAAAAATGTTATAGAAACTTGTCACATTAACTTTTCGAGTAGAATCACTCCTCGAGTTTTTGCTCCTAATTTCCGGACACCCTGTATACATTAGTTATAGAACCTATATGCACTTTTAAAATAATTAGTTCACAACTACAACGATAAAGCATAATTATACTTCAGAATAGATCCATAAAGCTAACTGATTACTGAAATATTAATGCACTCTGTACTCCGTAGTAAGTATTAAAAGTTTGATTGAAATGCAATTTTTTTAAATAGAGAGCCTCATAAAGTTCGTTATATTATTTTGATTGTAATAATGCGCTCTAAAGATTACAAATAGATCTTATTGGAAAAATGTAATTTTGTTATTTAGAAAAAAATCAGCAAACATGTGTTGCAATATTATTACCTTTTACTTTCTTATTCCATCTATATCAAAACAATGAACACTTACATCTATGTATATGCCAATTTTTATGTTGTATACTAAAGTTATCATGAGTATAATTAAAAATTTTCTTTATTTTCAGGCTATAATATACGAAGGACAAGACAAAAATCCTGAAATGTGTAGGGTGCTGCTGACACACGAAATAATGTGCAGGTGAGTTTCTGTGCCTTATAAAAACCATCAAAAATTTACTAGAAATGAATAAACCTCGTGTTGTTTTTATAATAGTAATAAATTGAAATAAACAAAGGAAGGAAGTGAAAAATAAGGCGTAGTATTTTATTTGTTTTTCTGTCGAGCTGAGAGAACATTTCTTTAAATTTATAAGTAGATAAATTTACGTAAAGTAATTTATCATCTACAGTAAAACTGTTGAGGAGATTGTTTACACGAAATGAAGTGCTAACATATTTCGATGTGACTTTGACGTCAAATATGTAAAGGAAGATGAAAATGCACAATGGTGTGTGCCGAGATTGGCGAATGAGAGCGATGTTTGTTATGGCAAGACAAGGGAATAGGGAAAAGACAGACTCCCTAGGGATGACCCCCTCTCCTGCTCAACCGTTAGCATTATACAAGACTATGGGGGAAAAGATATTTAGGGTATTCCTGCGACTACATCATCGAACCAACCCAAGCCAACTTCTTTTCTAAAGAAAAATACACCGCCACCTCTCTCTCAACAAATCTATAATAATGTTACATAGCAGCCGAACAAAAATAACAATTTAGGGGTTTATTTTAATAGCTCTGAGTCTTCTCCAGATTTTCCTAAAATATACTTTACAAATTACAGTAGCGCAGTGGGAAAAAGTTTAAAGTAAAATTGGTCAAGTGTCTTAATTCTATATCCATGTTTTGTTGTATGTACTTTGTTTACTAATAAGACTTTTTGTTTCAGTCGGTGTTGTGACAAAAAAAGTTGTGGCAACAGAAACGAGACACCTTCAGATCCTGTGATAATAGACAGGTAAGTGCAATTATACCGAACAAAATACTATTTACAATTCAGCAATAATTTCCGCTGTAAAATACTTTCCCTGGACGCAGTGTAACGTTGATAGCTGGGGAATGGCTACACAAAATAGCATCCCCAGGGAGCTAGGGCATAGACAAGGGGAAGACGCGGCCCATCTTCTGCACAAAACGGATATTGTAGCATTGTAAATATATGGATAGAACTCCCTTTAGATTCCGGGTCGTTATATAGTTATTCGTAGAAGAGACCATCATAGCATGTGGTCATGCGATATTCTAGGCTACCGACAACGACCTGTCGCTCCAATTATCGTTGACAATTAGTCCTAAAAGTCTATTACGAACATTGCAGCTAAACGTTAGTCGTTCCATAATCAGCTATTTAAGCGAACAAACTTTAGAGATAATTTTAAAAGTTTTACAGCGATAACATCGGAAACAATTAGTATCTAATAAAATATGCTAATAATTATTCAAAAATTGTTTGTTAATTTGGTACCTGCCAAATAAAACCAAATAATGTTTTGGTTCTGTTGAGAAAACACTTTTCAGTCGAATGACTTCTGTCAATTCTTTTATGGGATTATGTCAGTCAATGAGGCAGTATAATCACTGTAAGCCAAACAAACTGGGCTTTGTCAGCAGCCACAGATTAGCCGCTGAAAAAGAAAACAGCGGTACTCCCACTGAGCGAAAACAAAACTGGCCCGACGGGATTACGTTTGATCGCGACACCGGCACTATTGTCATACGCACTCGACTTCAAAATTAGCTCTCTTTGTATTGCACGCATCAAAATTGAATCAAAACTCAATAGAAATACGCGGCACGTGTAACAGAACGACAATGTAAATTCAATTTATGAATCTGCTACTTTATCCCCAAATGCATGACTGTTCTTTATGCCATCTCGCAATGCCCGAAAATCACGCTATGTATTAAATTTTCCAGGACAATCTCACAATATTAACGTTGTTATTTTTAAACAAATCTTTGAAAGCAATTGACTGTAAATCTGTTTTGGTTCCATTAAGCTCCGAGAACATATTGATTTTTGTTGTTTCTTTCCGTTCATGCTTTTATTAGTTAGTTTCATGTTTACATTCCTTTACCTATAACGGCTTTTTCCTCGATATCTTTATAAAGGATTCATTCATAGTGAGAAGCTGTTTTTACTTAAAATATCTCCAATGGATCTCATATACCTCATTCCAAAAGTATGCTAATATTGTTAATTAATTAGTAACAGAATTATAAAGTTGAAATTCTCATTTTTATTATTGACCATAGAACATTTTTCTATTGCTTAAATATCTCCAAATATTTTGTCAAACATCATACTGTTATTTTTTAAACTATTGTAGGTGCTGCTAACCTCACTCTTAACCTTTTATCATCTCTTAATATAAAATTCAATGAGTGCATTGCAAATATTTATAGAATAGACATGACATGTGAAAGAACAATAATTTGCTGCCTAAATCAAATTCCATATAAGGTGCATGATACATTATTTGTGATGAGAATTTTGGAAAATCTACCATTCTATATTCGGAATTATGTATCATATGAAGAAATATATGTGTAATGCATAATCTCGGACGATTTTGTTGGACTACTGATTTATATTTAAGACAAATTAATTTTTTAAGTGAAAAATAAAATTGATATAAATTCTGTTTTCTTCTAAACTTTTAGAAATCCTAATCATATTTGACTATAGATAGATATACAGGGTAGACATAAATTAATAAAACATGAAAATAGTTTAAGAGAAAACTATTCTGTCTTCACGATTAATTTTGTGGTATAAATTATTATCTGACAGAGATAACTCATGATAAGCTAATTATTTTTGAAAGTATGTACTATTAAAAATCTTAAATTTGTCTTATATATCAAAAATTAGAAAAGAATTAAAATACCACATCATCATGAAAAAAGTTTAATTTGCCGCATTTCGTGAAAAGTCTAAGGAAATCAGCCACCTAGTGTAAAATTATATTATTTCATTAAAAGGCAGAAACGTCTAAAATGCCTAGCCATTTAATGTATAGCTATTCATTTCCGTATTTGGCAGCGTTTCATGTAATGTCCAGGGTTTTCATGAAACGGCCAATTTCACTAGAAGGCTGCCACATATATAAAAGATTGCGATATGTTAGTAACAAATTAGTGTTTGTTAAGGAAACTAAAACAGTTAATTCTGTCTTCATTTCTTCTTGCTCAAAACTAAAGATAAATTGATTCGACACCCAAAAAGTAGTTTCAGAATAAAATAAGCTAGTCGTCTTATCCTTTTTAAGATAAAGCAATTATTTTGATTATATAACTCATCATAAATTCAGCCAATAGCTATTACAAGTTTTACATAGTTACTATGTATTGATAAGCGAATATACCCCTTGACGACGTGGTATAACCGTTTTCGTATATTCGCTCCTCCAACAATGTGAATTTTGTCATAGTTACATTTTTTGATGTTTATTAATAAACGTCAGAAAAACAATTTGTTTGTCAATTCTTTATATAATCGTAACGAATACCACTCGAGCAAACGAAAATAATCGTTATACTAACCTCTCGTCACTCGACGTATATCCTTAAAACACCACTCGAGCTAACGCTCTCATGGTGTTTCGCAGAATACGTCTAGTGACTCGGAAGTATAATCGATTATTTTCTATGCTCTTGTGATATTACTACTGAATATATTTACTTTAGATTATTTTAAAAATTTGCAAAAAAAAAAACTGTGTAATCTTAATTTAAAATTATTCTTATTAGAATTATGCATATTTAACGGATTTAAGAGCAACTAATAGCCTGCCTCATCGGTTTCTATTCACCATAATTTTACTCTATACTGAAATTCTCTCATATTACGTGATAATTACAGATTGACAAATTTCAGCTATTATGTTTCACTAACAGATTCCTTGTTGTGGTAACTCAATACTAATATCGGATCAGGCCGGAAGCTCAAAATAAGTTTCACATATTTGGTAATTAAGACCCATTAGGAAGGACATGTATTTCAGAAGTTATAAAGTTGTTTTGATGTCAACACAGTGATTTCACACTTGACTGTGTCCACATGTGAACCAGTGTGAAGTGCATTCGGAAATGGCCCTCAGAATGTCCGAAGTGAACGGCAGGCAGGCGATTTACGTTCTCAAGAGTGTTACCATGACAACCGGACGAGGTCCTTTCAAAATGGGAACATACTATTTCGCTAGACTTACATATACATGAGAATTTTCCCCTTTTTTACCACAAAACCATAACGCAAAATACAGTTTACTGAACAGTGGTATATGGTAAACAACAGAACATTCATGTATGTTTCATTTAAATACAAAGTTTAATTTCCAAGGTCAGCCGCCCCCCAAAAAGCTATTGGTCCCAGGTGGCTATTGTAGCAATTCTATGTATGCCCTCACTCATTCTTTTATAGTTATAATCAGTTACAGTATTATCTGTCTTAATTTTCGTAATGCATTCGGGATGAAATACAGAAAAAAAATTAAATTAAAATCTAATAACGGCAATTTGGTGGATTACTTGTAGTGGATCGAATAACTCGGAGGCAATTTGTGTTGAGCAAAGTGGGCTGTGTGGTAAACACGTGGCTGAATAATTCGGTCGCGTGCATATGTTTTGTTACATGTGTACGCCCGTCTGTCAAATTGAAGTTGCATCAATCCCTCGCACAAAATGCATTATAAAATGTACCTCAAAGTGGTTTTGATCGTAGCATATTTGTATTCAATTCTGATTGAACAAAACACTTAGAGGTGAGATTGATTAGCTTCAGGTTACATTTACTTTATTGAATTATTTCATTAAATATCGTCACGTGTTCTACAATAAAAAAAAATCAAGGCTTGACAAGTTTCCAAAGAGCTTTTTGATTTAAATTTAGTTGATGCTACCTTCACTTGGCCTTAAGAAATTGAAAAACTTGTAGTTATAGCCAAAGGGAGATAATTTAAGACGAAATAGTTGTCAGAATAGTTTTGCAGAAAAGTTATTGTGAAAATTGTAGCTGGTATCCGTTACAAGGAGCTTTGTCGTCCCGTGTGGAGTCCCCCATGTGCCTTCCAATCGAATTCATCATGTGCCTGGATCCATTACCGTTCTGAAGCGCCTATGCGAGACCTGCATCTCTGATAGTAGTCGGAAATCAGTTTTATCAGATCGTTCGTTGAGCTCGTCGTCGGATATTTACAATTGATAGGAAGATGATTCGATAATCACTTGACAATAGTATAAGGTTGGCAGTTACAGTAACAGCATCCGGATTGAATCATTGGTAGTGTATATCGATGGAATGAGACGAGGAACGAGTGAGTGCGATGATGAATGTGTATGGGCATGTTGAGAGGACGTTGATGTGAATGAGTTATTTAGCTCTTGATTGCACTCAAATGTCACACCGCCGGCATTCCGACTAAATTATATGGTCGTATTGTCATCGGGCGATATGACACCGCACTTGTTATGATGACTTTATATGCATATACATGTCACATGGAATTTGCAAATTATTACAAAAATATACATTGCATTTTGTGTTGTTCATTAAAAGGCTAACAGACAACAAATAGTATTCATGTCCAAAATAACTTTTAACAGTTTAACAAATCATATTCACAACATTTATACAAACAACTTAAATATTTTTCATTTAAATTATAACATATTATTAAATTATTTTTACTTTTGTATAGTAAAATATTTACTATTTTTATTTAATATTTTCAAAAAAGTAATTTAAACATAAATTTGAATCTTTTTTTAATAATATTTTAGAACCTAATAGTTTCTAATATGATTTTAATAAATCTTACAAACTATACATGTCTAATCTATGCAAAAAAACTGAAATTTACCTAAATAATATATAGAAAATTCAATTTAGAGTAAAGTAGGTACGAGTATAGGTACATAAGAAAATACAACCATGATAATTATTTTACATAACAACAATAAGAATAAGAACAATTTAAACGATTAAAACGATATCTCGAAAATTCTTAGAAAAAAGATCTCAATGCCAGGAGAAAGCTTTATTATTTTAAGTTTCAGTAAAAGATCGAAGTCCGCATTTCCCATAGGTACTCATAAAAATAGAAATATCATCAGAAGTTGATAATTTGAGGAGTATAAACCTTAAAACCTAACTTTTTAAGCAATCTATCATTCACACCCCAAAATATTTGCATCGCAAAGGACTCCAAATACTTTTGCGCCTCTGTAGGTTAAGGTACTTCCTGCTCTTTCTTTATAGTTTCCTCAAACGTACATTTACATCTCCAGAATTTTGAGGGGTAGAAGTGGACTGATCAAAAATGTTAAGGGTAGCTCTGATTTGTAAGAAATTAAATCTAAGTACAACATTTTCTTATTTCAAAAATAATTACTTATGTTACCGATCACGCGATACCTGTAAAAGTCTTCAAGAATTTTTTCAAGGCGACAGCCGAATTCCAAGAAAATGTTCAAATGTCTGTTTTTTTCGAATTTCGAAAGGTTCAGTATGTATCTATGTATGGTTTCGAATTGTTATTCCAGTTAATTGATTCTTACAGGATAAGGCCAAAAGTAGCCTATGTAGCCTATAAAGTACCTACATAATCCAAATTCAAATTTATTTTACACAACTAATAATAATATATATTAAAGTTTTCTATATTGTCTTTTTTAGTAGATGGTGACAATAACTGATTAATATTAAATTTCCTACCACATATTATTAGTACCACTAATCTTGATTGAAAAACGGGGTTTAGGTAGACTTCAATAATTTTAATTTTGTACAATTTTGTGTTGAAGTCTCAGCATTATACATAAAAATTGCAGCGGAACCATAACTAAAATTATACAAAATTATTAAATATACCTGACAGAACTTGTACTCAAACACATTTTATGAAGTAAAATAGATTAATTTGAAATCTTACATTATCCAAAGTTTTCTGTTGCACAAACATGACACAGAATACGAGTAATACATAAACCATACAATCAATAACAGATATCAACAAGAGACATCGCAATGTTTTATAATTACTTTTCCATGTAATTAGTATCACTTTACATTGTAGAAATAGTGTGTCTGACCACATGCAACACAGGCCATCTGTATTGGAGTCTATCCTCACGCAAGGAGACAAATTTATTATTTACCATGAGTAGATTCGTGCGCCGGATGCATAAATTAACACCAAATTAAACATGAAATAATGTCTTCTGGTACCTACATCAGAAAATAAGTATAAATAAACCTAATAATTTACAAAAAAATTTATAACGATGCACTATTAATCTAATGGCTAATAAACAAAAAAAGTGATAACACTCTCGGTGGCGGAATTGGTTTACTTGTTTTTGTTAGGCACTGTTTGTGTGTTTCACCGAAAAAAGCCTGATAAGTCGAGGAATGAGTGTCTATTGTTTGTAATACAGAGCCCAAGTTATTTACTAGCCTTAACGCCCCCAGCCCGAAAGAACTAGATTTACAGATAACGCTGATGTAAGATTTCGGCTAACGCTAAATTTCACTTGAAATTTTCCTTTGTTTCCCCTTTATTTCAAACTCTACTTAGGTACTTCATTTGTTAAGAAAAATTCTACACGAAAAGCAATTTTTGCAGGAAAAAGTAATTACTAATTATCTAGGTTAGTGTTCTGAGCGACTTTCCTATATTATACGTAAAACAATGAGTAATAATTGCCTGGACAAATAATGGAATTCATATCCTCAACACCGGCCGTAAATTTCGTGTATTTTATTCGACAAAACATATGTTAATGGTGGAGGGTCCTGATAATGGTAAAACTTTTAGGTTTAATTAAGTTGAAATTGACAAGAGTAACATATACACATCAAGCATTAATTCCAGTCACGAATCCATTTCGTCTTTAGTTTTATTTAATGCAACGCAGAGTGCACTATAATATAATCAATCGCTTCAATTTGCAAATGACTCGCTCTTACAAATCGAGGGATCCGTTCGATGGATCTATTACGTCCCATTTCATTTCGCTTCTTCTTGCAGTACAATCAACTGGCCAACAGATTTAAGGATTGGAATGTTTTGGGGTGCTAACTCAACCGCCTCAATCTGTTTTAGCATCACGAGTGTTTCACTTAGATTAGATTAATATGTCAATTGCTCAATTACATCAATAGTTTTGTTGAACTCGAGAGATTTTCAACAGATTATTTCCTCCGCATTAACTTTGCATAAAGAAAATTAGTTCAGGGGTGATATCAAGTACATGCAGACCTCAAAATATTGTTCAGAGTTTTATGAACCTCGATAAATCAATAGCAGACTAGAGAGCGATTAACACTAAAATTAAATTTATCGTGGTTAAAAAAATACAATAAAATTTAAACGCATTGGATGGAAAAACGATCTTTAAACCTCAGCTGCATTAAATAAATAATAATATCTTCAGAGTGACATCGCTGCGGCAATAAAACCAAACGCATTAGCAAAATAAATGACTTGTCAATATATTTCTTGCAGTTGTAAGTGAAAATAGCGTATTTGTTATTTAAGATTGTTGTAATCCAGTTTTTAAACGTTTTAACCATAAAAAGTTTGTACAGACATTTAAGTCTTAAGGAGTCTTTATATTCCTATTTTGAAAGACTGTTCCCGCAATTTCAGCACATGTCAGAGCTGACAAATTTATGAAGTGGTAGACCAATGTTATGGCAATGCCGGCAAAAAAACCTTCAGCAATAATATACACTACAGCAAAATAAGGACACAGGAATTTTTCACAATCACGACAACTGACTTAAAGAAATTTAATATATTACTTGAAAAAGAAATGAAAACTTCAAATTATATTTTTGCAAAGATATTATTCTTTATACATATTACAATATACCTCTCTATTTATAGTAAAATAACTTAAACTATGTATATAAAATTACTTAGAAGTTTTCATTTTGAAATAAACTTTCAATTAAGTTATTAGTCAACTTTATTTTTTATTCATTTTGTTATTTTGTTATTTTATTCTATACAGGATCGTGGAAAGCTTAGCTTTAATTTTTTGTATGTAAACTATTATCCAACTACAGCTTACATCACACAAATCTATCGACAAATTTTCTATTCTACGAAAAAAAGTTGACAGACGGCTTTTTAAATTACATTATTCACATGAAAGTTAAGGCCTTCCACAAATAAATAAAGTCCATCAGAGGCCCATCTACTGTGTCTACTGTTAAAGTATTTTAAGTTTTTCAAAAAAGTTTCTTGTGTAAGGATTACTACATTTTTTATTTATTAAAATATAAATAATGACATTTTAGTATAGCCATAAGATAACCAAAAGGATTTTTCTTTGGGGCGATAAAAATTTTAATTAATTAAGTCATCAATTAATTAATTTCTGCGCCTACTTATATAAATAAAGTAAATCAGTAGCCCTGTACTAACCATTTTTGTTTGTGAAACTTTAATAGCAGGACCCCATTTAAAAGGGGTTTTGTGTCATCAGTATCTTATGAACAAAAGGTTCTACGTGATTTTGAAAGACTCTATATTTTTCGAAACAACTTAATTATAATTCAACTTTTTGAAAAATATTTTAAAAATTCCTCCATCTCCTTTAATAAAAATACTTAATTGTTATACAGAGTGTCCCAAGAGTTGCGCATGATCTTAAAGAGGGCACCCTGTATTATCATCAGAAAATATTTTCATCTAATATGTTGATATAAATAATTAGAAAACTTATTTATAATAATTGTATTTTAAATAGATACATAATTGTGTTGTATTGTTGTAGTAATACTGAAAGTCAAGGGCGCCAAAAATTTACAAATAACAAATGCTGTAATTACACTTTATCCAGTATCTTTAATTAAAATAAAATAATACAAATTTAAGTTGTTCAATTCGTACAAATAAATTTCAAAACAAAAAAGCATTAGAACTTTTTTGTCTTTGATGAATATTTAGTACCCTCTACTTCTACGCTAGTACGCTAAAGGTTATGGACCGACGACTTCAGATTCCCATAGAACAGCTTTTATTCCATCTCATTTCAAACACTTACCTGGTGGTACTCGTATTGCCATAGATTTTGTTTTGTGACGATTTTTGTTGTATACTTACTTATGTTAATAAATCGATTTTCCACCACTTTTTAAATTAATCGTAATCATCTAGCTTCAACCTCTAACTTGAACTACCATCATTCAAATCATTATATCTCTCGACTGAAAACTATATAGCCCTAAGAGAGTTTATAAAGAGTTTCATTTTAAAATGGCTAACGACTCTCCACGTAGATTTTTCAATAAATTAATGTTTAAATATTAAAACAAGTTAATAAGTATAAGTACTCAATTGAAATTATATTGAAAATAAAAAGTGTCATTAATACAAACTGAAATTGCTTTCGAACAGTTTCCATACGAAAACCTAGATTATATGGCAAAAGCTCCTAGTGGAGCAGTATCAACCTTCTGTTTGGGAAATAAGCATTTAAATAGTGCGTATTAGATGCGGTTAGTTCGGAAGCAGACCTTGCATTTATATGCGTGTGTTGTGGGTGTTAGACAATTTAGAGCCCCTTTGGCGGTGTGGAAATCGCTGATTTTGCAGCCAAGTAAACCCCACTAGGTTGAAATGTCCCGGGGCGTACATCTGTTACGAGTTGTGTCGCTACTTTAAACACAGATTCTTCCTTATCCGTCCGCAATGTTAAGTGGCAATGACAATGACCGACCGGTACCTTCTCGTTGGCCTTCTCAATCCATTTTAGCCAGTCTTGTAAATGAGATTTAATTAAATCAACGACTGTGTTTATATGCAGGCATTTGGAAAATTGCAACCAAGAAATTTATACAATTTTATTTCTTTTAAAACGTGGAGAAATAATTCAGCAGTCTTTACTCTATAGACAAAAAATACCGCATGTGTTGCCTTTTTAAGACTTTTCATACCATGTATGTACACTTTGTCAGTAAAAAGTAATATTTAATTCATAAACAAACAAAAAAATTGACCAAGATAGTGTTCTAGCGTTATATTGTTTTATCATTTCAAAGTGTAATTCCCGTAAGTTAAAGCAAATGTTATAAACATTAACATTAGTGAGTAGTGATGTGGAGAGTTATCTGATTAATTTGACTTTATTTAATGTTTAATACTTGCTGGTAATAATTTAGAACAAATTAGCTGCAGAAGTGTGAGAGATTTCTGTTTAATTTAATCATTAGTGTCACAAACGACATTAGACACACTCAACTTTATTTACATGAATATTTAAAAAGTTTGTCAACCAATTGTAGTATATGTATGCCTAACCGAGCACTATAAATAAATTAACCGGATAAATAATATAATTGCCACAAAAACATTTTCGTGTTAGAATAACATAAAATAATTAGTAACGTACGCAGATGACCGGCTGTAGAACTAATGTAAAGATAATATTTAATAGCTTGAAAATGTTAACTCTGGTGTCAAATAACCGCAGATTTGCTGGCAGTGTTTTGTTGATTACAGACTTCAATTACCGTCAGGCATGACACTCATAAATAGTCTACTAATTGAGGTCTGTGTTGAAGAGATGGTCCTTTTTGTTCGTCACTTTTCGCCTGTCCATCAAACATTAACGACTATTTGATACAGCGCAAAAAATTATACCCTAAATTTTAGTCTTTACACAATACATTTAAACTTTGATTGTATTTTATAATTTTCATGGCAGTACCTTATTTAAAAGCTACGCGAAGGCATAGTCAATTTTTCCATCAGTAAAAGCGCTATGATAGAGAATTGAACATAAAGTTAGCAGCGATGGTCGTTCGGAATGGAAACGTTTTACCAAAATCATAAACTTGGATGTAATACGTCGTAATTCTTTTAGAAAATGGCTCTTCTCCTGGACACATAAACTTTCTCACTATATATACTAAAAATACGCAAATTCACCCTTCCTTCCGCCAAATATTTTATATTTACAAACACATATTACATTCGCTTTTTATGCCTCGGCTATACACATTGCAGCTAAATTGAAAGAGATACAAACAAACATAAAAATTATCATACCCATATTACGGACACGTATAATTTTGATAGAAAAATTTCCCCCTCGATATTTTTACAAGGATACAGTTTAGTTGTTCAAATGCTTATTTGTCTTTGTAACTCTATATAATAATTAGTAGAGTAAATAGTAAATTTGTTACTATAATAGAACCAAAAAGAAGCGATAATAAAAATTAGCAAACACAGGAAAGACTCAAAACCTGCAGATTGATACTTTTTAATCTATTCTGAAACTGTTTTTAAAAATATTTTAACGAATTTAAAGAATGATAAGAATTTTTTACGTTACAATTAATTTATAAATTTTCAATATTATATAACTTTATAGTCATGTGCAAAGTTTAAATGTGATTTTGCTGAGGTTTGTAATACTTGTGTAACATAAATCACTCTATTCCATAATAGAACTACCATTGTATAATCATTTCTAATTTGCGAGGTCAGTTTTACAATATACAAGAATTACTTCAGTATTATGAATTTTTACTTGTGCAGGTAGGCTTAATATCATCATCAATTAGTATTCCAGTTTTGGTATGCACTAGAGCATCTGGCAAAACTGTAGTCTAAAATTTAACTATGGAATTGTCCATCCTGGAAATTTAAGAAATTAGGAAATTAGGAGCAAAAAACTCGGGGAGTGATTCTACTCGAAAAGTTAATGTGACAAGTTCCTATAACATTTTTCCGTAAGCTTGGGGTTACAAGGCCCCAAATTTTTTTTAATCAATTTTTTCCAATAACTTTTTCCTAAATTTTGATGATCTTCAAAAAAGATCCTCTTGTTGAATATCGATAAAACGAGTAGTTTTCGAGAAAAACGCGCTTCTATTTAATGCTTGCTTTGTTAATCTTGAAAATGAGCTGTAGTTAGTTGGTATTCCTTTAAGACGTTCTTCTCGAAAACGACTCGTTTTATCGTGATGCAGCAAGAAGATCTCTTTTGAAGATTTTTCGATGCTCTTCAATCGGGGGTCATCATTTTAGAAAATGTGCCTAACAAAAAAGTTCTGGGTCTTTATCTAAAGGTCAACGTCAGTTGCGACTCTTTGACACTGGGGGATTTACTTCAATTTTGGTGCAAGAATACAATTACATATTAGTGTGCCAAATTTGAAACGGATCGGTACACTAGAAAAAAAGTTACGGAAAAAATTGAGTTAAAAAAAACAAAATAATTTAAGGCCCTGCAACCCCAATATTAATGAGCTTTCGGAAAAATGTTATAGAAACTTGTCACATTAATTTTTCAAGAATCACCCCCCGAGTTTTTTGCTCCTAATTTCCGGACACCCTGTATATAAAAGTAACCTAATAGTATCGACATGTAGAATATTTCATTTCCTCAATTCAAGAAAAGATTGTTTTTGCCACTAGTAAAAATCTTATTGTTACATGTTTTAGAACAATCCCTTGAGAAGTTTGTGATAACTTTTCTGTTAGTTTATAATATCTTTTTTAGCTTTACTTATGAAAATGACATTTCCGTCACTCAATTTAGAAACGAAAGTAAGCATTTGCACCACTCAGTGATGAAAGTAATTTCATCACTTGTGCTGAAACTAAAAATCCTATTGCCAACAACATCAGATTTTTTCACTTGATCGTTGTTTGTTGATTCATTTCATAGCAAAATTTCAACCCTGATTTAAGAGAGATATTTTAATTAAGTACTGAGTTTTGGTAATAATAACAATTTTATTTAAGCGGAAATGCGTCGTTGCAAAAATAGTATACACTACACAACTTGTTAAGAAAGTGCCATTGTTCAACTCGAAGACATTTTCATTTAAGATGTCTATCTCAGTGAACAATGCAGCACTTTCATAATATGTAGTCTAATGTACCTACTATTCTTCATCCATTATAATTTTAGTTGAAAATCAAAAAAAACCTAATACCTAAGCGAGTACCTAAGTATTTAAAATTTCAAAATATTTAATCTAAAATTGTAAGTAAAAAAATATTTGAACTTCCAATTTGATTCTCATAAATCCAATTCTTTTGCAAAATAATGCATTCATAAGATTAACAAAAAAGTTGACGGATCATTATAAATTGAGACATGTAACTGTTTTAATTATAAATTGACATGATGTTATAAAAAAGTCTTTGGCGCGTCTTAGAATTATAATTGGCTCATCAAGCTAAGACCTTCTCATCTAATATTATTTTTAACCATAATTTACTTTAAATTGCAAAACTAAATTACAGTAAACACAATCTCAAATTGGAAAAAATAAATGATTTAAATAATTAATACAATTTTAATGACGCAGTTGAATTTAATACCGTTATTAAAATAGGTTATTGTTATATTGTAAAAATGGGTTAATGCACAATCAATAAAAAAAATTTTACCTACATAAAATATATAACACTTACAGGCGTTTTTCTAGGAAACAACTTTAGAAAACTAACAAGACTTGTAACTTGTCTCTTGTCTATTTATCAAGGACTCTGATTTGGTCTCATATTGCTTTGAAATCAATTCTTGAATATCTTTATTTCGTCAAACACACGCGTAAAGCAGATTATTATGAGGTTTATATAAGAAAAGTTTCTACATAAGTACCTACATAACATGATGTAGGTATCGAGATAATATAATTTTTCTTTCACACATTTGTATTGTAAAATTTAACTATTTGCTTGTAATAAAACGTGAATTAATTATGACCTTTATCGTCTCCCTACAACTAATTTATTTCTTCAAATACAATCTGATATACTAAACTATTTTGCTCCCATCAGGTTAAATCTGTCTCCATTTGTCCTCCCTATTGACATAAAAAAGTATTTCCATAACTTTTTGTTTACATATCTTATATTAAGAAAAACTGCAAAATGCAGTGATGTTCGGTATGAACACTTTTCCGCTTTCGCTTTATGATATTCCCATCTCGCTCTTATTTTGCTCCCTCGGGATCCAGTTCCCTCGGGTCGGTATTGACTCTTCTCTCTCCCCTGAGCTGGTCGTCAATACCGCAGGGAGCCAACCGTACCAGCCCGAGACCAGCCGAGCCTCTTGCATTTATCTATCCACAAAACTTCTCTGTTATTCGGTCTGCCTACATATTTACTACCCAGCCACTTAATTAGACCTCTTTATGTACCATGTTAGTTGGTCTTGATACCATTACCAATTTCCAGAGTACATTTCTACACCAAAGACTATTTACCAAGTTTTAATGCACAATTATTTATCCAACTTTCAAATTAAATTGTGGTCCTTGTGAATAGTTCAACCACAATCCCTGATTGCTTTCTCAGGTCATAAATCTGGAAATGAATGCCAAAGTTAAAATTTTTCAAAACTTTGTTTAGTAATTGTTTAGGAGATTAAGATGATTGCCTGACTAATCCTAATAATCAACAAGTAGACATCATGAGTGTTTGAGGACTTAAAGGATCGCGTGATGCGAAGCTCCATGATTAGCACAAATTTATATTACTTCAAATTCGATTAATCGAATGGAAATGGGGCGTCATTATGCTATCTAAATATGCACGCGTAAGCATACTCCCTCCATATTAACTTACTTATATTAACTTTCTTTGGTGTAATGCTAAATCAATGTATGATGGCGTTATTAATGGATCCATTTGTCCAAGAAACTCAAGTCAATGTGATAAATGGTACTTATCCCATCATATTGATACCTACGTGTTTCTTGCAGTAGATTTTAGACGCAGCTACATTACTCAATGCCAATAGCGTGATATAAGAAGAGAGCAGCAAGGAAAATCGAACACTTGAAGAAAGTTACTAACCTGGTATACTACGGATGGCAGAAATAAAGGAATAAAACATATTGCGCTGGATAAGAAACTTGTCAGGCCTGTGAAAGCGTTCATCCCTGAAAATTAATGTTTTCTACATCAGGACAGTTTCGTGAAATTCCAAATTATTTGGTGGAAAAAAGAAATTTATAATACTTAAATATACGTATATGTAGTGGAAATTTGGCAATCTACTTGAGACACAGGAGGTTATTGTAAAACATCGTGCTTTAATGGCGCCTAACTTGTGGAAAATAATAAAGTTTACACGCTTCAAAATTTCATTCTGCTTGTATATTCGCAATGTCTCGAACTTTCACTCAATTTCATCTCGACACTTTTCGCATTATGAATCGCTTATAAATTATGTTCGTATAACGAGATGGTGTACGCCGTTAAAACAGGGCAAACTCCTGCTTAACTTTAAATAACTAACTTAACTGCAAACAACTCGAGAGACAACTGGTGTGGCGGTGTTTGGCACGCGGTTTTGCCAAAACTTTCAACGGAAAGTGGTGAGATAAAAAAATAATTCAAGAAACTTTACAAAACTGCCGTAAATATATATACAGACATTGTAATGTTAGACATTTAGAATTATCAAGTAAATTTTAAAAGCATAAACTGGGAGATAAGTGAGAGTAAAATGCTTAAACTGGAGAAAAGTATCCCAAGAGGCCGGGTTCATATTCATGTCCTGCTATAATGTTATTATACGTCGCGTAAATAACCCTAGGTTGTACTAAATAACATAATAATATGAGTTACACCGTGGTTTCTTTAAGATTTATTGTACATTGAAATCTGGAAGAGTTTTCAAAACTTGTTTCTTTACCTTAGAACATATAAGACTCTGTAAACTTTAAATACCTAAACGAAAAAGTTTAGATTTTCTATGACTAAAAGACGAAACTAAAGAGTGTTTCAGCAAGATCGTATAGTCATATTCTGGAATGTATTTAACTGATTTAGTAGACATGTGCACCACACTATGTTGGTCTCTATCTCAATTTTATCTCTCGTGAGAGCAAGAGAGAAGGAATAGGTATATCTATGTAACTCCCTGAAAAACATGCCTTAATCTTCATCAAAACGTTTTTCCTTATTAAGTAAATGGACAAGTTTTAACTTCCCCTTGCACATTTATTGTTGTGTTCCAACAGTAATCGATTCCTTTTCGGCCCATTATTTTGATATTTATGGTACGAAAATCTAGGAATGAACAAGTTCTTATTTTGTAAAGACATAATAAGTTTTAGTAAGCTAAGACTAAGCACTGACTATTCTTAAATCATTTATGATTCTGTTTGATGTATCTTGTAAAAGAAACCGTTCTTAAGTTTTTAAAGGGGATACTTTGCAACCACACTGTCAAAATAAAGATCAAAGTATGCTCCCCACCAATTTTGGTAACACTCCATTATTCAGAGTTTAATAAGATGAAAATTTGAGTATTGTAATGTATTGTTATAATAGACGTGCGTAATTGAGTTGAACATTCATTGCAGTATAGCAGGAGAAACAGGGGGGCGAATATATATGTATATATTATATATATGGTATTACCTTATTACAGTGGCCCATATGGCCCAAAGGCTCTTCGGATGCCTTATGTTGCTAGTGTACACTAACTAATGTATGCTGGATACGAGAGCAGCGGACTTGCCAAGATAAATAGAGCGGCAGTAGCCCCAGGACAGGAGACTAACACGATATAAAGGACCCTCATAGTCCGCCTCCTTGTAACTAGATTAAACGGTGCGATATTCAGCCACAGAATTATGCCAACTCTATACAGTCACGTAAACAACTTGCATGTCTACCAAGTGAGCTGTGTAATCGCATCTGGAGACTTTATCCGATATATTTGGCCCCCCCTGCAACTGGCTGACTTTCTCGTGGATACTTCCGTTCTGTCTAAGTCGAGCGTAATGGAAGCGCCATCAAATATTTACAACTTGTGATATGGGTTTTATTAATTGATGACAGCCAAGACGTAGGCGATCTGCATAATGCATAGCCCACCGCCAGCAAGTGTACAGAAGTCGCATCACACGACCAACTAGGCCGCTGGGAACGATCTTTGAATATCAAGACAGTTTATACGCGAAAAGCGGGACATTAGTTCAGCTAATTTTTTCCCAAAAGCAATGTGCTGATGTTAGACAATTCCCTGACACGCCTTCTCCAATTTTTCGTTTCAAGACAAATTACATTGGTTTAGTGGCGGGTTAGGACTTCAGGTTTTCGCTTTTATCAAATTTATAGACATCCAATCATTCTATTTATTTAAATTCACTTATATTATACACATGTACTACGTATACAGTTTTCAAAAACAGCTTTTAAAAATACCTTTTTAAAATTAGAAAGTGGTTAAAATTCGGGAAAATACCACAAAACGAAGACTACTCCATTATACCATACTTAGTCAAAATTGACTATCGTATAAAAGCAGTCTTTAATTATCTATAAAATAGTTTTGAAAAAATGGATTACTTAACTCAGCTTTTATTTTTTATTTCATACACAACTTCAATAGACTTACAAAAGTAGAAGATGGAATATATGCGCAAGAGTTGTGCGCGCATTGTATGTAAAGGTTTGAGTTATTAAATGGTGATTTCTTCTTCAAACGCTCACTGCCAACATAAACATACTATATTAAATTCTGATGTCACACTATTAAAAGGACGTTTCGTTTTGAAAATATGGAGTATGACGTATGTAGTCGTGCGAACTCACTCACCATCATAAACCTGTGTAATAGGCGCACTTCTTTTAACTTAAAGTATTTGCCCGCAATGTATTCATTTACTACAAACGATTGTACATTTTTTTATGAAACTTTCGTTACTTCATTAAAAGTCAATATTAAATACAAACCATCAAACCAAACCACTATCACAGTGCATTAATGTAAAAATTGAGTCTTCCTACCACGTACCATGTCTAGAAATCCAGTCACAGTCTGTATATTTACCATAAAATTCTGCATATTATTATATTTAATTAAATATAGTTGTCTAAAAAAATTGAAACTTAACTTTGTGCAGAGAAAAAAATGTTTAAACATCTTTCTTTTTTGTTTGTTGTACCTTCTAAATAAGAAAAAGTAGGTACACAGTAATTTTATAAAACAAACATTTCAATTTTATCAAGTTCCTTAGTAGAGATCAATTTATAAAGCTTTTCCTTTTTCGTTGCGGGAGAACAATTGTAGACTTCCTCAAGCATGTAATTAAAGGATGTCCAGGTTTATTCTTTGTAGGAACAGTATATCTGCCATTCTTACGATTTAATAGTCCTGAGAGACATAGGAAAAAATATACCATTGCAATGTTTGAACGTTTTCTCCGAGAGATGTGTGGACATAATATATTCTCAGTGGACGCCATTTCCGAAAAAAATATATGAGAGTTTCAAAGTTATTAAGATGTGGACTGAGGTTTTTAAAGCACTATTTGTATTGCTTGATAAGTTGTGTTTAATGTTTATTAATCGTATTTAATATTTTACTGGTTGTCATTCATCGCATATGTTCAGTTTTTATTTTTAAATCTACCTAGCAAATTTATTATTAAACAAACTAACTACACGGACGGTAGTAAAAATAAAAAAGCAATGATACATTTATCGGGTATTCGCAATCAATTTCCTGTTTCAGTTGCGCTTCAGTTAACGCATATGAAATGCTGAAAAACAATTTTATAGCATTTTCAGCTTAATACATTTATAACTAATTTAATTGGGCGGAATATAATTACTTTTTAATCTGAAATTATTTTTTAAACGATGTTTTTATTAGGGAAGTAATTGTTTTTATTTTGTTTCAGATTTTTCCTGAAATTCTTTTTGAAATGCAATCAGAACTGTTTAAAAAATGCTGGAAATCCACGAGATATGCGAAGATTTCAAGTAAGTATAATTTGTCTTTCAACAATTATGTAAATAATTTCCAGACACTCTTGTTGAATTTAAAAGAATACCAGTTAAACATGATGAAATTAAGAGTAACAAGAAGATTGTAAAAATAAATGCCCTAAAAAGGTAAAGAAAAAGACCGTGTTGCACTTAATGAAATCTCAGGAGCGCACCAATTAGTTACTAGTTCCAGTTGCTGGAATTTGTCGTGTCGCGACAAATTAAACCAAATGGTTTGCCCTAATATTTATATTTGCATAATCAAATTAACTTTGTTGGAATTTCTCTAAAAAGGCGATTTAACAAAATATATGTACTTTGCTAAATAACCTTCCAGCGTAATTAGTTATTTCGTTTAAAAAATGAAGGTGCCAACTCCCAAATCTATTATTTTTTTAATATTGTATATATCCATATCAAATGTAATTAACAGTTCTACTGAATAGCACAAAATGCCATCATTAAAGAACGTAAATTACGATAAATAACTAAAATCTAATTCCAATACGTTTTCCTTTGTGTCATCTTAGAATCTAAGAAATATTTTCTTCAAAAATTTGTTTGTAAATTTATTATTAATTCTATTTGTGATTTATAGCGTCTAATGAATTTACTAGATACTAACATTTAATCTTGTGGACTAAATTGAATGGTTCGGTGCAACTATTTATTAATTTCTAAATTGTTAATAAACAAAGGCAATAAATGGTGTTCACGTGAGTTTGAGATACCTAGATGTATCTTATAGCTTCCATGAACCATTAATTTAATTACATTTTTGTGTACACCTCATTGTTTTTCCACGTTTTAAGTTTAACGACTGACTTTTCCCGTGGGAGTATCGTCAATACATTTAATGCCTAATTGAAGACGATTTAATTTCCTGTAACTGTATTAAACTTTTGCTTCACCTACCAGTAACACAAAGCTTTGTTAATTTTTATTATGAGTACTATTATAAAACGGTGTGATATTAGTTTTGCTTGTTTTCATTTAAGGATGGCGATGTTTAAAATTATACAACAATGAAGCGGGCGAACAGCGAAACCATTTATTTCAATATCCTTATACACATAACGGCGAGCTGCTTCACGGGATTTACCGGCGGGTGGCAGAAATAGAAAAGATTTTTATTTCCACTGTGTCAAGGGGTAGATTGAGAATGTAAGAAACTATAAGGAATACCACGGCTTTCCAGTCTCATTTATTTTCCCTGATCTCATCCAGCAACAGCTACAGCCTAGGCCTTTTCAAGCGCCTTTGTGCCTCCTTTATATCCAATTTCGCTGGTATAGCTGAAAACTACCTCACCAACTGCTCATTCATATTGAAGTTTCAACCGTGTTAAATATTGAATTTATGAAGCCATTAGCTGGCAATAGACGGGAAACTTGCCAAATAAGACAGAAAACTCGAAGCGAATTGTTGACGAGGTCCGGCGGCGGCGGCGGTAGCGGAGTAGGTACAGTATCTCGCTGTGGTGGTCGATGGCCGTATTTCAACCGGCATATCGAACGCCGCCTACTGCCCGCTCCGCCGTCATCATCCTGTGGTTCCCATGGGAACGCGTGTGTATCGTGGGGGTGCGGGGTCTCAAGGGAGCGCGTGAGCGTCCCGAGGGAGGAGTCTGTCTTGCAATGCACTTCCGCAGTCACCTTCGCCGCAAAATGGCTGCACTTGTACTCTCAATTACTACAACATTTTTTCTTCTTGCAGGTCGTTATTTCTACACAAGTTGCAGTTGATGGACCCCTTTTGGCTATCTCAGACAACATGTTTGTGCACAACAATTCCAAACACGGCAGACGAGCGAAACGTCTCGATCCCACAGAAGGTGAGAAAGAGAATATATACAAATATATATCTAATGTATAATAATGTGAGCACGCGTAATTATCGGCACTCGGCACGTGGCGTCATCGCGACGGTTGATGAAAGAATGACGCGCAGGTGAGATATTAGCAACAAATCATCGTGCTCATTGGTATGCGCTGTAGAGACAGGTATCCCAATCCCACGGTACGCCAGTGTTCTGCAGCGCGCTTCGCGGAAACATCTCGTTTGTATGCGAACCCGTGGCGGATCCAAAACTTTGTGAAATTGGCTCCCGATTCAGTTCACTGGAGGAAGGAAGCGGAAACACCGTCTAACGCCCGCTGTATACTTTGCTACCAGTCCTTTAATCTTCTTTCTTATTCACTTTCTCTTTCTATCTTTATTACACGTTCCTTCTTGAGATTTGGGTTTGCAACTGTATCTCACCCTTACTCGGTTCTATATTATCCGCTCGTCCTGGAACAAGCCATGCTTCACTTTCCTAATATCTCACTTTGTTCTACGTTATTCGTTTTATCTTAATCTTTTCGTTCAAAAATTCTACATGAATCTTATTGTCATTGTATCAACTAAATTTAATATTCTTTTATACCATTTACTTATTTCAATTTTTCTTATATCATTTTTATAAGTATATTTGTAAGCTATACCTATCAACATGTTATTAACTAAAATTATTGGTTACAAAATAAGAAAGATACATCATTCGCGAAGGTCAATTTCCAGGACTCTATCCACCTCTACCGGTTGCCACCCCTTGTATAAAAGCAATCAGCCCCAGTGAAGGATGGACTACGGGAGGTTCGACTGTTATCATTGTTGGAGACAATTTCTTTGATGGATTGCAAGTAGTTTTTGGAACTATGCTTGTGTGGAGCGAGGTTAGAGCAACATTTGATTTTCACGACGTATAAACTAAGAAAAAAATATTTTTTACAGTTAATAACACCTCATGCCATTAGAGTACAAACACCCCCAAGACATATCCCCGGCGTAGTAGAAGTGACATTGTCGTATAAATCCAAACAGTTTTGTAAAGGAGCTCCAGGTCGATTTGTATATGTTTGTAAGCAGTCAAATTATCTCAAAATTAAAACTTTATATTAAAAATAATTTCCTTTCACAGCGTTGAATGAACCAACAATCGACTATGGATTTCAAAGGCTTCAAAAACTTATTCCTCGACATCCTGGTGATCCAGAAAAATTACCTAAGGTAAGAATCTTCTAGCAAAAATGTATAACTATTTTCTACAACTCTAAATCATTCTAGGAAATAATTTTAAAAAGGGCGGCTGATTTGGCTGAGGCTTTATATGCGATGCCTCGCAATAATCAACTGTCCTTATCAGCACCAAGATCCCCTACCATGGGAAATAATGGTATGACATCAACGTTTAATGCATATACAGGACAATTGGCTGTCAGCGTACAGGACAACGGAAACGGTCAGTGGACAGAAGGTGCTTGTCCTTCCTTGCTTTCTTTAGATGTTGTGCTTACCAGGTTTATGTGTAGTAGCATTTAAAAATGTTAGGTTTAATACAAGAAATAATTATAACAAGAAAGTAACCTAGAAAAAAGTATTTGTAAACAATATTGTTGATTAGAATATCGAGTTTATTAAGATTAGTTTTAAAAATTTACAGCATAGTAACTAACACTCAGTGGGATGAAACAATACAAAACGAATTTTCCCAGTTGTAAAAAATTTAAACCTCCTCTTCTTACCTGTACATCCAAAAACAGTGCATGTTTAAGACCACCAAATTTTTAATAACTTAGATTTGAGTTAGCTGTGTTAACTGATTGTAGATTTTTATCGGTAGGGTTTTTCTTTTAGAGGAGTACGGGCGGACGCAGAGTAGTAGTGTGTCACCACGTGGAGGAGGTTATTGCTCCAATGCATCCACTCCCCATTCCTCAAACGGCGGTTCCTATGGTAGCAATATGAATGGATACGGGGGGGCAACTCCTACCAGTACGTCACAATTGTCCAACATGCTGCCCAGTTCACCTTCAGCAGGAATCTTTAACACCACACCAAGTAAGTCCTTAAAAATTAGATGGGATTTAGGCAGAAACATTTTTTTTACCATGAGTTTATTTAGTTGGAGTAGATTTTAATTAATTTGCAGGTAGGTATTTAGATTGATTATCACAAAAAATCAAACAGCAAATATTTGTTAATTTTTTATTTTTATTATTTTGTCCTTCTTCAAAAAATATTTTAATTAGTTCATATTATTTTGAATTGTTATTTTAGTTTCGGCTGAAGCGGGTCATTATCATTTTGGCGCAAACTACAGTAAAGAGTCGGCAGCGACCACGGACAAAGAGAAAAGCGCGTTTGCCCCTGTGATACGGGGGAGTGAAACTCCCCCTTCTCACCCTCCGGCACCCGCGCTTTTCCAGCATCAGCCCGTCACTGGCTGGCACCACTTGGTTGTGCAGTGTTAGTATATTATTTTATTATCGTTTCATTTTGCTTATTCTACATTAATTGCATTACATTTGTTTTCATAAACGTAATGCTTTAACAACTAAGTAGATTTTGCTCTCATTTAAGTAGTGATCTAACAAACCTCTCTTCTCTCCTGTTTTGCTCTTTTAAACTTTACATAATTTTGTTTGTTTTCCATATTTGTGTTTTGATGAACTACATTTAGGTATTTGATGTAAAGACGTCCAATTTTTTTGTAACAATGTGGAAGTGGCTGTGAGGCAATAAAATATTGGTTAAAAATGTTAAAATGTATTAATTTGTGTGGTTGACCTTTCTGAAAAATAATGTACTAAGTGCCTACAGGGAGTTAGTAAGTTTATGCCTACCCACTGAAGTATCGTCACTTAATTCGCTTTCTCTTTCTTTTAGTGGGGTGATATGAAATTATAAATTTTCCGAGAATTTATGTGTCTTCATACTGCTTTCTAAGAAAGTGATAAATATTATAAGGTATTCTATAAATAGTCAATTTTGGTCGTTTTTAATTTTAAATATTAAATTTGACAGCGACTCAAAGTCGCTTTTATAACTTGTCAAGATCAAGCTCCAAAATATTTAATAAAAATGTATCCCATATGAAGTCAAATAGCTTTCTTGAACTTTAACTAGATCATTTTTTCAATTTTGCCAAGTTGTTTTAAAACCGATAACGCTATCGCTACTTTAAAATATTAAATTGTAATTTTCAAAACTTATTAACCAGTACCTACGTCGTAAAAACTACCTAGAATACAAAAACACTTAATCTAATATGAGACTAAATATTACTGTCAAGTACTTAAAGCTGGTCGAATAGGTTAGATAGATAATAGTAATAACATTAACTTGTTTAATTTTAGGTATACAGAGTGCATGCTTAACGAAAAGTGCCACAAATAACGGGTGTGTTTTTAAATTTGGCGTCGAAGTTGGCGTTGAAGAGTCATTTATGAATGGAATGACACGTCAGTTCATTCATAATCGACTGTTCAACGCCAACTTTAAAAAACACACTATACAGGGTGTTCGTGCGAAGTGGCTCACTATTGCTAACTTCGTTATTATTGGAGCTACAACGTCGGTTAAATTAGTTGCATTTTTTCCGCTGATTACAATGGTGAAAACAAAAAAACAATTGACCATCTGGTTTTCGAGATATCCACAAAAATAACATTTTTTTAAATGGAACACACTATATATTTTTGCAGAAATCGATGACAAATTAAATTCTGTACAAAAATGTCCTACATTTTTTACTTTCTTATACGTAGTATAAGGAAGTATAGTAATCGTGATTTTTTTCGACTTCGAGATTTTGATGGATTTACACGTTTTGAGGGCCCCTGAATCCATTATGACCATTTTCGCCATGATGTCTATCTGTGTGTGTGTGTGTGTGTGTCTGTCTGTATCCACCATAACTCAAAAACGACTTCTCGGATTTGATTCAAATTTCATATTTAAGAGTTTGAACAAATTTGTGGGTGCCACATTCAATGTTTTTCATCTAGCACCAAAACAAGTGACAGTTACCTGATGACATTTTTAGGTTTTTTAAGAATATCTTGAAAAATAAACAATTTATGAAATTTTTTTATTCTTTAATATTGATTTAAAATTGAATTTTGAACAAATTTTGTTTGAACTTTTTTTTGAAATTCTGTCAAAAAAATTTCAAAAAAACTAGATATTCTTAAAACACTTTATATTTCTCATAGCGCGCGTTGATAGTTGAATTCGATGGTCGAGGTAGACCATGTGTTTCATTATATGGCTGCCAAACGGAAGGTCCCGGGTTCGAATCCCAGAAGGACCGGTCCATTAGTTTATTTTTATTTTACTGGTTTCTATGGTACCGAAAACAATAATAATGAATAAATAAATGTAATTTCATACCGGGAGATTTTTTATTTTCTTATACGAAGTATAAGGAAGTATTGTAATCGTGATTTTTTTTGACTTCGAGATTTTGATGGATTTACACGTTTTGAGGGCCCCTGAATCCATTTTGACCATTTTCGCCATGATGTCTGTCTGTGTGTCTGTGTGTCTGTCTGTATCCACGATAACTCAAAAAGCGACTTATCGGATTTGATTCAAATTTCATATTTAAGAGTTTGAACAAAATTGCCACATTAAATCTTTTTCATCTAGCCCCAACACAAGTGGTACTTACCTGAAGACATTTTTAGGTTTTTTAGGAATATCTTCAAGAATAAACTATTTACGAGATTTCTTTATTCTTTAACATTGATTTAGAATTGAATTTTTAACAAATTTTGTTTGAAACTTTTTTGGAAATTCCGTCAAAAAATTTATTATTATAGTGGCGCCATCTATCTCTGATTTACAAAAGTGCATTAATTACATTACAGAAATCTATACCGTTGAGGAAATCGATTGTAGCAATATTGAATGTCGACTGCATATGATTATTGGCTACCCCTTCAGTATTTTCCAAATATTAAAACTGTATAATAACAATGTATAAGAAAGTCATGTGTTGGGCACATCAGATATTTTTGATTATAATTTAAATAAGCAAGTTATTTTGAAAAAAATTTGCAATTTTTTAAAATCAAGTAGCCATATAACGGAATAGTAATTTATTAAAACCAAACAATCATAATTTTGAATTTAAGCAAGTTGAAAAAAACTTGAGAGAATTACGGAAATATTACTATTTTATTTAATATTTTTAATATACAGGTGTTTGCGCAAAGTGGTTCACTATTGCTAACTTTGTTATTACTGGAGCTACAAAGTCGGTTAAATTAACAGACTAGTAGCGTTTTTTCCGCTGATTATAGTGGTGAAAACAGAAAAACAATTGGCCATCTGGTTTTCGAGATGTTCACAAAAATAACATTTTTTAAATGGAACACTCTGTATATTTTTGCAAAAATCGATGATAAATTAAATTTTGAACAAAAAATGTTCTTATGCTTTTTTGACAATTATTTAAAATAAGCGAGTTATTTTGAAAAAAAGTTTTCAAAGTTTTAATATCAAGTAGTCATGAAAATTATAATTTTGTAAATTTTCAATATTTCCGTAATTCTTTCAAGTATTTTTCGACTTGCTTAAATTGTGCGGCCTGCCTTAAATGTCACAAATACATAACATGAAATTTAATATAAATATATTTTCAGGAAATTTCATTTCAATATTAAGTTCAAACTTATAGGCTTATGCTTATGTCACACTTTTTAATCGTATGAATACTATCAATACGAGTCCTGAAAAATCGGCATATTTTCATTTAAAGCAATAAATTTGATATCATCACTTCCCGTTAAAACCTAAGGTCAAAAAATTTTATGGAGACATTTTGTTATGAATTTAATATTTTTAGTTTTTGAGTTATAAGCTTATGGCTTGTGGCACTTCTCATGAAACAATCTGCGTAAATTACTATTATCACAGTTATTAACCTTCTTTTATATTTTAATTTTTTATCTTAATAGTCTATGCACAAGGTGTTATTGAATACATAAATAAATTATATTGGCGGACGGCATTTCCTTACCTTGTTTTTAAATATATTTAAAGTAAGTATTTATATTGTTGAACATCTCTGGGTACTATACTTACCTATAAGATTTTCACAATGTGTATTTTTTTGCCAAATTATAAATTAGAGTGGCGCAACACAGAAGTCAGAATTTTCAAATCATACTTAAGTATCTACTAATATAATTTTTGTTGAAGAACTGAAGTTACCAGTTTTATGGTGCTGAGATTTTTTTAAATTAAGATTAAGTTTTACCTATTAAATCTACCTGACCAAAAGTATAGCTACTTGTAAACTTTCCTTGGTCTAGAGATAAATAAGAAGGGTCTTACATACTTGTAAAAAGTTAAATGAAAAATATATTAATCGTATTTTATTCTACTTGTGTTTAATTCTGTTAAATTACCCACGTTTCTCGATATTTTTATTCTTTTTCTAAAGAAAATATTTTCATACTTATTTCTTTCCTTATAACAAATAGCGTCCTTGAAATTTATTTGACCTTTTCTTCTGTAAACTACATAAAGACTTTGTAGAACTAGATGTAGATGGTTCCAAATAAACTGGATTTCTTTACAGCGCCATTGGATTTAAATAAGAGTCAGTGCAAGATAAAAATTTACTAAAGAGTTTACGTTTACCACTCTTCCACAGTTTTTAATTTTTTTATAATTTCAACGAATTTTAGTAACAACGTAGTAATTTTAAGTAAAAGAAGAACCTACTTATGATTTTTTGTTTAATTTAAATAGAAAATTAGTGAACTTGTGTTTTTATTTCGTTAAATATTGTACCTATAATACATACTAAAATAAAAATTTTAATGAAATTTGTTCAAAAGATAAATAAATTTTGACGAGCCGTTTTATAATTTTATTTTTATGCGAAACAAAGTCTCATAATAGATATTGTTTTATTGTTCCACTAACATATAAATTTAAAAGTAAAAGTCAAAAACTGATTACCAAACTTTTCCTGCCCTTTTGTTGTCTCATCTTAAACTAAATATTTGTGTAAACTCATATGCCGTAATTGTTATGTTTGCAGGAATGAGCTTGGTATCATCACCATTTGCCTCAATGAATCCATTCGCCCTACCAACTTGCAACTCCCAAACTTACGGATCAGCAGCTTTGGTGGGTACCACAAAGTAGCGCAAGGTTTGCGATGCAAGTCCATTAAACCAAAGCCCAACAAATTCTTCGACTCAAGAAGAAGAAGCTAGTGCAATTTACTCGGAATAGATCGTACCAAAGACAAAAATTAATTATTAATTTTAATGAACAACTGTACAGCGAATTCTACTCTTAATCTTGTCTATAGAAAACAAAATTACGAATGTGTTAGTTACCCTAAGTAGAAGTTTCCGTGTATTTTTATAAAAATGTTTTTTTAATAAGTTTTATGGCCAGCATTATTTATTTTTCTAATTAATTTCAATTTCATTTTACAAAATGTTACTTAAATATTTGGTTCAACCCGACAATAAACATTATAAATAATTGTTTGAAGGTCAAATTACTTTCAAATAAATCATAATTTTTGTGTTTATTGTACAGGTTTAAAAACAAAATATTTTTCTATAATTTGTCATGTTCCTTTTCTAATGAAATTTTGTAAGTTCCTCTTACTTTTAATACATTCTACCAGATACCTACTAACTGTGATCACAAAAATACTTATGAAATGTTCATAGCTGCATTACAAAACTTTAAAATTATAACGAAAAAATTGTCATAATTGTAAAATAAGTTATTTATAATGGTAAGATAAATATTAACAAATCGTATAAAATTTAGCATATCTTTAAACTGAATATACATATCGCTTCAAGCTGGGATTCTAAATAAAATTAAAATGAACAAAAACGAACTAATGATTTACATATAGTTTTGTAAAATAACTTGTACATAATATACAATTACTGTATTAATAAAAAAATTAATTGAAATTGTACAAAGTTGTATAGTAACAAATAGGTTACAAACAACGAGTCATTAATATATTTTGTAAATTATCATATCTAATGCAACAACCATTCTTAAATATTATTGTACATAAACTAACATTAAAGAAGCAATTTAGTGACGATTATACTACATATGTGTCTTCACACTCCACTCTAAGAAAGTGAGAAATATATAAGTATACGATTGTGCAAAATTCTAACACAAAATAATTTTTACGAACGTTCCAAAACAATTCCATTTTGATATTTATGTTCCTTACGAAGACAATTATATTACTTGATCTCAAATGAAATTACAATCTTACTCTTTAGTAACTACTTTCAATTCAGCGTGTATATTCTGCAACTAAATAATTTGTTAATTTGTAAATATAGGTAATTTTATTTATTTATTGTTGTTTATTTGTTTACTTATATATATTTGTAAGAAAATAATGTGCATATAATTATTTTGTTATTATTGTGAAGAGAAATTAAAATGTTTTTTCATTATTCTAGATGTAAAATAATAAAATTTATAAGTATCTTAAAGCTTTGTGTTATTTACTAAAAGAAATTCTAAAAACTAGAAAAAAGGTGATCTGACATGAATTTATGATACAGAAAGCGTCCAAGAATTGCTATGGTTATTTACAGTGGGGTGGTCATTCAATTGTACCAAGACTTGGCCCTCGGTACACGTTATCGAAATGTTGGCTCACAACGAAAGAAAAATCTTGTTGAAAGTAGAAATCTCTCTCTTATAGCTTGAAGTTTCGGTGATGAGTAGTTTCATCTAGTCCTCGTATACATTTTTCAATATCTTTCAGTCAGTTTCTTAAAAAAAAGCGAAAATTAACGCGATTGTGAGCTAACCCTTAATCATTACATTACACCAAACAAATTTGATCTTCAAATTCGATAAAAATATTCAATTTTTCAAACTTCTAAGTCAAGTATCTCAAGAACTTTTTTATGTAACACTCACCTAATACTGATTTTATATAGACATCATAAAATATATCCTCTTTCGTATAGTCATAAAAAGTATATAACATTTTGAAGATGTGTGGCTGAAGGCGAATGGGGTAGGAGTAGACACGAAAACTGTACTAATTGTAACTTGTGTCCGTATGCATTAAAATGATTAGGTATAATTTCAAATTGCTATTTTTAAGGATTTTATAGAGATAAATATAAATGAACACGGAAATCAATATTAGTTCGGAATTTTAAAAATCATACAGTAATCTGTTAAAATCAACAGTGTTGGATGGTTCTATGATTTATAATCCGAGGCAAAATATCCTCAAGACTAAATATCCTTGGACAAAAGGTATTGAAGACAAAATATACTTGGACGAAATATCCTTAAGATAAAATATACTTGGATGAAATTATTAAAAAATTATTATTATCAGATTATACATTCAATACTGAACATATTAAT
Organism: Pediacus dermestoides; assembly: GCA_963942485.1. Classification (NCBI taxonomy): domain Eukaryota; kingdom Metazoa; phylum Arthropoda; class Insecta; order Coleoptera; family Cucujidae; genus Pediacus; species Pediacus dermestoides. The sequence goes on from OZ012627.1 coordinate 9,667,372, forward strand.
TAGTAAATACAAAAAAAAAGAAAGATCAAATAACATCAACTAACCACAGTTCCAATAATTCAAATATTAATGCGCATTAATCAAATTTTAATATAAAGAATTAACTTTTTACGATTTAATTTAATAAAATATTTCAAAATTACACAATATATAAATACATATTAATACACAACATCGAGGGAACGATCTAGAAATCTTTGGGTGCTTGATTTTGTCCAAGAATATTTTGTCTGAAAGATATTTTGTCCAAGAATATTTTGTCTCAAGGATATTTTGTCCAAGAATATTATGTCTCAAGGATATTTTGTCTAAAGGATATTTTATCCAAGGATATTTTGTCCAAGGATCAAAACGCCGATTACCTGTTTGATCTGTGTTTCTCTTTTCAATATATTTTTTCCAAATTAATTTGTACAAAGGCATAATCAGCAAATCACAAAAAATTTAAGAATTTAATTTATAATATTCTTCATTCATATACGAACACTTTGTATTGTAGGGATACATAACCAAAGTAACTTTTTGAAGTGATTTTCATACCTTCAGAATATTTCTTTTTTTTTGTTAAATCTACACAATATTTCCCGAAAAATTCTTTTCATAACTCTGTAGCACTATGCAGATACGGAAACAACTCGGGAAACAAGTTCTATGTCGAGTTACTTGGTCATAATCCACTATAAGATTCTATCTTATAAAGTAAAATGATAAACGACCTTTTTCAGGAAAATAGGAAAATGTTAATTTTTACCCAACAGGCACAATAAATTTTCAATAACAGAAACGGTGCGACTTTGGACACATTTTTTCTGAATAAAAGCTACGCACTCGGATAAGTTTAATATTTTCTCAAAACCTCTTATTTTTTAACATATAAATTTCAGAATTGATAATAAGGTTGTCCAGAAGAAGAGTTTTTCTTACAAAAATAAAGATTTTTCTCTTTTTTCCATTCACCTTAAATTAAAAAAGGACGCTGATTATACAGATTTTTTGTAAATTATGCAAAAATGCCAATAAGAAATCTTGAGAAATACTTAAGGTTAGCATTTTTAAGAAATGTTTTGGGTAGGTACCTAGCCATTAATCTAATCGACTAATCGATCTCAAAATACACAAAAAGCAGTTTAGATAGAATTTTTGTTCGAGATATTAAAATTTTATGTTAAATTGCAATTAAACATTTTCTCATTAAAAAGACTGGCGACCCAAGAGTGAAAATGGTCACAACACCAAATTTGATAAAATATCTCCAATAATTTTTGGGGCTTTCGGTTTTTTCCAAGTATGACACCCTGTTTTTTGAAACGTTTGTGAAACGTTCTTATGGTTTTTCTTCCTAAAATAAAATAAGTCAAGAAACATCCCCTTAAATTTTTTGGAGATATTTAATTAGGAGTCATATGTTTCGTTCTAATATGTTGAATAACTTTTATAATTATAAGGGTCTATTCTGTAAGTAAAATGTTAAATTTTAACGTCGGCTTAACAGGAAAACAAAAAGTTTATTATAGAATTTAATAATTTACTAATAGACCCTATTGAACGTTAAAAGTTAAAATAAAAGAAATAAACATCCAGATTTAAAAATTTGTATCATTCCTTACGATTCTTTTAACCTCCTTCCCCTCCTATGTCACAAAATCTTTTTGGTAGAAAATATCCCACTCCATGTTCTCTTATCGTAAGTAACATCATACACTACTGTAAGTGCGGATTATGTAATTATGTTTTAACTAAAACTACGATTCAACAAAAACGAACAAAAGTGTGTCGACAGATAGTTCCCGCCGTAATCCTGTACTCACTAGCTAGGAGGATGGAATTGGCACGTGCTTAATTGACAACAACACGAGTATACACGAGAGCGTATTGTCATCCTATGTCAATCTAATATTGCTATTAGATTATGTACCAGAGGATCATCACGCGTGCTACAAAACGATTGTAAGTTTAATCTGATTCTACACAAATGCGACTACCCATGAATTTTAAAAGCTTTGTATTGGCAATAATCAGACCCTACCACCAGTTCTGTGGGAATTAATTTTTTAACTACTGGTTTACATTTATTTATTTAGCCAGCCCTTTACCATTAATAATTAGAGTATTGAAGGTATATTAAAAAAGCTTCGAATATGATATACGAATACCTACTCGAGTAGTATTCTTTATTCACCAACTGTTAAAAAAAGTTGGCATTTTTATTAATTCGTTGAACAGTGTCACTTTTTTGGAAAATTTTGCAAATTTAGTTAGGTATATTTTATTTTAATTGCAGGAAGTCGTATTAAAATTATTGCATGCAACACATGCATAAAGTGTCTTCGTTTCACTCATGGGATTGCCGTAGCTCGTGTGGTCAAAATTTCCATTCGTGAAAAAAAGTACCGCATTATGCATTTTCTAAGTATTTTGTATAATATACCTACCTAATTTTTGTATCATCTAAGCAATAACTTTCTAAATATGTAAGTTGGATACCAAAAAGTTTACAATAAATTTTTAGCTGTAAAATTAGTTAATATTACAGGTGCAACTACATATTTTATTGTGATTCGTGTGCACGGCTTAATTCATTTAACGTTATTTGATGAAGTGCTAAAGAAAGGGTACTCATAAAAATCGATGCGGTTGGAATCAGTGTCACATGAAATTGTGGACGTATGACGTCACCAATATGACCTTTTATATTCGGGGACCATCTGTCAACTATGTTATCGTGTAGTGAAGGGCGTTCTAGCCCCTATTAGCCCCCCTCAGCTAATGCCAATGCCTCCAATTATTATACGCTACTGGTGTCAATTTCAATTTGAATAAATATGTTCATCTGAATTGTAGAATGAAATATTTATAAAAAGAATAAATTGTAGTGAAGGTTACACATTTTTGAATCTTTTGTACTGAAAAACACATGTTATCAACCATTGTTCACTATAATTCTAAATTTTAAAAAGAGTCTTCTTCAAGTCTTAGTAAGATATAAAATAATATAAACTATTAAGACTCAATTTTCTTGACCAGCTTTTATAATTAAGTATAGAGCTAAAACTGTCACAATGACAGGAAATTGAAACACTAATGAAACAAAGTAGCTACTACTCAAGGAACTACACAAACAAGAATACACAAATTTGAAAAATTGTCTGCAAGTATCAAGCTAAATAAAAATATCTGATGTGTCCAGCACATTATCGACCCTGTAGACATTAGAGTCAAAAAGTGATTATGTGTGTACCAAAAATATAGCGGAAAATATTTCTAAATTTAATATTATACTATATTTAGTTTAAATAATTGTCACAAGGATGAAAGAACCGCACATATTTAATTATATTTAATAATAAGCCACATTTTTTATTTATATATTATAAATATAAAAGATTATGTCGAAAGATATCCCTTGCACATATGGTATATGATAACATACAAACTCGCACCCTTTGAAGGGCCACTTCAAAACTACCCCATTGTTATACAAAATAAAAGCACTTGTGATCGTGATAGATAAATAAAACCTATAGAAAACCATCCCTTATAGCTCCTTTAATCATTTAGACATATGCAATGAAATTGTTTGCTTAAAAAAATGCGTAAAATATGTCGGTAAATAGTCTGTCAGGAATTGCTTGCTAGATGTCAATAAAAAAATTACCTATAAAAATTTTTTAGTTTATTTATTATAAATTTGATAGATCAAATTATATGATAGCCCTTAATTCCCAAGCTAATTTACTTAGCTGTTATTATTAAAATATATACCTACATAATTCCGCTAATAAACAATTTTTTGGTCTTTCAACATACGTAAGATATGTTAATCATACCTATATAAATAACTCTACAAACAGATAAGATTCAAAAACGTAAAATACCACTAATAATTATGCAAAAGGAAACTAAATGCAATAAAACCAACAGTCGATTAAGTGCTGTGATAAAACATAGAAGTAATCAGATTGAAAATGTGAATGGATGTGGCAGTAACCTGATCTTCCTAACACCGATGTACATTTGTTGATTCGCCTCGTTGTGATTACAAATGAATCTAGTTCGTCTGCAGCCCTCGCATCAAGATAAGCCCTACGAAAAAAGGTAATAAAATGTGCGATAACAATTCAGATTAAAATACACATGCCAAAATTTGAATGCATGTTCAGAATGTTAAAAAATGATTGATAGGCGTTTGAATTTCGCGCGTTATTATTCTTATTATATTATAGCGGAAAATTCAAACGCGTATCAATCATTTATAAACACTCATTAAAATGAGTTTTACATGGTCCAATAGTACCTAAGTTTGAATTAAGAATACCCAAATTTACATCGAAATTTAAAGAAAATTAATTTTTAATAAGAAGTGGTCTTGGCATCGTTGATGTTGGTTTTAATAAAATATAAAAGTTAACAAAGTATAAATAATGGCGTTAAAACTAAAGTGGATATATATAGAGATAGAGATGTAATAATAATTGAGAATGAAATTCTATCGGATGGCAATGACGTTGCTGGGTGAAATGAAATGACAATGTGATTTACAATTCCAATAGTATTACTGGCCTCCCCTATACGATTCTCCAATTACTGATAAACCAATTATAGGGTAAAAAGTAATTTATATTTCATAATGATGTGACAAGTTATTTTTATGCAAAACAATACGTATACATATTTGTTTATGAAAATGCATATCATTAATACGTAAATTGATAAGATAGCTTGGTAGCTTTGAGTTTTTCGTGCTTCGTAATATGACTTTTTGAGCTAATAGTGCTTGATATTATTGTTATCAATTTAATGTAGGTACTTAAGGTATCCGTAAAGGAATGAAAACAGAAAACGTCCTAATGTACTATTTTATCATACCTGCACGAAAATGGTCACTTTATTTTATTTTTATTTTTAGGCTGGTCGCGAAAAATAAGGATTGGGGGTAACATTTCTCACTTGGGTAGCATTCCCTCCCTGATATTTTTTTTATTTATTTGGTACATTAAAACTTATCAGAATGATCAACCATTAATTTTATTCTAATCTTACATACTACAAAAAAAAAATGTTAGTCTCTATTATTCACAAGATTGCGGTGTCATCAGCATATGTGGCGACAGTCCCATCTTCAGTCCGAGGTAGATCGCTGGTATATAGCAAATAGAGAACAGGCTCTAGTACGCTACCTTGAGGTACCCCAGCTTTTATTTCTTTGATTTCAGAATACTCTTCTTCTATTTTTATTCGAAATACCCTGTCTGTGATATAAGAATTGAGTAACTCCACATATTGTTTTGGCAGCATTTGATTCAACTTGTATATGAGTCCTTCGTGCCAAACCTTATCAAAGACTTTTACGACGTCTAAAAATATAGCTGAGCACACTTGTTGTTCTTCAAGTGCTTTCTTTACAACATTTGAGATCCTATGTACTTGGTCTATCGTCGAGTGTTTGTTTCTAAACCCGCAAATTGTTGGTTAGGGATTAAATTTCTACTCTCAATTATCGGTTTTAATCCTTAGAGTAGTATGATGGACCTGTAGGATTTTAATTAATTTGGTATTTTTCCTGGCTTTGGTAACATTATGACTTCTGCCACTTTCCAGCTGCTGGGTATGTGTCTTAATCTGAGGACTGCGTTGAATATATGTATAAGTCACAACATAATAATTCCTTTTCTGGGCAGTCGTTTTAGAATTTCTCCAGTGATCAGTTCAAAGCCAGGAGCTTTTTTAGTATTAAGGTTGTTTTTGATTTGTTCAGCTATTTCTTTAGGGGTGACCGGATTTATGCTTTCAGTGCCTTGGTTGTATACTGTGGCAATTGCTTATCGTTTGCTGCCTCGTTTGGGTTGAATATATTTTCAAGATAATCAGCAAATAACTCTGCTTTGTCTTTGTCTTTGTCGTTTCTGACCCACGTACTATTTGGTTTTCTGATAGGTGGTATTAAAGTGATAGTTCTTTATAACTTTCTCGTCGCCTTCCATAAGGAGTAGTCTGATTCTTTATTAGTAGTTAAGTTCATAAGAAAACTATCTATTGAGGCTTCTTTGATTTTTTTAATTTCTCGCTTGAGCGATTGTGTTTTGTTGTTCAATGTCCGTGTGTCTTCTGGATCGCGTGTTATTTGCCACCTTCTCCTAGCTTTTCTTTTTTGCTTGACGAGTTCACGTATTTCAATTGGATAGTTGTTACCTACTGTAATATGAGTGATTTCTTTTGTGTTATTCCATGCAGTTTTTTGAATTAGTTTGGTGAAAATTTCCACCTGATCTTCTAAATGTTGTTTTGTTTTTAATTGTACATGTAGGTCGATGGATCTTTCTAATTCTAGTCTAAAACTTTCCCAGTCTGTTGTTCTATTAATTAGTGAGGGTCTACTTTGCTTTATAATTATCTTTTGGCTAAGTGTTAGTGTTAGTATAACAGCTGAGTGGTTGGAACTCAGATCAAAGTTTTCTTCGGTGGCTATAAAGTTAGGAGATTTTTTTATGCATATTATGCGGGAGTTACTTATGTTTGTTTATGGTTGTCAAGGTGATTTTCTCACCGCACAGTGTCAAGCAAAAATGTCAGTGTTATGCTGTTATAATTTGTTCGCGCGTTTCTCGCAAAAGAAGTGGCCATTTTCGTACAGGTAGGAGAAAAAATAGAGAATGCTACACAAGAGGAATTGATTCTGCCTTGTGTTCTTGCAATTTTCACACTCGTCAGAATCTCTGAATTCCTACCTTGTTGCATAAACTACTATTTCTGGTGGTACCAATTCCACCAAATTTAATGCAATATTATTGAATGCGGTAAATATAGGTAAAATGCTGTTGAAACGTTGATTATCATAATACTTTATTTAATGGTTCAAATCAGTCCGAAGAAGGTGGGTACTTACGTACATCAAGATATTTAGTAAGAAGTAAAGTACCACCAAATTTAATGTGCTTTATAAAATATTCTTCAAAATGTGAAATATGATATTTTGATCAAATGTTCTTTAAGGCCGGCCGCACACCAAAGAAACATGAAACATAAAACATGAAACAGGAAACAAATACATATACCTATTTAATAAAATGTGTTGTTATTTTATGAAATAGGTATATGTATTTGTTTCCTGTTTCATGTTTCTTTGGTGTGCGGTCTGCCTAAGGGTTAGCGACATTGCAAATTTTCATAAGAATCGAAAAAATATGATATAATACCTTTGTATTCGTGTAAGAAAATAAAAAGTCAAAGGCACTTCTTTCATTTGGTAGAAATATATATTTTTAACAGTAATTACTAATTAATAAGACGTCCAAAATACAAAAAATGCTTAGAGTTTTTTTTATGACCTTTTTCGAAAAATGTGCAATTCCCAATTACTTACCCCCCTTCTGTAAGAATACTAATAACTATAACGATGTTCCTAATATGAAAGGATCACGTTTTTATTTATTTTAGTTACTGCAAATCAACCAATCAAGATGTTCGAAACCTCCCAACAAAAAGTTGTTATGGATAATGATGTTATGTTCATGCAGGCAAGAGATGAAAATTTTGTAAAAAAATGAAATATTTTTTATTATACATAGGTATTATTAGGGTGACAGTTATTTTGGCGATGGGGCGCGTGTTAATATTATCCAGATCCTTCCAAATTTTACCCAATTTTTTTTATAATACCTTGATTGATTTTAGGGGGGGGATGAAAAAAAATCCGACATCGCCAAAATAACTGCCACCATAATACCTATGTATGTACCTATCTATACAAATACTGACATTTGATACATTGTTGTGAATATTTGATTTAATTTTTATGATAAAACATCATATAAATAGACAACAAAAAATATTTATAAACATGCTGTGAGCAATTCCTATTTTTACTATACCTATCTTTGCAAATAAAACCAATTTAAAATGCATCAATTGTACCTGCTTGCGGTATCGAGATAAAAAAAGCAAATATAGAAATGATCTAATTGAATCAATACCTAATCTGTTCTCCCATATATACATATATATATATTTGCTCATTGAAAAATACTACAGTACAACTATTTACATCCAAGTCATAATAACACCAAATACTAGTTAGTGTTGAGTGTATGCGTGTTGGTTTCAGTGTTTTTGTTGGTTACTTACTTAATTATAAGAAAGCCAGTGGAATATATTTTATAGTGTAGATAATAATGAAGGTCTACCTACCTAATTAAGTTACCAAGACTTATGGATTTCAGTGTAAAAACAATTACCTATGTGGATAACATTTTAAAAAGTAAGTAATTTTAAATATTTGGACTTGGCAAATGACTGTTTTCCATCACATGGTTTGTAATTTCAATAAAAAATTGTAATACAATAAAAATAACGGACATTCGGCATTACTTAAAGCGATTAGTCATAACTATTTAACTTGTTCTGTATTAACGAAAATGTACATTAACAATTCGCTACGTGCCAAAATCCTCATGCACAACCATGAGCAAATATTAGAGTGGTTTATCATTAATTTTTCCTATCTTCAATAGTTTTCAATAGAACAATGTATGTATTAAAACAAAACTTGATCTAGTATAGTTTTCTTACAGTTATGTGTTAATGAATCTTTCAATTATACACAATAATTCTTGTTCTCAATAATAAAGGGTTTATGAGATTACGCACAGCTTAAGTTAGGGTAAATATTATTAAGAAATGGAATACAATTTGAAAGTTAGTTCTTAGAGTAGGTATACCAAAATGCCTTAAATCTAATAACTAGTAAGTATATAAATTAAAAGAAATACGAGTAGTTCATAAAGGTAAAAAACACCTATCGCCAAATATTGAATGAAAATTAAATTAATTTGAACCAATTTCATTTATCAAAGTAACTTGGACAAGCTTCTTAAAGCTCTTAATAAAATATCTGATGTGTTATGACTTCCTTATACAATGAGGATATAATTCTGATCTTTGGAAAATACTGAAACCGTAGCCAATAATTATGAAGTGATGTTCACCCCCAATTTTACTAAAATTAACACAAGTATTGACTTAATTATTACTTTATGTCATTACAACATTAGGGTGAGATCGGATGTCACCTCACAAATATTCGAAAACATTCAACAATATTGAGTTGTACAAAAAAGATATGCGGTGAAAAAGTGAGGAATAGTCGAGTCTTCTCGATAAAAAAAAATTGTTCAAAATTTATAAATTAAACTAATGTTAAAGAATAAAGTAATCTCCTAAATTGTTTCCCATTCTAAACATTCTTTAAAAACACAAACTGTTTTCAGGTAAGTACCACTTGTCTTGGTACTAGACTACTAGAAGAACCAAATTTAATGTGTTAACCACAATTTTGTCCAAACTCTTTAATAAGAAATATTCGATGAATTCAGATAAGTCCTTTTTGATTTATTGTGGATACAGACAGATTATAAAAATTCACGCTTATTATACTTTCTTATTACTTATTAAAAAGTATAAACTATTTCTTCATTATTTTTGTTGTTTTTGCTCATGTATTCCAAAATATATTTCTCTTTCTCTTCGGTCAATATTCAGCAATTAGCAAATATAGGAGAGCAAGAAGGAGGATATATTTTGGGTAGGTACAACTGCTATGTTATATTAAGGAATTTTTCATAAATATTTAAAAAATCATGTGACTACTGGCTTTAACTTTTGAATTAAGAATGTAAGAAGAAACAAGATAATTTTATATCAGCTTTACTTGCTTCTCAAGTAGATTTTGTGGTCTCATCAACAACTTCGATCTTGTCTTTAGTGAATAACTCGGAATTGGATATGATTATTTTGAAGCACCTTCTATACTTATTATTTAATTTTTTCGGATGTGATAACATATACGTATTTATAAGTAATTAATTAGTTATAACGTGTGATTCTTTAAATTTCCATTCTAGGTAAGTCTTGGAATGTGAACGTTCGCGCCGAATTAATTCATGTGTTGCTGTCAGTTTCAAACAACAACCAGAAAACCTAACCTTTTTTGACATTTAAAGAAATGAGGTGTAATCAAAGACATGAATTTTTTTTCCACCGCCAACTCAGAATGGAAATTTAATAAATCACTCGTTATATATTTCCTTTTCAATTACTAATTATATAATTAATTCAGGTCTTATTATATACAAGGTGGCTGAAATTCTAATCACACCACAGGGATCTTGTTTATTTGAACAGATACATGTTCGATTAAATTGAGCCAAAATTGTGTAATTAGGTGTTCAACAATATCCTTAAATAAAATCGAAGGTATTTTGATTCATTTTTGAAATATCTGAAAAAAAGTGAAATTTCAAGATTTCTTTATTCTCGTTTTGTGAGACTATTTGAAGAGATATCAAAAAACTGAAAACACATTTTCACAGCCACTTTTTATCCTCCATTAGGATAAGCTATTAGATTTCAGATGAGATGTTTCAAAACGTAGCAACCATCATCAACTTTATCTTTTTAAATACGAACCTGGATTTTTCACTTCCAAATTCAAAACTTCTGATCGTTCTGATTACGATATATCACACAATAGCATCATCTAGCAGTTCGGATTTTTATTTTGTAATTAACACGATTTTTAATAAGTAGTACGATCCTGGATAGTTGCTTTTACACGAATGTGAATAACAAATTAAATATAATTTCACAAACAATATGGATGCAGAAATCAAGCTGCGAAAAAATGCTCTATACAGTTGTTTTATCGGTTATAAAACATTCTAGAATAAACCAAATTTTGGATTTTTAGTTGTATTTCTAAAGTTTTTATTAAAGATATAGGAAAATATTAAAAAATTAAACACATTTTTCTATAAAAATTGTCCAAATAACCGTTTGGTTGACACATAAGTTCTTCGGCGCAAATTTGACACGAGTAACAGTATGCAATGCATACACAGTCAGAGGCGGATTAACCAGTAAGCAAAAGAAGCAAGCGCTTTGGGCGCCAAAATTTGACGATCGCAAAATTTCCTGCAATTTTTTTTTAATTATTTACTTTTAAATAATTATTTGATCATATTTCATGAAATAGGAAAAATTTCAAAAAGAGTTAAAAAATATCTCCGCAAGTCTGAAAAGTCGGAATATAGGTAGCCGAAACGAGTACTGAGCGTTATTATTAGGATATAAATAAAAACAATATTCGCCTACCGAGAAACAATAAAACGGTCATCGAGAAGATAAATAAGGGGGGGCGCAATACCCTTGATCCGCCTCTGCATACAGTATGCAATCTGTTTATTTCGTATAAATTTTGAAAGAATTATTCCATGAATTGTTTAATTTTCTGTTATTTATATTATTTTCTATTATTTTCGAAAAAAACCTTTAGAAATAAATACATCTGAAAATCCAAATTTAAGTTTATTCTAGAATGTTTTATAACCGATAAAACCACACTAAATAGCAATTTTTTCGCGCTTGATTTCTGCATCCATATTGTTTGTGAAAATGATATTTAATACGATCAGAGGTTTTGAATTTTGAAGTGAAAAATCCAGGTCCGTATTTAAAAAATTGAAGTTGATGATGGTTGCCAAATATTTGAAAGATCACATCTGAAATCTAATAGCATATCCTAATGGAGGATAAAAAGTGACCATGAAACTGTGTTTTCAGTTTTTTGATCTTTTCAAATAACCTCACAAAACGAGAAAAAAAGAAATTGTGAAATTTCAGTTTTTTTCAGATATTTCAAAAACGAATCAAAATACCTTCGATATCTTTTAAGGATATTGTTGAACACCTAATTACGTAACTTTGTCTCAATTTAACGGAACTGTATCTCTTCAAATAAGCGAGATCCCTGTAGTATCCCTCAAATTTCAGTGACCCTGTATACTTCAATAAAATGTTAAATGCACGGACTATGATGTTAGGTACATATTATAAAAGTTAATTTCAATTCTTTCTTATTTGTGCATTCCTTTACACTTTTATTTTGACATCAACAATACATTTAAAAAAAATATCTGATGTGCCCAACACATGACTTTCTTATACTTACGGATGGTATCACAATAATTACTTTTCCTAAATAAATTAAGTTAAATTTCTTGTAAAAATTTTGAAGGTTTCCAGAAATTTTCAAATAGTCTCTGTCGCACTTATAGCAATACGCATAAATCTGTCCTTGTCCCACTCATTATAACCGAATTTTACGACGAAAATGTGTTTTATTTTAGATTTTTGACCTATTACTCACTTAAAAAAATCTCCCGGTATGAAATTACATTTATTTATTCATTATTATTGTTTTCGGTGCCATAGAAACCAGTAAAATAAAAAAAAACTAATGGTCCGTTCCTTCTGGGATTCGAACCCGAGACCTTCCGTTTGGTAGCCATATAATGAAACACATGGTCTACCTCGACCATCGAATTCAACTATCAACGCGCGCTATGAGAAATATAAAGTGTTTTAAGAATATCTAGTTTTTTTGAAATTTTTTTGACGGAATTTCAAAAAAAAGTTCAAACAAAATTTGTTCAAAATTCAATTCTAAATCAATGTTAAAGAATAAAAAAATCTCATAAATTGTTTATTTTTCAAGATATTCCTAAAAAACCTGAAAATGTCTTCAGGTAACTGTCACTTGTTTTGGTGCTAGATGAAAAACATTGAATGTGGCACCCACAAATTTGTTCAAACTCTTAAATATGAAATTTGAATCAAATCCGATAAGTCGTTTTTGAGTTATGGTGGATACAGACAGACAGACAGACCGACAGACACACAGACAGACAGACAGACATCATGGCGAAAATGGTCAAAATGGATTCAGGGGCCCTCAAAACGTGTAAATCCATCAAAATCTCGAAGTCGAAAAAAATCACGATTACAATACTTCCTTATACTACGTATAAGAAAGTAAAAAGATAAATTCCGCGAAGAAAGCAGTTTACTTCAGTTCCCTTACTACTTTCCGTATAAGAAAGAAAAACGAAAATATACCAAAAATTACTTTATCATCTTTTACACCTACAGTTGCGTGTATATGGGGACACCCTGTATATTTTTTGATTTTATGTTATCTATTATTGTCGCAAAGGTGCTATTAATTTCGTTTTAATACTTTAACATTACTGGGATTTTAAATAATTCCTCAAATAGTGAAATTTGTTAAGAAGTAAACAATTACTCGTAATTAAAACAAATAACACTCTTAAATTTAAACTTGTTTGACAAATAAATATGTGATTTTTTTTTAATCTTTTACCAGAGTTTTCAAGATTTACTAAACTTTTTTTTTGGTACCTACATCCTCTTTTAAGTTATGCAATTTTATTGTTCCGTGATACTATATTCCTTTTTGTAATTTAATTTGAATTTTTTATACAGGGTGTGTCACGACGAGTTGACAGTAGACATAACTCTATTACTAAACACAATTTGGTTCTAAAAATTGGTACACGCCCATTATACAATGTGCTCTATTTAACGAAAATATTGCCACCTTTCTGGTACTTCCGGTTATACCGGAAGTAGACACAAACTTTGTTATTTTCAATGGAACACCCTGTATATTCTTGAATTTTTAGATTCTACACTTCATTTTAGACATAAAAGTATTAAGGTTGTGTGGTCCTAACATTAACGGTATTGTAATTATTTACACTTTTTCATTTTTTCTTACAAAAATATAGATGTAAATAAAAATTCGAATCTTGACAATGACACATTTTTTCCAAAGTTTTTTTCTTACGTTTGAAGTAGGAATATACAAGCAATAAGCTGATGTAGTTTTGGAAGACTTACTTTATACAGGGTGTTGGTGGTTGTCCGTTCATTTTTAAAAACTTTGATCAATGATAACTTTATTTTTTTAAATGGAACACCCTATATTTCCACATTTTCGAATTCTACAATTAATTGTAGACATAAAAGTATAAGGGTTGTAAAGTCTTAAAATTAACGGTTATATAATTAATTACGTTTTTTCCAATTTTCAAGGTTTTTAAAAATTAACGATCAACCATAAGCACCCTGTAGATATAAAATAAGTTTTTCAAAACCATATTACCATGTTTCTTGTACATTTCTACGTCCACTAAAATTTGTTTTTATTATATTTATATTAATATTTCTTATTTTTATTTATTTATTATAATTAAATATTTGTTTCTTCCAATTTTTTCATACAAAAACTTAGAGTCAAACATTTTCATATTTTACTAATGACACGTTCTTTCAAAAAACCAACCAATTTTTAGCGGACGCAGAAATGTACAAGAAACATAGTAATATGGTTTTAAAAAACTTATTTTATACAGGGTGCTTGTGATTGACCGTTAATTTTTAAAAAACGTAATTAATTATAATACCGTTAATTTTAAGACCTTACAACCTTAATACTTTTATGTCTCGAATTAAGTGTAGAATACGAAAATCTAGAAATATATAGGGTGTTCCATTTAAAAAAATTAAGTTATCATTGATTAAAGTTTTTAAAAGTGAACGGACAACCACCAACACCCTGTATAAAACAAGTCTTCCAAAACTACATCAGCTTATTGCTTGTATATTCCTACTTCAAACACAAAAAAGAAATTTTGGAAAAAACGTGTCATTGTCAAGATTCGAATTTTTATTTATTTCATAAAAAAAAATGAAAAAGTGTAAATAATTATAATACCATTAATGTTAGGACCATATAACCTTAATACTTTTATGTTTAAAATAAAGTGTAGAATCTAAAAATTTAAAAATATACAGGGTGTTCCATTTAAAATAACAAAGTTTGTGTCTACTTCCGGTTATTCCGGAAGTACCAGAAAGGTGGCAATATTTTCATTAAATAGAGCACATTGTATAATGGGTGTGTACCAATTTTTAGAATCAAATTGTGTTTAGTAATAGAGTTATGTCTACTGTCAACTCGCCGTGACACACCCTGTATACAAACAACTAAGGTATGTACAGTTGGCGACACGGAATAGTTTCCAGACAAATTGATCAAAGTAGCGATTTTTGAATTTTTTTAGCATTATAAATCAGACTTTTTAAATCAAAATTTCTTTTAACGACAGTGGTGGAGACAGGCGAAGATCTCATTAGATTACATTTACTTGTCTACTTGACCAACTATCTTCTAGCTGTGCCACAATTGCGCCTTTTTATGCATCAGTAAGAAAATTTCTAGGCGTTTTCCTTCAAATACTTTACATAAAATATTGTGACACAAATATGACTACTAATAATGCCACTAAGCAGTTATCGAGCCTATGAATATGATTTAATTTACAATGGAAAAAAATGCCTGGAAACTAGTCCGTGTCGCCAACTGTACGTAGTCAGGAACTTTTGAACAGGTAAAATAAATGATTTTCGTGAAATATTTTCAAATTACTTTGTTCTGATCTGCCATCTATTGGTGGGTAGTATGGTAGTTAAGTGGTTTTACAGAAATCTGTAAAGTACAGTTGCAGTTTTGTCTAATAACGAACCATTTTGTTTTAAACGCTAATTGCCACAACTAAGTAAAATATTAATTAATGCTTCAATACATGTTTCCTAAAATTATATCCCAGAAATAACTCATAATAATATCAGCTATAAAAAGTTTAAAATCCTCCGAAGATTTCTGCCGTATTTGCGACAGTAGTAAGCTACTTTACCGTTAGATGTCAGTAAGGTAGTAAAAACTTCTGGTATAGCTAACTTTGTAGAAATATCTGTAATTCAGCTAGTAATTCTTAGATAGCGCAGGTATAAAATAATACTTGTAGAATATTATTAATTTAAAATTTGTATATACCTATTTAATAAAAATTTTAAAAGTATAATTAAAAAAAATTCAAAGCTTAACATTGATATGAATTATCTTTTTTAAAGTTAAGGAATGTAAAATTTCGTGGCGTAGAGTAGACTTACGCTTAGGCAGCCATAAAGTGGATGTTTTTATTTGCATAGAACAAACACGACTTGTATATCTAAGTAGGACACAAACACACCCCTATCTTTAAGTAAATATAAACTTTTTTACCAAACAAGCGCCGCAAGAGCCAGTAGAAACTCACATATCCCAAAAATGTATTCACAGAGGGGTTCTTATTAATGTAATTGTTATGAGAAGTTGGTAATATACCTAAGATAATGCTATTTTATGTTTATAATTTCATCTGATTAGATGGGTTAAATGGGTTCGGTGTTAGGTTGTAAAAGACGGCAAAGGTAATTGCAGGGCGCAGTTCTTAAAACGGCCGTATCGTAACATAACTGAAAACATTAAACGGTGGGTACGAAGAAGATAACCGGAAAAGAAATATACTGAAGAATTTTAATTAACTATAGTCAGGTACGCCGATATAAGCTTGAATTAATTCCTCCATCATGTTAATTTCCAACCTCCTCTTTAGTTTATATACAGGCTCTTGCATATTTTTACTAATAGACCATTTTCAACTAAACCGAGAACGTGCTTGGAAATCTTAATAACCCTTTAAATAAATTAACTTGATCATCAAGGTACTAAATATCATATTGTTTGATTTCCAGTGGATATCAAACTTAATGTTGTTTTCCTTGACAATATTCCAAGCGCAAGTTTCGTAAAAACCCAATGATTTATCAAGATTTCAACTAAAAATTTACGAGTTGTGCATTGTCATCATGTAGTTGATATAAAAGTCTGAAACTATCCTAATTGGTACTTTTTACTTTTTGATGAAACTTGGTTCCCACGAAACAGAAGCACACCCACACATTTATAACACGTGCTCACAGTCAGTCTGCAGTTTACCTTACAGATTTCGTTGATAAAATGCATTGTAAGAGAAGAAGTAGGTACCTATACAAGTACCTACTACGTAGTAGTTTAACTTCTGTGAAATTATATGATTATTAAGATTTTGTTTCTAAAATAAAAATGCAGATTCATTAAAATAATTTGGGAAAGTACATGAAGTCTAGAGATCTCTAGATGGTTATTATTCGGCTGCGCATTTTTAGTAAGAGGTAGGAGCTGTACTTTTTAATACGATCATTCAATACTCTCAAATCTCCCCTACGCTCATTATTCCATTTATTGAAGCGAAATTTGTCTTTGTGGAGTTTTCCCCACGCAATCTTACCAAATAAAATTTAAAAACCTCCTGGCAAGAGAGCTCGTTGAACAAACTTCCTGAAAGAAAAGCCGGATATTTCATGTTTTATAATGTCTTTGGTCTCTAAATTTGAATAGGTTTTAGTAAACACAAGAAATATAATTTATATCCCGATTTTATATGCACTTTCTGTTTGATATATGCAAACAGAAAATGTTTTTCATGAAATAAATTAAAATATATGTTATTTGGGTTGGTGTTTTCATATTTTATAGTACATTCTACAACTGGATTTATATCTAAATAGCTAGGAACTAAATGCCCCGTTGTATAAACAGCGTGTTTATTAAATTCAGTTTTATATTATTAATTTGATCAACAATGGCAATAACCAGAGCAATGGATGTGGAATTGTGGAATGGTAGAAACAAAGGAATTGTTTTCCTACTCTGAGGTGTTGTTTAAAGTGCAATGTTTCATTTATGTTTGGCTAATAATGAAGGAATATATAAAAAAATTTCATTTGTAAATTTTGTGTTAATTATCAAAATTATGTTTTTACTTTTATAAATTCTTAGTTTTAAATGATATTTATTATACTTCCTTGTGTATAGTGTGTACCAATACCTATTAAGACACATTTTGTTGTCTCATTAATATCGAAATCAGTAATATAAAATAATTTATTCTTTATAAAAAGCAACCCGTACGTAAATTTGTCAATTTTTCGAAAATTTATGTCAGTTTTAAGCACACAAACCTGAAAATTATACAATTTTTTTAAGCAAGTTTATAGTAAACTATAAAATCCGGAATTTTTGAGGAATTTTCATTCGGTTTGATTTTTCTAATAAAACTAACTTGGCTCTTTATAAAAAAGCATACCGCAATGCAATCTGAATTTTCCGAAATTTTATGACAGTTTTAGAGACACAAACCTGAAATTTGGACAATTTTTTAAACGAGTTTATAGTAGGCTATTAAATCCGGAATTTTTGAGGGATTTTCATTCTGTTTGAATTTTCTAGTAAAACTAACTTAGTTATTTGGAAAAAAGCAAACCTCACGGAAATCTGTCAATTTTCCGAAGTTTTATGACAGTTTTTAACACAAACCTGAAATTTGGACATTTATTTAAGAGAGTCTATAGTAGGCTATAAAATCCGGAATTTTTGAGGGATTTTCATTCGGTTTGAATTTTCTGGTAAAACTAACTTAGTTCTTTGTAAAAAAGCAAACCTCACGGAAATCATACAGTCCACATCCAACAAGTGATTAATATAAAATCGAATTTATATTATTTATAATTATATTATGTACTTGGTATCAGTATCATAGGAACCAGTAAAAAACAAAGAGTGATCCTTCTGAGATTCGAACCCGGGACTTTGGGATCCAAGCCCTTATTATGCCAATAGTCTATCTAGGCCGTCTGATTCAACTCGCACAATTTTTAGGAATATCTCGTTTTTTTTTTGAATTTTTTTTAACTGAATTTCAAAAAAGAGTTCAAACAAAATATGTTCAAAATTTAATTCTAAATCAGTTTTAAGGAATAAAAAAATCTCGTAATTTGTTTATTTTTCAAGATAGTCATAAAAAATGTGAGATTTTCGCAAAAAAAGTTGCTGCGAACTAGATGCATTTATTTAGAAGCAAATCCTTCAGTTTAGAAGCAAATACTTCTTTTTATAAATACGAAAAAAGTAATAGCTTTTATTTTGAAGCCAAACCTCTCGCCTCGAAGCAAAACCTTTTCCTTCGCTTTTTTTATGCATATAACCTGAAGCAATTGCTCCATTTTTTGCAAGCAAAAGGTAATGCTTCTTTTTATAAATACCGCCTAATACAAGTGAACAAAATCCTGAAAATACTGAAATACAAGAAATTCAAAAGAGAATATAACAAATAATGCTAAAGACTCAAATAACAAATAACCATCATATTTTTATGCTCTCTACCTTTTCTATTATTTAAATTGTCTAATAAATTTCTAAGAAATAAATTAGTACGTGTAAAACAATCTGAGTTAACACTTAACAGAAATAGATAAATTTGACCCTTAGTGCTGAACTAAGGAGGAATATTGACTACATTATGATATAATAACAATAAACTATACTTGAACATGCTTCCGGCAAATATTTTAACGTAGGTAAATGAACAAACATGCCATAAATATTAATTTGTCAATTTATATTTAAAATATTGGGTAATAAACTTAGTACATGGGTATGTGCGGTTTTTTTATTGTTAAAGTGGGATAAGTAACAATTAGAGAATAGTGTTTGGTTACCAATTTAGATACAAGTTAACGCATATACATACCACATCCAATTGAAATGAAAATTTTGAAGAAAATCATAAACTGTTTAGAATTTCCAATGCAATATTTTATAAATTTATTTTGGAAATTTTTTGTCAAAATTATTACATCACATTATTTTTTCAATGTTCTTTTTCTTTTTGCCTTTTAATCAAGATCATACATCGAAGTATTCCTTGCTGGATTGTTCTTCGATTCTTCGCATATTGTAGTAATCTCCATAATTGGAACAACATAAAAAGATAATCATGCGGCTCCAAATCAATCTGCTTGAAGTTTGAGGCAATTTAGATATCATCATCCTTCCTCGAAAAGTTCTGCTAGTATTTCCAAAATAGCAAAATATTTATTGTGATAGGTATAAAAGAATTTTTAAATGTTTTGACAGGAAATTATTCTAACTACACTAAACTATCACTAAAATCTTGAGTTTGGTATGTTCATGGCTTTCAGGAAGTTTCGTTAACATCACCTGTGTTGTACAAAAAATTATACAGAAGACATTTTGCTGGATTAATCCAAAATAAATTCGACTTCAGTTCAAATAGCGCTTAGAAATACTTTTCATTTTTGATATGTACTTAGGATAAGATAAACAACACATAAATATACATTTGTGAAGCTAAACAAATAATATTTGGCGGGAAACTTTAAATACCTTAATTTGATTGAGTGTTTAGCGAGTTACATCGCAGACAAATTAATGAAAATACTGATGGTAAGTGGTGCAGATATGGATTATAATATTAAACATGCCTGACCACCATTCGATTCTGTACTTAATTGTTTTCTAAGTTTTATTGGATTCAGTAGTGTGGGTCTCTGTGTCCTAAACCTGAATTGGATGTTTTTCTTTCTGAACTTTTTCGTTAGTTTATCCGTAACGCTTGGTACATATAGAAGACAAAAATATTTCCTGATGGCTGTTCTTCATCTGCTTTAACTTTCTTATAGTCCCTGTTTCCCTTTGTGTACCTTGCATTGTATCTATTTCTTGTTAATTAATTAGAGACGTATACTATTTCTTCTTCGTTATTGTTGGAATCATAAATGGTGTTCATTCTGTATCAAGATCGCTTTTGCTAAGGACGACGGCGTGATTGTTCTTGTAGATATTTATCTTGAGTCTTGACTTATTTTCTACTAGAGTATCTAGAAATGGCAATCTGTTGTCCTCCTCCATTCTCATGCTCTTTATTTGTTGATGTTGTTTAATGTGCTTCAGGAATACGCTTGGATTATGGTGCACTAAATATTAAAGTTGTTCTTCCAAGACTTCTATGAATATATTGGATGTCACAGGTGATAACGAAGATCTCATTGCAGGTCCTTATTTCTGGTGTATGCAGACTTGTGGAAACTAGGCAGAATTTTGCTAAATCTGAGATGCTCTTCCTAATCCATCTGGAATCAATTTATCCTTCATCAGCCTGATTCTTTTATAGTTCTTCTTGAAACATCTCAGATAGTTACAAACTAACACATGATATTATGATCAGCTTTGATTGCTTTTCACAATGTATCTACTGGTCGATAAAACAATTAGATTGATGATACATTAGACAACTCGAAATTACCCAACACTCAGCTGATGTCAAAGATGTCTTGACAGCAAAAATGAACCGTAATTGACAGTACTTTACCGAAAGTGGTTTTCTTCATATTCCATTCCCACGAAGAACATCTAGATTGTCATAATTAGCAAATTTCGTTTTTATTTTCATCAATAAATTAATTTTTGTTAGTGCGAATGGGTTATGCGTAATCGCTGACGCATTTCCGGGGCTGAAGATATCGATCCAGTATCGATCCGACATAGAGCCATGCATGTTGCGCTCTCGTAGCCGGTTAACTTTTGTCACTTTTGTCACTTTTGTTTTGTGTATGTTATATACTTATATTATTGCTATATTCACTCAGTTTATGTACTTGTTCAATAAACATATTCTATTTTGCAAACTCCTGGTTTATTCACTTGCTCTAACAGGTTATGGGCCCAGCACGCTTCCACTGCGCGTTGAATCTATGAGTAAAGCGCGTTATTTTGTAGAGTTTATCGACGATCGATCTAAATGGTGCGTTGTTCGTTTTCTTAAATCAAAAAGCGAAGTGTTCGAAGCTACGAAAGAATTTATAGCAATGGTCGAGAATCAGCAAGACAAGAAGGTGAAATATTTTCAATCAGATAACGGGAAAGAATACACCAGTCATGAATTTGATAACTTCTTGAAGAAACTGGGAATATCTCGACGCCTTACAATTCCGTACAACCCTGAACAAAACGGGATAGCCGAAAGAAAGAATCGAACTCTTTTGGACATGGCGCGCTGTCTATTAATGCAATCGGGCCTTCCGCCAATTTTTTGGGCCGAAGCAGTCAATACTGCGAATTATATTCGAAATCGTTGTCCATCTAAAAGTCTCAAAGGGAAAACACCGTACGAAATATGGACCGGTAAGAAACCCGATGTTAGCTACTACAGAGAATTCGGGTGTCGCGTTTTCTGTCTAAATAGACAACCTAACAGAGGAAAATTCGAGTCACGTACTCAAGAGGGGATATTTTTGGGATACTCGGAAGAATGCAAGGGATATAGAGTATGGCTACCCAACGCAAGAAAAGTTGAAATCACACGAGATGTACAATTCGTTGAAGGATCTGAAAGTAAGAATGATTTCACTGAATTTATTCCAGAAGATTATTTTGAACCAAAAGAAACCGGGGAGTTGCCCTCGCCTCGAATCGTCGATGTAGAAATGAATCCCACTGTTGTAGATCAAGAGGAAGAAGTCGAAGAACCACCAGGAGACGAAGAAGAAGAAGAAATCGCACAAGAACCACCAGGAGACGAAGAAGAAGAAGAAATCGCACAAGAGCCAAATGCTAGAGCAAGACGAGGTAGGCTCAGTGGCAGACCTAGAATTGTTAGAACAGGAGCCAGGGGAAGACCTCGTAAAGTATATAGATATTTGGCTGAAGAAGCGAGGACTGCTGAAATTACAGAAGAAGCCTATATCTCAGAAATACCTATGAGACAGGCAATGAATTCTCCCGAAGCTGATGAGTGGTACGATGCTATGGCCGCTGAAATTAAGTCCATCATCAAGAATGATACCTGGAAACTCGTCGAGCGCCCCAACAATTGCGAAGTCATCGGTAGTCGCATCGTATTAAGGAATAAATATGCAGCCGATGGAACACTTGAGAAGAGAAAGGCAAGACTTGTGGCTCAAGGTTTTAGCCAACGACCTGGTATTCATTTCAAGGAAACCTTCGCACCGGTCGCCCGACTTAGTACAATCAGACTCTTGACTTCATTAGCAACTCAGTATGGAATGAATATTAGACAATTCGACGTGGCCAGCGCTTACTTAAACGGGGAACTCGAAGAAGAAATACTCATGGAACCTCCGAAGTACCTAACTCAGTTGTTAGATATCATCCAATCTGAAGAAAAGAACGAACTTGGGAACAAGGCCAAGGATATGCTCAAGAAACTACAAAGAGGAGATAAAGTATGTCTTCTGAATAAATCTTTGTACGGTTTACGTCAAGGCGGTAGAAGTTGGTATGCTAAATTGGATAATGTGTTGAAAGCTTTTGGTGCAACACCGACTTCTGCTGATCCTTGCCTGTATAAAATTGGAGAAGGAAATCAACTAACCTTAATCGCTATTTACGTCGACGATATTATTGTCGCATCTCGAAACTGTAAAACCATTGGTGATTTGGGGAAGTACTTGTCGCAGAAATTCGAAACCAAAGACCTTGGTGAAATTGGATATTGTTTGGGGATAGAATTTAGTAGAAAGGACGATGCTATATCTATGCACCAAACCGGATACATTAACGAATTGTTGAATAGATTCGGAATGGCAGATTCAAAACCTGTTTGCACTCCAATGGACCCTAATGCAAAACTCATGAAGAGTGAAGAACCTCCTGACGAAAACTTACCTTACCGGGAATTAGTCGGAGCCTTAACATATTTAGCCGTCTCTACTAGGCCTGACATTAGTTTCGCTGTCAGTTACTTGGGGCAATTTAATAATTGTTATGGAAAAGAACATTGGATTGCTGCTAAACGCGTGTTGCGATACCTGAAGGGAACGATTGACCTTGGATTAGTCTTCAATAAGGAATCAGAACCCTTGAGAGGCTTCGTAGACGCGGACTGGGGAAATTGTCCAGATGACAGGAAGTCATACACAGGCTTTGTTTTTATACTGGGAGGCCCCATATCATGGGACTCTAGAAAACAGAAAACTGTTGCTCTATCTTCCACCGAAGCAGAGTACATGGGAATGGCCGAGGCTGTGAAAGAAGCTACGTATCTTCGGTCTTTTCTCATTGAATTGGGACTGAAACATTTATCCAAAACAGTCATTTTTGAAGACAACGTTGGCGCTCTGAAGCTAGCTGAAAATCCTATCTTTCATGCTAGGAGCAAGCATATTGATATCAAATATCATTTTATAAGAGACGCCCTCAAGGAGAATCTTCTGAGTCTACATCACGTTTCAACAAACGAAATGGTGGCTGATGTTCTGACCAAGGGACTTCCTGGACCTCGGCATCAAAAGTGTGTGAAAATGTTGGGTTTGGGGAGTGATTCGTCTGTGTTCGCGAATAGTGTGTGTCGATTTTCGGCGTACGATCGCGAGGGGAAGTGTTAGTGCGAATGGGTTATGCGTAATCGCTGACGCATTTCCGGGGCTGAAGATATCGATCCAGTATCGATCCGACATAGAGCCATGCATGTTGCGCTCTCGTAGCCGGTTAACTTTTGTCACTTTTGTCACTTTTGTTTTGTGTATGTTATATACTTATATTATTGCTATATTCACTCAGTTTATGTACTTGTTCAATAAACATATTCTATTTTGCAAACTCCTGGTTTATTCACTTGCTCTAACAATTTTTATAAGCAAAATTAAGAAAAAATAATCATTTCTTCTTGCTATATTAACTTTCCTTGATTACTCTTCAGAAATTGCCTTTGACTTACTGTGTGTTTTGTATTTGCGGACTCCTAATTAATGTAATATGAAATGGCGTATTTCATATAACTGTTAAAAAAGCAGTACTAAATCACCGAAGATACTGCTTTTTACTAGTATTGGAATTAGTTTTAAATGTATCGTGAAACTAATTTTGTGACTTGGTAAAATATTAAATATTAAAATGCTGGGTGGTAATATTCCGTGAAAGAATATTTTTTATTTGTAAAAATATACGAAATTGATATCGTACAAAACTACAACTGTTCACACAAATTTGTATTAACGTCATAAATCTCTTGGCAATTAAATTTACTTTTATGTAAATAAGTCTACCGGAAATAAATTGCGTTCAAAAAAGGTGTTGGCAGTGAGATAAATCTATTTACCATCAATAGATTACTATATGTACCTACCTACTTACAATTTAAGCATTATCATAATATTTATAATAATTATTATTATGAGGTGTACACATTTTTTTCCATTTACGTATTTTACTTTATTTGTTGTCAATATTTTTCAGATTCAGTAAACAAATTTATTTACTATCCTAATACCGACTGTTTACTTTTTAATAAAATCAACAATTATTTCGCCATTACACCTATACAATTCAGCTATCAATTAAAGTATTTTGTAGGTGAAGAAACTTGTCCTAAATATGAATGAAAAAACAACAGATACATATAATAAATTCGTATCCGAATTATTTACAAAAAATGTGGGTATCGGTAGTTTAGAACCGAAAACGACGAATTAGAGATATAATATATTATTAAAACTAACTGCGTAATGTAAACTAGGAAGGGTACATTCTTTCAGTAGGTATAAACATATTTATATTTACATATGCATCTCTATTGTGTAATTTATTTATATTTTAGAATCATATAATTAAATGTAACGTAAAAACATATCAGTGACCACAAAAGATAAATATCTTGATATCATTCATTCGGCAGGCGGTGTGAAGCGATACCCCTATGGCTCGAAGATGATCAGATAACCTAGTAGTAACGGTGATTATTTTTTATAAAACACGATTAATAAATAATAAACTAAACGGGATACGCACATGCATTATACCCATAGAAACCTTGACATTTAATCTAAACACGATCATTCCACATAATTTTAGATTATTACCCTTTAGGTAAATCAAGGAGATATATTTTTGTACGAAACGTTATTTTAGGCGAGTATCCTCAGGTCGATGACAGATTTCGTCTGCAAATAATGAGTTACTAAATCCACATAGGTACATTGTTCGATTCATAGTGCACAGTGCACATGAATAAATATTGTGTAAAAGGTAAAAATTCAGTCGCTTGAAGTCGATAGTATATAGACTAACTAATTGGAGCCAATGTAAGCCGATGTACGTATTGATGGATCATCATGCAATACTTGTAACTGAATGATCGATGAGCTAGTTCGTATGTGGATCTAGCACTGGCTAGAGTACATCTTCTGAGTGCATTGCCACCAGATCTTCGGATCTATTTTGTAGTAGAAAAACCTATAAAAGGACAATGGAATGTATGTTCATTTAAAACAGTTTAATTAAAAAGTGATAAATATTTTTTCATTTAACATTAACAAACTGGAACATTTTCACTATATGGTTTATCTTGATTCTAATGTGATAAATTCACTTTGGCTGCACTTGCCGATGTTAATAATTATATGTGTATTAATTACTTTTTCGTGTATGTTTTAATAGAAAGCATAATCTTCTACATTATGCCCAACACCATGTGTCGGTCAATTAATTTTATTAATTGTTTGTCGTAAATCAATCGAAAATAATATTTTTCTCGTTTGTTTGTTACGAAAAAGATAGCTCATGTGATGCAATAATTAATCAATTTATCTGAGGTATTTCCAATGTAAACAAATAGTTATTCAAAACATTGTGTCGCCAGGTATAAGTAGATAAATCAGTAACCCAGATTTTTTTACAGATATTTCTATTTTCATTACTTGTCAGTTAGTCTGATTGCTATCACTAGAAATATGTGACAATTCTTAGCTAATTAAAGTCTATAAAACGTTTCGTATACCTACTGATATATAAAAAACTCTTAATTACTACATATTTATAACAGCGGATGCAATAAATTTCTACATTATAGATAATTGGAATTACGATAATCTGTCTTTGAGACAATATTTAAGTAAAACTGTTAAACAGCTGAAACAACTGTAGAAAATTAATTTCTCATTTAAACTAATTTGTATTTAAAGAGCACTTAGCCTAATCCCGAACTAGTACTAAAATAAAATGTATTAAAAAGTCATAAAATTAATGCCCATATACTGAAAAAGATAAATCCATGTCTGGGGATGTAAAACAATGGCGAGGATGAAATTCTATTTTAGTGCGTCATATATCTTTTAAGAAAGTTTGAAAACAAGAAACAGAGAGATCCGGCGCGTCATGCTCCACTACCAAACAATCTTATAAGTTTTCCTCCTCAGTGATATCTTACCCCGTTTAATGTTTCAACGACTATGTTACAGCAGATAAATCAAGTATACTTAATGCGGAAGAAATAGACATACTTAACACTCGATTACTACCCTCTCATAGTCTCAGATAGAGGAATGCTGTACCATTTATTGGTTATTTATATCGAACGTTCGATCCCACACCGTGTTTTGTATGTACTGCTCAGTAGCACCTCGTCAAATAAAACCTAAGTACAAAATTTATTGCTGGCAATAGAATTTTATAAAAACATTATAGCCATGTTAAAATATATTGTTAATAAAACTTAATTGTTTCTTAAAATTTTAAGTATAACCACTGGTCGGTAATAAAAAATGCAGTTTTTTTGTTTTATTCATTTGGGCTACGCCACTGGAATACTAACAAGACGTTGATAGGAGTGTACCTCTGTCATTAGAACACCGAAGGTGTCTGCAATTATAGTGAAGGGTTACCGCGGACTATCCTAGTGTTCTTCTACCTTATGATGACATGGTTATTACAGTAATCTTGTGCTATTAGTCATAACCACTTGTTATAACAATTGGGTGGTCTGAGTTGGACACTAAACTCTCTTATACAGCTTCAATTACACCAAATTAATTTAATTTTTTTTACTTTTTTCTACACTTATAAAGCGATGAAAAAACCTGAAAAATTTTAATAAATAGAAAGAAAACATTTTATTGTTATTTAAAAATAAAACCGTTATATCAATATACCAATAACAATGTTAAATGTTTTTATTTTGTTGCAGGAATTTTGAAACCATCTTATCGGTAAGTGTCTAATGGAAATCTTAATAAATATCTTAATTTCTTTAGCTGTTATATGTTCAATATCTACATGCTATTTAAATGTGTGAAATTTTAATTTAGATATCATATTACCAATTAGAACAAAAAACACTAACCAATAATTAACTTAAATTATGTGATGAAGTAAAATTTACATAACCTAATTTTTCGTGTAGTAAGATAGCTATAGACACCTGATGTAAAATAAATAACTTTCAATAAACTTAAAACTAATCACGAATATGTTAGGCAAAATAATACGTGGGCTGGTGTAAATTACACACAAAATGTTATCTATTGAAAAAATCTATATCGGATAAATCCCTTTCTCCATACGAAAATTTTACTTATTGACAATTAGAATACGAAACTAATTTGATTACCAATTATTTTTTACCAACAATTTGTATTACACGTAGCCATTAAATTTATTATCCAGGGCTTCACTTTATACGAGGTGGCACTTGTAAAACTATGAATACTAACAAGCGACAGAATACCCAGTTAATTATTCTAAATTTTTATATTCAGACAAAAAAAATATACATATAATGGTACAGAGTGTATTTTTCTGAACAAAATGGCATTCATGAAAATTTAAGATAAAAAATGTTTATAGTTTATTTTATATTGTAATAACTTCGCAAATATTTGTCTGCATTTTAAACAATTCTGGAAGGAGTAGTCCTGAATGAGAAATATTGCCGTGGAACTCAGTGGAAGCCAGTTTCTGAGTGCAATGAGATGGCATCAATTGAATATTGCCACCTCCTCGGGAACTCAACTAGAAAACCCTATTTTTCATCTTGGTCATATCAGACCGCATAGGTTTAGTTTCTGAACCTGAAGTTAAAATTTTCGACTTCTTTGGGTGTTTTTTAAATTTCATTTGTTTCCGGTTGCCACATTTGGGAATTATAAATATTATTGTTAAGACTCTTTGGTATATGGTCACTTTTTCTAAAATTTTTCTTTTAATGGTTTAATTTTTAAATTTTTTTTTTCTAAAGCTATATTTTTCTAAGATTTTCTTCCTAAATTTTTTTTTCTAAAACATTTAAATTAAATGAAACGATTAGAAGAAAAATTTTAGAAAAAGTGACCGTATACCATTTATACCACATTCGAACTTTCCGGCAGGAATATTATTTTTGAATTGCTCAAATCTTCCTTATGGTTTCCAGGTTAGTTTATTATTGGTTCTCATAAATTTTAAAATTTTATAAATATATAAAAGAATAAAAATTTTAGAAAAACATATCTATTAGAAAAATTACGTTTAGCAAACTCTTAAAAAATTTTTTTTAAGAAATATCTTTAGAAAACGTTTTTTAGAAAAACTGTACCCCAACCTAATATTTATCTTGTTCCTGTTTTCTATTTGCTACCAATTTTAAGAGCTGACTATTTTTTTTCTTCAGTAGTGTTGACGCCAGATCAACTTTTTTTTCTAGGGAGTCACTTTGACCTCACTTTTCATTTTATCTTCTGTTTTGTTTTCAATTTTGATTCCAATTTTCTTCTGGATCTTCAATACTTGTGGAATCTGTTAGAAGGAAGACTATTTCAATGAACACTTGCTTGTTCATATTTGGGAACAATTTAATAATTGCCAACTCGGTTACCTGCTAACCATAATAACAAAAAATTGTCCCTCTCTATTTTTCTCTCTGCAAAAATGCAGAAGGCAAAAATGAAAGTAAGTGTTGCAAATGATCAGTATTAGCCACAATACATGCTTCTGTTTCTGTTCAGTGCTAGCACAGCCACTCGAATTTTTTAAAACTTTCAAATATTAAGGGGTTTATAACCAACCGTAGGTCATCAAAATTTTTCTTCATAAAATAAGCCAAGGTATTACGTACTTATAAATTTTACAATCAAAACAATTAAATTTTTTGTTTTAAAGGATATTACAAAAAAATAAATAAATACATTCCAACAAATGTGTATTCTAATTGCTAAAGAAATGTAACGGTTTTATAAAAACGTTAAGTATAAATACTTCTATTATAAAGTTGACCATTTCGGATTTATGATCAAATTCGACTTTGTCAATGTAAATGATGGATGAGTTGTTTGGAAGATTAGTAAATATTAGAGCCATTATTGATAACTTCTACACCCAATTGTATATAGCAGACTAGAGTAGGAAGTAATGGACAGAATCCGGAAATCACTTTAACCTCGGTTAGGTTATTTGGTATAAAATATGTCGTAATTATTTTGAAATACACTCAAGTAAAAGTTATTACTTACATTCAGGGGTTTTATAGGAGTTAAGTAGAGTACTTAACTTATAAATTGTAAAAAATTAAAACCGCTGCAGTTAATTTTAATATATTATGTTAATAAAACAATTTTTAACTTTAGTAATTTACATTCACCATGGCCCTCACGTTGGTTGCTGAAAAGCCTTGTATATCTTATAGATACTTTTTATAATGTGGAAACTTTCTTAGGAACTCTACATGTAACATTCTTGAGGACAAAAAATAATATATTTTACAGATATTACGTCGATAGGTGTAACACTCTTTGAGATTTTATCTTTATCTAAGCTTAAAGTTATAAACAACTTTCATAATAATAATTGTTTTTATTAGGCACACCGCTCATTATGCATCATTGGCCGTCTGATTATGCACACATTAGAATGGAGACGATTTTCATGATAACTAAAGTATGAATATTAATGCCGCAAATTGGACTTTTACATTTGGTTTCGGCACCATTTGTGAACGTTGATTGATGGTGTATTCATATACAAATCGATTGATCGGCGCTATCCGCGTATAATTTAACACTTCCTACGGCAAAACGTAAAACGGGTGAGTAATTGGCCGTAACGGTGGCTCTAAAAACCCACGATGTTTTACAGGAGTTATTAGATAGCTATCGTATCCGTGGTCAACATTATAGTATATACACAGTTTGACATAGTATATGACCAGACCCTTTCCATTTCCACATTTACACCAATCACACGACGCCATTTGCTGTAAAATACGACGTGCCAGATTTTTTTAATACTCCGTAATCACAATATCAATTACAGTGTTTCTGCCTTTCAGCGATAAGTAATATAAAGCCATAATAAAAATTGTAATTTTATCTTCAGGGCACCAATGCTCGAAAATTAGAGGTGATTTTATTATGTGTCGAACGTTATTTATTTTCTCAAAAAAATAATTACTTGTAAAACATTCATTTCTACTTGATGCAGACAAGACAAAAAGGCTGTTGTACTGACGAAGTTTACATCAACATATTAACTTGGTTGATAACTTCTTATAAATACCAATACCACCTATTTATTGTTAATGTAAAGAAAAAATATTGTCACTTAACTCAACAGTTTAATGAAAATTGTTGAAGTACGCTGACAAGGCTCATTAAAGATTTAATTTTTTGTCAATATTTATTTTGTTAAATATTTTACTTCCCAAAGATATCAATACACAAAACAAGCACGTGTTTTGCATATGATACTAATTATCCTTGAAGTAATTACTTCAATGGATTTTAAGTATCTATAGGTTAAATTTACTCAACCTGCGCCATTCATAATATTTTCAATGTCACATCACGATGGATATATACAAGAGATGTTCAATGTAATATAAGAAACTAGAAAACTGTTTACCCAGACGATGACCATGTGATCTTTAAATTCATAAGATTATGGATTGTTGGCAGAGCGTCTTCTTTTAATAGATATTGCTTGGATTTATCATCCTTGGAAAAAAATTACCAGATCAATTTAAAAATATGTAACTGACAAATATACTAATTTATATTACAAAATTTCTAAGACAATTATCAATTATCCATAGCTTCTCTTAAGATAATGGTAACCCATCGGTCTCAATATTGAACTGAAACGTTTTTGGGTGGAAATTCACAAAAATTGATCATCTTAATTTGACAAATGTCTTTAGGAAGACAAAGATTTGAAGAAATACTTAAACATATATTTTAACCGTTGAGGTTTCCTTGTTCCGAATCTTGATCTACAATACACATGAAGGTATTTCCAAAATAGGTGACTGACTTATGAACTAGAGTGATTTTATTAGAAGTTAGGACCCCCTCTTATTTCAACATCCTGAATCCTCCATAATATTGCCTACTTAAGAGAGCGTAGATTTAGGTATAACCCCTTAAATCCGCTTTTATATTCTGGTCACTATACTTTGTTCTTTTTCCTATTTGCAATTTCGAGGTTAAGCTTTCTAGAGAGAACGTTGATTTCCTGTACATGTGTAAACTCAATAATGATAATTGATAAATTAATGTCCGCTTATTTTCAAGATATCCTTTTCCAGGTGGTATGCGAAAATTGTTTGGAAATAATATGTCAATATTCACAAAATTTTGTTATTCTTTTCCGATGTTAACTGACTATAAAGAATTAATTTGGTTATGTCTAGGTGACATTTACTGACTAATTATTTACTAGATGATTATTGACTATAAATATTTGTACGTAAAATCTTTAAATGACTGTGCTTATGAAATCTGGTGCATTTCGGTGAGCGACAGCGCCAACACTCAAGCCTATAGAGAAACTCACGCTTAGTATGAAGATCATTTTCCAGACTTTATCAGCCAAATAAATCGGTAGATTTAAAACCGATGGAATATTTCGTCTTATCCACTTTGGAGTTTTTAAATTTTCAAATATAAGACCCAGAAGATATTCCAAAATATATCCTGGAAACTTCAAATAATACTTCTTGCCTATTATTATATTCAGAGATGTGGTTATACAAAAGGATACTAAGATATCTTACGTCGACAGAGTCACAAACGAAAAAGTTCTGCGTAGAATTGCTAAAGAGACGGATTTAAACAACGAGATAAAAGTACGGAAGGTACAATATCTGAGTCATGTTATGAGAAGTTCCTACAAGTAATTATCCAGGGAAAAATAATTGGAGAGAGAAGCGTAGGAAGAAACCTAAGAAAATGGTTTATTGTTTCGTCAAATCAACTTTTTAGGACAGCAGTCAATAGTTTTATTACACATATATCTAATAATAGAGACCAATATAATTAAAACATTTTTTATTTAAGATGAGACCATCATTGTATTAGAATATATTCGTCTTGTAGAAATAATCCAAACTTAAAAACTGATACCCTCCTAAACCCAAATTATTTAATGCTCTGCTTTATCTAACGGAATTTTCTTCTTTTTTTATAAGAAAAATAATATTTTTAAAGAATTTTAATTTTGTACCTTAACCTACTACCTATAGTAATTCTAAGGTAAGTACCATTTGAAGTTTTGAGATTGATGAATATCAACTTACTCGAGCATTTTCATGTTGATAAATATTGAATTCTAGACAGACACTAGTCTGTATTTAGGTAAATCATGATAACAGGACTATAGTTCCTTGGATAAAAGAAAGATGAATCGCTAAAGTTTATAAAGTAATAAAATTTGAAATATTCATAACGCATCCTACACTAAATAAATTTATGTTAAAGGTTCCGTATATATTTGGCAATGTTCCAACCTCCAAAGTAGTTTACAGTGGTAGTATACAATTTTAAAATGTAATTTTCTGGTTAACATGTCGGAAGCTTTGAGACTGCATCTTATTTCTTCTCTTTTCACACTTCACTGCATCTTGTTTTTAAATTTAATTCTTTGCCATTTATTTTGTTTTATATCCTTTTTATCTATAAACAAAATACCATCTTCCACCTGAAATTACATAAAATATGTTGTTATGTTGAATTGAATTTGTTCAACGATATTGCTTTATTTTTATTAGGTACTCTCATTGGTGTTAGGCGTAACATAAATCAAAGGAAGCCTATATAAATTACCTAATGTTTTTTGTGTTTAATGCCGATGAAGTCCGTAGTAAATTGTAAACAAAATTTATTGTAATCCACATCCATTCCTAAATTCAAACATAATACGTTTCTAAATATGGTTGTGGGCCTGGGAAGAGTGGCAACGTATTGTTTAGGCAGTTTTAGTATTTATAGTTATTTAATTTTAATTATGTTTGGGCCACATACATCATAAAATAGTAATAATTTTCTTATTGTAAAATACCGTTTAGAAATTAATACTAAAGAAATTAAATCGTGTTGTTCGTTTCGACTATAGGGTTTGCTCAAACTACTCAACTTTTTTCGGTTAACTCCAGAAGACAATTCCAAGAATGTTAGTTCTTTATTAACTTTTTATAAATCATAAATAAAAATTTTATTTTCATTTGATTTATGAGCCATTTAAAGTAAAACAATACTTTGTTAACGGCAACAAAAAGGGCATATAAAAGAGAGACGGTTTGATCATTTAATCATTGTATATGTTGACACAATGTTATAAAAGATGTAAAATCTTCTTTCGGTTCTGAACATTTGGCTGTAAAGATGTTCCCACGTATACATCGGCGCCACTTGAGCTTGTGTCAACATGCCCTTGTATAAGCAGGTTGGCCAGGATTCTACTTATATTCTCTATACCTACATACGTACACATCATATACATACCGATCTGATTCCTTGATAAACTCTGATGTCTAATTAAAACATGATCATTCTTATGTGACAATTATTATTGTATTACTGACTTCTAAGTCGTAATAAAGAAGGAATTAATGGGTTAAAGGTATTTGAAGCATTTTAGATACAAGGTGTAAATAATTCCCTGTTTTTAATAAATTTATAAAATGTCGCTTTTTACCCCAAGGCATCAAGTCTAACATTTTTCGAAGAAATGGAAGAGGTACTTTAAAGTCGTGTATAAATAGTAACTCTAAAAACTTTGGTGATTGTCTAAATAAAAATAACAAACACGTATGATATTTTTTATAAAATATAAGTATGCGATGTGTAGTGTTGAAATTGTAAAAAAATTGCTGTTAAATTATTTCATCAGATTTTGTCTTTCCTAAAAAGCTCGTTTCAGTACCTCTTTATCATATTGAGATCATTTTAGACAATAAAGATCCATGATAGTGATGTGTATTTTCATAGAAAAATCATGTTATCCAAAATAGCGGCTTAAACTGCTTTGTAAATGGCGACACATTGACCTAAATCCCGAAAGCAGATCATATAGTGACCACCAAAAAATCTATACGTTGTGAGCAAATTTTTTATTGTGTTTAGTTTGTTCATGTCTGAAAACTTAAAGTGAGCTAGTTAGATCAAACAAGCAATTAAAAAAACCATAATATTAGGAAACATATCAACATCTTTCAGGAGATTATCCTTCTCGTTAAAATAAGCAAAATATGGGTCGTAGCAGGCCTCGTTTTTGCGACAATCATTTTTATAAGAACTTTTTTACTCATTTTGATGAGAGCAAATACCACCTGAGTGTACTTGGGTAAGAATAACCACAACACAAAGAGAAGCAATCAATCTATACTTAGTTTTTTTAAGTCCAAACTAATAATACGATTGGAAAAACTAAGTTGCTTCTAATGTTTCCGCTGAAACATAAAGTTATCACGAAAATTGCATTTACTTTTCCATGACTGCATCACCATTAGTACTTCTAATATGATGTAGAATCAAGGTTTAATCCAAAAAGTTTTACGGTATCTATTTCACTTGTGGACATACGTATGTCGCAAAATAAACATACTAACGGTCGTTGCAATCCAAACACAATTTATTTAACAACCATTGACCAGCAGACGTTCTAACAGACGATGGATTATCGAAGAAATTGTGGATCTGTATATTTATCTTGAAGTCTTGCATAACTAAAGAAATTAGTACCATCCCCGTACTGCTATATCGAGAGCTCCCATGAATAGTTGTTTATATTATAAAAAAGTAAGTCTAACCTAAAAGATCAGTTATTGTCATTTGGAAAAGGTAAATCTAGACGACTCACTCATTGGAATCAATTATACCGGGTGGCGGGTGTAAAATGACGTTAAGCTTCGTACAGACCTGAACATTGCGCCGTACGACGAGCAATACAGCAAACGAAACACCAATTTGGACGGGGTCACGAACGCGTTTGCAAACAGATTTGAAAATCCTAGCCATTCCCATGAGTTGTCGGATTTTTGGTATACGTTTGGACGGGACCACAAGCAAAACGGCGAATGTGCCGAGAACGCTGTAAGGTTTGAATATGAATATACGCCACTGCGTTGTTTGCAAAATACTCTGGGAACAGTACAAACCCATTCCGATCGTTGTTTAGTTCTTGTCCATTCTCAACTTTGTATGGCGTTCTGGGTTGTATTGCTCGTCGTACGGCTCAATGCTCAGGTCTGTACGACTGTACGAAGCTTTATAGTAGTCACTTTTAAGAGAGTCTAAGTAACCAAGTGAAATTGACTTAAATGCCACCACTTCTGTAGTAACCGTATGTCTCTTTTCATCCGTCACTCAGTCGTTGATGCTCATTTTTTTCTAAACTGGCTTATTTTCCCAGCGATATAAAATGAGATAGAACAACATTCACACTGCTTATTTAAATAAAAATGATAAAAATGTTGAGTTTTTCTAGACTATAATCATTAGAAGAGCTTACATACACGCTAAACGTTGTAATTAGACGTCTATAGAACACTGTAACATTTTTTTGAGTAAATTTTTGCTTTGTTAAAATTACTAAATTTATAATTATTGTGATTTATAGTTCCACTCTCTCAAGGTTGGGTAATCTATACACTTTTTTCAACAAATATCCTAATTCTTCATTTCTGTATTATTCGTTTTCGTAATTTGATTTGATTTATTGATCTAATCATACTATAGTTTATTATAATTATGCATGGATTAGTATATTTCAATTACCATTTTTGTTTACGAGAAAATAGAAGAAAAGATTGGATAGAATAGAATAGAATAGAATAGTTTATTCAGCTTTAAAATGTACAAATATTGTCACAGCCAAGTCAAAAATAACACATATCACCTACAATACATATAAAACAGTATAAAAGACAAAACACAAGTATGTATAATACGTTAGCACAATAGTTGCAATACAAAATAAACCAACATCAAACACTCAAATGCATTGGTCCAAAAAATCGTCTACAGAATAATATACTTTATCACACAGAAAACGGAACAAATCATTTTTAAAATTTCTGAAGGTTTTATGCTCCTTTATTGTTCCCGGCAATGCATTAAATACCCTGAGTGCAGTATTCAGTGGGCCTCTTCTGTACAATTCTAATCTTGGTCTTTTAACTAACAAATTTTGCTGTCTTAAATTATATAATTTTGCTCCACTACTTATACTGTACCCATGCTGATTATATCTTATAAACATTGCAGCATGATAAATATAAATGCAGGGAAGAGTTAACAGATTATTAATTCGAAAAACGTCCTTACATGATTCTCTATATTTCAATTTAAATAACGTTCTTATGCAGCTTTTCTGTCGAATAAATAATGGCTGAAGTTGGCGTGAGCATCCCCATGTTAAAATAGCATATCTTAAACGAGAATAAATCATGGCATAATAGTACTGCTTACAAACATCTACAGAGCAAGTAAAAGTTAACTTTTTTAAAAAATATTCCAATTTACTAATTTTGCAACACAGGCCCTTAATGTGTCTGGACCAATCCAAATTTTCATCAACAATAATTCCAAGAATTGAAACACTATCCGATCGTTGCAATAAATTTTGATTCATTCTAATATTTAAGTCGAATACGTTGTCACTTTGTTTTGTTCTGAAATAAACATACTGGGTCTTTTTGTTATTAAGCACTAACTCATTTGATGTACACCATGAACTCATTTTACCAATCTCGATATTAGTTTTTTCTACTAACTCCCGAACACTCCCCGAGCTCGTGATGTAGGTGGTATCATCAGCATAAACAAATACATTCGACTGTGTTAATATTCTAGGAAGATCGTTGTTATATAACGTAAATAATACAGGACCCAAAACTGAGCCCTGTGGCACACCTCTGGCAATTACTCCCATTGATGACCTAGCACAAGCATCCTCTGTCCTGATCTCAACTAATTGAGATCTATTAGATAAGTAAGACTCCACCCATTTGCATGGCAAGTCTCTGATACCATAACACCTCAGCTTTTCAAGCAAGAGCCCATGATTCACAAGATCAAAAGCTCTGCTCAAATCGCAGAATGTTCCAATTACCTTATGGTTTTCCTCAATACCCTCATAAATCCTCCCAACAAGGCTAAACAGGGCAGTTTCGGTAGATCTACCCTTTCTAAAACCGTGCTGACAATTGCTCAATATTTCGTTCTTATCTAAAAAAGATGTTAGCCTTGCTAGGAATATTCTTTCAAAAACCTTTGACACAGTCGGCAAAACTGATACAGGCCTATAATTCTGACAGTCCGCCTTCATTCCTTTTTTATAAATGGGTGAAATTTTAGCAATTTTAAGTGAATCAGGGAAGATCCCGGTTTTAAAACTTAAATTTATAATATGTGCCAGAGGATGAGCTAGAATGGGAGCTATCAGTTTCAAAATACTACCCGGAACACCATCCACACCACAAGCCGACGAGTTTCCCAATGAATTTATCACATTAAGCACCTCCACAGCTTCAACACCAAACAAAAACATACTTCCACAGCCCTGCTCAACAAAATTTACAACATTTATGCTCGTATCAGCAGGTTCATCTCCTGTGACAAATAAAAAACTTTGATTAAATATATTTGCTATATCGATAGGATTGGTATAAGTAATATTATTTTTCATTACTGAATTTATTTTGTTAGACTTAGTTTTTATATTTGTTTCAGCATTTATGATAGACCACAGTGTTTTATTTCTATTATCACTGGACTGTATTGAATTGTTATAGTATAAACATTTTGATTTTCTAACCAATTTTTTAAAAATTTTATTATAAAGTCTATAATATTCTTTAAATTCTGGAGTGGCATTCAATTTAGATATTTGATACAACATTTTTAACTTTTGTTTACTAGTTTTCAATCCAATAGTCATCCACCTTTTGTTTTCGCCAGTTTCCAGTTGGGTCCTACAACTTTTAAGTGGAAAACATACATCAAAATGAAACTTAAGAACATTCATAAAGCATTCAAAACTGTTATTAGTACTTGTTTCACTATAAACCTCTACCCTATCTTCCTTGCCAACCTGCTCACAAAATACATTTTTAGCATGCTTGGAAAATTTTCGTTTCAGTTCATACTTTACATTTTTCTTTTTAAAGACCCCATTCGTGTTAAATTTAATTGATTGACCCATATGATCTGATAGCATTGTGTTTACTATACCAGAACCCTCTACAGACACATTAGTTAAAATGTTATCAATCTGTGTTGATGACATCGCTGTTACCCGCGTGGGACCCTCAACGGCAGTCTTCAACCCATATGAGTTAAATGTTTGCATTATTTGACCTGTGTTTACATCATTTACATCCAAGAAGTTAACATTGAAGTCCCCAGCTACAACAACAGTGTCACTTCTAGTTTTTTTGCTGATAACAACATCTAAAACACCCTTTAGTTTAGACATAAAATCACTAAAATTGCCTGTCGGTGATCTATACACAACACACACAATTACATTGCCATCTCTGTTACACCACCTAACACCAGCACATTCAAACACTTTATCCTCAGAAAACTGACGCAAGACCTCCATCCTCTCCGCCTCGATTTTCTTCGCAGCCAGAACACAAACTCCACCATGAGAATAAGTACTTCTGCAGTAGTAATCCAAAACTTTATAGCCATTATAGGATAGAAACTAATTATTGATCCTTTTTTTTCAAAATGGATAAATAAATATGTTGTTCCTAATCATATAGGAATGAAACCATACAGCTCCTAAAACTGTATTTATAATTTCTCTTAATAAGTCAACTTTAAAATATATTTTGAGTAATACTTTCGGTTTTCAAAAGTATCGTTAACAAATGAAATAGAAAAGCTCGTATCTAGTCCATTTTGAAAACTACAATGATTTTAACATCGTACTTCTTATAAGAAAGTAAAAATGATTCGTGCTTTTAGAAATAATCAAAATCTGTTATACTAAAAAGACAAAAAATTTAAATAATTGGTTTTCTCTTCTATAGTTCCAGACTTTTATGTTAGAACAATAAGTGTCTTCTTCAAAAGATCAATAAAAGTAATGTCTAAAATAATTTTTCGTGATACTATATCGTTATAGCATTATAACAGAACAGAAATGTGTGAAAGGTGTACTGTTAAGTCATGAATAACAACCTAGGGTGTTACGATAACACCCTAGAGTGTTATATGATACACCGGCCGTTATATTGATTTTACAGTACGTCAACACTACTGTCAAATTTGACAAATTTATAAATAAATTATTGAATTTTGCGTTTTTAGTAAGTATCACGAAAAGTATTAAACAATATACGGGCGATAACGCAAATGGAACTGCAACCTCGTAGGTTATTTGCTATATATCGCCCTAATACCGTTTTACATATACGAGCCCTAACAACTAAATAATAGGACAAAAGTAAATTTGATTGTCTTTTTTCCATACCCGCAAAAGTTATCTAAATTAACTTCCATAATATTGATGGTTTTTTTCTGTTAAAATGCCAACATTTGGTTATATAAAAACGTAAATTTCGTATAAAAATCCCCTTGGCGGTTCCAAAACTGTGGCACTTTAACCCAGCAGGATGGGAAAATTGTAGAAACAAAGAATTATTATTTCAAAACGTTGGATCTAGTAGTCGGATTTTGATGAAATTTACTTTATTGAAAAGCTGGATGTTGGTTTTCGTTATAAAAAAGTTACACAAGTTTTTATTTGGTGATTTTAAGCATTTATCGGAGCTTCAAAGTTGCACCATTAAAAATAATAGAATTTTCTAGTAACTGTTTTAAAAAATTACAGTTTTGAAACCGCTGGTTGGATTTGTGTCAAAAAACCTTTAAATCAAAGCTCAATAATCTTACTATATTGAAAAAATCCTGAAATGTTAATATGAATTTTTTTTGCATTTTTTTCGAGTTCAACAGTTTACTTTTAAAAAAACGTGTTTTTGATGGTGCTACCTACATTAAAATAATCACAGTTTTGGAATCGCTGGTTGGATTTTGGTAAAATTTACTTTATTGTAAAGCTGGATGTTGGTATTGTGTACAAAGAAATCCCCAAGTCTGTATTTTGTGATTTTAGGCATATTTCGTAGCTTTAAAATTGCACTTGAAAAATGTGACGTAATGTTCTAACGACTGTTTTTAAAAAATCATAGTTTTGGAATCCGGTGAAAACGACATAAAGGTGCTTTCATGGCCCTCATCCAGTCTGAACTTAAATGTCATTGAAACTCTTTGGCATAAAATTAAACGTATTTTACGCAATAATCCACCAAGGACCATTGGGGAGACTTAAGACCAAAATAGAAGAAATTTGGGACAGTTTTACGCCAGAATTATATCAAAATTTGATAAATACAATGCCTACTAGAATACAGGCCGCTATTAAAGCAAAAGGAGACGTAACCTCTTATTAATGGTCCTAAATTAAAAATTATCCCAACACTTAGTTACCAATTCATTTTGTAAAATTTGCTAATTATTAAGGTTAAAATATTG
This sequence comes from Pediacus dermestoides, assembly GCA_963942485.1. Classification (NCBI taxonomy): domain Eukaryota; kingdom Metazoa; phylum Arthropoda; class Insecta; order Coleoptera; family Cucujidae; genus Pediacus; species Pediacus dermestoides. Next base: position 9,708,598 of record OZ012627.1, read on the forward strand.
TTAAATCAAATAAATAATGTTCTTCCATGCACAATAATAGTATTAAGGCTTTATCTTATTGTATTGTTAGGTGTTTACTAATTATTTGCGTAAAATTTCCAGTTCTCCTTTCATATTTCAAAAATTTACTTTTGTCCGAACATTTAGTTGTTAGGGCTCGTACTATTCCCAGGTGTAAAATATTTTTATAGTTTTTATAAAAAAGTTACCTGTACAATTACCTATTCGATATAACAAGTTCTTCCTATACGGTGTATAGTCTTGATCCTTAATAATTCATAACAATAAATAATAATTCTATTAAGTATACATAGAAGGCTTTTCGAAGTTTATGTATAGTAAACTCTCATAATAATTAATAAAGAACAAAAGTTTTAAGAATTTTATGTAACATTTATGCAAGAAAAGTAGTAGGTACCTAACTGGATATCTAGCTTTTTATCTCTTCAGAATCATAAGCAATGATTTATTGATTATTGTTTAACGTTAACTACCTTCAGTCTTCGTTGTCATCCAAGTTCACTATACAACTTCCAAATTTAAAACTCTTAAATTTATTTCCCTTTCTATAGAAATAAATATTCTAGATAATCTTTTAATTGATTTCACACGCAATATTATTGGTGTGATAGGAACATAAATTTTCGGCAGGTCTGTAAATTTTAAAGTAAAAGTTGGCGCCATTACCAACTTTGGTACAATAGCCACTCGTATGTACCATGCTCGTGTATATATCACACCCACCTTACCTACTTATAATTATTATTTACCAACCTCCAACCTTGTAAGTACCTGGAATAATTACGTTGTAAATTTCATTTTATTTATGTGCAGTAAGTTTTGCGTATAGGGCAAATTACACATTTCATAGTTAATTTTATTTTATATCTTTAATTATCATTATTATTATAATTGCTAGGCTAATTGAATTTAATACAAACAAAGTAAATAATGTAGGTACTACGTAAATTTTTATATTCATTTTTATTTTCTAAAGTATAATTGCTTATGTTCCCATGCACCATTTTATTTTATATACCTGCAATTATTTTCGTGCAGCGTAACAATCAGATAAACAAAAGCATTTTAAGATGTGTTATTAGTCCTTATGCTTAGACTTTTACTTTATCTGAGATTTATCTGAAAAAAACCGTAGTTTATCCAGTATTGGTTAAATTGAAGGTCGAGCAAGAAATTTTAAATTAAATTTAATTATCTTGCTAATTGCAGTTAAAATTTATACAATAACCCATAATAATTATTATGAATAATCAATTATGGTGAAAATCACCATATAAAAGCTATTAAACAGAATATAAGTAGATTGAACATTAGTAGATTGGGCCTTAGTATCTAACAAGAAGAATTTTTGAGACCAATTAAAATCCCGTACATTGATGAAATACTACTACTATACATTACAACTCTATCAAATATCATGGCCTAAAGCACGACCCCCCAGAGTGGATCAATTTCTTGTTATACGATTCTCCGATACCCAATTATATCCCTTACCATCCTATCGCCTCCGTGGGCATTCATCAACAGTCTACTGTATTATTTAAAGCACTTAATTTGACTAAGGAATTTTGAAAACGAAAACTAGTTAGAAATTTAAGTTCTTAAAAAGGTTGTTCAGTAATAATGCATAAACAGTTGACAGTTGACCCTAGTAGAAAAAATGTCCTTCCTCCCTTTTTTATTTGATTTCTTGCCTTTGACAGGAGTTCTACTGAAAGTCCGTGGCGTACTGTACAAGAAGGAAACTATTTTTACCGCAAAAATGTTCTTCAAATTTAGAGAAATCAAAATGATAATTTAGATCACAAATCCCTTAGTATAAAAAATAATTTCATAATTAGAAAGATATTTATAACTACATGACCAACAGTAATCATTGAATATGTAGATATAAATTTTTACCAAGTTTTTGCACCTAAAGTTAGAGCCTACTACTACACTAAAAATTACAACTTCCACCTTTGCTGCAAGATATTCAACATCGTTATATTGTATAGTTTATATTAAATTTCCATTCGTAGTATTAATTTTTTGAAGTTTTTGGATTTTCTTGACAATTTTTTTTTTAATTTTTATTATTGCCTTTACAAGAACAAGTTACAAATTGTACCACACCATACACATGTAATCGGTGGTGGTAAGTTGTTGCATTTGTGTGGCATTTAGGGATTTTTTAAGGTTAAGCCAATTAAGTTTTATGTACCCTCATTGGGCCATTTGAAGGATTTATTGTTTTTTCTGGGGTGGTTTACAGACAATTGCCCCCTTAAACATCGTTTATTTTTAATGATATATCCTATGGTTATACAAAAATTATTTGACAACTTTAAGTTAGTATATAGACCATCAAGAAAGATTTATTGCAAAGATATTAGCTTTATTGAACGTTTTAATATAAGTGCCCGTTAGAGATAAAAAAGCTTTTTCTGTTTAATTGTAGTATAATTGATAATATAGATAATGAAGTTATTATAGTTAATTGACCAATTTGCTGATCTCTGAAAAATATTTATAACCACACAAAATGAACCAAATATTTCTCAAATAATACACCATCAGTTGAATTCTTTTTTTAATATGGTTCAGTCATCTCTATAAAAATTAATGCATATACAGATTAATTAAAAACAAAAATGTCTTACTGAAGTATTTAATAAATGTCGTGCTTAGTACCAATTAATCCGCTTCCATTTTATATCTTCAAGTAATTAAAATACTAAAAGGTAAACCATATGTTCGAGACATTCTTTTCGTCACCAAATATCATCAAATTTTTATTGATGAAGTTTTTGGATACATCAACATCTCCTAATGCTAATAAATTTGTCTTTTATAATTACTTAAACAAAGATAATAATCGTATTTCACATTATTTTTTTTAAATATGGATATGAAGTCAAAATTAGTATGTATTTATTATGGTCTATTAAATTTAAAGTCATATTAAAACACGCTTTAGGTGTAAATGAAATTTGTGGAGGCGCAAACCGAACATCATTTATAATTTATATTACGTTTGTTAGAGGTTCCAATTGTTTATTATTTAAAAAATGTGGCAAGAAGTATCTTGCATTAATAGCTTTTTAAGTATGTTTTACAGTTACTTTCTTCATTGCTGCAGCATATATCTAATTGTTTTATGGTAATAAAACGTAGTTTTATAATTTTAATGAGAGCTGGTAAAATGAGATATTATAGATAGTTACTTTACAAAATTATTATCTATTTATGTATCAACTAGAGCGTGGTACTAGCTATATATTATATTTTGAACTTACGATAAGAATTCCATAAAATTTATTTTTGAAAAAACTAAAGAAGCAAAAACTGAAGATAATCTAAAAAACATTAATCAGAATGAATCAAAATTTTACACGACAAATAAGTGCAATAAATTTAAAAGGAATTTTGATTGCAACTAGGAATATAGCAAAATTTACCAGAACTTGCGTGCACGTCTTTTATTATTTTTTATTTATTTACATTCTACTTCTAAAACGATGATCGACGATCGATAAGGTGCTGTTTTTGTTCGAGTTTATTTTAAAACAAATAAAAAGATAAGTAATGTACACGCAGTAGAATGTAACGTCATTAAATATTTGTGACGTGCACGCAAGTTCTCGTAAATTTTGCTATATCTAATAATCCTAACTTAACGAAATGGGATTTCTGTCTCTGATTGTCTGCTGTCAATCTAGCCTCTTACCACAAACCATCAATTCTGTTATAATGTCGATTTCGGTTGCGAAAATGATTTTGACTCCTGAGAACCTAACGTCCTCCTCAAGTAGACAATCTGAAAAAACAGGAGTAGACACATACAAAAAAGGATACCACTCAACGTTTTCATAAATAATTGTTATTTTGGAAAGTTTTTACTTTCTCTCTCATAAGGCTGGCTCAAAGATGATATTACTTCAGAATAGTAAAACAAGATGTAGAATTTCATATTTTAAATATTTGCATCTTCATTTTGGTAATCCAATCTTCCCAATATTGGGGAGGTAACCTTTCCCTTAACTTGAAATTATGACAGAATTAAATTTCGGACTGAGGTTAGGTTGTCAGAAGACAAACATTCGGTATTTCTGTCTCCTTACAACCTAACCGGGTTCAAAGTTAACATTTATCAACAATTTACCAGCCATAGTTGGTGAATTTTTTACATTGTGCATAGAGAACAACGTATACAATTCTTTTTTAATCCTTTTCCGGAGTGTAACGTATAGGCTAATAAGAAAATTAAAAATGTAAAAATTAGGTAATAGCATATTACACTATAAGAGAAGAAAGTGACCCTTTTCCACTGAGTAGAAAAGTTGTAGCCCGAGGCGATAGCCGAGGGTTATAATTCTACGAGAGTGGAAAAGACACTTTCTTGTCGACTGGTGTATACTATTTTTTCTACTGCCTTATTCCGAAATGTGCTAAACTTGTATTTACTAAAAAAGTTAAGAATTTTTCAAGAAAAATTAGTTGATCGTATCCTTAGAAACGTTGCAAACAGAAAATAATTAATTTTTTTGCAATCGCTGTCAAATCTGTTAACACTCTCAACTTGTGTCTATGTCTTGTCTATGTTTTAGAAAAGGATTTAGTAAAAATGGAATGCAGTGACGCAGAAAATAGTAGTGATGTAGGCAAGGACATTGAAGAGGCTGTAAATGCGGCAACTCTGAATTTGTTAACTATCAAATTTTTAACTATCCTCTCTAGGGAGGAAAAATTTTCATTACACCACTTATTTTTGTAAATGTCAACTTTCATCTTTCAAATATCTATAGTAATAGCCTACTTTCAAACAAGGCAGTAGAAAAACATTTAATTTCTGTATCTTGAACCATTCCGTTTTTACGTTTTTACTAGACCATTAGACAAATGGAATCTTAAGAGTTAAGAATACAGTGGGGGCTTCTGAGCTCAATTCACACAACACATTAAATCTTCGCATTCTATTAGTTATTTAAATATACTAAATTGGCAAGTAACATAGATTTTTTTAATTATCTAGAAATATTGCAGTAGGTACTAATTATTACTCTAAAACCATTAATAGTTATATATCTTGCGAAGGAATTCATAATAACTTTTTGAAGTAATGCAGGTAAGTAATTCATTCCGATATACACAAAAATGTTCCCACACTTATTGTGTCTATACATATGTATTGTAATTTGTCAGACCCTAACAGTAAATAATTAAATAAACCCTATATATATATATATAGCACAAAGATTTAGGAATGTACCAAAAATGTGCCTATTTCCTAAATATAACTACGTACATATGAAAGGATAACAATAAATCATTTTTTTAAGTAAATATAACTTATCAAAATAACAATGAAGATAATCTATATGACGTATGTAACACACCTTATTTGATATAGACACACATTTTTATTAAAAACTTCCGTAAAAATTAAAATTACAGATACAAAGAAAAATGCGGGTACGCTTATTTTTTGACTAGAGGATACACCAAGGAGGTAAATATTTTATAAAAATATAATGTTTCGAAAATATTTTATCAACCAGGATAGCAATAAAACGCTAAAATCCAGTAACTAGAGTAAAAATTGAGTGAACCATATATAACGTACAAGTGGTAAAAAATTATGCAATAATAACGTAGTATACTCAACTTTAACCAAGCGAAAGTGGGTAGAACGCGGTTTACCCGGGTAAAGTCCGAAACGTGTATTATTTAAATTATATTTCGGACTTTACCCATGCCTCGTGGGTATTGCGCAGTTTACCCGGGTGATCCTCGGTTTAGCCGTTAATCTAACTTTACCCGTAACATATACACTTATACAGGTACCTACCTATCTGTTCTTAGAATGAATGCTTCCAGGTACCAAAATCAATTATTTTAATACCCATAATTTCTGTTGTCCTGTTGTAGAAATTCTGGTCTGTTTAAAATTGTAAAAACTTATTTTTCTTGTAATTAGAAAAATTAACAGTTAATACAATTAAATATAATAAATAAGTCAATATTGGTAGGCAGCACTTAATATGGAAACTTACATACTTTCAAATTCATTCACACTGTACATATAAATTTTTTTTAAACTCATGCAATGTGTAAACTTTTTAATCGAAATTCATGAGAACCTTTATATGACAATTATAAGTATAATCCATGTTTGTGCGTTTCAAAACACTCCCTAATTTCCTTCCAAAGATAACTTAAAGGGATTAAGCATTTACCATTTCCTTTATCATAATCTCATTGTTTTGTTTCATTTTACGACTAAACACTCGACAATTTTGAAATAGTTTTATTGCAGTTTAATATAAGATTAAACTTTGTTTTTCTGTACCGTTCCTATGGATTTAGACTTCTGTAGCAAAGCTTTAAAAATTTTGTTTCGTTTAAAAAGGGTCGTCTGAAACCAAATAAACACTTTTACAACCTATGCTACTTGAGGTATTTATACATTGGTAATAAAACCGTTGAAATTTTTTATCACCTAAAATTAAACAAACGAAATTCTTTAATATCATATTAACGTACCAAATATTTTTTCCTCATCATCGACTGAGCGGAGGACAAAATCTGAATAAATGTGAAAGTATTTTTTATACTGCTGTAATGTAATATATGTATAACTGTGGAGTTAACTTTGATAGTCATCATATATTCTTTATTTTACGATATTCTTGTAGTATATGTAATAGATTTGAAATGACAACTTTGGAGTTACACTAGCGAGCTTAAACAATGAGAGCTCGTGGGGGTCCAACCACCCGCAATCAAAACCAACTTGTCACCTATATCATCTTTGGTTCATCTACAGAACTTTTTAATGGCAATAAAATATATGTTGAAGATATTACTGAAATACTAAATACAGATTTGATTCATTGTTTATAAATCATAGTCGGAGTCTTCGATTATATTTTGAAATTCTAGGAAATAGTATTACGCAAGGTATTTTCATTGTGTAAAGTTGACTGAAAGAAATATCATAACAGCAGAACTATACTGGGTGATTCCATAGCATTATTATGAAGTGTATGGAAATTCAATGGCATTATTGAATCACCCTGCGATCTTCTCTATCTTCATGAGTTTATTATGGGCATCGAAGAACGTTGACTAAAGTTCTGTCCCCTATTCATCCAGAGAAATTACCTTCTGAAATTATCTTATTTCGCTAAGCATACAACAGTATTTAAATTATCTTAACTTCTAAAGATTAAGGAAAAAATGACAGTTTCCTGTTACGTTAATCTGAAGGGGCACCATTAGCAAATATGTTACATATATTCTACTTTCGAAGGTCCTGTCAGGGACAATATCACAATTAAGTAAACCCAGAAAAATGTTTCAGTTCGACGATGAAACATTAAAAATTCCAGGAGTTGGCACTAATTTAGAATACAAAACAGGAGAAGAAATTTTTTAAAATATTGACCAAACGTGCTCTCATTTTTTAGACGAAGTCATCAGCTAAGAACTGAGCAAAACTCCCCCTTTTCGAATTGTGCATTAATGTAAGCCCAAAAAATAAATGTTGATGTTGAGACCTCTTAATATAATTAGAAAACGTCCAAACGGAAATTTAGGTAATTTAGTTTGGGAGATGCACTAACGGGCAAAAAGTCAGGACTATTAAAAGGGTGTTCTAGCGAACAGATACCTATATAAAAGAATGGTTAGTTGTTTGGAAATCACCTCATAGAATGGCGTTAGGAAAACGTCAGAGGATCTTAAAGAATAACTTCTATCAAAGTTTTACCAACAAGGAAGCAACAAAATTGAGACTACAACAGCAAGAACAAATATCAATCGTAAACCCCTAAGAACAACTGCCAGCCAAAAATTGAAAAGTAACAATAATGATTAAGTCAAAGAAGACACAAACAATAGTAATCATGTCTGTTCAATAGAACTGTAGACAAAAATGCAACAAATAACTAGATGACTCTAACTATATAAATATCAAAGAGTACAGGATTGCAAAAGGGCTGTTAAAAATAAAATATGACTTTACAACGAGGTAGCTGTCCCAATTTTTGTAAAAAAAATTCTAAAAGGGAACATTATAGTTAATCCATTTACATTTCTGATGACATTTTAGTGCTGGCTGAAAATGAAGAGTTAAAGACTGTATTCGTATTATGAAGATTATATCTGATTATGTCAAAAATACGTATTGAAAGTGCTTAAGGATACTAAGAAAATAGTAAGAAACCATGAACTGCTTTCTAACAATTTAGTAGAATTTCACTATTGTTCATTTTCCACCAACAAAAAAACGTCAATATAATAAAATGCGACTGAAGGAAATAGAGGAAAAGTTCCAAAATAAAGAGATTAGATCTTTCTACCAAGAAGTAAAAGAAATAGAGAAAGGTTATTGCAGCGGACAAAGTTACTTAAGGAACAAAGAGGGAATATTAATAGCAGAACACAAAGAAATACTGGAGGAGTGGAAGGAGCATTTTGATAATTTACTAAATAGGGGGGAGATGAAAGAACAAGAGGAACTATTTTGGCAAGAAGAAGACGGAGATAATATAGAAGAACCAGCAAATGAAGAAATGGAAGACATAATTAAAGCTTCGAAAAATAACAAGAGCCCAGGGGGAAGTAACATAATATCAGAAATGCTGAAATAGGGAGGGAGTCCACTACGTGAGAAAATCACTGAAATGATAAAGCAAATCTGGAGAAGAGCGCAAATGCCGGAGGACTGGTCAAGCGCCCTAATATGTCCAATATATAGGAAAGAGGATCCAGCATTATGTGAAAACTATAGGGGCATAGCGCTGCTAGACACCTTTTATAAAGTATTAGAACAAATAATAAGAAAAAGATTAAATATACACACTGAAAGGGTCCTGGGGGAATACCAAGCGGGCTTTCGAAACAATAGAGCTACGACAGATCTAATGTTCGCCCTCAAAGAATTGCAAGTTACAAATTATGAATATAAAACAGAACTCCATGCGTTATTCGTCGACTTCAAGAAAGCATATGAAACAATAAGTAGGAGAAAAGTGTATGAAGGAATGCACCAGCTAGGAATCCCAAAAAAACTCATCAGAATGACGAAAATGACTCTGGAGAACACAAAAAACAAAATAAGGGAGAAGAGTCGCATGAGTTTGAAGTAAGAAGAGGACTCAGACAAGGAGACCTCCTATCAACAACATTATTCAATTTGACACTGGAAGTAATAATAAGAAATAGTAAAATAAAAAATGAAGGGACGATATTTAACAAGGACCACCAATGTATGGCCTTTGCAGATGACTTAACAATCATAGCAAGATGAACTAATACGGGTCGTAAGAAGAATAGAACAAGAAGCAAAGAATTTCGGACTAAAGATAAACCAAAATAAAACAAAATATATGGTTATGGGACAAACACAAGATCCACTAGAGAACCAAGGAAACCTGACCTTGATAACAAACAGCAATATGGAATGTGTCTTCGAGAGAGTGAAAATTTTTGAATATCGGGGGGTAATTGTAAAAGAGAATGGTCATGAAGGTCAAGAAATACAGGCAAGAATTGTAAAAGGTAACCGAAAGTACGGAAGCCTGAAAAAGCTAATGAAATCCAAACATGTATCGAAAAAGACAAAAGAGAGAATATATACAACAGTAATGAGAACTACGGCCACATATGCCTGTGAGACTTGGGTGATGAATAAAACGGAAGAAGAAAAAATGAAAAGATGGGAAAGAAAAATGTTACGTGCTATATATGGAGGAATAAGAACGGAATAGGGATGGAGGAGAAGAACAAACCGCGAATTGGAAGAATTAAGTAAAAACCAAAAAAAAAAAAATAGCAGTTATCAAAGCACAATGGTTAAGATTGCTCGACACATGTGGAAAGATTGACTAAGGAGAGATTACCAAAATTAGTTCTAAGCAGAAAACCGAAAGGAAAAAGAAGAAAGGGAAGACCTAGAAAGAGATGGATAAACAGCTTGGAAGAGGATTTGAAAATGTTGAGAGTTAGAAATTGGAAAGAGATAGTAACAAACAGAAAGGAGTGGCAAGCGATAGTGCATAGAGCGCTCCAAGAAAAATGGTGCAAAGTAACAGTTAATCGAGTTATATTTGTGTATGTATATGTACTATATGTACTTAATAATAATATAAAATGATAGTATTGATATTTTGTAGCCCTGGGCCTACAAGGCCTGTAGAGCAAATAAATAAATCATTTTCCACCAAAAATAATTATAATACTAATTAAAAGAATCACAGAAATAGAAAGAAATAAAAAATGAGAAGTTCATATTTCTGGACAATACCATTGGTATTATTACTTTTGACTTACAAACAATTCTAATATTTAGAATATTTATTACAAATTCAAACTGTGTTCTTCGATTTATTTTTCCTTATTTTTTAATAATATTTTTTTAGAAGAGAGTAATTCTATTAACAACAAGTAGAAGAAGAAGGTCTCATTTGCCTGGGTTACGTGGAGGATAAAAAGACATCTTTCCACTAACTGGGAAAATATAAGACGCTGGTGCGGGAGGGAATGAGAGAATACAAAAAAGACGATTCTTGAAGTTAGCAAGGAACGTCTTTGAAGACTCCCCACTTTTTACCATTTCAGTCACACAGTGCATTTTCTTCGATAAGAATATTGAATAGATCATGCCTGCAGCATGATAATTTTGTGTATATCGAGATAACTACAATTTACAAATTAATAATTCAGTTGTGGTCTTTGAAATTTAAATAATTTTATTAACTCAAACCAAGAAAAAAACCTACGTTGCAGAACCAAAAATTTGAAATGTATTACTACGAAGCATCCAAGAAACAAACGTTCAATATTAACTCTTATCAAATGAAATCTATGATATTGCTTTAGTTTGGTTAAATAATTCTATAAAGTATAGACTGAAAATAGTTAAAAGGAAGCTGACTAATACCATTTTTACAAACTTGTTTTATAAAAAACATATAGATAACCCAAATTTATTCGTGCCACCCGCCTAACTTTCTTCTACTTCCCCTCTCGAGATAATGCAACAAGGAGGTGGAGACGCTCAATCTGACATTGTGTCCTCAAACGTCTTCTTTAAATATTACTATAGAAATAATTGTGTTTAACTGCCTATTAAAGCTACTATTATAGGGGTTGCTGAATATAGGAGATAGTCTATCTCGTTAGGAGAGCTCTATTAATATAGGTAATTCTATCTACCACATTTATTAGGCATAATTGTCATGGACACAACAAAGTTCAGTTAAGCGAAACATTTCATTACATTAAACAATACATCATAAACAAAGCCCAATCAGTTATAACTTTTAACTTCGAGCTTTGTGTAATTTTTGCTTGAGTTTCCTTTGCGAAACAGTAAGAAATATCCAAGTAGAAATTATGCTTTATATGTTATATTCTTATTTCTATACCAACCGCTTTACAATGAAATTGACCACATGCAATGCAATACAATAAAGTATTTTCAAGGTGAGACATTTCTTTCTCCAAGCAAAATGAAAATGTTTGAAAAAGTTGAACAATTATGAATGAGCGCGTGTGCGTCCCTATTCAAATACTCGTTACTACCTGATGAATTATGGACTGTATTTATTCAAAAACAGATAGCAGATGCATATATACCTATCAGTATATGGATTAACAAACCTTTGACTAGGGGTGGAGATTGGTTGCGGCTGTATATAAGCCGCCGGATGCATTGTTTGTAGTACCTATTGGATGCCAACCCAAGCATTCTGGATTCAGTTCAATTGAGCCGTGAAAAATCAAAGCGCTGAAACCCCCAATTTGAAACCTTTATTATGTTTATATAAAAGCTGCAAATTACATTCATTTTGTCACAGACAAATCCATAAATCTGACTTCTATTATCAGGTAGTTTATCATCACTCCCCACAACTGTATTTAATTTATATCAATAAATATTTCACAGGTCAATTACGATCTGTTCAATTGTATTTTTCATTATAGTTAAAAATACCTGCAAGAAGTGCAAGATATTTTATATAAATTCATTTTTAGGACGAATTTTAAAAGACAATTATTTCACTAACTAGCACATTAGACTGTAAAATGGTTTCTTGCTTAAACAGAAAAATTGGGGCTATAAAGATAAAAAAGATAATATGGAGCAGATACAGTGATGTAGTCATAATTTAGGAAAAACGTACATATATTTGTACATCAAACATAAAAATGAAAATGAATTATTATAATTGTATACCGCATCGTTAAACTGAGTAATACTTTTAAAACACACTAACTAGGTAACTATAAAATGACGATTTTTATTTTCTTTTGGTTCTAATTTTGTCACGGGGCATCCCAATGTAATCAAAATTTTAAAATGACGCATTTATGTTTTATGCAAGTACTAAAGTTCTTCTGTTCAATTTAAAATATTTTACGAATTGTTAAGTAAACTTATGATAGGAAGTACTTGTATTGCTTTACATTATAAATAATACTTTCTTAATTTGACTGTAATTATTTATATAATGAATGAATAATGAATATCAATACAGTGAATAAGTGCATACAACAATGTTTTTACGATTTGAGCTTTCTTATTCTAGGATTTTTGAAAAATCAGCCTGCTGCAAAAATTCGTAGAGATGATTGAATACTCACGCCTCCACATAGCATTCGAATTTTGTTTGGCGCTCATTTTAAACATGTTACGAATGGTTTTATTAGTGGTTGTGCAAAGGGTATACCGAGGGGGAAATCATTGCACAAATTCTGTACACTAAAATGCTTCTTTCCAGAAAAAAGTGCGAAATTCCTCGAAATACTTTAAAATTCAACGAAATTCACTCGCTGTGTACACTAAAATATCCCACTGATTTTCCCCTCGTGGTATACTTTAATTACAAAGTTCAACTGAATTTTCATCTTTTCCACCCGACTCAATTTTTTTCTTTCTTATTTATAAGTATAGTAATCGTGATTTTTTTCGACTTTGAGATTTTGATGGTCACTGAATATTTTTGGAAAATAAACAATTTAAGAAATTTCTTATTTGTTAACACTGGTTTAAGATTTGGACATATTTCAATCAAGTTTTTTTGAAACTCCTTCAAAAAAAAATTGTGCATTATAAGTTATAACAGAAGACCTAGATAGAGTATTAGGTAGTGGTATTATGGGTCGGTGGGTAATCTGAAATCCCGGGTACGAATCTCGGGACGTCATTTTTTTTTGCTTCTATGGTACCGATACCAAGTAATAAATATATAAATTTATCTTATTATTAATAAAATATCGGATAATGACAGCATATAGTAATTATTAGCTACCACTTCAGTATTTTTCCAAGATTAGAACTACGAGTATATCGCATCATATAAGAAAGCAAGAAACTCATCAGTCACACAGATATTTTATTAAGCAACTTCCTCATAGACATACTATAATTTTTTCATAAAGGTTTTCTACATGAAAATTTACTTGGAATTTTTTTACCAATTACCATTTCCGAATCACCTCAGAAAGTTTCAACTGCAATAGAGCAGGTTTCAGTTTCAAAATTAAAATTAAATTATCCGATAACCAAACATTCAAAAAATTTTACTTTTAACCCAAATATAGAGTGAGTAAAAAATATTAATTTTCAACGCCCTGTATATCAGTAAGGCAGAATTTGTGTATGTGTCTGATTGATTTACTTTTCGTCCTTGAATCTTCTTTTTTATAACGACAATATTAGGGACTTTCTACGGAGGTTCAGAAAGTTAAAAAAAATAATTTCAAAGTTAATTTTCTCAACTTAACTTAAGGGTAATTTTTACAAAATTTCACATCGCAATCGTGTTAGGTATATCTACCATCCAAGTACGTTATCGAACACTATTTTTATTTTTATTATAAATAAACTATCCCCATTCTTCAACTCCAATTGTCTAAATTACACTCCTCTCTTTGAATTGGAAGAATTATTTAATTATTTTGTACACAAAATTTTGTACGTTTGGTCTAATCGACTAATTTAGGCCCCAAAGAACTATATGTTTACAGAATACCAAAAAACTCCTTGGCTTTTATGATAGCATTATTTTTAGTATGCAAGTTTTTACACTATCTCTGTCTCTACCCCACGTTCGACGTTCGTCTCCCTTGAAAGCGAGAAAAAAGGTCACATGCATGTTTAGTGAAAGCAATTTGTCATATATTTCTTTCGAATAATGATAGTGAATTTGATTTAGTTATTATTATCTATTATTTCAGAAAAACTGAAAATAGTGAATTACTTACAGGGAATTTGTTTGAACAATTTTACAGTAATAAAAAATATTAAATATATGAAAAAGTCCCTGAACTTCATATTTTACTAATTCCTTTCGTTTAGACTTTATAGATTTATCTTACGTTATGCTTTTGGTATAGTTTATTTAAAACTGAGACATTATAAATGTTTAGATTTTTGGACTAGAACTTTTTTAGATAGGTATTATTTTAGTTCTGCCAACACCAATGATAGTCCTTCAGCTAGGGGTCAAAAGGTAGGAAGTAAAAGCGGGTTGAGACGACGCAGTGTTTTCTGAAGGTTTTTTGGTCGCTGAATCCGAATCCGTGCGTAGTTTTTCAATAAAGTGGTGCAAACAAAAGTTATTAACAATTTATTGATTAAAACGCAATAACTCGAAAAGTATAGATTTTACCGAGCATTTTACCAAAAAAAGTTTCAAACAAAAGTTGTTCAAAATAAAAAGACTCTCCGAAAAGTTCATATGGTATTTTGTCATAAAGTCGCACGGACAAAAGTTATTAACAATTTATTGTTTAAATGTTTAAATTAACTCGAAAACGAAAAGTATACATTTTACCAAAAAAAATTTCAAACGAAAGTTGTTCAAAATAAAAAGACTCTCCGAAAAGGTCATATGGTATTTTGTCATAAAGTTGCTCGGTAAAAGTTATTAACAATTTATTGTTTAAAATACAATAACTCGAGAAGTGTACAATTTACCAAAAAAAATTTCAAACAAAAGTTGTACAAAATAAAAAGACTCTCCTAAAATGTATACTTTTTGGTTTGTTCCGTTTTAAACAATAAATTGTTAATAACATTTGTTCGAGCGACTTTATGACAAAATACCATATGACCTTTTCGGAGAGTCTTTTTATTTTGCACAACTTTTGTTTGAAACTTTTTTTGGTAAAATGTATACTTTTCGAATTATTGCGTTTAAAACAATAAATTGTTAATAACTTTTGTTTGCACCACTTTATAGAAAAACGACGCACGAATTCGGATTCACCGACTAAAATATCTGATGTGTCCAACACATGACTTTCTTATACGGATAATACCTCAATTACTTTTCCTAAAGAAATTAAGTTAAACTGCACCTAATATTTCCCTGATTCCCTGTGTTACAATGCCTTTATTTGATTGACGTTTACTGTCAAATTGACAAATTAAGTACTTATTTGCATCCGTCGCCAAAAATCAAAATGCCAAAACTTACTGAACGACTCAGGATAAAAAATAACCTAATTTCTGTGAAATTAACTGACGAGAGGCTAATCACAGCAAAGCATTCCATCAAATTCAAGGTCACGTGTAAGGGCAATGGTTATTCCGGCATCATCTTATGGTACCGATTTATGCTATTATTTAAAGGAAAAAAAAAACTATACAAAACAACCTAACCTGGTCCGTGACTTATAATCGCTCCGAATAAATAAAGCATTTAATTAAAATAAAAAAAAACTAGAAGTGGTATTTGTTCTGGATAAGAAGAGTACACTGAATACTTTGCTGCTATTAGCTACTCCTATTAACTGTACATATTACAATATGACACAAAAAACACAAATCAACGACCGCGTAACAACCGGTGGTAGTTTCGCCACCACAATGCTGCCGTAGCCGTCGATCTTTTCAAATAATAATATTGCTACAATCGATTTCCTCAACGGTATAGATTTCTGTTATTTATATAAAGTACTTTTGCAACTGAGTGATAGATGGCGCTATTATATGAAAAATAATTAAAAAATTTTGACGGAATTTCAAAAAAAAGTTCAAATAAAATTTGTTCAAAATTTAATTCTAAATCAATGTCTAAGAATAAAAAAATGTCGTAAATTGTTTATTTTTCAAGATATTCCTAAAAAACCTAAAAATGTCATCAGGTAAGTACCACTTGTGTTTTTGAGTTATCGTGGACACACACACACACACACACACACACACACACACACACACACACACACACACACACACACACACACACACACACACACACACACACACACACACACACACACACACACACACACACACACACACACACACACACACACACACACACACACACACACACACACACACACACACACACACACACACACACACACACACACACACACACACACACACACACACACACACACACACACACACACACACACACACACACACACACACACACACACACACACACACACACACACACACACACACACACACACACACACACACACACACACACACACACACACACACACACACACACACACACACACACACACACACACACACACACACACACACACACACACACACACACACACACACACACACACACACACACACACACACACACACACACACACACACACACACACACACACACACACACACACACACACACACACACACACACACACACACACACACACACACACACACACACACACACACACACACACACACACACACACACACACACACACACACACACACACACACACACACACACACACACACACACACACACACACACACACACACACACACACACACACACACACACACACACACACACACACACACACACACACACACACACACACACACACACACACACACACACACACACACACACACACACACACACACACACACACACACACACACACACACACACACACACACACACACACACACACACACACACACACACACACACACACACACACACACACACACACACACACACACACACACACACACACACACACACACACACACACACACACACACACACACACACACACACACACACACACACACACACACACACACACACACACACACACACACACACACACACACACACACACACACACACACACACACACACACACACACACACACACACACACACACACACACACACACACACACACACACACACACACACACACACACACACACACACACACACACACACACACACACACACACACACACACACACACACACACACACACACACACACACACACACACACACACACACACACACACACACACACACACACACACACACACACACACACACACACACACACACACACACACACACACACACACACACACACACACACACACACACACACACACACACACACACACACACACACACACACACACACACACACACACACACACACACACACACACACACACACACACACACACACACACACACACACACACACACACACACACACACACACACACACACACACACACACACACACACACACACACACACACACACACACACACACACACACACACACACACACACACACACACACACACACACACACACACACACACACACACACACACACACACACACACACACACACACACACACACACACACACACACACACACACACAGACAGACATCATGGCGAAAATGGTCAAAATGGATTCAGGGGCCCTCAAAACGTGTAAATCCATCAAAATCTCGAAGTCGAAAAAAATCACGATTACTATACTTCCTTATACTACGTATAAGAAAGTAAAAACCTTCAGAAAACACTGCGTCGTCTCATCCCACTTTTACTTCCTACCTTTTGCTGAAGGGCTATGAATTGTTATTTGCAATTTCCAAAGCTTTTCAGAGTTGACACTTAACAACTATTTTGGCCCATACAATATACAGTGTGCCCATTTTGAAACGCGAACATAGAGATATAACATTGTTTTTTTAACATTATTGTGAATTCCTGCTCGCCAATTCGGCTTAGAAAAAAGATTTTGGTATCAGTGGAATGAGAAAATTATTGCACAGTGATTTCTCCTAGCAATATTCCAGGAGGCCAAGATATATACTCCATTGGTTAGGTGGTTACTAAATTTTATTGTTTAATATTCTGTACACTTACCTTTTGAGCCTATTTCCAAATCCTTGATTTTTTATTTATATTAATGGTGTAACTGAAAAGTAGGGAGATTTATTGGTGAACTTTTCTAAATTAAAACAAATTATAGTTTATTATGTATTTTTATTGTAAATGCGTAACATACAAATTGGAATGTACGTCAATAAGTACTTTGCCTGATGCATGGCACAGATCTTGTAACAAATTGAGGCTTGTGTACAATTAACAACAAATAAACATTTATATTCACATATTATAAAAAATGCATTACATTTTTCTCGAAAGCCTCTTAGAATTTTTGGTATTTGCAATTACTATTTTATTGCGGACAAACCATTAAAACATGGAATAATTATTAGGCACCGTCTATTGAGAACCAGTATAAATACAATAATACTGTCAGAGGTGCCGGTATATTTATAAAAATAAATAATTAATATACAAATTGTTAAATAAAACTGTTCCCCATAGGGGTCAAAAATTAAAAAAACTTTCACTCACATTAATGTGAATTAAATAATATACATACAAATTATACAAAAAATTAAATTACACATATAAAAATAAATAATTAAAATATACACAAATATTACGAAGTTAACACTGTTTGCATAAACCTTCAAAGTCACTATTATAATGCTTTCTTGAACACAGTCTCCTTAGTTCTGATTTTGTATTTGTACAAAAAATTTCACGAGCTTCATTACAGTTAACATTACCTTCTTTTTTTAAAAATTCTGGAAACGCACACTTGCGAGCATGTTGATGGTGTCGTATTTTTTCTCTTTTTTTTTGACATTGAAGCAATTTTTTCATTGACATAAATTGTTTTCCTCTCTTAGACAGCTGTAACTCATGGTCTCCCCCTTGCTCTTTTAGTTTTATGTACGTTTGAAAATCACTGGAAATCTCCTCTTGAAATAAACAGTGTTTGGTTGAGGGCCTTAGACGTTCCTGGTAGAAATAAACATTAAAAATTGTTATTATAGTTATTGAAGAAATTAATTTACCTTGGGTTCAAAACGTCCATTGGGCCCTCCAGTCCAGCAAATGAATTTATTTGATTCTGGATGGTAAAGTAGAAATTTATTTTTAACCATAATCATGTAAAAGGTTTCTGATCTATTGTGATCTGCGGATAAAAAAACAACAATTTAAGTTACGTTTTACATATTTAATGGTGCATTATTAATAATTTATACAGGGTGTTGTTTTAAAATCACTGAAATACTACAACTGGTGATTCTTAACTTTACAAAAAGGACAAAAATATAATAGTTATAAATATTTTTTGTGTAATTTACCTAATTACAGAAATATTACTTAAAAAAACACTATGATATTATTTGTAGAATTATTTATAGTGACACTAAAAATATTTTTTCAAAAATGGTCTAACAATTAGAAAAGTAAGGGTGACTCTACTATTGATGCGTTAGTTCCTTTAAACGATGCTAGAGGTGCAGTGATCGAAGGATGTGACCCGCGTTAATTACCTATTTCAAACAAATCAAACAAATAGTTGATTAAGATTGGTAAAATGTACTGTGTTGCCATAGTACCTAATACGTTTGTATTTAGGGTTAAAATCATAATTGTAATAAAAAACATCCCTCGATCACAGCGACTACGGCGGCATTTGAAGGTAGTAACGCAACAAAAAATGACCCACGTGTCCAAAATACCTTAGTTTTAAAAAAATATTTAAAAACTCAATGATTTAAATACTCTTTACCTCAGTAACGAAGAGCTTTTGAATAAAGTGCATTAAATCGATCTATTTTGGTTCATCGAATCTACAGTTGTGATTTTTAAAAAACACCCTATATATTGTTTATTTTTGAAACTCACGGCCAGTTATAAGTCTTGAATTCTTAACTAGTAAGTATCCTCCGGAAACTTTATGATATAATTTTTTCGGTCTTACTGTTCCAAAGCAGGATCCATTACTATCGGCAGATTGAGCGCAGACGATACACTAGAACAAGAAAAAGTCCATTACTATTTTCATATACAGGCAAAAATTAGAATGTTCAAATACATTTCATCCTCAGCAAATATTTCGGTTACCACGAATTCCTTAAGTTAACAGAAAGAACTAATCTAAATTTACTTTTGTCAAAGAAACAGAATAAACGACTACTTTACAGTATCTATTACTTGCATACATAATATAAAAGTACCTATATATCCTGATTTAAATAAATCTCTGTTTGGGCGTATAGCAATTTGTATTCACCAGAAATGGTTGAGATTTCGCGATATCATGTTGAAGTAAAATCTCATGTTTCAATGGATATAAATATTAAGTTGCATTTATCTGATGATGCACTTATATGGGGAGTTAACTTTATAAATATATTTGCAATTGTATAGCGCCAGGCGTTTACACAAAAGAGTGATGCTACTGAAACACGAACAACATGTCCCACTCTATTATATGGTATCTTTTAATTGACATATTAAAATGTTCTGTGATTATACGCTACTTGACAATTAACTACATCATTTTAAAACAAGATTTTATCATTGATTTTATTTTGCACGACGTTTTTTGTTGTAGGAATGAAGAATATAATTCATTATCCTCAGGATTTAGTATAAATGATGATCAGGAGGATTTAATCTTAATGTACCTATTAATTATTTACTTTATATTAAGATAATATACAGTGCGTCTGCAGAATTCGCAAAAGTCGTAAGTCCTCACACAGAGAAACAAAAAACCGTTCTACAAAATGAAAATCAAAGAAAATTAGATTTTAAAGGTATGATTATTGATTATGATTATGAGTGTATTCTAATGCCCAATTACATTCTATTCATGGATATAAAATACTGAATTTATTCAATTTTTAAAGCTATTTAGGAACTATAACTTTGCTATCGATTTTATAAGACAGTAACATCATCAACTTAACACAATTTCTTACTGTTCAAAAAAGTAATTCAAAATCTTCATGCTTCTTAGGGAATTTCGTTTTGTGAGCTGTTAAATTTAAACCTCTAGGGCGTTTATAGCCATCACTAATTTGAATTTCGATAAGGTTGAGATCTACTGTCTGTTGGTTAGTTTCGTTTAGGGTTATAAAAATTATAATAATGATTAACGTATTTAGCTCAGTGGCCAATCCCTGAATAAAAGCTTAAGCTTGTGATCAAAGCAAGTAAATACATAACAACTTCCTCTTCATTACAAGTAGGCCTTCTAAATCTGCGACGCATTGCTTTTTAAAGAAACTTTAGTAGGTAACCAATGATTTACAACATATTAGCCATTAAAAATAACAACAATAATTTTTGTAAAGAAAAATGGCCTCACATTTTGAAAGTGCGAGTGAATATTTTGACATGAGTATAGGTAACCTAGTGAAGGTTCAGAAACCTGCAGTATATCTGTTAATTGAAAACAGTTCGGAATGTGTAAATCGCATAATTGATACTGATTTTTATTACTTAGTATTCACTGACATTTGATTTGATTTTTTGCACAAGAAGAATTGACTCAATTGATCTGTCAATGCAGATACATAGTAGTAATTATTGACTATACTTATTTCCCATTTTCATAAATAAGTTCCAAATGCAACAATAGAAAAAACTAGAAGTTAAGGAAATAAAGTAATTCTGACTGGCAATGATTTTATCTTAATAATAACGCCAAGGCTACTAAAGCTTCATTGCAAGACGTCCCTCAGAACCATTTGTGGTGTATGAGAGGTCACAAATATCAAATGTTTCCAAGGCATATTTTTTTACCGTAGAATTTTTGTGCAATGCAAAATATTTGAATTATTATGCCATAACTTTAAAAAATATTTTTAAGTTTAATTTAGGTTTCCTTATTGCCGCTACCATGAATTCCAATACTTCATTGTTTGTATGAAATCACTAGGAGGCAGTAAGATGCATTGCTTTCTTACAATATGACCTTCTCTTAATTCGAAATTTTTAACCATAACTAACAATAATGAAGGTAGGGAGTTCGGACATAAAATAGTAGGTTCATACAGACATTACCATATTCATACATGCACTGACTTCATGATTTCATTGTTAGGATTGTCACCTTTTGAAGATACGATGATCTGGAGATCTTTTAGACAAGTTATGACTTTCAAAAATTTGAGATGATTGCTAGAAAATTTTGTTAACATCGAACAGTAACTCTGATACCTGATTCTAACAAAATGTGACATGATCATGTCAAATGCAGATTACTAATTGCCAAATGATCTTCGGAAAGTAAAAAAGGACCTTCTTCACTATGCAGTAATCGCGAAATTTGTACACCAAATGCGAAACACTTTTTGGATTTCGTGTAAACATAGTTTGTGCCAATATTTGGGCATATACGAAACGTGAGCTAATTTTAGACGCAGTAACAATTTTTTAGTTTATAAGAATATGAAAGAGTGCCCCTAAAAATGTAAAAAAATCGTGACTATAATTTCCCTCCAAATCCGAAATATATCGGTTTGGTTGAAATATTTTTTGATATAAATGTAAACAAACTATTTGTAGGAATTAACTACACAAAGTTCAACTTACTCATGAAAATTTCAGAAAATATTCAAAATTTATCTATATTTTCAAACGGCGTGATGTTGAAATTTGTGTCCTTGAATAGTTTTCTAGTCAAAATTCGAAAGGCAAAAGCCAATTGAAACTAAAATATCATTCAGCTGACGTTCCGCTCAGTATATTTGAGTTTCTTCAGAGCTTCTACAGCACACGATCGCAAAGTTAGATATAAAAGAAGTTAAAAACAGCAATAAATTTCCTTCATCTAAATACCTCATAATATTTGGTGAAAAACCTAACGATATTTTCTAGAAGATGCTGATATTTTCCATAAAGTTTATTTTGGTCCTTTCACCATTTTCTAGAAACCTAACAATTGAATCTAGTTAGTTCACTTTAGGTTTTCAGACATGCACAAACTTATTGGCACAACCAGTTTGAAAAAGAAATCGGAAATATTTTTCCCATATGGTGCAGGTTTTTTGGCCGTCAATATATTTTTATATGTAATATGCACGTGGCGGATCCATAGAGGGTCTCAGTTTCAACCCCTCGGAAGGGATCACGTCTTAACACTCATTCAATCATTTTCTCGGTGAACATTTGCATAATCGCGAATCATGTAGTACAGGCCTAATAACTATTCGAAAGAATATTCAAAATCAGAATGCTTCGATTCGCATCAAAGGTATTCTATAAATCAAATCCTAAACAAGAATGTTCCACAACAGATTGCTAAATTTCAGTAGCTACATTAATACAGTAAAATAACCCATAACTTTCTAGCAACGGGCGGTTTTTGTAACCGAAAATATCTGATGTGCCCAACACATGACTTTCTTATACGGATAGTATCACAGTAATTACTTTTCCTAAAAAATTTTAGTCGAGTTGCCATGATATCTAAAACAAAACCGTAGCCGTTGTAGCCGTCGATCTTTTCAAATAGTAATGCTACAATCGATTTCCTCAACGGTATAGATTTCTGTATGTAAACAACATGTACTTTGTAAATCGTAGATAGATGGCGCCACTATATAAATAAATTTTTTTGACGGAATTTCAAAAAAAGTTTCAAACAAAATTTGTTCAAAATTTAATTCTAAATCAATGTTAAAGAATAAAAAAATGTCGTAAATTGTTTATTTTTCAAGATATTCCTAAAAAACCTAAAAATGTCTTCAGGTAAGTACCACTTGTGTTGGTGCTAGATGAAAAAGATTTAATGTGGCACCCACAATTTTGTTCAAACTCTTAAATATGAAATTTGAATCAAATCCGTTAAGTCGTTTTTGAGTTATCGTGGATACAGACAGACACACAGACAGACACACAGACACAGACACACAGACACACAGACACACAGACAGACACACAGACAGACATCATGGCGAAAATGGTCAAAATGGATTCAGGGGCCCTCAAAACGTGTAAATCCATCAAAATCTCGAAGTCGAAAAAAATCACGATTACAATACTTCCTTATACTACGTATAAGAAAGTAAAAAAATGGTATCTATACCTAGTCAAATTGAATGGATACAATTTCCTTAAAAAAATGTTATATTCCTGCTGTGAAAATTTACTTGCTAGTAAGGCATGGTGTTCATATTATTAGATATACTAATTACTAATGCTTGGTTCCGCAAACGACAGTGAAATTTTAATTAATGATTAATTTTTAATTTGAACTCTTATAACTTACCAGTCAATAGGAGCTCTAAATAAAAATTTTGTCAATGATTAAAATTTAATTGACATTTGTGAAAACAAACATTAGTGAGTTGATATTTAGTAACTAAATAAATTGTCAAGAAAAGTATGATACTGTTAAGAGGGATTTAGCAAAAATACAACAATGGAAAGTGTAGAAAATTTGGTGTAAAATTTCGACTGTATCTACGTAGGATATCGCTGTTTAACCTTTGGTATGGAATATAAAATTACTTCACAAATTTAAATGTAACAATAATACCTATAATTTAAATTTTATAGTTGAAAATTGAATCTTAGCAATTACACATTTTATGTACAACATTCAAAAAGAAACTACAATTAATACGGATTTCAATAGTTATTTGTCGAGGTGAATAAACGAACAAGTATCGATCAGATTTATAACTTTCCGAGTGTTGAATTCATTTTATCAATATTTCATTGCATTTGTACTTAGTAATAAGTGAGACCGAACAAATGCAATTATTATATTGCATATAGTGAACTACATCTTTAATAGAGTAGACAAAAAACAAAGTAACAAAAATTACTTACCAGAACCATAGTAATGAATAGAAACTTTCCTAGTGGAGGGAACCTGTAAACAAAAACACATGATTATTACGTTGTAAATAAAGTAGCCAGATGTTGTATTAATTTATTAATTATAAATATTAAATTTCGATACATGGAAGATAATATAACACACCTATTCATGTGCATAAAGTAGGAAACTAAAACGATGCTAAAGAAATTATTTCATTTTGATGACAGATGTATTTCGTCATAACTGTGCAAAACAATAGGCAGAATATTATGAAATATTTAAGGAATGTTTGTAGGATTCCAATGTCAACAATAATAAAGGCACATAATAAAAATCAAACAATAAACTGAAATTTAAAACATGATTTAAAAAATGATTTAAAATTTTCTGTAGACTATTGTTTTGAAATCGTGTTATAAAAAAGTTTCGTCATTTTGTGAAGGAATTTTAAGTGTGCTTTTTATGACGTTGTTTTATAATTAAATTAAAGTCGTCTGATAACACACATACCAAAAATTATTATTCGGAAAAACAAATAAGCACATTTACATCAATTTTTATTGTCACACAATTCCAACGTGTTTAACTCACCGTATAAAATTTGCTTCCATTAGTAAATATGATTAAGACGGTAAAAAGCTCTGCGTTAGCATCACCCACAATGCACAAGACAAATGCAAATCTATAAATGGCAAAAATAAATTTCGGTATTCCTATGAATGGTGGTAGTACAATAATTGTGTCACTTAGAGTTTTTTTAAGTATATGTAGACGCCAGGAAAAAGTAGTAAGTCGCCGACAGTTGTCCCGACTAAGAGATGCCATTTCGAATGCTGCTGGTGTGGTTGCTTCTTTGATTACACAATTTAATACGTTGCATTGGTGATGTTCAAGTGAATTAAGTACTATGTGTATAAACTAATTGCCACAGCTATAATAACTTGAGTATTTTAAGATTTAAATGACCTGATGGCTACTTTCAGCGAGTTCTAAGAAAGTAGTGGGATTTAAATGCGCGTGACTAATAATTACACACATAATATTTACATTGCGTTAGGTACTTTGCTAAAACAATGGACAAAAAACACTGATATAAATTCTGCCATTTAAATAAAGAGATCTTATTGTAATTGTTTTAATGTAGGTGCAGTACGCAATATATTGGTAGGTACCTAATAACACGAGATTTCTGGGGATTACCAATACGTGATTACGAAAATCCTCCATAAAATTTCAATATGTGTATTTTATTGTCATGCAGTTTGATCAAGGAATTTTAAATAACACATATTTTGTAACTGGTTTTCTTTTCAATTACTTACTTATCTCTCTTTCCCAAACTAGAACGTTATCAGTTTGAAATAAAGAAACAACTTCCATTATATCTAACTCAATCTTCCTTGCTTTCGCTACAATGTTATAGAACCTCAGTCTCTTCAAATTTCTGCAACCCTCCACGTTCCAACATTCATTATCCAAGTTTGTATCTAAACTAGTTGGACAAGAAAGCTAATTTCTATACTAGCTTTCGATTTTCCCATTAATCTTGTTCTTCTCATTCACACAGTTGCATCGCCTATTTATAATAGATATACCATAGATACTCATCAAAATTTTATTATTTTCATGTTAGTTTCTCTAGTGGATTAGGTACTAAAGCAAAGGTTTGGTTACCAATAACGCTTTAAGACAATAAAAATTTCAGTAAACTAAAAGAGCACTTAAGCTCAAAGAGCAGAATAATTTATAATTTGAATTAACCGAAGTAGGTATTTTTTTTCAATAACTATGCAACCTTTTTACTTTCTTATACGAAGTAATAAGAAAGTATAGTAGGTAATCGTGATTTTTTAAATGTTGTAGCTCATTTTCCAGAGATCAGAAAATGATGCTAAGGTCAATATTTGTGTTGTCTATCTACTAATTGAAGAGTATCATAGAAATGATCAATCTTTTTATTCCGTTCCTGATTCTTTTTACGTTTCTTGGCATTTAAGGTTCTCTCTCTCTCTGAATCAAGCATTATAGCGACCAATTGGCACACATATATGCCCATACTCTTCAGATCTTGGAGGTTTAAAGCTCTTTTTGATGCATTTTTAGATATGAGTCATCTTCTATAATAACTGTGTTGAAAGAGATCTTTTTGTATTCCAATTTGAAAATATGTTCTGTTTTAAATTGTCTGTGAATATAATTTTCATACTTAGGGCATCTTTGAGCTTATCTTAGGACCTCTTCCAAATATATGGTATCTAAGTCTTGATTCTAGTCTTTAGATTGGTGTACCAGTTCTTAATTTGTGCTTTTTACTCAAATTAATGCGAAAATCAAAGTTTGTATGTCTCTACCCCTATTTAAAAACAAGTTAATTTAACTTTAACATATTGGTCTGATGGTTTGAGTTTCTGTATATTAAAATTTAGAAAGAATGAGACCTGAGACTTTTGAATTAATGACTATAAAATATCAAGATTTCAAAGATTTTGGAATTACCTAACCTAAAATAATAACAGTAGGTAATAATTGTAGGTTGTTTATCACAACCACGTTAAAAAAATGTTTGTGCGAGTTATAATTTAATGTTGTTAATAGGCGATACACAAGGTCGTAATAGTTATTTATGTATCAAGGGAATTATAAGGATGTTAACGACCGAGGGCAACGGAGTTACAATCCAGAGGGCCGTTAGGCCCGAGCGATAGTATAAGTTGCCCGATGTTATTGTATAGTATAATTCACGTGATACATAGATAATTTTATTTCTTACAAGAGTAAAGAGTTATATTTTAAAGTATTGAATTTTGCTGTTTTTTAAATTAGATTACAACGATAAATAAAACCTCAAAAATTAATGGTAAATGTGTCACAACTTTAAACAGTCATACCTCGAAAAGTAAAAGTGTCCTACGCAAAATGATTTCAGATTCGTGATCTACGCATGGAAATTAGTAATATAAGTGAAAATTACCCTCCAAAATCTGTAACTGGGACTGCCCCTGATTGGAGGGAGTGAAGGATTCATAATTGCCTAGTTATAACTCCCAAGGGAGAATGTTTATAGTTACCGTAACTAAGACAATATTCAACTGTAATTGATCAGTAAGAACTAAAAGATTTTCTGTTTCCATAATAATATATTCTTCACACTTTTAAAAATCATACTTTCAGTTTAACATCGTAAAGTTTCAGTAAAAACTGAGTCAATACTATAACTAACAAAATGACTATTACTATTACGTTTCCACTATTGTTTGCTTTTTCTTAACACTTTAGAATAGTATGGCCATAAAAGTGAGTTATAATAAGTTTTTACCAAATACCATAAATTTCAACTCTTATAAACAATTATTGTAAAGCGCAATAAATTTTATAATAAAAATATCCGGTGTACCTAGGTATCACAGTTTAAACTAAAATCAATCTAATGCGACTTGAAATATAACTTCGATGGACTGTAGCTAATAAATTGCGGTTATTTTATTGTCCAATTATTATTTATTGGCAATTATCTCGCCAATTCAAAGTAAAATGATGAACCACATGAAACACATACAAATACAAGTTTGTTGAATATTTCAATTTCCTTAATATTGTCATAATGCAACTGAAGTGAAGTGAGTTTACCTTTATAATAAATAGAGTTCACATCATCATCACATTTTTCGTTCCATTTTTTGCTAAAGACCCAAATATTTCAGGCAGCTTTTACTGGAATATTTATAAAAATTCAAACCAAATATTTTAACAACGAAATTGTAAAATTGTACAAAAAATACAATTAAAAAAGTTTATAATACTAGATAGGTACCTACATACTTAGACACATTTTAGGACTGTAAAAATTTTCAATTTGATTCAATGCAGACTAAAGCTACATTCACAACCTCTTTAGTGAATTAGTGAATAAAGTGAACGTTGTACTAACAATACACTATTGGACGAACGATGATTTTATTAACTAATTGGGAGGTTGTGAATTTAGCTTAATCCGCAAAGGTTTAATATTAAATTAATGCACATACTTTAACATACCTTCATATCAAGAGGACACAGAATTAGAAAATGTGTATTCATTCGTAATATTAATCAGCTTTTAGAAAAAAATCATAGGAGTAGAAGACAACGAATAAATATTAATGTAGTTAAATTGCACAAAACGTTTGAAGATAAACGTGAAGACGTGTGATATTTTTGTACAGCTATGTAGAAGTCTATACCAGTGGTTCATAAAGGATGAAAGGTTTTATATAACCAAGTACAAATCCATAAATTTAGTAATGGTTGGAAACCCCTTCGAAAAAATATAAACTATTCAGAAATCTAAGAAATTTTAGTTTTAGTTCCAGGATCAAATGGCATGAAAGGGTTTTTTTAATTTACTTATAATCATGTATTATAAATAAATTTACAAGTAAACTTAACTTGCAGTCATTTATGCATTAAATTAATTAAATTTTAGTCTAGACGCTCTAGACACAGTTTAAAAAAAATCTTTTAAAAACGATTGGTTCCAGTGCTATTCAAATTCAATGTGAACCAAAATATGTTTTAAATGATAAACACTCCTTAAGTATTTAAATATTTATAAGCCGACACTTTTGTTTCACTATTTTGAACACTCGGTTTGATTAAGCTCATAAATTCGCCTAATGAGATCCTGACAGTTTCAAGAGCTGTAAAATCCGTGGATAATCAGATAAACTACAGCATCTTGGTGATCAACGCCATGAAAAAATTACCAAAATGTATATATAAACTTGTTTTTTATTACTGCTTATGAGCAGTAATATTTGTCGACTTATTTATTAATTCTGGTGTAATGAATCATTCTATATAAAGTGAAAGAAATCCGCCAAATCTGAATCACTCAACGTAGGATATCGGTTAAAATTCTAAGAAATTTGACACAGTACTTGTTAAGCCCACTAGTTGAACGTGGCGCCAGACACGATTCTGCGGTTTTAAAAAACATTTAACAGCTTCGAGTGCCTAATGTGACATATAAATTTAAATATAATAACAATTTTATATTTTAACAACATCTGGACTGGTGTTCATGAACGGTAAATAATGTGCAATGGGACAACTCTTTAGTTTGTAGCTATTTCATTTGTGCCTATATACGTCTAAAAAGGATGTATGGTGAATCGAACTATTTAAACATGTTTATTTTTCAGTCGAAACTGACAGGTACAATTGCAAACTGAGCATATGTAATAATATAACAGTAATATTTATCTAAATTATGATTGGAAATAAATGGCTGTCGTCAAGAGACTGTCAAATTTGTGAATGGCATAGGATGTAAGAGATTTTTGTTGATCCTTTTATACAGTTTAACTACAATAACATAATCTGACTTATAATGGGATTATTGAAGAAAGGTTTGAGGATTAACGCGGCTCGTTGCTGGACAGTCAGCTGTATTGACCAGTTGTTAATAGAAATCGTTCAGATTATATTATTTCACAATGGGATCAGAGCACATTTAGCAGCCGGCTATCGGTGGTGGCCACCCATTTTGCGTGAACAGATAGGCTATTATCGCAATTCACAATATGACGCCTTGGTCCTTTGAAGCGAAACCATTCAACTGTATTATTAGGTAAATGTGCGCCTATTCATTAAATAATTTATAGTTTTGGGCTAGTTTTTAAATTAAAACATTTCCAGAAATGTCTTTAAGCGTACCTATATTTGAAAAATTATGTGCTAAAATATGCCACAGGTATACTTAAACCAAACCACAGAAACCAACCGGTAGTACGATATAAAGAAGTAAATTATTCGTATTACATAACATACCATGTTATAGTAAAAAAATATATATCCAATATTCATCGGTAGATTTAAAGAAAATAACGAGATGATTTTTTGGCTATAAGTAACGTTTTCTTTTAAGATTCGCTAAAGACCATTTTTGAATAGAGAGAATTGGAACTAAAATATTTTATGAGAAAATTAAAATACCTCAAAATTGATTGGACATTTAGCTACTAAAAACTGGTAAAGAGTTAATCAAATGAATGTATTTTAAATGTTACAACCCTTTTTAAATAATTTAGTGTAGCTCTAATTCAATTATATTGAACGTATTATTCTTATACAGTTTTTAAAATATACTATTCCAAATTTCGGTACTATACCTACATTCTAGTACCTAAGCACTCTAAAATTTCAATCTTTTGGTTTTTCTTCTATAACCCACGTAATTTACTAAAGAATATTTAAACATTTTGTCCAATTTAACCATCCTCGAATATCTTAACATTTACGAGTTTTTCATGTCACAGAGGTCATTCGAGTACACAAGAATGTAAATTGCATATTTACTTATATTAAAATATGCAGAATCAGTTATGTATTAATAAAATACTTAAATTAAAGTTCAAGGAGTGGGCCATGGCCCCTATGATGGTCACCCCTTCGTATATCCGTATGCCTATTAGATTTTACTATACTCCGCAGATATTGATCTACAAGTTTGCTGAATATTTCTTATAAACTGTATTACACGACACTTCAATTTGTTTTATGATGAGATGCAATATACAGTGTGTCCCAGTTGACGTTGGACTTTGTTATTATTGGAGATAGAAAGTCGATTAAATGGACATAGTAGTGCAGATTTGTATGCTCATTAATTATTGGCGAAAAAATTTTTTAACTTATCTCATTGAATTCTACATAAAAAAGTGGCTGCATAATGTCAAAACGGTTTCTTAATACGACCACAAATAAAAAGTTATGACCACATTTTAAAAATGACATTTTTCAGTTTTTTCGAAATATTTCGAAAACGATTCGGAATTTTACTTTTACTACGAATTATTAATGAGCTTACAAATCTGCACTACTTTGTCCATTTAACCGACTTTCTATCTCCAATAATAACAAAGATACACATACAGTAAAACGTCAACTGGGACACACTGTATATTCTAAAATTCTTTTAAGTATTACAGAAATTAAATAAAATTTTAAAAAATTTAGAGAACAATTCGATCGTCTCATCAGACGAATATTAGAAACAATTCTTGGATCTACTTTAATAATTATAATATTTATGCTTCTGTACAAAAATGTACATTTATGTTTTAATTTACAATCATGAGTTAATATAAAATTAAATATTTATCAATGAAATACGATTACATTATCCACAAATTTAGTAGTTCCGGTGCATTTTGACGATATGCTTAGTTGTTGTTAGCTTCCTTGAAATTATAAAAAAAAATTGAATTGCTATCATAAATTAATGCTTCTATTCAACAAAAACACGTTTTATGGCATTTAAGTGCAACAAATATGATTCAACGATTTTTATTAGTAAAAAACGAATAAAATTACATTTATCAAAAATATCTTTCCCATTGTGCATAACACTTAATGAGAGGAAATAACAATGGAAAATTGTGACTTTTACAAAACAGTTTCTTTAAAAACCAGTTTCGTACAGAGATGACCATGTGTCGAAAATTTACGATTATATTCGATTATTCTTATCTAAAGAATGCAGCTAAATGTTCGTTACATAATCAAAAATCGAAACACCCACCATAAATTACATGAAATTATTCAAAAACTTAAGAAATTTACAAACGAATGTTGAGAATGTCCTACATAACGAAGCGTTTTAAACAAATTCATTAGCGGATTTAAAACGTGAGTGCAATAACTGTCTGTTTATGTAGCGATCAAATTATTTAGATAAATTAATAGGAAGGTAAAAGGTCACTCTTATGTACCTCAATATTTATTACTATGTATCTCTAGAAAATAATTGAGTATGTAATCATATCGCTTTGGATATATGTTAAAATATAACAGTCTGAACTAACGCACACTTATTTTAAAAAATGTGAACTAAAATAGTTACATTAATAATATATTACTAACATTTTTATTTCTGTATCTCATTATTTCTGTATAAATGCGAGTATCCTGCATTACTACTGTATTTAAAAAAACTTCAAGAGCAAATCTTTGTAAAAAATGAAATTGATCTGGTTACCAAATATAACAACGGAAAACTCGTACGTTATAAGGAGGTTAAATGAAATTGTCGTACTCTATCATTTGTGATGAAAAATCTGCAATTTGGAGAGCTCTTTTGAACAAAATTTGGAAGTTGTAGACTCTTCCTTTCTAAAAAGTTCTATACCGATCCTACAAAAATGTAGAATGTTTGAGAATACCTGATTGGATCATAAATGTTCAGAATGTTCAACTCATCGGCGTAACAAGGATATTATTCAGGACAATGATAACCAAAAAACTTGTCTAATAGTTAATCAATTTATATCGTCTCATTGTTAGCTTTTAGCCCTGAATAAGGCGAAGTGGTGATGGTAGAAACGAAGAAACGTTAGCGTGATTGAATAGTATAGGTACTACTTACTACTAAATAACTTTAGAAGCTTTCAAATAATCAACCTATTGAAATTAGGTAGGTATAAAGTCTTGTCATTTTCAGTTTCTCTAAACTAATTTCCTTACGTAAGTTTTTGAAAAAATTTTAATGATCATATTTCTTCTTCTTAACTTCTTCATAATTGCGCTTTACAGTTTTCATATGACAACTTCATCTAGTGCTACTTAAACTTGCCAATTCTGAATTGGTCCTTATGCCCTCGATCATGAACTTTCGAAAAAGGTCACTGCTGATTAAAGCTTTTTCACGTCAGTACAAAAGTACACTGAAGCTGTTCTTAATTATTACGAATATATTTTTCGTTTAATTTGACTTCAATTTCAATAGTAAAATTGGATTCACTTTTTGGAATCTTTATATTGTTCTTGAACAATAGTTTCTGTTAAATATCAAGTCACTCATCAAAGCACCTGTACATATTAGGAAGTGTATTGCATAATTGCAAGATTAAGGTAGCAAAATATCCAATGCAAACAATATGTAAATCATCACTATTTAAATGATAAAAACAATAATAAATAAATAATTCCCAGCGTTGAAACTCAGGAATGTGAACTCAGCATGTGAGATGCGTGATGATTTCGCCTTGCCGAAGGGTAATTTCTCATACGGCACTGGCTAATAAAATAATATTAGCTTATAGCCTTTTGGGTCTACTCAGTTATCACCGCCTTTCTTAAAATATATTATTAAGAAGTGTACACGCGTTTTACAATAAAACTGTGTTACACGCAAATATGCTTTTAACAAGGTGCTGGTTATAAAAGAAGCGTTTTGTTAAATAGAATTTAAAGGATTTATAAAATAGCGTATAATTTATTGCGGCATATTAAAATACCCAATGAGCTATAAATTTTACAAAGTCTACAAACCGATTTTTAATATCTTATTTATTATTTACTAAATACATTTTTAATAGCGTATTAAGAGATGTCAAATGAAATACAACAGGATTTAAAAAATAATAAACGTTTACTTAAAATTTATATGTTAAGTAGACATATATTTTTACATCGAATAATTTTGCATTTTATTGTATGAAACCTAGTATAACTTGTTTGTGAAGGGAGATGATATCTTAAAAAAAATATGTTTAATGTTTAATAAATTATAATAATTCTTTAATTGATTGCCTGACCTTTCCGTGATAGAAATTTTAATATTATTAAGTATGACCAACGAACAATATTTTTATGATGGTTGCTTCAAGTTGTTATTCGGCTCAATAAAGTTGTTATTTAAAAACGATTATACACAAAATTGCCACACGTTTTGGCAAATTGCAAGTTAAAAATTACAATGCAAAAGTGAAGTGACCCACCACACACGATGAAGTTTTACAGTGGAGGCCTTGGCGTTAACTAGTTTTTAATGTTTTTCTCTTCTTAATGAAGATCTCATGCTTTCAAGATTGAGCGGTCAGGACATCTAACGATCTTCCTGGCAGGCGCTAATTATTTAAATAATCTTTTCTACAATTAATGCATTTTATTGCAATGCGAAATTCGTTTGCATGCGTGCATGTAAATCCACGAAAAAACGTTTTTCTTACTTCTTAAGCAATTATCTTTATTACACTTCTTATGACGAAAAGTTAATTAAGAAACCACATTGGGTTATGTCTTAATTTGTTTTCTTCTGTGAACACCGACCACCGCACGCTCAATTTATGTCTTTGTGATGTTAGTAGGGAAGCGAATAAAATTTATATTCATAAAATTTGTGTTAAATATTTAACATGGTTTTGATGAAGTGAAAGTGAACTTCGTTGCAATACTTTTAACTAAAGTCTATTAGTAATAATTACTGTAGAAGCCCTTTTCGATTTAAAACAATTTGGAAACCTAGGGTTATTCTATAAAATTAAGTGGATATAAATGAACATAGGCGGCTACATCAAATAATTTTTAAATTTATTAATACTGAAATGAAAATGATCTTTAAATACAAATCAGACACTGCTTTCTAACCATCGACCTAGCGCATCTCATGAAAATATGGGTTAAACTGCATTTTTATAAAGCATATAATTGTAGATAATGTAATATTAAATGATCTTTGCTTATTGATTTTTAGGCTTTTAAAATTTTTACGCTATACATATACCTATTTACAAAAAACATTTCTTATATTTTAATATTTTTAGATAAATTTGAATAAGTTAATTTTGGAAGTAAAATTAAAAGCACACACAATAAGTTTAATAATGTTATATAAATAACATGTCACTTAAATTTATATTTAGTTATGAAAAATTCGTAAACTATTATTTTCTCAATATAATAACGCTATTTGAAAAGATTAAAAAAATGCAAAAGGCAAAAGTTTGATTAGTTGTTCACTAAAAAGTGAATATAAATTAATAATGTTGCTAAAATTAGTGTGACAGGTCCCTCTATACATTACGGGAGATATCGAAAAGGTTCCGTAGCAGATTGTAACGTCTGGAGTTCTAGTAATTTCTACAAAGAGTTGAATTATTTCAATTGGATAATCGTTTAATTAAAATATCGGACAGTGATTTAAGACTTAAATTCCGTGAAAACAGTTTTTGAACCACTCGTAGGATGTAATATTGATTTTTTAAGCTAAATACGTTGTTTTCCACATATTGAATAATATTTTCTGAACTTAAGAATATTTTTGCATATTCTTGTTTTATTTTTGCAAAATAATTGAATGATTTTTTGGCAAAATTCTTAGAATTGATTATGCCAAAACCCCAAAATAATAGATTTTACAATTAATATCTGTAGAAATTAACTTTGCAACATCCAATTCATTTTAAAAATCGTGCCCCCATTTTTAATATAAAAAATAAATTTAAATTGTGGGCCAAAATAACACTCTTTTATAATTTCATTTCAACGGAGTTGATTTCTTGCATATAAGGGGAGGTTTATGTGATTTTTTTTTAAATTCATCAAATATCTTGAGGCCCAGAATTTTTTAAAAATATTTTGTGTCCGCACTACACTCGACATATCTACAAATTCTTCATTTTCTTTTCTAAAATGTTTGTTATATTCATTTAATTTTCATTATTTAAGTAGGTTATTCCATCTCCAGATTTCTATTAGATAGTTATCTGTAACTTTCAATGTAATCTAATGGATATCTAAAGATGGAAAAAACGAACCTTATTACGTAAAACAATTTGATTGTTATGGAAAAAAGGAAAAATTTTCTCATATTCAATAATTCTTGAGATATAAACTGCTGGCCAATTGAAACGTACCAAACGAATTTTTAGGTTGAATTTAAAGTCAAGTATTTTGAAAAATAGAAAAGATATCAACATGCGGTTTTCAGGATTTCAGAGATAATTTAATTAAGAAAACGATAGTGTTAACCGATTTTTTTACTTTGAAGTACATTACTATCTAGAGGGTATGAAAGAAAGTCTTCTTTTTTTGTCAAATTTTATAACTACCGTGATTCCACAAATTTTTTTTTATATTTTTTGGATGTAGATTTTTTTATTCCTTACTTAATGGGAAAACAACTCAAAATTTTGATATCCCTGTTATTTTATAAGATACCGAATTTTTGCTGAAAATTTGATTTTTTCTGTTTTTTGTCGTTCGGCCGTATTGTGTTTTGTAAGAACCAATCTCTGTAGTTGATTATAATACCTTATGAATGGCTTTCTTATAAAAAGTACACTTTTTGTACTTTCATTAATTTATTGGTAACCAGTGGCTTATCAAAAATCGGTACACGTTCGCTAATTGGTAAATTTTTTAATTCATTTTTTGAGGCTATTTTCTTAATGGAATAGAATGGAATTTAGTTAGTTTATGTTTACCATTGGATTAAGTGACTTACATCCTCGAAACGGGTTTTTCACTTTTTCAAAAATTTGCTCATATTTGTGTATACCGGGTGGCTACGAAATCGTGTTACAACCCCCACCATTTTGTTACATTTAACTGTATTAATTTGAAATTTGGCATGGTTTGATTGTTGAAAGGAATAATCATTTTGACGTTTAAAACAATCTGATGACACTTCCGGTTTCACCGGAAGGGCCACCTACTAACTTTCAAATTTTTTTAAAACAACCCTGTATATTTTTTTCCGTAAGAATTAGATTCTACTTAAAATTACCTGTTTATCGACATATCACATGATGACATTTGCTTTCAAAATGGCAGCATAATTATTATTGCAAAAACCTGTTCAACAATATTAAATTTAATAAAAAATTCGGTATCTTATAAAATAAGAGGGATATAAAAATTTTGAGAAATTGGTTTTTTCCTCATTAACCAGGGACTAAAAAAATCGACATCAAAAAAATATAAAATTTTTTTGGGGAATTCCGGTAGGTATAAAATTTGAAAAAAAAAGACGACTTTCCTTCATACCCTGTAGATAGTAACGTACTTCAAAGTAAAAAAAACGGGTCACACTATTGCTTTCGCAATAAAATTATCTCTTAAATGCTGAAAACCTCATGTTGATGTATTTTCTCCTTTTCAAAATATTTGACTTTAAATTCAACCTAAAAATTCGCTTGGTACGTTTCAATTGGCCAGCAGTTTAGATACCTTTTTATCAATATTTTTGATATCGCTTGCTTTTACTAAACTTAACAGAATGCAACATGCTGATGGCATAATTTATTGCCATCTTACAACACTTAATATTCGCTATACGATCATGTCATTCAGGTAGCATTAAAGATATCAGAAAATTTACGAATACCATTATCAGGTTTTAATACAGTCGTAAAACGAGAATAACCTAACAAATTTTCAAATATTTATTTATTCCGGCCATCGATAAATAATTTAGCTTTGAGCTTTCACAATTTCCCTTATACGGTAATAAGAATAAGATATTTGTCCACAAAGATCCTTTACACACGCTCTTCACCAAGCAATATCACCATTACAGCTGCGTGAGAACAAATCCAATCTCAACATATCAGATAAGATCTTCCAGATGCAAGTCTAATTGCACCACTAGACACGTGTAATAAGTATTTGTGGTCTATTGGGAAATAATCTTATCAAGTATTATTGTAGTACTGCCCGTAGTACTACAGACCATTATTCGAGATAAAATTTCGTTCTTAGATAAACTTTTAACTGCGGCTGGCGGGATAAACAACAGCGAAGTGGAACGAGGTTTAAAGGTGAATATTTCGAGGACATCAATATTTTTTTTTTGTAAAGGTGCCATATATTATTGTGTATAAATCAGAAGTTTTATTGTTGTTAAATTTTAAAGCGCAACTGACTACCAGTTTTGTTAAATTATATAGACAACTAAACTGAATTTCTGCTTTATAATTATGAGGTTAAAGGTAACATTTGCGAGATTTTGTCTTTTATTTCGTTATATTTACGATTTTTACTTACATGTTTACTATTTCATATCTTAATGATTTGTCACTGTTAACATATCAAGAAACTACTAAAATAGAAACTCAACAGACAGATTTTATTACAGAAACCGCAATAAATAAAAAAGTGATATTGTATGTTATTATTAATTTAATTTGAAACAGTTTCCTTACTTTAAAAGTTTATTTACTCAAAAACACTAAGGCTGATAACTTATAAATAAAATTTTATAACTTTATCTTAATACAGGGTGCTTTGTTTACGGAATTGGCACAATTACTATTATTATATTTAAAGTGTAAGATTTATCCGTAATTAAACTAGTTAATCCTCGATAAATTCTATTTAATCAACAAATAATACGTTTATATTTAGCAGAAAGTTTTGTATATAAAATATATTTTAGAATTGATTACGCATTATAGTAATAACTATTCGTATGTATAGAAGGATTCAAGTCAATGTCGCCACAAAGGACAAATTGTAATAAAATAATAAACACATGAAACAATTTTTTGCACACACAATTACAATAATTTAAATACTAATTTATTAAATTATGTTCTATTATTTAAATTGACGCCTATTTCTGTCGAACCTGAGTCAACTATAAATGCTATCTGAGCGTAGTAGTATTAAAATCTTATTGTTCAATGCGAAAAAGTAATTGTTTGATGTTCCAGCTGTGACAAGTTTTTCACTTGCTATTTATGCATTCATCAAATCTTTTAATGAAATAAGTCTAATTTGCAATGAATCACGACAAAGTAATATCAAACAATGGTTTGTGGGTTTAGAACCGCCGGCAGTTTTCCTCTTCCTGTAAAATTATTTAAAACAGTAGTCGTAATGAATACATCAGACAGTGGAGTTTTTCTGTAAGTGTTTGAGTTTGATTAAAGCTAGAATACATATGCATATCCACAGGAATTTTGTTTATGTACTTTGCAATTGTCGACTAAGTGATAAGACTTTACTTAATAATTGTACAATTGTATATAAGTAGGTATACACCCAGAGATAAACACCTATTAATAAACGAATTTTTCCAAGTAAGAGTTTTTGTAGATATATTCTTATATCCATTTTAACTAAAATATTTATTTGGTAATGGTTATTACTCACAATTTTGGTTGAACTTTGTAAATGTAAGGTTAATTAGCTATTTGTCTATTGAATTTATTTTTGTATACCCATAATACAACGTTTCTGATATACAGAATAACTAGTGCCAACTAGCCAAACGATTGAGTGAGACGGAGAGCAACTCATGGTCATACACCGTGCTCTGGTTTCTGTCCTTGTCTTAGCAGTCGGCTAGTAGGCATTCCGCTATACGTATACCAATTATAATTAACCGAAAAAACTAAAAAATAGAACTGCTATGAAGTACGCATATTCCTCATGGAAATGACCCCTCTTCTAGAATTTTCAATTTTTATATAACAATATAAAACCTTTTCAGATATATCTACCTCTTGTGCCGGAAATATTTTTGGAGCTGCTCTTTTGAAGTTACCAATTTTAGTTAAGTCATGCTTCTTAAAGACATGCGAAAAAGTTGTTGCAATATAATAACGATTAACCAAACAATGGATAAGCAATTTAGGCTTTTATTGTATCACAAATATTGATATGAAAATATATATAATCTCTATGAAGTACCAACAATATGATTTTTATAGAAATGTACACTAATGATAGAAAACAATCATTTAATCCTAGTTTACAAGTGTATTATCCAGTTAAAGAAATACCAAGTCACATGTTTTCATTCTCCAAAAATATCGGGGGATCTACATACATACATCAAGAATATAAAAATCACATTTTTATCGCTGGTTTTTCCGCAATGTAACATCATTTGCAATTTCTCAAGGTAGATGTTACTAAGATAAGACGTTTAACTTCACATTTATGTCACATTGGTCCCTTGAGCACAAATTTATTTTATATAAATCTGTTTTTTATTTCCAACATTTACAGTAAATCTTTCAGATTTCAATTATTTTTGCAACAATGTAAGAGTGGTCAAACAAAGAATAAAAAATCTGGATTACTACACTAAAGATTTTAAACAACCCATTCATATTGACGACTAGTAGCTTTAATTATTTTGACAAAATTGTAGTTCCACTTTTATTTATAAAAATAAAAGTACTACTCCCTCTGTCCAGAAATAAGTGATATTTAATGAAATATTAAGAAAAGTATGTCTTGACTATTGATAAGTGAATGTCAAATTTGACAATAAAAGTAAAGTTGTTAATTTGTAAACAATTTAAACTTCTTTGTGTTATTTGTAAACTAAAAGCGTATCTTTGAAAAATCTGTTTTTTTAACATTAAAGTTTAAACTCCGGTGTCCCCCAAATATGAACAATTAAATCAATGTTTTGGCGGCAAATTCTCAAAAGAAACCTAATTTGGCCCCAAACTTACGGCAAGCTATCTACCATTCATTGTTAGAACCACATATGGGAAAGAAACATTTACAAAAAAATTAGACGCTTTCTTATTAATATTCATTGTGACATGGATCTTCTGACAAAAAGTCCAAAATGTAGTAGATTTTGTTTAATTTATACAATAATACGTTTAGTTAACGTTTCTTTGTACTTTAATTCGTGAAAATTTTTTTTTGGCAAAATGGACACTGATTTATGGACAAAAATAATTCTCAAATCGGACACTTATTTCTGGACAGAGGGAGTAATAATTACGGTCAGTTCCATGAGCAAAATAAAAATG
The DNA here is from genome assembly GCA_963942485.1 of Pediacus dermestoides. Taxonomy (NCBI): domain Eukaryota; kingdom Metazoa; phylum Arthropoda; class Insecta; order Coleoptera; family Cucujidae; genus Pediacus; species Pediacus dermestoides. The sequence goes on from OZ012627.1 coordinate 9,750,140, forward strand.
GACCTTAAGCGTAGTTTACACGAGCAAGTAAAACTATCGCATGTTAATGTCTGAGAGCAAAAAAGTACTCTCAGGCACTGTTTACACGAACACGACGCAAATTAGTTGGAAGTTGCTCTCAGACATTAACTTTACTTGCTCATGTAAACTACGCTTTAGTTTAATGAGATTTAGGCCGTGGTGTGTTACATGTTTCAAAAATTAAAAGGACCATATCACCTAAACTTCATTTAAATTAAAGTCGACTTTTACTTGATTATGGAACTGAATTAGTTAAAATTAATGTTGCCATATTGATTGAAAGAATGTCTGCTAAAAATTTCAACAAAACCAGCAAATCGACAATTGATTCCCAGTCAAATAAATGTTAAAATACCTGCCGATCAAATATTCATTATCCACATAAATGCAACTTGATTACGGACAGAAACGAAATCTCTGTTTGTCTTCCATTTGGAATTTTACGTACCTATTTAACAAGATGCGATGCCATATGCCAGTGGTATTGAAGATACTGTAAGAGAAAAAATAAATTTGAGGAGATCACATATTCAAAATGTATTTAGAAGGAATTGTTAAAAAACAATCAGTAATTTAAGTTATTATTATTATTCAGTTTGAGCACAAATCTTCGCATGTAAGCTTATCCTTATCCTTAAAGTCTTAGTTATAAGAGAATAGTTTAAAGTGTAAAATATAGTATGTAAGTAGTCATACGAGAAGTCACAATGCACATCCCTAGTCCCTATTATTTTCATTCTAGCATCTATGCTAATCCTTAAAATTCATTTATCATACAGGGCAGGCACAAATTGACCACAGTTTGCGTAATGTATGATTCGACCCATTAGACAAAAAAGTATTAAGGTTGTATGATCCTAACATTAACGGTATTATAATTATTTACACTTTTTCATTTTTTTTTTACAAAAACATAGATGTAAATAAAAATTCGAATCTTGACAATGACACATTTTTTCCAAAATTTTTTTCATACATTTGAAGTAGGAATATACAAGCAATAAGCTGATATAGTTTTGTAAACTTGCTCTATACAGGGTGTTGGTGGTTGTCCGTTCATTTTTAAAAACTTTGGTCAATGGTAACTTTATTTTTTTAAATGGAACACCCTATATATTTCCACATTTTCGAATTCTACACTTAATTCTAAATATAAAAGTATTATGGATGTAAAGTCTTAAAATTAACGGTTATATAATAAATTACGTTTTTCCAATTTTCAAGGTTTTTAAAAATTTACGATCAACCGGTAGATATAAAATAAGTTTTTCAAAACAATATTACCATGTTTCTCGTACATTTGTACGTCCACTAAAATTTGTTTTTATTATATTTAATTTAATATTTTTATTTATTTATTTTAATTACTTAAGTAATTATGTTTCTTCCAATTTTTTCATATAACCAAGGTCCGGTATTTCAGTGTCAGATTAAACCAAATTTGGGTAAACTTCGTTTAGAAAATACAAATTTAAATTGATAAAATTCACATTCTAATTGAAGTTTACCCAAATTTGGTTTAAACTGACACTGAAATACCGGACCTTAGAGTCCAACATTTTCATATTTTATTAATGACACGTTCTTTCAAAAAAACAAACCAAATTTTAGTGGACGCAGAAATGTACAAGTAACATGGTAATATGGTTTCAAAAAATTTATTTTATACAGGGTGCTTGTGATTGACCGTTAATTTTTAAAAAACGTAATTAATTATAATACCGTTAATTTTAAGACCTTACAACCTTAATACTTTTATGTCTCGAATTAAGTGTAGAATTAGAAAATCTAGAAATATATAGCGTGTTCTATTTAAAAAAATTAAGTTATCATTGATTAAAGTTTTTTAAAATGAACGGACAACCACCAACACCATGTATAAAGCAAGTTTTCCAAAACTACATCAGCTTATTTCTTGTATATTCCTACCTCAAACACAAGAAAAAAATTTTAGAAAAAACGTGTCATTGTCAAGATTTGAATTTTTATTTACATCTATGTTTTTATAAAAAAAAAATGAAAAAGTGAAAATAATTATAATACCGTTAATGTTAGGATCTTACAATCTTTATACTTTTATATCTAAAATGAAGTGTAGAATCTAAAAATTCAAAAATATATAGGGTGTTCCATTTAAAATAACAAAGTTTGTGTCTACTTCCGGTATAACCGGAAGTACCAGAAAGGTGGCAATATTTTCATTAAATAGAGCACATTGTACAATGGGTGTGTACCAATTTTCAGAATCAAATTGTATTTAGTAATAGAGTTATGTCTACTGTCAACTCGTCGTGACACACCCTGTATATGTAATTTAAATACATTAGATAGAATATTAACTAATTACCTAGCGCACTACAAACATTTTGCATCATGGTGTGATTATTTTGAAATAAATAAATAAAACTCCATGTGATCATTTAGGTTCTAGGAAACCAAAATAAAAAACATGAATTTGCACACTGACTGGTTTGAATAAGACACAATTAATAAGGTTTAAAAAATACATCTAAAAATACAGTTTCCATGTTTAAAAAATGTGTAAACACTTCTACATGATTTTACCATATGAAATTGTATTGAAATAATGGTTTCGCCACGAAACCACATCACCCTAAAGGTTAAACTGAATGATGTAGATGACTGCAAATGACTAAATTAAATATTAGATATGTAGGTACATTAGTTTCAAAATTAAACCATATAACTAATTTTGTACTCAATATTTTTACAACATATGTATTTAGGTAAATGTTCAGTTTTAATTTTTCTTTCAACTTTTGAAAAGTTGGATTAAATAGTGTCGTCGTTTCTTTTTCTTTATTATAGATTCCTAGATTTGGGAAAACTTTTTACTAGAAAGGAAGTACCTATTTCTGACTCAATCATTTTAACTTTATCATTTATATTATGGAACATCCAACGATAGATCACATTATTTCAACTTCACAATTAGAAAAGTTATAAACAAACGACAGAATTAACGCAAATTCAATTTACGAAAAAAGATTTTTTCTTCAAATATGATGATTCTTTTTTTATGGATATATCATTAAATTAACTTTCACTGTAACTCATCAAAATTACAATAAATAACTTTTTATGTAAACTGGAGACAAAACTATTTGATGTCTAGTAAAGTTTCAGATAATCCAGTTTAACTCTTATTTGTTTTCCTAGTTACTTAATAGAAATTTTTTTCCAAGCTGTAAACAAAGTATTATGTAGCAAAATAACAGTATGTAATGTGAAATTGTAAATTACCTGTAAAGCAATATCGTTTAATTTAAACTCAAGGAAATTATCACCAAGGCTAAGAGTAATTGATATATTACAATTTTTAATTTTATAAACTCATATAAAACTCGCAATAACAAAATTTCAGATTTTATCATACGCTTTGGTAAATTAATCATACAACTTGTTTGCATCACAAGTTTTTTGTCCATTGTAATTATTCAATAGTATATAAACAAATATGCAACTAACTTCTACATTTAAATTAAATCAGTTGATTGGTTTGAGCAAAATAAATAATGTAACTAGATCGTTGATAAAGCAAATTTAGTTTTTATTTACTTATTTTGTTTGTTACAATCAACCCTATGTATATAATTGTTAAAGATAATTAAGTACTAATAATAATTATTCCATGGTCGTGTCAAGTCAATGGATACGTTGTGTCAATCTAGGACGAATTCACGTCTCAATATCAATGGCAGCACATGAGATACTTTAATAAGATACTCATATTCAATAACAAGGTTGCAGTTAGAAGTTAAAGCCGCATATTCAACGATAAATTTAACAAAATATTAAGTAGCATGTAGAAAGGATACAAATTGTAAAATTATTGGTTCTTTGGATCTCTACGACTGGATTTTATTGCTGACTATCTCCCTTTTTTTTCAAAAACATATTCTTGTGGTACCACAGTCTTTTTACTCCCACGAGAATATCTCCTAAATTTCTCAAAATCAACCTCAGGCACACTTTCATTTATTAATAATTGATTTTTACTGATTTAAAGTTTTTTAACGAAATTAAAATTTTTTAATGATATTAAAATCAATTTTTAAAAAATGAAAGTCTGCCTGAGGTGGTGTCCCCAAAGTCATTAATTAGTCATTACTTTATGGTGGAGTCCCTAGTTCTACTGAAGCAAGTGTCAGATTTTCAGTACTGTTTTTAAAAATAGAAACCACCATTTTGTGTGTATTTTGATGGAGATTATGTTGATTTGTAATTAAATTAATATTAAAAATAGTCTTAATTATTTTCTTGACAAATGTCGCAGCAATTTTTAGGGAATTTGCATTTATAATTATCAACCAAGCGGCAGAATTCGTACTTACAAGAGTCTATGACTTGTGCGTACCACCTCTAACATATTTCTGTTTGATATAAAAAACGCCAGGTAATTAAAATTTTATAGATTGTTTTCTTTTAATTATAACTTTTACGATTGAAGAGTAATAATAAAAAGAAAACGGCTTTTTGAACTGCGTTTTGTGGCATATTCTCAAATTTACTTTTTATGAAAGCAAATTTTCATCACAAACGTACCTACTCGTCGAAAAATGTTGCAAAAAATTTGCAACCGTAAAGAAATCTTTAATCACCTCAAGTTATAAAGAGTTATAAAGGTAATGAGGTAAAAATAATAAAATTATGCTTGTTTAGAGAATTTATTTTTCAAAATTTAGTAAAAACCTCTACTTATGATGATAGATTATTCTTGGAAAAGAATTTATGTTAAATAAATACTTTGGCTATTAATAATAAATAACTATTAAAATTAGGTATGACTCTTTAAACAAAAAGCAATACCTTCTAAAATAAAATTAATTAAATGCTTTATGATTTACTACTAGCATGATATTTATATAAGACAATTGTTGATTTGACATTGATCAAGGCTGTCTGCTTCTGAAGATTTATAGAAGCTGGTCATGTAAATCATTACCTTTTTTTGTCATGCCACTTAATACTTCAACTATCTCACCAGTTAGATATATGATGGCAATTTAAAAAAAAATTATAACTATTTCCATTTTATGTTATTATGTTTTCAATAGGTGATAAATTTCAGTTAGTGTGTAGTAAAGCTAACCTTAATTTGAAGCTTTACATAATTTCTTCTTTTTTCTTGTATATAAAAATGCTAAGAAAGGAAACGTGTGAAAGAAATAAAGTACTTGATAAATTATTGTCATACCAAATTACTAGTCGCCAAGTTTGTGACGACTTGAATTCTTTATTTGTTTTATTGTTACATGTAAATTATTATTGCTTTTTACGCCTTTGAGTATATCATTTCAAATCTAATTTACTGCAGATTTATATCAGATGATTACAAACGCAAGCGGACATAATTAGGGAAAAAGCAGAAATATTTAACTTTTTTAAACAGGTACATTCATTTTTTAGAATACAAGAAAATTACCACATGGTTATTTTACTAGTACCTACCTAAGCTTTTATATAAATTAAAATATACGTGCGTATGTGTGTATATGACATAAAATTAACATTCTCCAAATAGCTATTCCACTAAGTAATTTTAATTTAAAGGTCTTTAAAGAGAAGCTACCGTGAAAGCACATCATATTAAACATGAAATATGAAAAGAATTAAAGTGATGAACTGAATAAATCGTTGCGTTGTTATAATCAGATCCCTTCTGGCTAAATCTGTTACGTGATCAGCAGCCACAAATCAGCTTCTATTTAAAATTACAGGATAACTCTAGCTAGTCTCTAAATATGATGTATTAATTTTGAATTTAAGACATAAAATAAATTGTTAGTTTTTTTCTCATAATATGAAGATAAACAATAAATTTTGTAATTTATAATGTGTACGTTAATAATGTTTAAATCGTGTCTAATCTTTAACATATATTTTTAGATATTAACTCACAAGTCGCAACTATTCTACATAACCAGGTGTAATTTTTTATCTTTTACTTAATAGTTAATTTTGTACTTATTACTCATAATTTTGCTATTTTTTAAGGACTATCACCAATTTAATTTTGCAACTGAAATTGTGAAATAATCGCAAAATATGCAGTCGCGATATGCTGAATGTTTATCTTGAACTAAACCAGTATTTTTGCTATTTCTTTTAAATTATTGCCCAAGGATAGGCTGTTAATGGATTAGTGCATTGCAATAAATATTGATATTTAAATTTAAATCAATTACACATTAGTCGCAGCTTAATTTATGTCAGGTAATTGATATTAATTATTCTAATAACATTAGTTATATATTATATCAGTTGTAAGTTGTAACTAATTTATTGCCAGTGTTTTTACGTTTTTTTTCAAACTTAATTGCTTCTAACAGATCAAGCATTTCCTATGGTATGTTCATTGAAATCAATCCTTAACACCTGGAAATATTTTCGTTTGTTTTTGCGTATCGTTTTATACTGCAACAATTCAATTTAAATATTATGGGAACTAGCAAAGAACAATGAACATTGAAAGAGTAAATAATAATTTAATTTTAGTTGTTGGTAGGTACTAATCTATCAGTGGTGTTAGTGGTACTAAAACTTATGGTGTTGTCGACCCCATGATACATAGCGTCGCCTAGTAACGTATTTATGAAGAATGTATCGATAAACAATCAGATTCTTATGAGCTGTACATGCAATTACACACAACTAGTCTGGAAAACATAAAATCTATACCTACACTGTAAATTGCGAATACTATTGTTTCATATACAAAGAAATACATGTCTCGATACGCATTTTATTAATTACCTTGCATTTTTCTCCATTATTCAATCGTTAATATTTTTCTTCTTCACATATTAAAGAAAAAAGTTTCAAATTAATGCCCCAACATGATTGTGTCTACTAAAATAATATTAAAACGACTTGTTCAATTGCTCATTTCCATTTAACTCACACTTAAACGCGGTTCACTGAAGAAATGAAAAATTTATGCCAACGTAATTAATAGCATATAGGTATGCCATTGCATAGCTTATTGTGTAGTATTCACCAAAGAAATATTTTTCAAATCCATCAAAAACTGTATTTAAGTATAGAAACTAGCAGTTAAAGATTAATTGATTAATAATTGCTTTTAATTTTCGCCACATTACGTAGACAGACGCAAGTTAAAAAATAATAATATAATGAGATTGTCTAAAAGTTAACTAAAAATTTAATGGTTTTTTCATCTTTACAATCACCATGTCCGTCTACTCTCAAATCTGGCGGATGCGCTTTATACTTTTATGATACTCCTAGAAGAAAAATGTTTGCCTCTCATAAAGAGGTAAACAATGAAGTAGTTTTTTACAAAATTACCTAATTTTTATGGAGTTTTTTACTCATTATCTTCAACAAGCATATTTAAACGTTTTATTTGAATAACCCCAGACAAGTAAATATTCTTTAAGATAAAACATAACATTGAAATGTTAATTTTAGGTAAAATGTTTCACTACGGACCAGTTTGGTCTTGTTTTTCAGCGTTAAAAAATTATTTATAAGATATTATTGATTATTGTCGACGTTGTTAATGGAAAATGTATTAGGTAGATAAAATAAATATTAAATTTTTATATAGGTATAGTAATGAATGATACTCTAAAATATTGTGGCCTCATTCGTCCTGTTTTTATTATTTGAATTAGAATTTAAATCAGTTGATATTTTAAGCTAGTAAAAAACGTTTGGATTATATTAAAAAAATATTATTGCAAAAAACTTTTATAAGGAAATAAAAATGGAACATTTTTCCTATTCATTAATTTTTAAACTGAATTTAAAAAAAAACATATTAGTTTCTAAAATTTTATTTTTTAAATAATTATATATTTTTTTCAAAAGTTCATGATTTGCTAACCGCTTTTCTTTTTATTTTTTAATGACTGTTTAAAATAGTTGCTGACCGGTGCAATTTAGTTAGAACGCCCCTCAACCCCTTTAACGCGAATACAATAAGTTTGAATAGATGCATAAATTAGTATTGAAAATTTCAAAGGGGGTTGTTACATATGGGCTTCACTTACGTTGGTAGCATCCAGTACGTCAAAGGCGAGTGGTGCCACGCTGAGCATCACCCAAACTCATCCTAAAATCACTTTTAAAAAATCCAGCGAACTTGCGACGAGTTCGTCACAACACTCATACCATTCAAAATTTGAATTTCCAAAAAAATCAAACCAACATCACATTTATATTTATTGTCACAAACAACTATTAGGATTAAAATCACTGAAAATCCATCCTATGGAATCCTTTCTGAAGAATTTGTGTTTTAATTGTTTTTCGTAACAACACATTGAGAAGTCGTCCGAAAACTGCTATTTTTTCTACTCGCACAGATTCATATACAGGAGTATCTATCTACTCACGTTTACAGCATCACCGCTGATAACATAGTGAATGAATAGCCAATGTGTTCCCCTACTCCAGCAAACGTTGAGGTCCTGATCCTCACTCACCTACCCTATCATACCTGCGTATACTACGCGGTTGCGCAAAACATAACTACTATAAAATAATCAAAAGCTTACAAAAACGCGCTTACTTTTTTCCAAAAAATTATATAATTAATCTATAATTGTCCTATACTCTTTAATTATTTATCTTAATTATTGTTTATCAATAACTTTACAAAATAATTTTATTGTTCTAAAATTTCGCAACTTCCTCCCCATCTGATTGAAATAAAATAGTTTAATCTAATCTGTAGATTAGCGCTACAACTTTAAAGCAAAACATTTTTTCTTATTTTTAACCAAGCGGCATGTAGGACCGACTAAAATAAAATAAAAGGCAACTTTTAATGACATTTCTCATTGTGAAGCTAAGAAACCTGGTGTTTTCATCTAGGCGGCCTTTTAAGTCTTTACCTGAGCCTGCAGATTTTATTGACTCCCCCAGCAAAACACAGTAATTGATAATCATTGAATTGCCACCGAAGGTAACTTTAATGGGACCAGTATTTAAATTTTCGATTAACAGTTCGATAACTATATCAGATAAAGTTATATTAACTGCTTGTTTTAATTTCGTTTCAAATGATTTTCAGCTGGAAGGCTGATCTGTTTGAGAGTACTTTAACTCATACATAATTTGTTTGTAAGTTAAATATGTTTAGTTTAAATATGTAGAATATTTATCTGTGGAAATAATTTAAACTAAGTTTCTCTTCCTTGAGTATGATCTGAATTAATTTGTTTAATTTGTTATAAATTGTCAAGTTGTACCAGTACCACTCCTGAGATCTGAACTACTCTTTTTAATATTAAAACGTTAATATGCTAAATATTTATTCCGTTATCAGTAACCAATTCTAAGTAGATGATTTGTTTTCTTTTTTACTTTCTTATACAGTAAGGAAGTATGGTAATGTTTCTCTTTCTCTCATAGGTACTCAATGTATGTAAACTTCACCAAAATTCATATTTATACGAGTTGAAACAAATTAACATTAAATTTGATGGACGACCAGAAAGAAGTGGTACTTCATCCGACAACATTTTTCCTTTTTTTGTAGGAAAATATTATGGTTTTTATAAATGAAAGTTGTGCCATATTATTGGTAAAGACTGAAAACCCATTTTAACTAAAAATACACTTAGGCTGTGACAGAATGGCATAAACAGTCACAATCCAATTGCATTTTTAGTTAAAAGGGGTCTTAAGTTTATACTAATAATACTGATACTTTTTTATGAAAGCTACATATTATAGGTCAAAATACTCTGAGGATAAACAGTGAAAATGAATTAATAAAGGGCGGAAAGTATACGACTACAGATCAAGACGAAATTCGCAAGCAATCAAGCAGGATTGCAAAAATCTTTCGATCAGATGTATACCGACACAAAACTTTTTACGAATGAAAATAATTCTAAGAATATTCTGTAGGAAATTGAAGATGGATGTGAAAATTTAAATTTTGCATGAGGGACCAATTGCAACATTAGATGCATTATCCATAAAATCGAAAGAGAGATACGAAAGGAAGTTTTGCAGCATCTCCTACAGAAATAAAAGGTTCACAAAGCGTATACTTTTTAGTTAGAATATGAGATCATACTTGGATCATGAAGATGTCGATATCAGCAAATTAAGCAGTGATTGCTGTTATATGCTTAAATAAATCCAAATTCCTCACCAGAGAAGAAATTCAGTTGGAATAAAGAAATTTAAAGCCAAGAAAACGTACTTAAAAATGGTATACCAACAGGTGATAATAGTTCTGGGAACATCAGTAGAAACACCTCAGCTTTGAATATGAGAGTACATATGTGATACTAAAACTAAAATGCCAAGAACTGTCACAGTCCTACTTGCAAATGAAAGCACCAAAATAAATGATTTGGATCTTTTCCGGGAATATCCAGCTATGAGATCTACGAATACTATTCATCGTCATTTGTTCATCTATTATGTATTAGGTAAATTTTCTGCAAAAGCTGTAGTGGTAAACTACTATCCCCTAATGCCTAATTTCTGTCTGCACTGGTCGCTGGTCTAAAGAAATCTTCTGCAATTTTACATGTCGGTGGCAGGGGCTAATTTGACCACTACCAAGAGGGATGATGGATGCAAGTCTCCTTTTGTAGCGAAGGTTACATAGAAGATTCTATTCAGAAAAAGATTTTAGACCAACATACTTCAAGCAAGGGCAGAACATGGTTTCCATCATTTACAATTATGACAATATCAGTATAATGAAACTTCAATAAATAATAACGAGTTGATTGTATAATTGATATACTAAAATTTGCATCAATCTCATATTCCTGACTATTTGTGTTTCTTAACTTAGTTCACTATACGAGCACTCGCATCACAATATTTCTGATATTAAATGTTTTTTTACACTTCCGGGACTAAAATACTAACTTTAGTCCCTTATAACAGGGACTAAAGTGTCTCTTTTAGTCCCTAGAGACATAAAGTAAAAAAATAAATATACGTTGCTACGTTACACGAGTATTTTTTGTCATTTTGGGACAGTGTTTTATAGTTGTTGATTTGTTTGTCATATTGACAAGCACAAATTTAGAATGATTTCACATACTATATATTTGTATGTGAAATAATTCTAAATGTTTCGGTAGTGCAAAAAATAGCGTATACCTATACCTCAGGACTAAAGTGATATTTTATCCCTTACGTGATTATTATTGGGCCTCGGGCTCTACGAGCCCTCTGGCAATAAACTTCACGTGCGGGATAAAATCACTCACTTTAATCCCTTAATATATAATATACTATTTTGACAGAAAATTAAGTAAAATCTCTAGCGTTATTACATTCATTGTTTTTAAAGTTTATATCTAGGACACTGTCTAATATTGAGACAGTTACCTTAAGTAAAGACCAATGTTATTCTTCATTTCATGAACAAACTCATTAATCTTTCTGTATACATTATAAAATCTGCAGATATGTACATACATATTTAAATATTTACTGTTTCACTAAGTATTTGTTTATAAATATTTTAAAATATTTAAGCAAAATTTGTAAAATCCTTCTATACGTGCTCCTAACTATAAAGATTTGAATTATCATGTCATTTTTTTATGTGCCTACCTGTACTATAAGGTGTCAACTGTACTGTAAAAACTTAATCTTATGGTGCAATAGATGAAAAGTGTGATGCAAACCTACATATATACATATATTTACAGGAACAGACAGCTGTCACTCGGCGGGTTGCCAGTGGTCTGTCGAGGAACTTCTTCGTCATGGTGGTCTACCACTTGACATCTCGCTAAGGTTGGCAAGATTTATAGTACGTTAATATTTATCGTTTACTTCGTAGAAAAACATAAAATTTACAGTATTTATGTATAAATATAATGTATAAATATATTGTTCTATCATTATTTAAAAAGCAAAATTACACCTTTTAACAACAGGATTTGTTGCCATTAACACAAATATATTCCTTCATGGTAATTTTCGTGCAGTCTACTTTCAAATTTTACGTTCTTCTTTGGGTTTCTAGACATACAGTAGCAGGTGGTACGTGTGAAATTTTTCGAGATACTTCAAAACAGATGACTCACCATATTTCTTAAAACTCATAGCAAAATCAAGTGTTCTATAATGATAGCTGCTTAATACTTTTCTTGCAATTAAGTATAATGATTTTAAATTGAGTGTGAGGTCAAATTGAACCTGTTTAATTAGCTTTTTAATTATTATACAATATGAAACAAAAACTGGTCTAATAATAACCATCAATTATAAATATTGCCAAAAATTAGATTATGTAACAGTCCATTTCAGTGAAAGTGTTTTTCAATCATCACAATTATTTTAGCAAAATCAATTCAAAAATTACTTACCAATTATACATTTTCGATATTGTATAGTGTAATTTAATCAATGAACAATGAAAATCACAGAATCTTATAACCAAATTATTACAACTACATCTACAGGTCTGATTTATCAATAATAGAATGGAATTTGAGAAATTACTCCATCTCTCTTTTAACAAGATTATTTTTAATAATAACGTAAACGAGATAAATTTAGGTATTTTTATTGTACACAATTGATTCTGCACTTACTATCATGTAAAATATTATTTAAAAAAATTTTAGCATTCTAATTTTGATAACTTAATAAAGGATACGTATATCAATCGTATTAAGTTAAATATTTGGTATTTAAAGTAGTACTCAATCATGTCATGTTATTGTCCTCTTATTTCAATATTTATAGAAAACAATCATTTATATGTGCCAATTTAATAAAATATCAGGGAAAAATCAATAATATTTCTAAAAAGCCGCTAAAGATGCAAACAGATAATGAGATTGTATCTCTTATTTGGATTATATGCTTACTACAGTGATAGTTTAAATCTTGATTTTAATTATGGAAAAACAACTGCTTACGTTGTAAGGCAAAAATACGTAATTCTAGTACGACTCTCAAACCCAAAATATAGCTATAATAAAAAAACATGTTTATCAATTACATACTACCAATTATCTTACTCCGTATTATATTTTCACTTGCATTTGAATAGAACTAAGCAATAGTTAATTTAAAATATTGTTTTGCAGTGTACCTTTATGGGCAATAACATTTTAATGATCTTGCATTTAATTTAAATTTCACAAGTTCAAATGATTAAAATACTAAACTTATTTTGGAATAGGAAGAATCATATCCTTGAATTTTAATTGAGTCTAGTTTTCCTTTTGTTAAACATCACATTCATGCACAAAGTCGCTTATCCACTCTCTAAAAGTTTGAAATGATAATATGATTAAATAATGGTTACCTATCTAGAAATTCCTAATACGCCATAGTTTAATGGTTATAACGCAATGATAATTTACATTAAAGTGTGTGTGGCCAATGGATTAGCAACTCCTCCTCTTTTCCTTGTTATAGCATAAACCAATCAACGATCCAAGACAATGCAATGGATTGCATTTAATAAAGGAGTGTATACCGCTTATAGCCTCTAATGTAAAAATATGCAATAAGCTGGTGCGAAAACGTTCGTATCTGCCTGGAGCAAAATGCTGCTGATTTATTATTAATTAAAGTATTGTTGTGATTTATTCATCCCGGGATACGGATTTCTTTGTTGCTTTTTAATTATCTTCAACAAATTGATCTTCTTAAACGTTTTAATCACATCATATTGTTAATATAAACTAAGGTTTTATGCTCTTATAGATTATGGAAATTACGTGGCAATTATTATTAAAAATAAAATCAGTGATTGTGTTTAATATTAAGACGTATTAAACCAAAGTTTTCTGATCATGATTTATAAGATGTTCGCTTTTTTAACAAATTTTCTAAATTCAACTCTGAAATTACTCTAATTCCAATAAAACCACGGATATAGCTATGGCTATCTTCTACTTAAGGATTAAACCCATCGTAGACGGAACTACTGGTTTGCTACTGAAACTAAACTACTAAACTAAAGTCAGTTCAGAGTCACTTGAGCTTTACTGTACGTGTAAATAAATGCTTACTAACTTAGTAACTAATAGAATAGACTGGGGTTGCCAGTTGTCTGGATGTGTTTATTAGAAACATTTATTATTAATATAAAATTACTTCAAAGGTTGGAAAAACTACCTTATTCATACATTTATATACACGATATTCCAAAATTGTGCATAAGCTCTCCGGTACGTATAGATATAGAGGATTGTTATTAGAGCATGGGAAGAATAATAACTAAATTCTTGGTCATCGGCTCATCGAGATATGAAGAAATGAAGTTGAACATTTAACTTTTTTCCTTTGGGGAATTTTGAACTATAACACTATTTCCTATAAAGTGTCTTGTGCCGTTATAGTCCAGGCAATAGGCACTTTTTGTTTGACATTTTTATAGGATTTATGATTTTTGGTACAGGGGTACATTTTGGGTTGTAATTGAGTAAGGTATGTTTTGCATATATTTTACGAAAAAAATAGGTCAGTACAAAATTGAAGAGCAGAAAATTATCTACAACTTATATCTCCTTTATTTTTTCGACAGGATTTAATAAGTTCGGCACGAGAGAGCCGCGCAGTTTGCTTGAAATTGTATGCAGTGATTGTATAGTGTATTAGTGTAGATAGCATGAAGGACAAAGAAGTAGCAGAAAACATTATTTCTGCATGCCTTTAGTGGTTGCGACACCACACCCACTTTTTTCAAACAAGGCAATTAAGAAAGCTGATCGAAATTTTCAAAGATCCACATGCTGATCCAGAGTCCATTCCTAATGCTTGAGAACGCTTCATACTCGATTTATATAGCTCTACTGGCAAAGAGGTAACGTAACAATCACTACAGGCATCAATGTTTCATGAAATCAGCATTCAAATCTAAATTCAAGATTGCATCTCTTCCACCAACTGAGGCAGCAGCCCAATAGCATTCATTCAGCACGTCCAGCATTTGTATGGCATTTAAAAAAAAAAGAAGAATGAGGGTGGAAAAGGAGCAACGAGGGATTGGTTCCAATTCCCACACTCCAGCCTCCCGCTCCTGATGACCTTTTGAAACTTATTTCTTGCAAGTGTAAAAAAGGCTGTCGGGGAGCTTTTGTATGCAGGAAAGCTGGACTTAAGTATTCTATCACCTGTTCTAATTGTAACGGAAGTTGTGATAACGTCCAAGACGTCATAGAAGACTTCGCAACAGATGCAGAAGCGGGCGAAACGTTCCAATTGACGCCCGAGGACGATGACTGTGATTACCTCGAGAATTTAATTCCTCTTTGCGAAATATCATTTAATTCCGATGAAGAAATGAAGGAAATACCAGAGCCATCTCCGATTTCCAAAAAAAAGGAGAATAGAATAGGAGAAAGAAATAAAATTATGGCAAGGTTGTTCTCGGTCATATACGTAGCGAAGTAAATTTATTAATGACGGAGCATCTTTTGCGACGCTATTGCTCCTCACTCATTCATTGTACGAAACAAATAAAAGAGACGTCGACATAATTTGTAGATAATTTTCTGCTCTTTAATTTTTTACTGAGGGGGGTGGTCCCCGGCAAAAAATTTGTATGCAAAACATACCTTCCTTAATTACAACCCAAAATGTACTGCTGTGCAAAAAATCACAAATCCTATAAAACTTTCCTTAAAACGCCCTTTTTTGATACGTAATGCCGGGACTATTAACCGATTTCTAATAAAAAAATTGTTGGCATGGCCAAATTTACGTACTCGTAATTTCTATGTTGAAAATCGAACCTTTTTCATTAAGGTGCTGTGAAAAGGCATTTGGCTACGATGTTGTACAATCTCCATCCAGAATAACAACCAAATGCGTATTTAGGGTACTTACCTATTATGTAATTGTCTAATTTTGATCTCTGTCAACCTAATATTGTAATATTATCCACCTGAAAATAGTTTATTTTGGAAAAAATGTACACAAATGGGGAATATGCAATATGTTAATGTTATTAGAAGATTAAATCAAAGAGTCAAAGGCACGGGTATTTTAATGCCAACAGGAGGGGCAGACCGTGGTCGGCCTGGAAATGTATTGAAAAAATGGAAGATCAAATTCTTCAAACTCTGGAAGATGATCCAACAAGAACTACCCGAAGTGTTTCAGAAGAATTAGGACTTTTGCAAAGTTATTTAAATAAGTTTATAATTGATGAAGGTTACGATCCCTAATACGCTTCGCAATAGTTCAAGCTCTCTTACCCAACGACTTTAGGTTAAGAATTAATTACTGTAACTGGTTACTTGAAAAAGTTCAAGATAATAAAGCATTTATTTTTAGTATTTTTTTATGGATGAGGCCAATTTCAGCAGAGACGGTTTTTTCAATGTGCATAACAGCCATTACTACGAAAATGGCCTGGAAAATCCTTATTTGCTCTTCGAACGCAACGATCCACACTGTTTTAGCGTGATATGTGGGCAGGGATTCTTGGCACTCATTTGGTGGGACCCATAGTGTTACCGGAGCGCCTAAATAGAATACATTTCTTAAATTTTCTTGAAAACAATCTTTAACAACACCTTCACGGTCTTCCCCTTGCGGCGATAAGGAACATGTATGTCCCATTAGATGCACCAGCTCACAATTCTGGTCCGGTTAGAGCTTGCTTAAATGAAGGATTTGCTGGGAGATAGATAGATCCCCAGATCTCACACCTTTTGGATTTTTTTTGGGGGATCATCAAATTCTTACTGTACAGAACTCCGCTCCAAAATCAACAAGACCTCATAAATCAAATATAAAACGCTGTTCAAACGTTTAATGTAGAGATGCTCCAAAAAGTTCAGGATAACATTGTGGCACTAGCGCAAATTTGTTTAAATGCTGAAGAGCAGAATTTTGAACATTTGCTTTAATTAATTTTAAAACATTAATTACAAATTTCCGGTTGCACTAAACTAACCTAAACTAACAACGTGATTATTGTTTAGCAGCGGCATGCTATTGGCGCTATTGGCTAAATGATTGTTATTTGCTGCGTTGCTTAGCAACAAATTTAAAAGACCCAATAAGCTGCCGCTGCTAAATTTTAATCACGCAATTCGTTAATTGAGCATTTAACAGAGCTTAGTACTACCGGGCATTAGACTTCTAAAATATTACAAAACAAATAACTTGAATTAAAGAATGCACAATATACGTTTTATGACCTTTCTTGAAAAATGTGCAAACTCCCAATTGCATCTTATGAATTTGTTGTATCATCATATTTGATATTTTGTAACAAAATTATTGTAATTATATGTCAGAATGTAATACACGTTATTTTAAGAAAAAAATTTTATGATTTTCAGAATTGGACAAAAAAATGTATGCCGAAAACGATAAATGGTGACCTCTATCGGGTTTCATTTTGAGGATACTTCTACCGACTTTTCTCCAAGTATAACTCGAGAAGCGTATCTCTTATGGTAAGGTTAAGGTTTGTATCTTGTTTTGACAGATACTATACTACTCCTCATCCATTTTTACTTTAATCTGAATACAGAATACTCTGTTTATAACTGAGAAAAATAAGCAACAATTTCGATACCTGACTTGGCCATCCAGAAAGTACAGGAGGCTTACTTTAGTTTCCTAAAAAGGATCAACAACTCTATAGACAAAAGTGACTTCCACTATTGGTAAATAATCTCAATTATATAGGTATGTTCCAAGATTAGACGTTCCTCAACGAAGAATTAAGGGGCCTAGTTCATCACTAGGGTGTCCCAGGATAGAGCCGAAATTTTTTAAGTATGATTCTTGAATACATTCTGCATTGCCATGTATAATTTTTTTATTTCCCATCCGGGTTTTTTTTTGTTTTCATTTTCCATAAATAAAGTCATTGCAGGTGGCAACTTACTGAAATCTTTTTAACAAATTTAATAATTACTCCGAGTAGACATCGTTTATGTTCAAAATGGAATTTAACTTTTCTATTAAAAATAAACCAATCTTTCATCATGTATTAATTTTTTAACTATTTTCAATATTAGTTTTCAAAATAAATTAAATGAAACGTAAACATAATGATTTATTTTTTCAAATTATATATTTGAACACTAATAACTCTTTAAGACTTAACACTATCAAAAAAATTACAAGATACTTTCGATCGCAAATCATCTCAGGTACAAATTTCATGTAGATATAACTTTTTTTCGATAATCAAATAGTTTAACAGACTGGCTTCTTTTTATTCAACAGTGTTTTACTTTTTCAATCTACAATTTTCTACATTCAAGAGATGATTGCTCTAAAACTAACCCGGATTGGCCATTAAAAAATTATACAGGACAATACAGAATTGATTTATTCAAGAATCATACCTACAAACATTTTGTGTCTATCCTGGGACACCCTGTATATTGAGGATTGATACTTGAATTGATACTTATTGTAATTTCTTGACAATTGTAAACTTTTGTAAAACGGGCAATAAATCCTTACTTACAGTATGCAGTATTTTTTAACCTTTTGAAGACTCTCGAGGTATTACATTTCATGAAACAAACTGGGAAACTTAATAATAACGTGATGCAAAGAAAAATAAGTATTAATTAATTTCGCTTGATTTCTTCTACCTATTTCAAGGAATTTTTACAGTCTACGTTATAGGTATTCTTTGCCCTAATTTTGATTAAATATTCTTTAAAATACTGCAGAAACTGAAAAATCTATAGTGGTGACAGATCCTGAAAGTAGAATAGTATAAGTAATATTCTTTTAATTAACCGTAGTGAATATTCCACATGGCAAATCTAATAAAACTTTTGCCGACAAGAAATTTTCATAGTCGGAGACCTTCTATATGTACAACTGAGAGTAATAAATTCTGGAATGCAAAGGTAAACGGTTTATTATAGATAGGTGTACAAACACGAAAGAAGTTATTTAAATATCCTCCCTCTATTGCAGGTGGCAATTTTCTGACATATTTATATCTGCCATTATTGTTTTTTGTCCCTAGCAACTGACTTTCTTAGGTCGTTGTACTAAATAATTTGTTATCTACAAATTCAGATCTGGGCTAGATGATAGGCACATTTTAAGATAAAAACCATTATTGACGAAAAAAAAATTGTAAATTTGATATGAATTGAAATGTAAATAAAAATATATACGTGGTGTTTAATAAATGTAACAAACATTTGAGGTTGAATCAAACATAGTGTATTGTCAAACAGGCTTTATTTCAAATCAATCAAAAGTTATTAAATGTAATCCTGGGAATCAACAGATTTTCTGATTGTTATGATTATGGCATTCTTTTATTGTTTTTTACAGGTTAGGTATGTTGAAAAACTGAACTTTGATTGAGAAACGGCATTAATTTCTGGGTACACACTAAACACATTTCAAAGTAACATTTGTATTGTATTTAATATAATTTATATTACACTGTAGTTATTTAAGGTATTATTGATTTTCCGATTTCTGAGATATGCTAACATTATATAAACAATTGGAAATTAATTTCCAAACACATATAAGATTTAAAAACGATAATATAGAGATATACAATTAATTTTTTAACTATGCAATCTGAACCAGACAGAGTATTTTATACTAATTCATTGTTTTACCTAATTGAAAATATATTTGATTTGAAATTAATTAGTTGTTTATCTGATAATGTTTGTGATAATGTAATGATAATCTATAAATAAATATATAAAAATTCTAAATATTTTTTTGGAAAATATTTGCAATTTCACTAAAGGCCATTTCAGAATTTACAGATAATTTTATTGAAATAACTTACTCATAATTGATAATAGATATGTTGCGTTTTAGGCGCCAATATTCTAATAAAACACAATAAATATTTATTGTTTTTGTTATCAATTAGCAGAAAATTGTACAATAGACTTAAAAAATTCCACAGTAAGGTATATCTATGAATGGGAATCAGATATGTAAATAATTACAAAAATACATATTCATTGACGACAATAACATATTAACATTTTTTAACAATACGGAGGACACAACAGTATAATTGTTTGCTACGAATGTATTTTTTTATTTGCCAATGTTTGCAGCTTCATGAAGAATATAAATAAGGATATAAAATTATCCGTGTATGGGAATATAAAGATGTCATTGACAATATTTTATTGTTATTGCGTAGTTTATAATGTATTAACTTAATAATAATTGATACGTAAACAGAAATAAAAATAATTTTAAACGTTTATACTGCATGTCGGTATACCATGTGAGTGATGCTTTTATTAGATTCCACATAGTTGAGATTAACAGATATTATTATACCATGTATGATTTACCGCAATTATTTCCACAGAAAAAGATTTTGCAATATTACTGCTAAGTTGCTACATTTAAACTAATTTTGTAAAAAGCTTAGGAATTGATAGTTTAAATCGTAGCTTAATCTCTCGTTTAATCCCTTTACAATCGTTAGTTATCCTTAACCATAGATTAATTTCCTTAGGTACCATTGTTAAAACCACTTGCGTTTTTAATAGGGATGACTATCGATTAAAAAACTGGACCTCAGGCTCGATATTTCACCGTTAAACTTTTTTAAAAAATAATGTACAAATTTATCGTGATGAAATTCACATTCTAAACGAAAACTTCTTAAATGAACACCTACCTATATTTAAAAAATTAGTAATTGTTGATGGTTCATGTAGAAAAATACTAAAAATTGTTCCAAGCTTTCGAAATAGAAAAACGTTCTAAGTTCATTTCGAAGACAACATTCGTACAAAGACCGTACAAATATAATTAGTCGTAGAAAATCTGTCAAGTTCTCATATAATTGTGAAATTTGTAGCAATTATAACACAAAAACGATAATTGCTACAATCAATATTGTAATGAGATCCGCTAATTAGATAAAAAAAATTCTTTGGGTATCTTAAGTGTGTGTTTGTTTGTGCATAAGTTCTGGGAAATTGAAGTACGACTACAGAAATTCCGACTGAAAGTATTTATGAAAAGGTGTTCATTTGATTAGCTGAACTTAAATGGGTACTGCAAATAAATAAAGTTGAAACTGTAATTTAATACCTTCAGATTTTATACTTTTGTCAAACATTAAAGGTAAAATGAATTTCTTTTAATGAAAAAAATTACATACCTAGTAGAATTTTTGAAGCTCACATGAAACCATAGAACTTTTAAGTTATCAAAAATCGTTTTATTAAAATATCTCTATGGGTTTTTGTAGTTCAATGTTAAAGTTTAAATTACGAATATTTCGAGTGGAAAATTTTAATATGGGTACGCATTTTTCTGAAAGTTTAATAAGTCTACAAAAACAAACCTATTATTTTTAATAAACCCTTAGTACATTCAAATTAGACGAAAAATGGGCTATTAAGGGAAATAAATCCAAAAAACTTGCCCTATTGGGATCCGACGCGGAAAGTGGTGGGTTTCAATATTCTGTGCTGTCCCCCAATTTTATTAGAGCCTGGCACCCTAAAATTTCCCTTATTTTTACTAATATAATTTTATTTAAAAAAGTAAAAACACGATTTCAACCTCCAAATTTTTCACTAAAATACTCGTAATTGTATAAATTAGTTACTTAATATACATGGTTCGATAGGAAATTTTATGATCTACAACAAAGAATGAGACATACTTTTCGACAAAGTATGTAGTTAAGCCGCAAATCGCAAAAAACAAATGCACTCTTAAATCCAAGATGGCGGAACTTGAATAGATTGCTTGGAGTATATCCACTCTATTCTTGAAGCTTGAGAACCACTCTATATATAAAAAAATGGTAGATACATTTTTTGTGTAGAATTTTATAAGGAGAGTTTTTGTATAGAAGCTAAAATTGCGAAATCGTGACCGTTTTGCGGTAAAATGCGGAAAACCACGAACATACACCTTGAGGGCAGCTTTTAGGGGTGCCAGGCTCTAATAAAATTGGGGGACACCACAGAATATTGAAACCCACCACTTTCCGCGTCGGATCCCAAAAGGGTAAGTTTTTTGGATTTATTTCCCTTATTTTTGCTAATTTGAATGTACTACCTAGAAATTACAAAGGATCAATTATTATGGCATTTATTTATGATCTTCTTAATGTAGTAGACTACGGAAATTTCTTAAAGTGGCTCTGATTAGAGTCTATTTTAAGTTACTTCTGTCAACCCGAATTTTATGTTCTTACATCAATCTGCTGGAGTTTCTTGGTTTGCACGTTCAATTTTTTACAGCATTTAAATATGTAGGAAGGTACTTGAAAACTTGAAACATTATAGACTGCATTATTTTTGCATTCCAGCTAAAAAAGAAAAAGGGTGTCGATACAGTAACAGCATATACTGTCAAAAATAAACAGGAAATTTTAAAAACTATAAGCAGTCAACTTTCGTCTAGATAATTAAGAGCAGTTCAGATTAGTTAAAAAAAATTGCTGAGATAAGATTTCATTAAATTAGAATCTATTTTGTATCTAAGATTCTCTATTACTAAAATATGCAACCGAAAAAGATTTCCTTTTATATACAATATGTTTAATGTGAATTATGACATTCCTTCAATTCTTCATGGATTTTAAATTTGACTCCCATATCCTTAGATAAACCTATAATAGTATATGTAATGATATAGTGGCAAAGAGCAAATTTTGTGAGCCATTGGCGAGTTGCCTGCCCACTGAAGGATCTCTACTTTACCCATTTATGATGATCTCTGTCATGACTTTGGAAAAACACAAAATCCAATAGCTTACAGTTAAAATGGGCTCTCAATTTTTGTTTGGCAAATGCAATACTTTTTCCTCAATTCTTATTACAAAAAATCGTTAAAAGATTTTTCCTCGAATCTATTTGCTTTAATATTAAAGAATAGTAGTTTATGCAACAAGGTACCTCATACCTCATACCTGTACGAAAATGGCCACTTCTTTTGCGTGAAACGCGCGAATAAATTATAACAGCATAACACTGACATTTTTGCTTGACACTGTGCAGTGAGAAAATCACCTTGACAGCCATAAACAAACACAAATAACTCCCGCATATCAGGGAGGGAATGGCTACAAAAGTGAGAAATGTTACCCCCACTCCTTATTTTCCGCGACTACCCTAAAAAGGCGACAATCTACCCGCATTTCACGCAAATAAAGTGACCATTTTCGTGTAGGTATGAGAGAAATCGTTTTATCGTTAACATGTTGAAGTATACTTCTTTTATGAGCAAAGGAAAATAGTTATCACCAAACGATATCTGTTAGTCTCCCAAAGCAACATCATTTTACTATAAATTTTATTTCACTCTTCACGCCTAAAAAATGAATGAAATCATGTTTTTGTCAAAAGTCTCCAGTATATGACAAAAAAGAGATTCTTTTATCGTAAACGAAAGATCTTCAAATGTTCAACGATGGGCGTTTGAAGAAAATTTCAAACGATATTCGTAGCACAGTCAAATGATTTTCTCTGGTGAGTGTACCATTATTACTCTTTACTTCCAGTCTGTAAGTTCACGTTTCCATTTGTTGAAGTTCAATAAGAAATACAATTTTTTTCTAGAGGTTAAAATAGATTTTTTGGATTGCATTTTCCTACATCCAAAATGTCTGCTTTACCTACCGATTTATTATGTTATTGCTGATAGTTTTTCCAATTTTTTTTATGTCTATACATCTGTTTTAATGAGAAAAATATTAAATTACTGGATTGAAAAGTTTGAACTTTATATTGTTCTAAAATTTGATAACCCGAAAAAATATAAAACAAACGAGAACACTCTTTTAATAAACTCTTTACAGCATATTTTTACGTTTTAAACATGAATGTAAAGACCGTTTTCACTACAACACAAAATTTTATAGTGACAAAATATATAAAACTACTTTTTACTAGTCGTGTTAAACCACCAAATATTATTTCCACTATTATGAGCGTCATACTTATCAACCATCACACTGTTTACGCCTACCGATTAATTTAAGCCTATAGACAGCCAATAATTATTCAATTAAATTGTTTTTATTATTCCTTATATGGCTATGTTGGATTGTATAAGCTTGAACATGTAACATCTTTTAATGACACAATTAAAATACCTGCGCCAGAGGTAACCAAATGAACTTAATTACCTATTTACTTAAACTGTTTAAACTTTGAGGCAAACATGAGGAGGTGAAACTTACTCCACGACAAAGATATTTATGAAATTTATATCATCAAATTAAAATTAGACTGAGTTTAATTTTTGTTAGTTTAATTGCATCAGCAATTAATATAGCTGTATTATTTACAATAATTATACAATTTATAACTGTAACATG
Organism: Pediacus dermestoides; assembly: GCA_963942485.1. Lineage (NCBI taxonomy): Eukaryota > Metazoa > Arthropoda > Insecta > Coleoptera > Cucujidae > Pediacus > Pediacus dermestoides. The sequence goes on from OZ012627.1 coordinate 9,774,435, forward strand.
GGAAAATCACACATACACTATTGGACAAAAGTAAAGCAACAACTATTAATTTTGAAATATGTGAACAGAAAATGAAACTTACATTTAAAAACATGAAAAATATGATGCAATTAGTTTTCTATAGTCAAAAACATTTGATCTGGAGATTCATACTTTTATAATATTTCTTATTAAGCTCGATAAAAAATGAAAACCAAATTGTGGGAAAAATATTTTGTAATTTATTGCATATCCATTACTTGCAATAATTTGCACGCATCTTCTTAGCATCGACGAGATTAATTTTTGTATAACACTTTCCGGAGTATTCCTCCAAAAATCGTTGATTTTGTCGATAAACGCCTGCTTGTTTCTAAATAATTCCGGAGTATTAGCAACTACAATGAAAGAGGACATCGAGAGACTGCACCAAAATCCGGACGACCACGGAAAACCACAATCCACACGGATAGATTAATTAAAAGAATTAGTCAGAATGACCCTTTCAAATCAGTTCCAAGTATTAAAGCAGAAATTGCGAGCCTAAATATTAGTTGCAGGACTATTCAAAGGAGACTGGTTGCTGTAAAGCTGTTCAGTAGAAGACCTACAAGAAAACCTCTAATTTCAGCAAAAAACAGGGCCGCCCGACTTGCCTTTGCACTTGCTCACTTGAATTGGACCGTGGACGACTGGAAAAAAATATTTTTTAGCGATGAAAACCGGTACACGATTTTTAATTCCGCTGGAATGCGTCGTGTAAGACGACCAGTAGGTCATGATGGCATCATGGATGGGCTTGCTTATAGGGACATTCTCCAAAACACAATGCTGCCTTATGCAGAATGGAAATGCCCTTACACTTCATTTTCCGACATAAGAACGACCCAAAACGCAAATCACGCATAGTAACAGAGTAGCTAATAAGAGAACGTGTTCGAATTTTGGACTGGCCAGCCCAGTCACCTGACCTCAACCCAATAGAGAATCTGTGGGAAGATATCGAGAGACGAATTAGAACGGAATTATTTAGAAACAAGCGTTGATCGACAAAATCAGCGATGTTTGGAGGAATATTCCGAAAGGTGTTATAAAAAAATTAATCTCCTCGATTCCAAGAAGATGCGTTAAAATTATTGCAAATAATGGGTATGCAATAAATTACTAAATATTATATTTATTGTTTACTTGTTTCATATTGTGTCAGTGTTCAGTTAGTTCAATAAAATTGAAATGTTGCTTTACTTTTGTCCGACTCCTTTTTCCCACAATATGGTTTTCATTTTTTATCAAGCTTAATAAAAAATATTATAAAAGTATGAATCTCCAGATTAAATGTTTTTGACTATAGAAAACTAATTACATCATATTTTTCATGTTTTTAAATATAAGTTTCATTTTCTGTTCAAATATTTCAAAATTAATAGTTGTTGCTTTACTTTTGTCCAATAGTGTATGTACTTAAATATGTAGTTTATTTGTCACTAGTATGGTGTTATCTTGTGTTACATTGAAATTCCTTTAAACATTCTATCAAATAAAAAAGATATTTATATTAAGTTGACAATGAGTCACAATAATTGAGTTAATGTTGGAGGTTTGTATAATTTTATAAAGAGCGATCGAATAAATTTGTAATCGAGTCATCCATGAACCCGAAATCGTATGTAGTTACTTCAACTGCATTACAATAAAATGTCAGTTGAAAGCTAAAATGGTTAAGTGAAAGACATAGGAATTCAAATCCATGGATGACTCGATTACAAATTTATTTGATCGCCCGATATTAAAACATCATAACACGCTAAAATAAAATAGATCTGGAAACATATTTTCAAAAGTAAATACTGATTGTTATACACGTCACAAAATTTCATCATTTCATCAATTTCTATTTCCATATGTACGGATTCTGTGTATTCTTAGACTTAGCAACCTTTTTTTAGAAAGAAATATTTTATTTTTATCCAAAATTCGGTCAAGTTATGTTCTTAGAATAAACACGGTTTGGGGGAAGAAGGAAATAATTTGAGGTAGTGCCAATAGTTCGATGAGTCTTCATTAAGATAATTACTACTGTTTCATGAAATTCGTTTGGTAAAATTTGTAAAAGCTCTATCAAAACAAGAAGAGTGTTTTCAATGCTTCTGTAACAAAATTTCTGATGTTCGGAAACTTTCAAAAAATATCTCTAGAGCGCTGTTAAAAAAATGATAAAGACATTTTTGGAAGCTATATCTAAGAACCACAACTTCAAGTGTATTATTATGAAAAACATGATTTCTTGAAATTCAAGGTCTGGTTGTTCAATCAGCTTGAGGGTGCATTTTCCAAATTCTCTGTTCCAATCAAGGAAAAGTCGAGGTTAACTTAAATGGATTTAGAAATGGTTGTTTTCCTTTTTGAAATATCAGACAAACCACAGTCTAATGGGCCAATGCTGCATACATCTATGTATCTATTTCACTTATAGAATCATATTAATATGTGTAAAATTTATATTGAATATATTGAATTAAGACATCATAGAGTTGGGAGGTTAGGACGCAGTCACCAGAGTAGATGGATTCATAACACGATGGGGATTACTCTTGGATGTGGCACATGGAATACACGAAACCTCTTCCCAAAAGATAGAAGCTTTTACAGGAAGAGGAAACGGCAGAAGAAGGAAAATCCAATAAAATAAAATAAGAATGAGTCACATTTAGTCTTTCAAGTCCTTTTAAAATTTTGAATATTAAAATTTTCTAATTAAAAAAATTAGTCAGTTTGATTGCAAACTTCCGAAGTTCAGTGAGATTTTCCTCAAAAGGGGACTTTTCATAGTCATATTACGAAAACATAAACTATGATCAAGAGTATAATTGCCACTTTATCCGTATTATTCTTGTAAAGACAAGAATACAAAAAAAATGATATTACCAATTTGGTAATGTTGTATAGTATCATCCATTTTTTTACTAATGCATGTCGACAAGGTCCTAAAATTTTGCACTTTAAATGAATCAAAATTCATTTTTTCATCAAAATTAATACCACAATGATGTTTACCGACCAATTACCTGAATTTTAGTGCAAATACAGAAATAATTCTAGGACATTTTTCAAAATACGGCGACCTAGCAAACAAATCGAAAAAAACTATTTTCCTATTTTCATCGCATTTCGCTGAATGACGTTAGAGGTATTCACAGGTATTGAGCATGCCGTTTTTTACAATTTTAATGTTTTGGTCACCAGGACTTCTCCTTTGGGAGGTTTAAACATTAAATAAGGATACATTGTGCGAGAGTATCTACTCAGACATTTGTGAATTTCTATTACTGGATCGACACTCAACGAAACCATTTACATATTTTGGCTTTGTATTTCTAGTTAAATCATATTCCTACTTAAATCCTTCATCTCATTATTTCCCCACAATCTGTAGTGTACGAACTGTTTACAAAAAACTGAACATGGACCTTTTAAGTGACAACGTTAAAATAAAACCATGTCTAATAATAATGTAGATAATTTGTATGTTCTCATGGAAGCTTGTTATTGAGTTTTCTATTATCGTTTATTGTAAAATTACAATAAATTCAATATTTAACCTCTAAAAACTCGAAGAAACAACAAATCCTTTGTTCCAAAAATTCTTTATACACATTCAATTACTTATCATGTTTTCAAAGACAAGACTAATTAATTTTCGAAGTATGTACATAAAATGAGTTGCAATGAGCCTTAAATTCCAAAACAACTACCAATGTTTATGAAGACAAACATTTTCTCATGTGAAAAGATTTATAAGGACCATTGAATTATGTTTCTTTCATTATTTACTTCCGTAACAATTTAGGTGGAACGCAAATATTTTTTTGTACATTCCCTCACGTCCTGACAACTTGTCAAGTTGAAGTAGTAATATTGCATAAGAAATAAGTGTGTATGCGACATAAATCGGGTTCATGGGAACTCGAGCGATACCTTATGAAACGTCATAGTAGCCACCTACGCCTCGACCCCGGGTCAGGTGAGTTACGCTGTTGCATCGGTCCCGGTTCTTTTGATCAAGTTGGTACATTGTTGGCCGCCGTCTTGAACAGCCCATAAACTTAGCTGTTAAAATTCGATCAACGAATTGGCTACTCATTTTGTATGAAAATGAACTCGAGTAGAATCCTTGTTTCCATCAAAAGCCTGTTGGAGACTGGAATGTTATGCACCACGTAGGTATTCAGCTGAATACGATATTAAACTCAATACTCAAAGCAAGTACTAATGGTTTCAGTCGCCAAAACAATCATTGAATAAATGTTTATGGTCGTGGAATTTCAAAGCTCATCTAGTTTCGGTTACATTAAAAATTTCGCTGCAATTAATCGGTGTGAAGTGAGGCGTGTTATAATTTTGATGTGTGTTTTTTTATTTAACTGACACATGATATTAAATTTTCGAACTGACTGGCAGAATTTAATTATACATATATCTTTAAGAAGTTGAAGGAAGGTTTGTTTGTGGGAAATACCATTTATCATGTAAGTAAGGATGATGTGAGAGTGTCAAAAGGCGTTCACTATCTTCAGTCGGCAAGCATGTGCGAGGCTTTAGAAATATGGATAATCTTGCCGACACAGACACCATGTTAAACCCTTAAACAAATATTCATATTCTGTACATATGAGAAGTCAATGAGCAGACGGTTAAAATTTTCATCTATAACTTACATCATTCTGGGAACAGTTTTTTCAATATTTAAATACATCTAGATTATGTCTTTTTAATATTTTATGTATACCTAATGCGGATGTGTTATCAACCAGGACGAATCCTTTGAATAATATCTCATCAATGTTATGATAAATTATTAGCTTTGTAACTTAGATTATACAGGAAATAAAACAATTATAGTTTGAAATTAAAATGTGTAGCACTCAAAAATTTTAGCTTTTTTGTAAAAAAATATTTACGATTTGTAGTCTTAATTTTACTTTAAATGAAGCACCCCTACTACTATGAGCAAATGATGATTTTAAAAAACAATTTTGGAATTCCCTAATTTTTTTATGGTATAGTATGATATTTCGGTACATTTATCCCTTAAATGGTGCAATTACTCAATTTTAGTCGATTTTTTAAATAAAACACTATGTATTATATTTATTCTAGTTTATAAAGAATTAAACTTTGTACCCTTTTAACCTAAACTTTCAAAAATTCTATTACAAGAACTTTTCCTCTTATAAATATAATTTACTGGGTTATGTTAAATTATACATACTTATAGTCGAATGCCAGTTAGCCGATTGCTAAGACAAGGACAGAGACCATATCGCGGTGTACGACCATGCGTTGCTCTCCGTCTCATGCAATCGTTGGGCTAGTTGGCATTAGTTACTCTGTATACTCGTAAAATACAAACATCAAGCGGAATATTATAAACACGTACCTACATAACAAACCGGATTTGTGTTTCTAAATTAATAAAAAAATCACATATGTAGGTAATTTCAAAAACAATTTCGAACTGGTACCGCTTCTGTTATTGTTGATTTCAAGGTATCCTTGCAGGCGCCAAAGATCTATTCCTTCTTTTACAAATATTTATAAAAGCGATGGCAGTAACAAATTTAAGGAATAAAACAAATATTGAATACATAATGTTTATATACATTTTTATTATTGTGTTAAATACGTATGTTACATTATTGTTTGACTAAATTAGCATTTTAGGCGGATCTAATGTTTAACAATATTGTAGTTTTATTTTTAAATAGACACGAAAACATGCTAAGGAATTTGAAGATCAATTCAAGTACATCCGCTTACATAAAAAATAATTTATAAGAAAAACTGTTTTTCGTCTTAGTTAATTTTCATTTATGTACAGAAGAAACAAATTGTGTTGTATATGGCAATCATTATTTTGTGTAGATATTATACACTAACAAGTAGATGGGTTTTTAAAAAATTCTTAGAACAGTCTGTAGCAGTAAGCTTCTAATATGAATGCTTAGGCAAACACTTTTAGCGGTTTAGAAGCTGGTAGAGTGGACAACCTGTATTGTGTACATAGAGCGCTGTTTATTTTTGACATTCCTCAAACTTTTTAACCACTGCAGCATTATTTATGTTAGATGCAGCAACGCTTTTACCGAAGAAGTCAATGAAATAGAAATTTCTTGTTTAAATACTGTATTATTATATTTATACAGCTATATCGAAGTTTATTTACAACTTTCAATTCATGATTTTTTCAGACGTGGCCATTAAAGGATACTTATTACAAATTATGGTTACTGATATTGAGGAACGTGCAATATAAGAATATAACTATATAATTCTCTCCTTGGATATAAATAATATTTTATATCTATCTACCCTTGTAATGATTTTACAAATTTCTACAAAATAATCCCCGTCTACTTTTTCTAATTTTATCCTTGAATAATTATAAGGAGAGTGAAAATCGATCGGAGTAACGTAAGTGGCAAGGGTCAAACGATTCGTGTATAGAGACCGCATTGTTATTTGAGTGGTACTTAATTGTAGACAAGTAGCAAAGATAATAAAAAATACCTGTCGGTAGCCAGCGTCATTCATTTATAATTGATTTCTGTAAACACCAGACCACAGAAACAATTCTCTGATGGTATCCATGCAACATCTGAATTATATATTCCAATTAAATCAGACGAAGTGCAAAAAATAAACTCGTGTTCCTTCGAAAAATAAAAACGACAATTTATTGAAAGTGCTTTACTGGAGTAGATGGATTTTGAACCATATAGTTTCAAGTATTTGAAAAAATTGCAGTAGTTACAAAATTAAAATAGATATTGTTGAGTTCCATTAGCAGGAACAAGATATCATGACATTTTTTTCCATTAAAATTTCAATCAACATGAAATATTAATTTAACAATAACCCTAGATAATAATTATAATTGATAACATAAATTATTAAGGTCACTTCGGACATTATCCTCTGTGTTAAATGATTTCCCACAATTTGATTCTAAAGACTACGGAAAAGAAAATAATCCGATGGTGTCAGGTAAGGAAAATACAGCAAATTTAAATTGCTTCTGTTCTTAGAGTGTTTTACATGCCGTATCCAGGCAGTGCTGCCTGTTGGCCAGAGTAGTAGCCTATTTTCTTAATTGCTTTAACCAACCCAGTTGTTAATAATAGAGCTCCTTCGTGATGATTTGCTTGGCTTGGTTTGTTCCATTCATATCCCACCAAATGCATATCAAAATTTCTTCTGATAGGTGCTTCCCATCAGCTATGTCTCACAACGATTTTTCCATGACCTTTTGTGCTTACTATCGTTATAAACAATCTATTTTATATCACCAATGCGATTTTCCTATACCTATAGAAGAGAGATGTGCAAAAGTCCAGTCTCTGCTTCATTTGCTTTCCGTAATCTAAAGAGGAAACCATTGACTGAGCTTATACAGATTTTATCCAGTCTTTGTAAATAAAACTTAATGTTTGTACGATAAACAACCGGAAATGGAATAAAATCATTACACGAACATATACCAGGAAAAATTCTTAACCCCACTGAGAATTCACGAATATCTAATTATTATACGAATTCATATTTTGAGTCAAACTTCGCGTTTGAGTACCGACTATAAATGCGGGCATAAATCTTTAGTTCATTAGATCCAGCTGGATAACCGAGAGGTAAATTAATAATAGTTAAAGATAAATATCGGTTGTATAACTGAACCTAAAGCTTCGTACAGACCTGAACATTGAGCAATACAACGAGCAATATAGCGAACGGAGCACCAGTTTGGACGGGGCCACGAACGCATTTGCAAACATTTTTGAGAATCCTAGCCATTCCCATCAGTTGCCGGTATTTAGTATACATCAAAGGGAATGCTCGCAAATGTGTTTGCAGGTTTGGACGGAACCACGAGCAAAACGGCGAATGTGCCGAGAACGCAGTAAGGTTTGAATATGAATATATGCCACTGCGTTGTTTGCAAAAAACTCTGGGAACAGCACAAACCCATTCCGATCGTTGTTTAATTCTTGTCCATTCTCAACTTTGTATGGCGTTCTGCTCGTTGTATTGCTCGCCGTACTGCGCAATGTTCAGGTCTATACGAAGCTTTAAAGTTTAAAGTTTAGAAATGTAACCAGTGGTTTACATCAATTAAAACAAGTAGTTTCTGGGTAGTAAACGTTCCAAAGATAGAAATTGTTATATGTATAATTTTACAAGAATAAACTAACACGACAATAGACATATTTCTTCATTATTTAGCTAAAATTTTCTTCTAAGGGATCCTGAGCTATTTTCTTTTATGTAAACTTACGTATCTATTTTAAAACAGATTTTAATGTCTGAAGACTAGTTATATAACCAATAAACGATAGTGGCCCTTGGTCCAGTGGAAACCAAGAAAGTTAAATGTCAGTATCCTTAACTGCTATCAAAATGGACTACTAACAAAAGTTCGTACTGCTTTAATTGATACACACTGTATTTCCTGATTTAGGTACTTGGAAAATTAGTGCCTACTCAAAATTCAGAGGGGTTTCGATACTGTCCAAAACCGCTTTGAATGTATAGTAATTGTGTACATTGAACAATTGTTTGAAAATAATATTAATACATTTTAAATATCTACAAAAGTTTAAAAAAAGGAACCGATCCATTACTTACACTCTCAGGATATTTTTATCGAAGTACTAATGTCCTTTAAATAAAGAGCGATCAAATAAATTTGTAATCGAGTCATCCATGAATCGGAAATCGTATGTAGTTTCTTGAACTGCATTACAATAAAATGTCAGTTAAAAGCTAAAATGGTTCAAGTTAAAGACATACGGATTCAAATCCATGGATGACTCGATTACAAATTTATTTGATCGCCCGATACAATACAGTTTTTTGCTTCTCCATGTCGAAACCACATTGAAATATAACATTATATTATGCAATGAGCATTTAATGATAAATAAGAAAATGAATATTATGACCAAAATGAACGGTCAATTTTTAAATTTTAGATGTCAGATGTCCAATGCAATATCTGATATTGACGGAATATTGCTGTAATGTTGGTTTTCTATTGGTTATAGTCTTGTATCGTAATGAAAAATCTGTATCATAATGAATCTCGTTACAGTACAGGTAGTAAATGTCTAATAAACCAATAATTGATTTATACTCCCATACTTTAATTATTAAAGTATGGGAGTAGTAAAAAGTATGTTTTAGGTCATGGTAGGTTATGATTTTTTTATTAGGTATTTAAAATGGGTATCTATAAATATCGAGTACATTATAAATTGTAAACATGTTTTTGGTAGAACAAAAATCGATGTGAATGTAGCTTCATATTTATGTTTCTTTCTGAAAATCTTTAACATATTTGAGCTTTAACTTATTTCAGATTAATGGTGTTATTCTCTATCGAAAATGTTAGATAACATTCTGTTAAATCTATGTTATTTGACGTTTTAACAATGTTTTATATTGTTCAAACATCAAATAATATAAGTTTAACAGAATGTTATCTAACATTTTCGATACAGAATAACACCATAAATCTAACAAAAATAAAAAACTTGAATATTTTGGGAAAATGTTAAGTTGAATTAAGTTTAGACTGTTTTATTTATTAAATAGTCGTCAATACTGATAAACAGAATATATGATACATTTCATGCACTTCTAATCCAACCGTAAACAATTTTGTTACGAATTTAACTATGTAAAAGTATTTCTATACTTTTCCCTGGGTAAACAAAGCCAACAAAAAAACTGACACCCTCAAAGATATACGAGTGGTACCGTTAGAGAAACCTTAAAGGTGAATTGGAACTAAATTTTCTACAAGTTATTGTAAACGTAATATTTTGATAGATGTTAAACTCTAATTTATTTGCTTTAATCGCCAAAGGATAATAAACAGAAATTTACTACAGCATACGAGATAACAGTAATTACATCAATTTTGTCTTAATTTATTGAAGCTATGACATATTGTGTTATTCATTAATTTCTAATTACCTCCTTCGAACGTGGCGATTGCATTTTCAATCGACCTTTTTCCACTATAAATGTTAGATTGAAGAGTAGGTACGTTCCCGTTTAAGTTGATTGATATTATATTAGGACGTGATACGATTTCATATGCACTTATAACTACATGTTGTTTAAATGACTTTAATTATAGGTTTGCTAGATGGGACGGCCCTGAGAGAAATCCTCATCGGTTCATATAAAATGCGGCACGTTTTATAATCAGACATCGATATACTCTCTCCATTAAATATCTCTACAATCATTAGACATGTTTACAATGTTTTCAAACACGTTAAGTATTAATAAAAATTTTAATGTCCATCTACTTATACATTTCATAATACACACAAATACAAAGCTACATTTTGTTTTAATATTTCAATAACATATTACCGAGAAAGAGGCATTTAGCTTCCGCACCATTTGGTAAGCAGCTAGTTTAGTTGTCTTTCCAATAGAACAGTTATGCATCAATTAAGATGCATTATATCTGCATCAACTTCCAAAAGTTACAAAATTATTGGAATGAAAGTCCTTGGGGCACGCCCGACGGTAATTTCTGCTTAAAACATGTGAGGAAAAGAAATTATTATTAATAAGTAAGTGCTTGTTTTTGCTAATAATAACTGTAATTTGTTCATCAATCAAAATCAGTAATCTAATTGGCGGCCTTGATGTGTTCTATGTCGGAAAAGGTGATAATAATCATAAATCTTATACTAATCGCAAAAAATATTTTCCTGGTGTTATTAATTAACTTAGAAGTTTAATTTCAAATTAAGAAATTATGATTGTTAAGCAAAAAATCCATTGCACGCGTAATAAAATGTAATAAGTATAAATTTCTTATGTATTTATAGGTTACTAATTAGATTTAGATTAGATCTAGAATATATCTGCAATTGCAATATAATAAACATACATGTTAAATGTACAAAACAATTTTCCAGTACTTATAATGCAATGATATATTGAATAATATTGTGTGATCCTAGTTTCCTTACCATTAAAATTAACATATAAATGCGTTGTGTACACAGGAACTTAGTATTCAATTTGATTTCTTTACATGTGATAATGATATACGAACATTAGTAACATCAATAGCTTATAAAGAAACATACATGTTGCAACTTGATACTTTATGCATTCATAACCATAACTGAAGCATGTTCTTGTAAATTTATAATTTATAAACAATGTTACCTAAATACTTAAGTATATTATAATTAAAATTCCTAAGTGACTTACGATTTATTGAAATACCTACAGTCGGGCAGGAACACGCCCTTGAAAAATGCCAGTTTTAACTTTAACACGAACTTACTACAGAACATAAAATACATAAATTTAATTTTATGTTCGATAAAAAAAAGCGAATTTCCAAATTAAATTTTAAGAAATGTACTAAATTGATAATCCAGTGTTTTATCTATTATAAAACAGAAGAGTAATTTTTTTAGTACACATCACCAGCAAAATCAAATTATATAACAATAAATAATTATAAATATTCATTTACCTCTGGAAGTAAATAACACATAAAACTGTTTCATGGATATTTTACTCAATTTCTCGAAGGAAACACGTAAGCTTTTATTTCAGAAAAAACCTAAGCCTTTCGGAGTTGGTCACGGTGTTCAAATTGATTAGACCTTGGCTTATTAAATCTAAAACCTAAACTCTCAGACATATTCACACAGTTTTAATTTTATTCAGTTTATATTCTAGTTGTGAATGAACGCTTCCAGTGTAGATATTTAAAAAAAATCTGCTTACTTAGGTTACCTAAATTCTAAATCTAAACATATTTTACTATAGTTAACATGAAGTATTGTCTAAAGTACCTACCTGTGCGATTAGACTTGTTCATTCATGACTTCCAAATTTTTTGCCATGAATGGAGGGAACTTGTGTACAAAAGAAAAAAGTAAAAGTGCAATGAAGTAGTAAAAATGTACAGTATACCTACCTATTTATCAAAATATCTCTCCTTGGTAGTACTTATACTACTGAGAGAAACAGAGACAACATTTTTATGAATGAAAAATCAACCAGAGAGGTGTTATTACAAGAGCAAATAAACCTTTGTCACCTCATATAATAATAAAACATCGAGGCCAGGCAAAAATATTGCCGCTATCAGCTTATTATCGACGAATTTGTAAACATAATAAAAATGTTTTTAACGCTAGAAGTGAGACACTAAAGGTAGGATTTCGACCTGTAGAATAGAAAACCGTAATATTCCTTAGTTTGTCAGAAGAGTAAAACTAATACAGTGCACCGACAATGAATAATTCTTGGAAAGCTTCCTTGTTCCCAGGTGTCAAAGTCAAATAACACCTCAGAGGTACAGGTAGATCAGTTGGCTGTAAAATTCAATTACGCTTTTGACTATTGCTCCGCAGGGATTTTTAAACTGACCTCTCTAAAACTTTCTTTTGTGGTATTCTTGTAGAAGTTGTATTTTACACACTTTTATGCCACAATATATTATGTGTTTCAACGTCTTGTTTAGGTGCCTCATTGAAATGTTAAATTGTCAGAAACTCGCCTTTAGGAATTCTTATTTAAAACAATTTAAAACTCGCAGACGGAAATTTTCATTTGTGTCAAGATAGAAAACGAGAAACTGAATTAACATTAGTAAATTATCACGATAATAAAGAATCAAACAACAGGTGACAAAGTTCTGGCTTTGCAGAGGCTTTCAATACTTCATGTAGGTACGCCTTATTGTATATTTGCAACCGTAGGTGTGATCTCGACTGTATATTTACTTTACGTACACGCTGTATTCATATGCTAGACAAATAATCTATTCAAGAAACATATTCATCTTGCTGACAATAATTTTATCGATTCAATTTCAAGCCTTAAGTGCTTTTGGCTTTGTTGATTTTTGTCTTACATAATGCAGGAAAAGTGTACTATTTACTGATCGAATCTTCAAGAGTGTGCGTCTAGCACCTTCTAGAAGAAATGAAATATAATTAAATATTCCAATTATGAGAAACCCGGAAATGAATTTAACATAATTTTTAATAGCAAAAAAGCTATTATTTGAGTTACAACTTGTCAGTTTAAGAAAATAGGAGTATATGATATTTGGTAGAATTTTTAGTGTAAAGTAATGGTTAAACTAAAGGAATTCTATATACTTGAATACACCCTTAGGGCCAGTCAGTTACGACTATCAGACGGAAATCTAAACCATTTATATGTATTTCTGTGTATAAAATGACAAAATAGAACAGGATTTATGCTGTATTTTTAAAGAACTAACGCGTATATATTTTATAAAATTATATTTCATAAAATATTATAATTTTTTAGAAAATCGTAATCTGTTACTTTAGTTATAAATTAACATATTAAATACTGCATATTTTGTATGCAGTTTTTCTAATTTTGAATTTGAATAAAATAGGCATTAATATTTGACATTTTAGTTAATTAATTTTATAAAAATATTTCTAAATATAGATATTGTGAAATAGGGCAATAGGATCAAATATTTTCCTATACTTATATCGTATTAATATGAATAATTTTATAATAGTATATTATTTTATGAGGAGCTTAAGTGATGCTTTATGTGCAGAGGCTGGTGTTTGACTGACGAACGAAGTGAGTCAGACAAAAGCAGCCGAAGTACATGAAGCGACTTAAGCTCCGAATAAAATATGCTATTTTTTCTTCAAACGCAAACAATTCATTAAATTGTAAAATTATTAATTGAAATTTTAATAAATAAATTTTGGCAATTAATTTGACTTATGACCAGCGGCGCTTAAGTAATACTTAAGCGCCGGCGACAGATAAAGTAGAACTTTACCTGTCGCCGGCAATAAAGTGACACTTAAACATAATCAGTACAGCAGGATAATGTCACATTTAAATGACGTTTGAAGAAAATAGTATATTGTTTTATGAGGAGCTTAAGTGATGCTTTATGTGCAGAGGCTGGTGTTTGACTGACGAACGAAGTGAGTCAGACAAAAGCAGCCGAAGCACATAAAGCGACTTAAGCTCCGAATAAAATATGCTATTTTTTCTTCAAACGCAAACAATTCATTAAATTGTAAAATTATTAATTGAAATTTTAATAAATAAATTTTGACATTTAATTTGACTTATGACCAGCGGCGCTTAAGTAGTACTTAAGCGCTGACCACAGATAAAGTGACACTTAAACATAATCAGTACAGCATTATAATCTCAGACTTAAATAACGTTTGAAGAAAAAATCAATTTTGGTAATTTAGGTTGGTGACACATTTTTTTCAAAATTAATATTTACATCAGCAAACTATTAAATTTGAATCAAGTAGATCCATAATTGTCATTTTTCGCGAAATGAATTCAGAAATTTCCTGCACTCCGCCACAAATAGGTACGGCAAATTGCAGAAAATTCCACGGTTAATTTGCTGCCCATAAAATCTCATGATAAATACGAAAAACAATGAAAAACAGTAACATCAAATTTACACTGATATTTGACATTTCGTTACCAACCGAAAAAAAGGTTCTAGATTTGAGGGGGTTTTGTAAGGGATATTAACGCACTCCAAATAATAATAGCTTTGTTACGTCATCAAATTAGAAAAATAATTTTAAATTTACGAAAACTTTTCGTAATAAAGCCAAGTAGGTATGCCATATGGAATTTTTCTACAGAATTACATATGTTTGAATAAGAGCAATTAACTTCAAATTAAGAAATTACTGAATTTTCTAATTATTTATTTTTATGCTATGATGGTATGATGATAGTTGAATCAGGGTTAAACACACAAAGCATGGAATGGTGTGAGGATGCTTCAGTGGACAGTCACAAAGAACACAATCTGGACCTTAGTGAGCTTCGCTCTGCTGAATATTCTGTCCAAATTAACCAATCTTATATCTAAATCTAATGGTGTCAATATAAATGATTCCCTGCAAAAAAAAATTCAATTTTGAGGACTAAGAACGTCAGAAAAATGTTCGTGTTCTGTGTTTTCTAACCATCAATTTTAGGGTGACTCTTTCAGATCGATTATTTATGTAAATCATTCTTTCCTGGATTAGAATTATTATAAGTAATCGAAGAAACAATGTAATTTCAAATTGCGGTTTTATAAAATATCTTTCACCCATGTTACAGAGAGAGAAATTATTAAAAATTTCAATAGCAAACGAGTATGTTTCATAATTCATTTTAGATTATAAAATTGTTGTTAATTTTTTAAAATTAACTAACAATCTGTAAATATTTTGGATATAATTTATCTCTTTCTGTTTTAAGTATATGAAAACTTCCTCTTTTTTCATTATATGTAAGTAGATAATTGTTGTATAATTATAGTAATGTTATCCAGGTAGTGAAAAAGTTACTTATTTTCTTAATTCCATATTAAGAAAGCAAATATTTCATACTTATACATACACCCATCAAATCAACGTAGATAGTATACCTACTCGAATTTCTAAGATCAAATAATGTCAATTATTATAATCAAAATGGGAAAAATTTTAGGGGAACTTTAATTCGAATTTAATGAATTTAGTATCCAACATAATAAATTGTATCGAATATCAGTCAAGGCGCGGTAGGTAGCTTCTGGTGCAACCCAACTGGTTTTGTTTAGCATAATCCACACATCGGAATGCAAATTGCAAACTACTCAGCGAGGCGTGAGTGTTGTTGTATTACCGCCCAGTGCTTACTCGCAATCACATACAATTAATTGAAACGTATTGCCCTTCAGCTACAAATCCGTTTGCCAATATTTACGAAAATGTTTTATTAATCCAAATAAATGGATTTCTTTATCTTAATTTATGGATCATCTTATAACACTTACAATCAAACCTCCAGTACAATATGGAGAGGTTTGTGGTTAAATGAATGTTTTGTGACAAGATTTATTTATTACTTATATCACACAATGCGCTGAGAAAGCATTTTCCAATATTTCATTTTAAGGATATAAACTGTTAAGAGGCAACATGAAATCTTTCAGAATTCTTGATATTTAAAAAAATGTTTCGTTTTACAAGTAGACTAAAACTTCAAGATATTTAACACCTATCACACATTTCGATTTACTTTTTTAAATTTTGACAATTAGGATCTCACCTTTAAACAATTTTTTGGGAAAGGCCCCAAACGTGCCTCAAGCAAGAAGTATCGAAAAGTATTGATCCCACTAGTAAAAGAAGTACATATAAGAATTATAAGAAAAAGTGGGAAAAGCCAAAAACCTGCAAGGGTCCACATAGATGGAACCAACAAAAAGTGGGTGACAACTTTGAAAAAGTCGTAATGCGCAAATTAGCTATAAATTTGCGGAAATAGCCTTTGAAGAAGTTTTTGGAACAAATTTCATATAAACTGCTGGCCAATTGAAACGTACCAAGCGAATTTTTAGTTGAATTTAAAGTCAAATATTTTGAAAAATAGAAAAGATATCAACATGCGGTTTTCAGGATTTCAGAGATAATTTAATTGAGAAAACGATAGTTTTACCCGATTTTTTTACTTTGAAGTACATTACTATCTACAGGGTATGAAAGAAAGTCTTCTTTTTTTGTCAGATTTTATAACTACCGTGGATCCACCAAATTTTTTTTATATTTTTTTGATGTAGATTTTGTTAGTCCTTACTTAATGGGAAAACAACCGGTTTCTCAAAATTTTGATATCCCTGTTATTTTATAAGATACTGAATTTTTGCTGAAAATTTGATTTTTTCTTTGTTTTTTGTCGTTCAGCCGTATTGTGTTTTGTAAGAACCAATCTCTGTAGTTGATTATAATACCTTATGAATGGCTTTCTTATAATCAGTACACTTTTTGTACTTTTATTAATTTATTGGTAACCAGTGGCTTATCAAAAATCGGTACACGTTCGCTAATTGATAATTTTTTTAATTTATATTTTGAGGCTATTTTCTTAATGGAATAGAATGGAATTTAGTTAGTTTATGTTGACCATTGGTTTAAATGACTTATATCCTCGAAACGGGTTTTTCACTTTTTCAAAAATTTGCTCATATTCGTGTATACCGGGTGGCTACGAAATCGTTTTACAACCCCCACCATTTTGTTACATTTAACTGTATTAATTTGAAATTTGGCATGGTTCGATTGTTGAAAGGAATAATCATTTTGACGTATAATACAATCTGATGACACTTCCGGTTTCACCTGAAGGGCCACCTACTAACTTTCAAAATTTTTTAAAACAACCCTGTATATTTTTTTTCGTAAGAATTAGATTCTACTTAAAATTATCTTTTTATCGACATATGACATGATGACATTTGCTTTCAAAATGGCAGCATAATTATTATTGCAAAAACCTGTTCAACAATATTAAATTTAATAAAAAATTCGGTATCTTATAAAATAAGAGGGATATAAAAATTTTGAGAAATTGGTTTTTTCCTCATTAACCAGGGACTGAAAAAATCAACACCAAAAAAATATAAAAATTTTTTTGTGGAATTCCGGTAGGTATAAAGTTTGAGAAAAAAAAGACGACTTTGTTTCATACCCTGTAGGGAGTAACGTACTTCAAAGTAAAAAAATCGGGTCACACTATTGCTTTCGCAATAAAATTATCTCTTGAATCCTGAAAACCTCATGTTGATATCTTTTCTCCGTTTCAAAATATTTGACTTTAAATTCAACCTAAAAATTCGTTTGGTACGTTTCAATTGGCCAGCAGTTTAGTTTATATGTAGTACAGTAAAATTATCCGAAAATCATACGTGAAAGGTCGGAATCGTCCGGAACAGGATCAAGTTTTAGGGGTTGTTAGGGGACCTGAAGTTAAGTTATTTCTCAAGTTTGCGACCTCCAACTCCTTGCGGATTTTCCGCCATTTTGATTTTTAGGGTTGATTTGGTTTTTTGTATTTTTCGGGCTTATATTTGACATTAGCAAAAAAAGTGTCGATACATTTTTTGTAGAGAATAAAAATCCCCACAAAATGATGTAATATAATCGCACACAAATTATCATCAGTAAACAATTTAAGGTAGTTTAAACATCTAACAAGTGGGATTTAAAAGTTTTTATTTTTTTATTTCGGTAATCGTCCATATTAAATAAAAATAGTTCAAACAAAAGTTGTAAAGCGTAAAACTCCCTATAGTTTTTGTTTAAACAATTTTCTTCCTGTGTCAATACTTTTTGCGCTACAGTAAGTCAAAGGTTCACGGGAACTGAAACGAAACGTTCGCGCTTGTCGCATTGCGCTAAATTCTAACGCCTTTTTATGCGTTTATTTTCAAATATTTGTTCCTAAATAAATTTGTAATTTATTATGTACAATATTTATCGAATATATTGTATACAGGGTGTTCGCGCGAAGTGACTCACTATTACTAACTTTGTTATAATTAGAGCTACAAAGTCGGTTAAATTAGCAAACTAGTAGCATTTTTTCCACTGATTACAATGGTGAAAACAGGAAAACAATTGACCATCTGAGTTTTCGTTTTTCGAGATACATATTCACAAAAATAACATTTTTTAAATAGAACACCCTGCATATTTTTGCAAAAATCGATGATAAATCAAATTCTGTACAAAAAATGTCCTTATCTTTTTTTGATAATTATTTAAAATAAGCTAGTTATTTTGAAAAAAAATTGCAATTCTTTAAAATCATCAGTAGCCACGAAACGGAATAATTGTAATTTATTAAAACCAAACAATCATAATTTTAAATTTAAGCAAGTTGAAAAAAACTTTTACGGAAATATTGAAAATTTTCAAAATTATATTTTTAAACTATACCTAACCTAACCTAACCTACTTGATATTAAAACTTTGTAAACATTTTTTCAAAATAACTAGCTTATTTTAAATAATTATCAAAAAAAGATAAGGACATTTTTTGTACAGAATTTAATTTATCATCGAATTTTGCAAAAAAAAATACAGGGTGTTCCATTTAATTTTTTTTTATTTTTGAGAATATCTCTAATACCAGATGGTCAATTGTTTCTCTGCTTTCACCATTGTAATCAGCGGAAAAAATTTTACTAGTTTGCTAATTTAACCGACTTTGTAGCTCCAATAATAACAAAGTTAGCAATAGTGAGCCACTTCGCGCGAACACCCTGTATACAATATATTCGATAAATATTGTACATAACAAATTAAAAATTTATTTAGGAACAAATACTTGAAAATAAACGCCTAAAAAGGCGTTAGATTTTAGCGCGACACGGCAAACGCGAACGTCTCGTTTCAGTTCCCGTGAACCTTTCACTCACTGTAGCGCAAAAAGTATTGACACAGGAAGAAAATTGTTTAAACAAAAACTATAAAGAGTTTTACGCTTTATAACTTTTGTTTGAACTCTTTTTATTTAATATGGACGATTACCGAAATTAAAAAATTAAAAACTTTTAAATCCCACTTGTTGGATTTTTAAACTACCATAATTTGTTTACTGATGAGAATTTGTATACGATTATATTATATCATTTTGTGGGGATTTTTATTCTCTACAAAAAAGGTATTGACATTTTTTTTGCTAATATCAAATATAAGCCTGAAAAATACAAAAAACCAAATCAACTCTAAAAATCAATATGGCAGAAAATCCGCAAGGAGATGGAGGTCGCAAACTTGGGAAATTACTTAACTTCAGGTCCCCTAAGAACCCCTAAAATTGGATCCTGTTCCGGACGATTCCGATCTCAAAAGATAATTTTACTGTACTAATGTAATAGATTTAGATAATTATTTATACCCTTAAAACAAATTTCAAACGGTATTTTTTGTTATAAAATTCAGATACCTTTTGAGGCCTATCTGTCATTCTTCGGTCTCTCCACCTTTTATTTAATGACATAGGACATTGAGTAATTTTCCTAATCTAGAATCTAGATTACCTAAGTACATCAAAGAAAATCAACAATGCAGTAAAATTAGTTGTGTTGGCACCACAAGGCCAACTATTTATTAAAGTTCAGTCGACTAATTTCCAATTGCAGAATGCACGAAGCTTTTAGAATTGCAAAGACATTATAACTCTTTTATACGCCAGAAAATTATTACTGTTTATTAGGATTTATGATCTATAATCATACAAAACATTAAAATCAGCACAATGTACTGAAAAACAAAACAATAAAAAAGATATGCATTTTTCATTCTATTGTAGATATTTTAATGGCTTTAAACCCACTAAACTACAAATGAACGATTTACTATAAAAATATAAAATACATTCAGTAGGTTTTCATAAATATATTTATTACATTTTCAAACGGATTTGTCTCGGGATTTGTAATAAAAAGTTAGTTATATTCATTATAAATTTATAGGGTGTTTTCACATGAACTTTTTACTTTCTTATACGTAGTATAAGGAAGTATTGTAATCGTGATTTTTTTCTTCGTTTAAATATAAAAATATTTATCTTATAATTACGAACGGTTTCTGCTTTAAAACCTAATCAAAAAGTATGAGATATAAGAGAAATGTCCATTAAAAATATGTGAATTACAAAGATTTTAAAAAGTTGATCAAGAAATGTAACCTATACTTAAATAAAAATTATGCACTCAAATCAGCCATACGTAAAAGAATTTAACAAATGAACGAAACATTTCAATTTTTGAAGATTTAGCCTTAATAGCCTTAAACCCGAAGTACTCCTTTTTATGTATTTGTTTTTGAAACAATAAGTTTATTACCATTACAATAAACGTGACTTTGGCACCAAAACACTTGTATCTTTATGCATAAAACAAATTGCAACTGCAATTTTAACGATCTATTCAATTTACTTTCAGATGCTGTTTGTATCACAAAGAGGGAGAAATCCAAAGTAGTATTGCAGTTTTCCTTCAAATAAACTGTAAGTACAAAAAGGTAAGTAAAATAAGAAGAATGCGGAAAATAAATGTTTGTCCTAAGCGATTAATTAAAAGCTTATTTTATTGAATTTTAGAAATAGGAAACAAATACAGGATGTTATTCGTTATATTTTCAATTAGGTGTATTTTAGGAAGCTAAATATAGAAAATAATTTTTCGTAGTAAGATAGTGATTTGGGTAAACTTTAGCATATGTATAATAATAATAAATTATATTTGTAAATTGTGAAGTTGTGTAGTTATTTTTTCTCCAAGAATCTTATTTAGGTATCCATTAAGCTCTATTTTTGAATTGAACTATAGTCTACATTGTATTTCACTAGGAAATAAAATATTTAAAAAGTGTCCTTATATTATTAATTAGGTAAAATACTTTCAGTTGGCAGCTCGTCATATTCTCCCTCCCTCTCGTTCTCAAGGGAAGTAGAGACAGAGATAGTAGGACGAGTTATTTTGTGAAAATAATGCTGCAATATAAATTGCGTAAATTGTAAAATCATCACAAACAATAAACCAATCAATCAGATGTGTCTAAAAACAGGATATTTTCCATTTCAATACGATAAGTGAGGAACATTTAAATTATTTCGGATAGTATAGCTTTTAACTGAATAATGTAAAAGCCGCAGAGGCTCTTCCTATCGAAATTACATTTAAAACCACTGATGGTTTTAATTGACTTTTACATGGGCCTAACTCTAAAATAAGGGTAACTTTATTTTATTTTTGGTTGTATTGATTTGTGATGTAGATATTCAAAAGGTATCGATATCGCTTCCACTTTCTCATCAAAGAAGTTCACCAACATTTTTACATTGAATAAGTTTTTATTTAGCTATTTTTTGATTATGGGATATGATATAAACAATTTTTCTAAATTAAAGAAATTTTACAAACAATTCTTTTGGATTAGAAGAATTTAAATATTACTTCAGCACCCAAGTGTATATTTTTTATTAAAAATTCATTTCTATTTTTATAATTTATATAGCAAGCCTCAAAATTTGTCTTTTATTATTGGAAAACCTCTAAGCCTTCCTATCAATTCTACTGTATAATTATCGCATTTCCATAAAATTGTCCCAAGGAAATTACTTCTGTAAGTTCAAAACGTTATCTTTTACAGACTCTTATCTCTTCCTTTCCAAATCGCATTGTAGGCTCCGACCCATAATATATAAGATCTATCCTTTAGATATGCAACCAAATGTTTAATTGAGTATTTAAATTATTCTTGGATTTCAAATACGATTTTTCTCTTATGAGACACTAATTCGGCTCTATTTTATACCTACATATCGTATAATCTCTTATTGACTCAAAATCAGTAAATTCTTAAGGATTTATTGTCTCCGAAACCATTCATTATGTTAAACCTCAACAATTAAAAAATAAGGGAAGATAAAACACATGTAATAAAAAGTTAACTACTTTTCTGGCTCTATATTTACATCCTCCAATTTTAAGAAACATATTTTTTGAGTTTAGATTATTAAGAAAGTAACCACTTTTTACACTTTTCAACTGAGAGAAAGGGACCCCATGTTAGGGGCAACATATTACAAACTATTATATTTTGTCGTACATTGCTAATGAAGATATAAGACAAGAATTATTTTGCAAAATGTTGACACTAATTAAATTATTAAGTATTTACGCTGCTTTATTAAGTACAAGAAGTTTGTTGCTTAATTCAAGACCTATGAATGATGTTGATGACCATGATAGGTGTTTTTGTCGTTGTTTTTAAATATTACTTCCAGTCTAGATACAAAAATAACTAATTTTACTAATATTTTTCTGTGTTAATGTTTTACTTAATCTTGGATCCAATAAAAATGCCAAATAATCGATAGGTAAATACGACAAAATGAAATAGAGATCCCTAGATTAGGTCGTTGACCCTTTGATTGTAAAAATAGACTTTTTATACTTCTCTTTGCATTTTACAATAACTAGTTTCACAATAGTTAGTTAACCTCAATATTGCTAATTTGAATTTGTACCAATCAAATCATGAAGTTCCTGGAAATGAACGACTCTGATTTGTGTAAGTCCAAGTTAGATAATTAAAAGTTAACCAACTATTGTGAAATCGAAGTTTACAGTAATTTATCTATTATCAATATTTTAATATTTCTTTATTTATTGTTATGACACAAGTTTTTTGGCAGTAACAGGAAGTTTTACTCGTATGAGGTGTATATGCAAAATTTTTTGGGCATGCTAGAAAAAGATAAAAGTTCACTCTCAATGCCCTCTAAGTGGCTCCTTTAGTCAAGAATGCAAGGTCTCCATACTAAGCCTTAAGATGAAACCGAAAGAGTTTAACAGCTTTGGCGATATCAAGAAGAAATCTTAGTGACAAGAAGTTCTAAGCAACAATACACCAATGGAAGCAGCGATGTCTATACACGAGTATGTCCAAAGAAACGACTTCCAGGGCGATGGAGCTCTCAGGAAATTTATAATTTCTTGAACACCATCTTATAATAATTGGTTGTTTTAAACAAAATTTAGTGTTGGTAAAACACGAATTGTGAGGAAAATAATCAATTTATGATTGGTTAAATTTTTTACGAAATTTAATTTATCTATACTATAGTTATTCGCAAATAATGATAAAAAATTGGTCACAAAGGAGTTTATATTGGCTATTGCCAAAATTACATCTCAAATTTTCTATCAAATTATTGAACTAATTAAATATGTATATTGCACATTAATGTTGAAGAAAAACGATTTAAAATCACTTTGAGGAAGTTTCAAAATATAAACTTATTATACTTCTATACTTGTATAGTTTTAATTAGAAAAAATAATAGTTTTAAAAAAATGCATAATACCAGTTAATGAGAATTTAGCTATGTCTTCCGTGTGGTAAAATAACGAACAGAAACAATTTTACATTGTTAATTATCTTTTGCTAAAAGATTTAATTATTTTCTAATGCTTCCTGAATATTTTCTGAATATAATATGTACATTTACAAGAAGGTTGAATGTACACGACAAAAAAGTCGGTCAGGTAGGTAGGTGCTGTTATATTGTGTCAACTGTGTGTATATACAATCAATGTATGGAATATTGTTGCTAATTAGTTTTTAATTGTAACCGATAAATATATTTTCAATTTATAATGCTCATAAAACCACAAGCAAAACAATAAAATAAATAATTTTGACTGTTACAAACTATTACAAATTTGTTCTGTCCAATCTTTTAAAATATACGTTTTACATGTATAGGCAAAAGATAACCTGCTGTGAACGCAGTAATGCGATATGTTACTCCCGATAGTTCGATAAGGTCCTGCATAACAGGAAAAAAGTAAAATAGAAGCCTTACTTACCTTTCCGTTTCGTACATGTGTTTATGGGGGCCGCATTTGTTCGAGTTGTAGACGCGTGGTCAATCTTTTTTTTAATAATATGACCTACCCGGGTCGATAAACGTCAACTGACTGACCCGACACCGACGTCGCCGTCGCGATGCCTTCGATTACAACCCCCACTCAATCCCACACTCGCGCAAAACTTTTCAAAACTAACTTTTAACTTACATTTCCTCTTGTATATTGAAAACTTTCAATGTGAAACAATCATAGTCCATATAAACACAATGCCCAGAAAAAATATCTAGTATTGGAAAAGTATCAAACATTGACATGAAATGAATAAAAGTAAAAGATATTCCTTCTCGATGATAAACTGCCGTCATGATGGTTTAAAATTGTTTGAAATTGATTTTGGCGTCAATAATGAAATATAAGGAAAACTCACTGCCAACCAACTTGAGACCATTTGAAACTGTTTTGTAAGATATTTTGTAAACATCAGTTTTTCTTCTCGAACACAATGAACTATAAAATAATCAACACGAGCCACTTCACCATTTTTTTCTATTTACGAAGAACTACACAGACTCAACAACAAACACAAGAAAGTATTAACTTTTGAAAAAATCTGCTCAGTAGTAGTATTGTTCGCCGTCCATAATATGGTTACTTCGTAGTTAATGAGACTGTTTTAAAGTAATGCTGCGTCTTAGTCTGTGCTGACCACAGCAATTTAAAAACAAAGAGATATCAATTTACTCATTATCATTAAGCATTCAATCTATAACAATTACGTTTTGGTTTTACTAATCATACCTAATCATAGTAATTTATTAGGTAGGTAATAATGATAAAAAAATGATCTTGTGAATAAAGCCTGATTGGTACCCAATTTTTGTCTTAGACACAGTATGTACACACACAATACTATAATTTAAAAATACAGAAATAACTACGTGAACCTATATTATCCTTAACAGAAATCGTGTTGACGCTGTTTATTAATATATACAGTTATGGAATCATTGGAATCCTCATACTGAATGTTGGAGGATTAAAAAATGCATTTTCGGAGAGCTCACATCAGGTATTTTTTAAATATTTAAAAAGTATTGGTTTAGGATCTAAAATAACTCCCAAATCTTCACAGAACTTCTTAACAAGCATTAAGGAATTGTCAAATTTTACATGATTAATTCGACGTGTCTGTATGTACCTATATAAAAATATGGTTATACGAATATTACATAATAGTTATTTAAGCATTAAGGGAGGTAAGTAATATTTACCAGTCGACAGCCAGTTTGCAATAAAGTCCAAGACTGATCTTCCGAATTGCTTATTAAATTTTTCTCATTCCCGAAGTTCACATAAGTATAATGTAAAAAATCGTTTTTTAGGCGATCATTACAAAAACGTTGATTTTATGGCGCCTTTTGCCGCCATAAAGTTTTACTTTTTTGTACACATCTGTCACTGAAATAAAAAGTGACGCTTAATATTAAATTTGACAGGAGATGCTTTGGTTTTTAGTTGTTTAAGGTAACTATGTTCTTCAGCTAAATGTCCAAAAAAATAGTATATTTTACAACAAGACATGAAAATACCGTTTTTTTTTCGTGAGGTGAGAATTGTACATGAGCTGTGTAGCAGCGAGTGAAGCAATCTCACGAACGAAAAAAAAACGTATTTCATGTCGAGTAGTAAATACTATTTTTTCTACGATTCTGTAATTTATAAATTGGATTAGAAACTACAAAATTTTTTTGAATTATTTAAGGTGACAATTTTCAAGTGAAACGTCAAAATTATATTTTAGTTTTTATTTTAACTATTTTAAGCTTTATATATAAAATATGTCATGAAAAGTGAATGAATTGATACTGAAAATTTATGTAAATTTAGTGCATATAGTGTTTTCATTAAAAAAATCACGAAGAAAACCATAAATTTGAAATTTTGATATTTTCACTCTAGAGAGAATATGACTATTTTCGCAGTAGACAAAATATTGAAGTTTCATGTAGAGTATGTCATGGAAAAAGGGCTATTTTCATATATAAGAGTAGAAAAAATTAATTTTGTGTTTTGTGAGTAAATTTTTTAATTCTTTCGTGATGATCGCCTAAAAAACGGTGTGTGCACCTTGGCCAAAAGATCACCTTTACAGCCTTGATACACAAATAATTATTTAGTTGTTCATCTTTCATTAATTTCTATTCGTCATACCACAAACTATAAAAAGACTTTGATGCCTGTGGCAAAGAATTATCAAATAAATTATTCAAAGATTGGTCTCAAACTAAGAACACACATATTTTTTGAAAAAATCTTCAAGAATGAATTCACCAGCAAGTTTGTGTACTGTAATATTACTATATATATAAATTATTGAAATATTAATTAATAGTCTTCAGTTGACAGTCATTCACAAGCAGGAAACTTCCCTAAGGACGTAAGTAAAGCTCCTTACGTCCCGTTGTCAATAACAATCAACAACATTTTGGTAAAATCAAGTTACGTCCCTTTCAACAATATCATTATGATCTACTTACTGAATTGGGAGTGGGAAATAGTATATTAAGTATAGAGAACGGTAACCCTTAACGTTCGACATGCTTATAACATTTTTTTGCACGATCCGTCAAATTCACGTATTTATGGATTTAATTAAAGAATAGTAGGTAACCAAACTAAAATTTGTTCATGTCAAAGTGACAACTATAAAATTATCTAAAATAAAGTGACAAAACTTTCAAATGTCATTACTTACCGATCAGAAGGCGAGAATCTGATCGGTAAAATTACTTACCGATCAGTAATTTGTAAACAAAACCTACTATTCTTTTAATTAAACCAGTAAATACG
Source organism: Pediacus dermestoides (assembly GCA_963942485.1). Lineage (NCBI taxonomy): Eukaryota > Metazoa > Arthropoda > Insecta > Coleoptera > Cucujidae > Pediacus > Pediacus dermestoides. Next base: position 9,801,559 of record OZ012627.1, read on the forward strand.
CGAATTTGATGGATCGTGAAAAAATAATTGATGTGTGTTTTTTCAAACTGAAGGGACCATGTTCAATGTTAAAAAACTGTCCCGGTATATGAAAAATATGTTATGTAGAAATTTTAAAAAATTTAAAAAGTAATCAAGTAATTGTGAATGAAATTGAATTAAAATTGGATTCAAATAGAAATTAAACAAATACAAGCGGAACCAGAAAAGCCATTTCGATTAAAATCAATAAATCAATAAGTTATAATCAGTATAACGCAGATCGTTCTTAGTTTGTAGATGGACCCTTAGATTAACTGTAAATCAGAAAAAAATACGTTAAAACCACATACATATCATAAGTTGTTAATGAATTAGCTAGTCCAAAGATGAGGAATAATGATGTGTAAATAAAATCATAGAACTCATACGAAATATCAACTTAAACTTAAAAGTTATCCCAAATATTTTGTCCTTCATTCAAAATCTTCTCAATTATTTTAATATTCTTGTCCTATTGAAACATTATCCCACGAATAAATCTGTAGAATACTAACCCATTTGAGAGAAGTGTCAAAAGTAACCATACAGACTTGCTAATTAAATCGTCCTTCACAAGGCAAGTTACATAAATGGATGCATCTCTTTGCACTAGAGAATGTTTAGGTTCAACTTAAACAAAATGTCTTTTTTGAAATATCTCGGTTTACGGTAAAATTACTTCTTTTTTCCCCTATGTAAAATTGTGGATAATATAAACGGCTATAATTAACATTTAAAGAAAGCTATAAATTTAAATGCTCATAGTAAGAGCAAGATCTTAAATTAAACATGTAATGAAATCGGTTTTCAGGTAACTAAAACCAAAGTATGAAATCACTAAAATGAATGTGCTGTTGATGGTACTTATTATAAATCTTTCAAAATGTAAACAAATAGTTACTGGTGAAAAAGAAGGATATGCAAATTTGCTTTATCAGATGGATGCATTTATAATATATGAACTTTCTGTAGAAACACTGAAAAGCATTACACAAAGCAAATGAAAAAAAATGCCGATGAAATGGTAGGTACTTAATTCACATTTAATTGTGTTATCATGTATTCTAATGATTAGAGTATCAATAAATAGACCATAATTCACTACTGACATCGCATCGTAAGATAGAATCAGTACCTATATGTGGAGAATTGAAGATATTTAAGCAAAGGTACATACTTACATAAGGATTTGTGTTTTGAGTCAATACTTAGATTGTGACTGAAGTTCTCTATACCTATACTGCTATTGCTAAATATGGGACAATTACGAATAAACAATTATAAAAAAAATATACAAGAAATTGAAAAATTGTTAATATGTTGTCTTTACTACAACTTTCAAAGTTTTTAATTTTATTGGCGAAATTTCATTTTTCATCAAAATTTATCGATATATTTATATAATTAATTTTTGATATTTTTGTGATAAATAACTTTAACTTTCAGATATTCTGTCGAGTTCCATATTATTGTCATGTTTTGTGATATTAAATTTACATTAGATGGTAATAATAACAATAATTAAAAAAAATATCATTTTTTTCAATGTTAAAGGGCTTAATTTTGTTTTTGTTTTTTGTGACGTCATAGATACTCGGAGTGGGTCAGTGGGTTGATGATCACTTCAAGCGGAAATTATTCTATAGCAGTATTTCTTATCTAAAGAACGTGAAAATATTGTATGTTTGTGAAAAATTTGTTTGGTAAAAAGGAAAAAAAATTGAAGAGAAATCTGGATGATAGTTACTGACGTGAGAAAAGTGCATCCCAGTTTCAGAATTTGTTCTCTTCACTCCAAAAATAACAATGTTGTTGTAATTTGCTTGCATTTTCACCTAATCCAGCCGGGCAAAAATAGAGCATTGATTTTATTCAATCGTTTTTTGAAATTTGATCTCTGATTTCATCATGAGATGCTTCTCGCAAATTTGACGTTCTCATACAAAATTCCAAAATGTTCACGATAGAAGTGTCTGCTTCATTTGGGATTTTACCGCATTCTATTACATGTCCAGCGGCCAAGAATCTTTCCCCCTCAATTAAATTTCTTTGAGCTGGGTTTGTACCAGTCCATTTGCAGATTGTTTGCATACTATAAGGGACATCCTTGAAAAACAAAATACATCTATGTAAAACAATGCTTCAGTGTATACTTACAGCAGCCATATTTGATCAGCTGATTATTGCTCCGCCCACATGTCAGATTCTAATAGCGTTTTGGAAAAAAAGATATTGTTTTTCAGAAAAAAGTTCAAGATGTATATTTCACCTCCATGTATTGTACACTTCTGTGCAATAAAAATGCATACACTTACATTTTATTTGTGTAACTTGACTTTAATGTCACTGTCACTGTCATACAACAATCGAAATATCTATTCAGTTAATATTCAAGATTTTCAAGAAGTGTTCATTACAATGCCCCCTCAATTAAGCGAAATCCAAGAGGCTATCCTTATTACTAAATTAGAAGAGGGTTGGTCAATAAGAAGACTCGCTGTTTATCTCGGAATTAATCCAAGCACGGTATTGAGAGTCAAAAAGCGATGGGAACAACAAGATACTTTGAGCCGAAAAGTTGGGTCTGGGAGGAGAAAAATTTCAAATAACGCACAAGACGCTGCATTGCTTATTTTTTTAAGAGAACATCCATTTGAATGCGTCGCTGCTGCTGCAGTTGCAACTAACTTTCCCGGCTCTAGACCTACGGTTTGTAGACGAATTAAAGTCTCAGAATTAAAAAATTGTTCAAGTGCTAGAAAAGCATTACTTTCGGTTGAATGTAAGCAATCTAGAGTTCTCTTCGCGCTTAATCACTTGCATCGCAATGTTGACTTTTGGGAACGAGTTATCTTTACAGATGAAAAAGTCTTCCAATCCTCTAATGACGGACGTTTGCGTGTTTATAGACCACCAAACTCCAGATTTGATGAAAATTATATAACTGGAGTTAACAAGCAAGGAAGGTTTTCAGTAAATGTCTGGGCTTGAATGAGTAGTAACGGGCCTGGGGTTTGCTGAAGAATTGGTACGAGGTTTAACTCGCCAACTTATCGTCAGATTTTGGATAATGTTATGCTACCAACAGTAAATCAAATTTGTGCCGAAAACAATTTCATTTGCCAACACGATAACTGTCCCGTTCATACGGCTCAAATAATTCAACAGTGGTTTACATACAACAATATTGAAACTTTGCCAGGGCCCGCAAATAGTCCAGACATAAATCCCATAGAAAATATATGGGCATGGTTGAGTAAAAAAATGTATAAAAGGAATTTTCGTCCCAGAAATCAGGAAGAGTTATGGGACAACATTGAAGCAGCATGAGAGAATCTGAATTTGAACGAAAATATTTGTCAGAATTTAATTCACTCCATACCAAGAAGATTGGCATTGTTGGTTGAAAAGGATGGAGCTAGAATTAACTACTACAATAGTTTATCTCTTCAGTTTTTTTATGTTCAATAATCCCAATTTATTTTTTCTGTCGTTAATATAAAATTGTGTTCATTTATAAGTCTTTTTTTGAAACAAATCTTGCTAATAATTAATAAAGGTAGTCAATGGAGGTAAATGATTCCTAGTAACTGGTTTGCAAACATGGAAACAGATGTAAGACAAATTTACGCAACTAAAAAAATGCAAAAATCGCTCCCAAGACTTGTATGCTTTTTAATTGAACAGAAGTGTACCTACCTACTTTTTTATATTCATTTAGCTATGTAATTAAATGAATGATTATGGTGTTTCGGTAGGTTACCGCAATGTGACAAATGAAAATAAATTTTGAACTTTACAAGATTACAGATCTTGTCAAACATTATATCATGAAAGGCGAGATATCGCTTCGAGACGAGAGGTATTCTAAAGATTAAGAAGACTGGAAACAAGAGAGCGTCACGTAAGGGGAACTGTCGCCTTCCCTTTCCAAGTGAGTTCGCTCTCCTGTTTCTAGTCTTCTTGCTAAAGATATTCTAAATTTTCTATTTTAAATTTGCATACATACTCGAAAAACCAAAAATAAAATGCTGTGACAGTAGTTACAGTTAGACTTTTCATGAACTAAAATTTCACTTAAACACACTGTAATTAGCAGTAGCCTAATTGTAGAAAATGACATTGAGGGAAGAATTACAATAATTACTTAACATCTTTAGTTTGATTTTAGTTCTAGTTTTTGAATTATTATCATAAATGCAACCCAGTGTAGGTAACCTAGAGCAAACGCCCATTACTACATTAAATGAGGCAATACGCAATGAAAGTTGATTATAAAAAATATGTCTATATTCTTATAGGCCATTAGTCTACTTTTCAGTCTGTTAAAAGTACACTATAACAGTTTAGCACTATTCTCATATATTCTTATGGAAATAAAATGGATTGAAATGTATTCTTTTGATTAGCATTTTATGCTGTATACATTATAGTAAACAGCGCAACAAGTGTAATGGATCATTAAAGACTTATTTAGAATTAAAACCTATTATTATCAACAATTGTGATGGAAAACTCAACAATAGGTATTGTTAATGCTTACTCACAAGAGTATCTCTGTAGACGATATACGAGGTAGGGGTAGGCCCACATACGAAAATAGGGCGCGTCGATTGAACTGCCCAAAATGCGCGGGAGGTATTGTTATAAACCACCCACCCGCCTCACACCTTTCGTGGCAACATCTCCACTTGATTTATAAATTTTTATTTAGAAAAAAATTGGCGCCAACTATTCATTAACCACCTGCTACAACTTATTAAATCAATGTTAGTGAATAATGTGAAAAACATTCCATTTATCAAACTGTTCATTTAGCTACTGACAAATCATTTAAATTTTAGTGGGTTTTATCTGTTTTTGGCGATCTTAAATATGCTTCATTAATTGATTTATTCTGTTTTTAATCCATTAAACGCAAACATTAATAACTATCATGGTTTTTTTTTTATTTAACGTTTATATGTTTATATATTTTTTCTGTATTATATTATATTTCATAATAACGAAAAGATATCATAATAATTTCCTTCGAGTAGTTATACCATAGCTGTTAAAGCATGCGTATGTTTATACCGGACCCTGTAGTTATTAACAAGTGCACATAATTGGATCTAGTTTAACAGTAAACCGTATTTTTCGAAATATTTAAAGTCCATTTAGTTCATATATACTTTTCTTCGAGTAAAAGCTCAACTAATCTCCACTAATTGTGTAAGCAATGCATATTAACTAATTATTAGCAGCAATAAGTGTACGGTCACGTACAGAATTCAAATATTATTCTTTCTGCTTTGGCGACTAGTAAGTGGTAACTACAATATTTATAAATTTTGAAATAAAAGCACTAGTACCTACAGCTATATTCCATTTAGACCACAGTTATGTACATATAACAAATCTTAAGCAATGTAGAAATTCATCATGTGGTGTCTAAACATTCAGACGACCGTGAATACAGAATGAAATATGTTTTTACTATTCATTTGCAGCGAAGAAGTTGTATGGGATAAGAAAGAACGATGCCGCGGCCGCAATTGCTCGTGTACTCGATTAGATATGGTAATGTTGTTGGTAATGTTTGTTCTGACCAGCGAGAGTGATAACTAAAACTGTTCAACCAAATGTTAAAATAAAAATCAAGCACCAAGCATTTTATAAAATCACTTTTGAGTTTTAGACCACCACTATTTGTTAGAACAATCATAAAATATACATCTGTCAAACTCCATTAATCAAATAGATTAAATACCAGACAAACACAAAAAGCTCAAGTTTAAGTCAGCATCATATGCATTTTTCTCGAAAAATACAAAATATCATTTGAAATTTTTAAAATATAATTATACTATAAAGACTAAATTGACTGCTTTGTCTTTGGATAATAATCATCATAAGTCTTAACGTCACAAAACCTTATTTGAAGTAATTCTGAACTAAGCACACCATCTGAAAACTGGATTTTAGAATAGCAATAATATTATAATATAACATTAGAAGTTGACTTGCTTACATATTTTTTAGATTTGAATTGTTTTCACACAAATAAAAATTAACGTCAATTTACCAAAAAAAGAACCTGATAACATAAAATTAGCATTGACGTCATTAGATTACGTTTGTAAAGATGAAATCGGGACTAACCACAGTTTATTTTGTAGCTACAGCAAAAAAATGTTATTTAAAAAAGTTTTTGTTTAAAGCCTGATTTATAAATTTATGTTCCAATCCCACATCGTTCAGTTTACGTTAGGAAAGGAAACACTAATTAATAAATTTAAGTTACATTAATAGTTGAGGCAAGCAGAAGTCACGCAATTATTTGTTATAACAGTGTAACAATTATTTTATCTTTTAGTTGAAATCGTCAAGAAAGTCAAACTTTGAAAGCTATTTTGGTTCAAGAAAATTGATCATTGCAAGACTAGTACTGTAATATTTTACATGACGGTCATTAACTCATTACAGTACTACTTTTAAAAATAATACTGTAATGACCGTCATGCAAAAAAATATTACAGTACTAGTCTTGCAATGTTCAATTTTCTTTAATCAAAATAGTCTTGAGAGTTTGACTTTCTTAAAGGTTTCAGGCAAAATATTATACATAACACGTCATGAAAATTATTATTCCAGAACTCAGGAAGCTTAAAAGTACTCTCAATAATGCTTCGCTTCGTCCTGTAATAGATAATTTTCATGACTTGATATGTAAATAACTATTACTCCTAGAAAAGAATGTTAGGTCACTTTGGAAAATCATGAATAAATTACAACCGTTTAAAATGTTTCTTCATTTATACCAAATATACAAAAAATTCGCACCAAATGTTCCTGAAAGTTGTACATTTAGGGTAAGTAGGTATCTACATAATGTTCGCAGTAATTGCCCAAATACCCTATTTATTTAATTGAAAGCTAAAAGAGGCGGTCATCTGAAGTGAATATTGAAAGGTTATGCAAAACAATGTGGAAACAGAGTACTTTGCAAAAAGACATTTTGGTTCATCAACATAAAAAATAATGACAAGGTTGAAAGAATATCTAGTTGCAAAATGCTCAGTAACATTCGTTCCATCCTCAACTCTTCCACTTTATGCATCATCTAGGGACTTAGCATAATACTCGCCTTCACTAAAACTTAAGTGGAAAAAAATACAACCTGAGCTTTTTTTTAGGAATTTTCCACTTACTTAAATCACTGCTTTTTTATGTATTTATTATTTTTGCATTTTTTTCAATTGGGAGTTAACGTTAACTAAAAATTAATTTTCTTGGTTGCAATTGTCTTAATAATGGTATCAATGGATATCAACTTAATCTAAACTATCAATTGAAAGACTGGGTCTCAATTACTATTTAAAATTATTTACGAGTACAATACTATTAGAGTCCTAATGATATTCTATGATACTTTGTGTTACTGGTAAAAGTGATCCCAGTTACAGAAAGGAAAAAAGAAATAAATCAGAAAACTATTATATCGGCCATTCCAGTCCTTAGTAAAGAGTCATGAAGGGCAACATTGTAGAATAATTCGAAAAATTATTATAAATATTACTTATACTTTTACTTATTAATTGTGTATCTGATACTCGTACTTTCGTACTTGGTACTTATCACTGAACTGAAGATGAGCTAAATGCTGATACAATTTATAATGAAAAATTATAAGTTTTTATTTATTTTGTGTAATAAAATAAGTACTTTTCCTTAAAATTGTCTCAGAAATATAAGATGTGCTCTTTATAATTTTTTTTCTGAAATATTTATTTACAATCTAATCCTATATGGATTCATAAGTAAATTTTATGGCGTCTAAAATGAATGAGGGAGGTCATTGCCCAATAACAAATTCCTCACAATTTACTTAACTCATTTAACTATATACACTACACACAATTAAATATAAATCACAACATAATCTGAACTTAAAATTTAGAAAATTAAAACTAGAAACGATTTGGTAAATCGAGAGGTTTGAATCTCTTTAGTCTTTTTCTTTGACAAGTTATGTTCAAAAGTTTCACTGCAAGAGTATTTGGATGGTTATTAAGTCTATCACGGTACTTCGCACTAGCACTTTTTATTTCATCTTTTACACTATACATATTAAGATCAAAATGAATGGCTTCATTGGTGATGTACCACGCAGCATTGGTGATGGCTCGCAGTGTCTTGGACTGAAATCGTTGGAGTATTTCAATGTTTGAGTTGCTGGCTGTTCCCCAGACAGGCCTAAGTATGACTTTATACACCAGTGGCTTATTTTCAAGTGAAAGTTGGGAATTTCTTGCGATTAACCATTACATTTTACTGAATTTCAGTCCAAGCTGCTTGCGTTTTGTCCATATGTGTTTCTTCCAGGTGAGACGACGATCAAGATGCATTCACTAATATTGTTCGTTCAGTTTTACGGAGGGACATGTTTCCCTGCGCATAGTGAATGTCACATGAGTTGATTTGGACTCGTTGGCTTTAATGCGCCATTTTTGAAGCCTCTGTTGAATGTTATCCAAAGTACTTTGCAACATTTGCGAAGCAACGGTTGGATTCGAGTACGATGCCATCACAGCAGTATCATATGCAAAAGTCGCGACGGTAATTTGATTTGAAGTAGGGAGATCAGCCGTAAAAAGTAGGTATAATATTGGTCCCAATACACTGCCTTGCGGAACTCCAGATGAAATAGGCATTAAACATTATCAAACGCTTGGGATATATCAAGAAATGCAGCAGAACAATATCGCTTCGCTTCAAGCTCTTCGTTAATTTTGTTGACCACTCGGTATACTTATTCCACAGTTCCATGTTGCTGCCTAAATACAAACTGGTGATCTGGTATTAGATAACCTCTTTTCATCAAGAATAGGTCGCAGTCTTTCCAGAAAGAGTTTTTCAAACACTTTTGATAAAAGAGGAAGAAGACTTATCGACTTATTATAACTAGGCTATAGGCTAGAAGAAAGTTTAAAAACATCATTTCATACATAAAGAGAGCATCGTTTCTTTTTGGGGAACTTTTACGGAACTAGGAACACAGAGCCTGATGGAACTCTTACATTTTTTTTCAAAAATCTCATTGTCATCTTCTTTGTTACATATTTTTATGCATTATGTCAACGTTGATTAAGGTTTAATCTGCATCAATTACAGCTACTAACAAATAAAAAGTGTTTTAGTTATAATGAAGCCCAATCGCAGTGGTTGCTAGGGAATTCCACCTTAAGACAGGTATAGTTGGAAAAATACGGTAAACATAAATGGTTATTATTATTAAAATGCATTTTGCATACACCTACATAGTTCAACTGTAAGTAAAAAATTACGATTACTATACTTCCTTATTACTTTACATAATAAAGTAAAAAATAGATCAATATAATAAAATATTCGGGATGAGAAAGGAATGTTTAGAGAAAGGTACTGGATTTAATAATTATGGTCTTCCTTTATGTAGTTAAGGAGAAATATACTTACTTGTTTTACTCCTGCCAATTTATTTTAAAGAGAACGTTTTAACTTCTTCCGAAATGTGACTGGCAATTTACTTAATTTGTTAAAAGGAAGTATCAGCTTATCAGCCTATAATTGTACAACAACCGTAGGAAAGGTAGAGTTGATCCAATATATTCCAAGAATCGCTGAGTAATATTGTCTTTTCAGTCGGATTATAATATTATTTTTCTTTAGACATGAATGCATATGCATGACATGTTTGTATGAGGAAGAGGGAATTTGCGGTATAAGTTGTACAACAAGAAAGTTTAAGAAACTTTGCAGACAAGATAACAGTGTTTAAATTGCATTATTTATTGTAAAAATGTTGAGCATATTCAGTCGTTAATCGAATAGGTCTGGACATTATTCAACTTAAGTATTGTTTTCGTCGGAAGCAAACGACGTTAATGTGCCTTTAACCGTACTCGACTTAATTTTATTAGGTTTTCGTCTCGACCCATATGAGATGAGAATATTTATACCCAGGTATTTAAAAGTTTTAGCTTCCCGTCGAGATATTGTGTCATAAATTAAATTGAATTGCGAAATCATTATGCAGCGGGTGGTATTTTCCGTATACTTCTCACGCACATATACAACCAACGAGTAACACTCCATACACTCAAAATGTATTTCGTGCCAATGCTAATTTTTTAATGGGCGCCAATTTTTCAACACTAATCGATTTCCATTTCACTGGAACTGCATTACAAAATGTGATGACAGAACACAGTTTGGCTCATAAATTAATTCAGTGATGAAATTACATATTTTATAACATATTTATCAATGTTATCTTAATCTTCATATGAACATAAACGAACTTAATCAATACTTAGTTTAGGAATAATCTCGTAACACATGCAACTTTCTTTTTCGGATATATGCTACAGAGTTGGATCATGAATTAATCTTTACCAACCAAATAATAAACACTAAATAATTTTTCTAAATATTTCATTTCTACTTAGATAAATTGTCCGCTTATCCTTTAAAACACTTATTCAAATACGTTTTCATTGACTTTTGAAGATTCGTTTGAAAATGGGCGCATTCCGGATGAGTGTTTTTTATTGCTTCTGTCGACTTAGCTTGTCATCTCCACAAAGCGAGATAAGACATAAAATAAAGTTGAGCATTTTAGTTAACAAGCTGGTGATATCTATCTTGTGTCGGCTCGATAATTTGGCACATAGAATTAAGTAGTGGTAGCTTTAAGTTAGTGTCGGTGTCGGCGCCTAATAACTGGTCAGAAAAAGAACAATAGCACTCCCACTAATACCCTCATTTTGTCAAATATATAAAAGACATTTACTAGTCCGTAAGAGAAATATTAGGGTCTATATTTATACAGGAAAAAACGATTAAACTCTGTGGTATTTCAAGAAATATAATAAATAATCGTAACGTTGGACAAAGTAGTGAACATTAAACAATTAATATAATATTTTAAAGTGTTCCGGGAAGAACCGTGAAGTAAACAGAGTCAGTTTACGAGATGCGATAAGAATCCATAGGCGCCGGTCTCCGACACTGGTAGGTTGTTGGAAATCGCTGTTAAGTTCTTTCTATCGTACAATCTGAAACCGATAAATTGTCTTAGTTTTCTTCGAGATTAACTTGATGTTTTCCCGTAAAAACCTCTTTTTACTGCTTAATTAGTATCTACCGTTACAGAAGCTAAAATTCCTCCTTTTATCCTAAACTTTTATATTTATCAGCCAAATTGTTAACCAATTTATTTTGCAGATTCTGGACGACAAGATAGATTCATGACCAGATCATATTATTTATTCGATAAATTATTGAAACCAAATATCTGTAGCATTATTTTTAATCCTAGGTAGGGTACGATTTTACTAGATCAATAAATCTTATTAGGTAGTTACAAAACATTGTAAATAATTGATGGTCGAAATCCAATTTATGAAAATCTGAATCTGAAACCGTTCCATTTTACTTAAACATCTGCTTAATGTTTTAGAATAGTTTTATATACGAGCCCTAACAACTAAATGTTCGGACAAAAGTAAATTTGATTGTCTTTTTCCATACGCGCAAAAGTTATCTAAATTAACTTTCATAATATTGATGGTTTTTCTGTTATAAATGCCAACATATAAAAACGTAAATTTCGTAAAAATCCGCTCGGCGGTTCCAAAACTGTGGCACTTTAACCCAGCAGGATGGGAAAATTGTAGAAACAAAGAATTATTATTTTCAAAATGTTGGATCTAGTAGTCGGATTTTGATGAAATTTACTTTATTACAAAGCTAGATGTTAATTTTCTTTACAAAAAAGTTACACAAGTTTTTATTTGGTGATTTTAGGCATTTATCGGAGCTTGAAAGTTGCACCTTTAAAAATGATAGAATTTTCTAGTAACTGTTTTAAAGAATCACAGTTTTGAAACCGCTGGGTGGATTTGTGTCAAAAAACATTTAAATCAAAGCTCAATAATCGTACTATATTGAAAAAATCCTGAAATGTTAATATGATTTTTTTTGCATTTTTTTCGAGTTTCACAGTTCACTTTTCAAAAAACGTGTTTTTTGATGGAGCTACCTACATTAAAATAATCACAGTTTTGGAACCACTGGTTGTATTTTGGTAAAATTTACTTTATTGCAAAGCTGGATGTTGGTTTTATGTACAAAAAAATCCCCAAGTCTTTATTTGGTGATTTTAGGCATATTTCGTAGCTTTAAAATTGCACTTGAAAAATGTGACGTAATTTTCTAACGACTGTTTTTAAAAAATCACAGTTTTGGAACTTGGGGAAAACGACATAAAGGTGCTTTCATGGCCCTCATCCAGTCCGGACTTAAATGTCATTGAAACTCTTCGGCATAAAATTAAACGTATTCTACGCAATAATCCACCAAGAACCATTGGGGACTTAAAGACCAAAATAGAAGAAATTTGAGACAGTTTCACGCCAGAATTTTACCAAAATTTGGTAAATATAATGCCTGCTAGAATACAGGCACCTATTAAAGCAAAAGGAGGCGTAACCTCTTATTAATGGTCCTAAATTAAAAATTATCCCAACATTTAGTTGCAAATTCATTTTATAAAGTTTGCTAATTATTAAGGTTAAAATATTGTTAAATCCAATAAATAATTTTCTTCCATGCATAATATTGTTATTAAGGCTTTATCTTATTGTATTGTTAGGTGTTTACTAATTATTTGCGTAAAATTTCCAGTTCTCCTTTCATACTTCAAAAATTTACTTTTGTCCGAACATTTAGTTGTTTGGGCTCGTATATATAAAAGAAATTACAGCTTCAATATCGAGCTATTTAACTCAAGAATGCTCCATTTTATTAAAACTAATTTTTATTCTCTTTGTGTTTCAGAAAATTCACAATGTATGCCCGGAGATGATGTGGCCTAAATTCCTACATTTCCTATAAGGATAATACATGAAAATTAGAAGCAAAGAATCATTCGCAGGTGCTATTAGATGTCATTGCACTTATTTTTGTAGATAGTTTTTTATATCCTTTTTGGTCATGTGAAGTTTTAGATTGCTTAAAAAGAGACACAAATGTTTACTTTTGTTAGAGAATAGAGATATAAATTATTGTATTAACATAGTAGGTATTTCTAATTTCTAAATATTATAGTTGCAATTTGGAAAATACTGTGAAAAACCATAACTCATTTATTTTCAGAAATATACTTCATCCTTTAGGAGTATAGGTATCAGACAAACGTTATATTAAATGTATAAAAATATTTTTATTATACTTCAAAAAATTTTACCTTCAGTAGTACCTACATTTTCCTTGTTACTTTCAGAGTTCCTCTTCCTGTATTGATCTTCTACGTTAAGGTTATCCACGTAAATAACTTACCTTTTAGTTTATTCAATATATTCTTATTTGCTAATTATACTAAGAAATTGAAAGGAAATGACGTTTTTAACCTACCACAAGGATTTATTGTTTGAAATATAGTCGGAAGTTGGTGTCAATCTTCAGCAGAAGTTGTTAAACTTGTGAACTAAGAAAGAAGTCTGTGAGGAAACCTCGTAAAAACAAATAAACTAAAGCGTTGCTAAATTATATTACCATCGATAAAGATAATGTGACTATTGATTATAATTCTGGATCAGACCAAGTATTTCCAAAATAAATCATCAAGTCTACTTAGACTGTAACTATAAAATGTATATTTATGTATAATAATAATTTGATTTTTGATCTTTAATATAGGTACCTACTTTTCATTTTTTCAAATTAGAAGAGTTGATCATATTTTTTTATCTAAATTGCTCACAGTTATTAAATACCTATACATCTAAATAAAGTATCAAAACCAATAAATTTAGTAAATAAATATCATTTTCATCCCATCAATCTGTTTATTAAATAAAATTCATTTTTATGCAACTAACTGTATATTTAAAAAAATAAATTTAAATACAAAATTTTGTTAGGGCCAGGAAATTATCATAGACTTAATAAACTCGCTCTATAATTTTCCCTCTCAAATGGATATCCACGTGCAGTCTCGTACTCTGCAAAACATTGACTTATTCTTAAAACATCATATCAGCTAACATTTAAAAACTTACTTAAAACTGCATCTTGGGGTGAAACTTGCATCCGCGTTACCATATAGTAGCAGATGAAGTAACCCGTCCTATTTAAGCCATGAGTACAGTGAACTCCAATAAGTGCATCTGTAAACAAACAAAATAAAAAATCAATAGTCGGCTAAATAATATTACATTGTAAATAGTAAATTCTCGTACAGGTCGACGCTCTTATTTTCAATAATTTAATCTATAAGCAAAATAAATATTTTACAACTGCGTTCAGGTTCCTTTTATTTTATACCTAACCTATCATATAGAAATCAGTACGTAGTAGAAATTAATTTCAACTAACTATTTGGTTTTATTTAAATGTAAAACAAACTTGTTTGACATTTAAGCACCATCAATCATGGATCATTAAAATAGTTCATGATGATATCGTGCATGGAGAAGGCTTATTGAAGATGAGTCCGTTGACGCCCTAACATTCAGCAATAATATATTCAATGTAAATTAGAGTATGTATGATACAAATACAAATAAGTGCTGACAAGTAAGGCCCCCCAACAAGTCTTATGCTTATACCGACAAACGATTACTCGATATCGAATCCGATCGTCAATTGCTCAGAGGGGCGTCCGTATAACTGTCAGTTACTGGTGCATTTATAACCGCTTACTGCTGCATTATACCGTTACTGAGGATCAGTGGATTTCAATTGATCAGCATAAATACATTTATTGTTGGTACATCGATAAATTTCACTGTCACTCTTACCACACATTCAAATTCATTTTCAGTACTTCTACATATTACAAAACAGTTTGTGTTTCAATAAAAAATTACATCAAATGTAATTTTTTAGCCTGAACATTAATGTCCGAATCCCAGGTAGACCTCCGGATTTTATCTTTCAATATAAGAAATTCTTATAAAATTATTGTTGCTGTATATTGAATTATTATTTTATTATTATTAATTTTATTACATTATTAAATTATGGAATTTGGATTCCTTTACAGAAATTTTAAATTAGCTATAGGTATATCTATTCGGAAATACATTAGAATAAGAAGAACTGAAAGCTTAATCAATTTTCCTGAAACATCATAATACAATTATTATATTATTATTATTATTATTATTATCAATTAGTATTATCAATGAGTATTTTACAAAGCGCATATTTGTAAAAGTCATCTAGGTCAATTTGCATCATTTTGGCATACCTAAATTCAAATATAGTTTGTTACACTAAATTAAAAAGCTCATATGAAGATGGGATCATATATGCTTCTTTAAAGAGTTATATGTAGACTAAAAATCAAAAAACACATATTTTTGGTACGAAAAAAGAACTGTAAAAATATCAGATGTATCAAAAAACACGTACAAATAAAGGTTGTAGAGCACACAATGTTCTTAAAAATTAATGGGACATGCAATTTGAATGTGCATTTTTCACAACTCTTTCAAATTATCATATTATAACATCACCTTTATTGTAGATATGACGTGAGCTCTATGTCAAGACCGATATCCTGATCCACTATAACAATTTCGATAAGTATATCAGAAAATATTAATTTCCTAATTTTACTTTTTAAGCATTCTACATGTCATAACGAAACCTTTCTGAAACCCTTTTCATAGGAACGCTTTTTCTTATCTTGACGACAGAAATGCCCTCCAGAATTTTTTATTGTATATATTTTTTAAACACCCTGCATATATATACATATGAGTAAATATTCATTTGAAACTAATGTATACATATAAGAAAGAAACTCTAGTTGCTTAAATTTATGGATTTGTTTAGGCCTTTAGCCTTCCTGCAATGAAATAAATAATATTGGTGTCGGAGTCTTTTTCAAGTTCATATAGAATTGGTACTGAACATATTTTGCGACTATTATATACAGGGTGTCCCAAAATTAGCCTGCCAATATGTACCAGCTGATTCTACGTTCAAAAATAACGCAAAAAGTTTTAATAAATATAGACTGAAAATTGCTTCCTAAGGGAGCTACAGCCACCCGAACGGGGGTCCCAAACAGGAGTTTTCTGTAATATCTCTGCAACTATTTGAGGTAGATTCATGAAATTTGGTGAGTTAGAAGCTTTTATAATTTGCCACATATTTCTCTTTTCAATTTTTAGAAATTTTGCCAGGGGCGTCACATACAGGGTGGGTGCTGGGTAAATTATGCCCCATATTTTTTGTGTGGATAATTTTTAAATGTTTTATATCAAATTATGAAACTTGGTTTATTTTTAGACAAAAAAGGTCGTCTCAGTCGAACTTTGAATCTTGAACCGTTTTCGAGTAAAAACGTTTTGAAGAAGCCACGTCCATAAAAACTACACTAAAAAATGTGGGGCATAATATACCCAGCACCAACCCTGTATGTGACGCCCCGGGCAAAATTTCTGAAAATTGGAAAAAGAAATATGTGGCAAATTATAAAAGCTTCAAACTCACCAAATTTCATGAATCTACCTCAAACATTTGCAAAGATATTACGAAAAACTCTTTCGGGAGCCTGTAGCCTGCTTAGGAAGCATTTTCCAACCTATATTTATTGAAACTTTTTGCATTATTTTTGAAGGTAGAATCAGCTGGTACATTTTGGCAGGCTAATTTTGAGACACCCTGTATATATTTTAACAAACTTTAAGACAATACATTCATGGCTCCAATATTAATATGGATTACGGTTCCTTACATATAGAAAATTTACCATATGTACCTTTTATGCTATAATATTATTATCCAAACAATCAATCTGTTGTATCTACTAGATCCTGAGCATGTAGCTCTCGATTTTTCAGAATCTTTATTGTGTCATGTAAAAGTTTTTTTTTAAGTTGAAACCTATTAAAGTATGTCGGCAAAAATCCTAGGTGTGTATTAGTAAAATGGACCAATTTCGGACGACATTTTTGGTTATACACAAAGATATACTTATAATTATATCGCATCCTATAAGAAAGTCATGTACCTACTGAACATATCTCACATATTTATTTAGACGAAGAAATGAACATATAAAAGTTATTAAAACTATCGCGTAATGGAAAATAGAACCCTGAGACAGTTGCAGAATTTATTTGGGCTGGAGGTAGCCAGGAGTGTCATTTTGTCAAGAAGAAAAGAGCAGAAATATGTCATAGATTCTGGACCGAGAGTTTTATTTGTGCAGAGTACAAGAACCGGTAAACTTGGCGAATGTAGCTACCAGAGATTTTGGAAAAATTTTGAAATTACCTTATTAATTAAGATCTCCTGATCACGAAAATGCTAAAAATAAGCGGCGGTCTCCAGTATTTCCAAAGTTATAGCAGTTTGAAAACTTAAAACCTCCAATGTTTGGATGTGTAAATTAATGTGTAATTATATTTTTTGAGCAATTCTGGACAAGCTGGAATAAATTTTAATCCATTTGATTGGATGTTAAGAACTAACTCTTAAATTTGCACCCCCTAGAAAGCCCGGATTTAGCCGCCATCTTGAAAAAAAAGCCAAAAATATTTAATTTTTTTTATTATTTGTTAGTATCAACTTTAGAGTGAAATATATTGTTATCGAAATTGAAGGAGAGTAAGTTATCTACAAAAAATGTCCTATAAATGTTTCTCGTACGACTGTCTGTTTTGAGGTTATAGGCGTCGAAAGCTGGATATTAGTGAATATCTTGATTAGTACCAACTTTTGAGCAAAATAAGTACCTAGTTATCAAAATTATAGAAGAGTAAATTCTCTACAAAAAATGTTCCTTTCATTTTTGTCATACATTTGCTTGTTTCGTAGCCATAGGCATCAAAAAAATATATTTTCGAGCATTTGCTTATTTTTTATTATTGGCGTTTGATGCGACAAAAATCGAGCGTGTCCACAGTATTCAAGCGCCTATAACCTCGAAACAGACAGTCGTACGAGAAAAATGTATAAAACATTTTTGTAGATAACTTACTCTGCTTCAATTTCGATAACGGTACATTTCACTCTAAAGTTGATACTATCCGAGATATTTACAAATAATGAAAATAATTAATTTTTTTTTGTTCTTTTTTTTCAAGATGGCGGCCAAATCCGGCCTTTTTAGGAGGTGCAAATTTAAGAGGTATTTCTTAATACCAAATCAAACAGATTAAAATTAATTCCAGTTTGTCCGGAATTGCTCACGGTATCAGTTATTTTAAACGATTTATTGACTGGCCTAAATCCATACAAGAAAAGAATTATACTAAATTAGTATGCGTTCCCTTCCTAACCTCAAAAACACATAGGAAAATAAGTTTTTCCAAAGCAACAACCGGAAAAAACAAGAGCTGACCTCGGATTCGGATTCAGTGATTCAAAATAGGTAGGTACGTAAGAGTTGACTAGTGTGATCCCTCGGAACACCTACTTTTTGTGGGGCTATGTTATCAATTTTTTCTAGAATATAAGAGTGTAGATACTACAGAAAGACTAAGGTACTAGGACGTTTTTACTTAAAATTAACTGCAACAATTATTCATTCATTAGTAACTTAAGTTTGGAATAGTAAGAATAATAATAAAATCGCAAATAGTGTCTTGGAAATTTAAATAAAAACGCTTTTAAGAGATTCTATTTTCAATCATTGCGTATCAAATTTACAATCGTAATGAATCAGAACAATGGTTTATCTTTCCGTCAATGTGTATTTAATGTTTAGTCAGCCTTTAAAAAAATAAGAAATGGGATTTTCCTTATAATTTTAAAATTAACGATTTAGATTGTATTTAAAAATTTGAAAATAATTTACTAAAAGTTATACATAATCGACGTACAGGTACCTATAGAAAACATGTTTCTAAAAGTCATAATGTTTAAAAAACAACTGATTTAAGATTTTCTCTTTTTTTAATTAATTATAATATTTTCTTGTTTATAAAGCAAACGACTATTTATAAACATTACCTTTATTTTAATAAACAGGACAAACTCTACTCGACAGTAGGAAAAACCCAATTGAACAGGTAGGTGTAAATATTTATGATTTATCAGATATGATGAAATTTTTCTGTAAACTCAATTTTGTGTAGGTATAATGAGTAATGAAGTAATTAGAACTTTGTAAAGTTTATTTAAATTTTGGCGAATGCGCCACTCTATTACAAATTTTCATGCACTTTTCTGTAAAATATTTGGTTTACTTTTTTACAAATTCTAAAATTATCTATTAATTCTAAAGAAACTGGGAAATTGTGTAATGTTATTGATTCATCATCAAATAGATGTCACTCTAACTTCTTTTAATATAATTAGGTATATATATTTCACACTTGTCTATAATAAAATGAATTTACCTAATTGGGTAACTGCACATCATTACCAAATTAAGTTTATCACAATATGTCGATCTATACGCGTACAAGAAACCTCAAATCCACGTAATAATCGTGTATCTAAAGTGACAAGTGACATAAAAAGGCCTGAATTAGGAACACAGGCAATTGCTAGAAAATATCAACACCAGTCTCAGTTTGCGGAATACGACAGCCGACAAGAGTAAGTGCGTCACAAATTATCGTAACGATATTATGCAACATGCAGATAGATCTCGTAAGTATGTCGGTTGACGTAGATGAGAGAATATTTCCAATTTTTCCCGCATTCTCAATAACAGATCGTTGGCCTTTGGTAATCTATACAGTCAGTCAAGTTGTTCATTGCTAGTGGATTAAAATATTCTATAAGTAAGAATGCGCTCTGCACACACACAATGTACCGAACGCTAAAGAAACACTAAACTTGATAAAGCTCTTAGATAATTAGAGAGTAGAAAGATAAGTAAGTGTCCAGTCCGCCTACGTGAATTCTTACATTGACTGTTTAGTGAAACGTAGTTAAAATTTGAAAAATGTATAGACAGTGGTTCAAGTGCCGCGACGATGCGCTGCTACTAAAGTAGCATTTTATTTGTGACCAGAAGTTACTACCAACTAACAGACAATGAATTAAAATTCTTAGAAACTCATACTTCTCTGATTATTTATGTTACAGCCAGCTAACTTTTGAAATATTGAAATGATCTTATCGCATCAAAGATCGCCGTTGCCTAAGCAAATCCTTGATAGGTACTCAAATGACGGTCCGGCACAGAGCATATCCATTTTGTATAATATTTCCAACCACGTTCATAGTTTTACCCCGTGTGTTCACATCATATAAATTTACAATTTTATTCAAGTGCCTCCATAATCGTAATTTAGATTATTACTTTTTACTATTTTGGAAAATACCTACATAAAATTAAGTTAATTGCTTACCTGAATCATTTTGCAGAATCCCATCAACGATTGTGATAAACCTAAACAAATAATTTAAAATTAGAAATGCATAAATTTAACAATGTTGTTCCTACAAATAAAACACCTTTTAATCACAACACGAGCAATAAAATGTGTCACTGGGATATTTAATGTAATAAAATATGATTTCAACTTGTATTTATAACCTGAAGATGAATGAGACTGTTAAAATTAGACCAACTTGACGTCTCTATTAAAAAGCTATTCGATATTTAGATCTATTACCCGCTTACGTCGGCACTGCCCTTTAAACTACCTACGCTGAACTACCCCATTAACTCTATCGTCACGGCTATTAAGAAATTACAAAAGGTTGAACCGATCCACTTTATCCCAGACAATTTTCCGACTTTTTACCATACATGTTCAATTCCTCAGCAAAGTTACTATGTAAATATTACAAATAAACAAAAAAATTAAACATAATAATAACAAACAACTAAGTATTTTTACAGTATAAAGTAGCTATGTAACAACAATAAAGAAATAAACATTCTTAAGGTTATAGAGATGATGATAAATAAAAGCATTATGAATGTAACGAAAGCTAACAAATTTATGTATGAAACCTGTGGATAAAGCAAATAGACAATGTGTAATTATTCTTACATTAAATTAAAGACAAATTGGCTTATCCGATTTAAATAGATCAAAAGATAATTGCGAAATCAAATGTTATCATTTTACCATTTTGAATATATTAAATGAAACAAAAAGAAGAAAGAAGCATATGATTGTGTATATCGAATTTTTACCCATTTCTTTCTTCAGTTTTAGAGAATATTTGTCAATTTATTGACATTTATTCCCATCGGTTTGAAACTTCCAGTAAAAGTACCTAAAGGAAAAATGTACAAGTTCATTATAAAATTATTATCTAACATCACAATTGGCTGTGAAATTTAATAATACTGTGCATCTTTTAAAATTGATAAACCTATACTAACCATAATAAAATAATTTAAAAATAGCTAGGCAATCGTTTAATCTGATGTACAATTGGTTGCCCAATAAGTAACATTATTTTTGAGTAAAAAGTAGAACAGAACTATAAAATAATTCTTCAGTTTTTAAGAATTTTTGTACTTTGGAAATGAAGAATTCGCAACCACCTCCGATGTTGGATTCTTTTATAATTACCCTGTATAGTCTTATCGTCGCCTCACGGTTTATAATTCCAGTACTCGAAATTTTGTAATTACTTAGTTTATACACCTGGTATGAGTATAAAAGAATAATATTCGGAATGTGTGTGAGTTAGTTATTTTAAAAGTGACGATTTGGTAGGAGAATCATAATCATAATGGCCATAATGTTGACCGTTAGCAATGTAAAGTAGGTAGGTAAATATAGAAAAAAATTGAGGTGCCTTGTCAGATATACATGGGTCAGGTTTTTCCTTTTGTTCAAATAAATTAATAAAAACACTCAAATATTTTGGGATATACGTCCTACTTAGGTTAAATAATAATCAGATGGCATATTCAAATATAGAAAAAAATGGAGGTGTTTTGTTAGATATACATGGGTCAGGTTTTTCCTTCTGTTTTCTGTTCAAATAAATTAATAAAAACACATTTAAATATTTTGGAATATACGTTCTACATAGGTTAAATAATTTTCAGATGGCATCCATATATGTATTTTTAAGTTGGACGCGCGTAATAAAAGAGAGATAGAGCATATGGAAATTGGCGATAATGCGTCTGCATGTTTGATACTCATTCGAAAACGAGTGAAATGATTGCGCCCCTTTTTTCTTAGTTCTAGCAATATAACTAGTATTACATTATATGGGTATAAGTTATAAAATGAGGCAGATTGAGAGGGGCGGGCCATGTTATAAGATATGATGATAACAATTCCGCAAAAATGACACTAAAAGTAGAACCAGTAGGTGCGCGGAGCCGAGGAAGACCGAAGTTTCGGTGGAAGGATAGCGTGGACAAGGATGACAGAAAAATTCGTACAACAAACTAGAGTTTAAAGAACTAGGTAAGTAGGTAATTGTAATTGATAAAAAAAAATTACGTGAAAAAGTATAATTTGATAAATTTCCGCAGTATTGGATAAAGATTCTCAAATACAGAAATGGCAGCTGCAATAAGCAGAATCTCTGTGACAAGGAATGATAAGTAAAAATAATTCTCTGGGATTGAAGAAAAATAATAAAGTAATTTTACGGAGACATTTTTCAGCGAAAAGTGCCAGTAAAATCCTACAGTATTACATATTTCTGATAATTCAAGTACCTATACAGGGTGTCCCAAAATTAGCCTGCCAAAATGTACCAGCTGATTCTACGTTCAAAAATACTGCAAAAAGTTTTAATAAATATAGGTTGAAAAATGCTTCTTAAGGGAGCTACAGCCCCCGAAAGGGGGCCCCCAAAGAGGAGTTTTCTGTAATATTTCTGCAACTATTTGAGGTAGATTCATGAAATTTGGTGAGTTTGAAGCTTTTATAATTTTCCACATATTTCCTTTTCCAATTTTAAGAAATTTTGCCAGGGGCGTCCCATACAGTGTGGATGCTGGATAAATTACGCCCAATATTTTTTGTGTGGATAATTTTTAAATTTTTATATCAAATTATGAAACTTGGTTTATTTTTACACAAAAAAGGTCGTCTCAGTCGAGCTTTGAATCTTGAACCGATTTCGAGTAAAATCGTTTTGAAGAAGTCACGTCCATAAAAACTACACTAATAAAAATAATCACAAAATTGAAAAAAAAAATTGATTTTGATATTTTGTTTTTATTATTAATATTTGACGAAGAAATGCTAAACGACGTAATAAATACCTATAAATTTTAATCCATTGTCTACTTTTGATAAATTTTAGTTTTGTGATTATTTTTATTAGTGCAGTTTTCATGGACGTGATTTTTTCAAAATGATTTTACTCGAAAACGGTTCAAGATACAAAGATCGACTGAGACTATATTTTTTGTGTAAAAATAAATGAAGTTTCAAAATTTGATATAAAAAATTTAATAATTATCCTCACCAAAAATATTGGGCATAATATACCCAGCACCATGCCTGTATGTGACGCCCCTGGCAAAATTCCTGAAAATTGAAAAAATAAATATGTGGCAAATTTTAAAAGCTTCAAACTCACCAAATTTCATGAATCTACCTCAAATAGTTGCTAAGATATTACAGAAAACTCCTCTTTGAGGTCCCCTTTTTAGGGGGCTGTAGCCTCCTGAGGAAGCATTATTCAACCTATATTTATTGAAACTTTTTGCATTATTTTTGAACGTAGAATCAGCTGGTACATTTTGGCAGGCTAATTTTGGGACACTCGATTAACCTTCTATGTAAACAGAGACCAAATTATCGCGGACGGAACAGAATCCAAAGGAACGGAAACGAAGAGAAACCTTGAAGATCCGCATGTTGGACTAGTTGCAATGGATACACGTAGTTCAGACCAAAAGTTTGTAGCCATGTGCGTTGCTACGGAGTGTGAATAAGAAAATAAAATAAAATTTCGAGGAATGCAGCCAATTTTATCGTTTGGTATAGTCTCTTCAAGATGTGTATGAAAAATCCTGATGACCTTTCTTTTTAAGAATTGAAAAAGATTTTTAAATTAGGTATCCATATTATTGTATGTATATAAACACAAAGCAACAATTATCCAATTGGAGACTTTTCTCAAAAAATTTGTATAATACACATTTTTATTTAACAAAAATGTTACATACATACATCATAAAGGTAAACGTAGTCAGTCATAATATGCTACAAGAAATGTATTTATCCTATTTAAAATTAAACAGTATCTATGTGTTAACATAGCAATTTAAATCGTATAACTTATTTTCTTATAATCACATAAATGTGTAATTATTAATACGATAATATGAAAAATAACCGTGTTACGATTCGTTTACATAAAATGAAAATATGTTCACGAGATTCTAAACCATTGCGTGCCAGTTAGTAGTTGGTTAGTAATTAGTATTTTCTGTGAGATAGCTAATGAATCTTGACGGTTATGACACCTACGGAGATTTAATAGTCACTTAAACGTTATGAAGTAATTTGTTAAGGAAAAAGATACGCAACCTGCCGTAAGCTTTTCAGTTTTTTTATTTATTTAGGAACACTATAACATGATTTTAACAAATATAACTTTATTAACAAATTTCATTTTTCCCCATGCTGTGAATGCTTAGATTAACTCCACAGTTTTCTAATATTAGAAGTGTTTCTTTGAATTACAATTAATTTGAAAACTAATGATGCAGATTAATTTAAGGATAGTGAACGGTTTTTATGTGAAGGGTGAGGCAATTTTTTAAACTGCGGGATTCCATTCTCAAAATATGAGTTGCACTTAACACGAACAAAACAATAAAAATAACTAAGAAACAAATACTTAATGCGAGCATACTATATACTCACTTTATTTTAGTGTCTTTTTCTTTTGGTTTCAATAAAAAAACTCAAATGAGAAATAAGTAAATAAATTATTGTTGTGTAGAGTAAATGTGTTGTACATGATAACCGACATGTGAGAAGTAATTCTATTACTTGTAGTAAGGCTATTCTATTTACATAATGCTTTCATTACCACCTTAGTACCTCATTGACCCTAAGCTATTAACATATAACTATAATGTCTTTGAATACAATGAATCTTGAACACGCCCTTTTTACAGATTTTGTTTCTGTCTTGTAGCCTACAGTGTGATTTTATAATAAATTTATTTATTAATTATTTACATGACCATATGCACAAATCCAGTGCATTATTATTAATTTTTTATAATAAAGGAATAGATACACTTACTGTCTTAGCTTAAAATCTGGTGGTACTTTCCCTCCTCCAAAAATATTTAATCTGTGATGTGCTACACCACAACTAGTAAACACCTGCAAAAAATATAAAACAAACTAGTAACCAGAATTCTGACCATAGAGAACATTTGTCTTAATTTTTAAATGAATTTGAAGCTTTTAACAGACCTAATCTTAATTCGACAACTTGATCCAACACCGCACAACAAAAGAACAAGAAATAAGTTTAAATTATCACTTTCTATTCAGATGTCAGTGATATATTCAAAAATGATAGCACCTTAAGCCGAACGACTTCTTTAATTACTTATGAATATGTATAAAGTATAATATAGATCACATATAGAAACCCAAAACAAAAAAAGATCATTGAATACACGCTATAAACCAATTAGGTGTATCTTGAAATGTTTGAATTAGTGTGGCCGCCGAAGGCAGACAACAAAAACCCTTTTCGTTTATTATTCAAATTTGAAATCAAGAACAATCTGATGATGCTGTCAACTAGAACCCATTGTACAACAACAACACGGGAGAGTTGTCACTAGAAAAATGTCATCGCACTCTTAAAATGGTGTCGACTAGCGCCATTGACACTTCAATGTGGAGGTCAGTTTGTTTAGAACAAATAATAAACATTCAGTTTTAACATGCTGTGTAAATGCATCATAAAATTATTATGTAGTAGACATCGTATTTAAGAAACATGACACAATGCTTTTCGGAGTTGTCTATTATGGTAGTTATTCACAGAAAAACGTTAATTTGGATTAGCATTTTTCAATTTTTCTTAGAAATTATAACGAGAGTTAAACTTTTAACGAAAAACCCAAAATTTTGGAGACACAACGAAGAAGCAGTGATATTTTCTAAAAGACTTAAAAATTATTTATATAACACATAACATAAAACATTTTTATTTTCAAACGGCGTATAACATGGTGTTATAAGACTGAGTAGGCAAGTTATAAGTTTCATTTCTATGACACCACTCTTGAGCGGCGTATAAGTAGGACTTATACTCCGGCGGAGTATAAGTTATATCATTATCTGCAAAAATGTATGACAGTTGCATGACAGTTGCAAAATTACTTATTAAATTGATTGTCATATTACGATTAGAATGATTCCATTTGAAAATAAAATATTGTATTGTATTCGGAGTATAAGCACTTTTATGTGACTCCGTATGGAGTAAATGCTCCTCGCTCCGCTCGGCGCTTACACCTCCATACTTCGTCACATAAAAGTTTCGCTTATACTCCTAATAAAATAAATATCTATTATAGAAGTTTTTCGTTGCAAGTTCAGTCAATTCTGTGCATAGCTGTTAAATTTTCTTCGTCTTTAGTTCTCTCTCGAAAAACAAACAAGTAAAAATCTCATGGTGACAAATCTGAACTGTAAGCTGGATGTGAGAGCTTTTCTCACGCATGGCCAATGTTTCTTGAACCAAAACGGCAATATATGATCTCACATAACCATGTAGAAGACTGAACGATTTCTTTTTTTTTAACTTTGGCTTTTTATTTTCAAATAACAACCGAAAACAGTAAGTGGCATTGATGGTATATTATTCTGTTGAAAAATCTAGGCAAACAACTTCTCTCCCGCCAATCGATTATGAGATGTTCGCTTCTTCTGGCGGCGGTTTTCAGATATATTCCACCATGCTGTAGCAAATTGTAACTTCAACTTGGTCAAAAGTTCAGTTGGTTCATCAAGTTGAAACGTTATAAATCTTATAGAGAATTATTATTAGATATCTTCTTGCCTACTAGAAAAATCATTTTGACTCATTTCATTTTGTAATGACGCATGGTCAAAATTTCGGTTTATATTTGAAGTGCCATACTTTTATAATAATTTCTATGTAATGAATCAAGCCGAAATAAAACCAAAACATTTCTAGTTGTTTGTGGTTCTAACTATTTTGAGGGAAACTAGAAATTGATATAAATAGAAAATCCTAGTAAATATACAATTTTGAAAATGATTTACACATTTGAGTTTTGATTTTTACTAGAAGTATTTTATATGAAGTAGGTAATAAGGAAGTATAGTAATCGTGATGCTTTATGACTTTGGGATTCACACGTTTTGAAAGCCCTTGAATCGATTTTGACTATTCTATGTTCAGTACTTCCTTAGTCGATTCATATATCACTATTTCCATTATAAAGAAAATAAATTAATGGAACAGCCAATAATAAATAAGTGTTACCTAAAAAATACATCTCAAAGAAACAGAAAAATAATCGTAGAAGAATGACTAACTTATGAAACAAGATAATAATTCGATTTAAATTGGATCGTTACTAAAACGTCACAAAAAATATTTACAAACAAAATTGGTGGTTTTTCTACTCTTTGCTCAGGAAAAAATTTTGTCAATAAATATTAAAAAATTCAAAGACTAGAGGAGATTTTTCAAAATTATGAATCTTCGTAGCTTTCATTATTTTGACTATGTAGAGACATGTGTTCATGGAATTTCCACGTAATACTGTCAACGTAATGCAAGGATGAAGAAAATCCTTAACCACGACCAAGTTGACCATTTGATTGAATTTCTTGAAGACATTGAGGAAGTTACCTAGCTAATTAAAAAGCGCATGCTCTTATAACAATCAAATTGATTACGAAAAACCGGAAAAACTAACGTAATGTTATAGAATGAGGAAAATATAGAAGATTATCACAATCGGAATTACCTTCATTATATCATCATCACTGCTGCTCATGAATCATGACCTTAAACAAAGTAGGTATATACTGACTAACAACCTAATCTTGTACAATAAGAGGCAACAGTTTAATTTAAACTTCAACGAACCATCGTCAAACATTATAAATAGAGCATAATCTAGTCATATATTTAAAATTAAATGACTTACCTGCGGACTATAGTATTTGTCGGTATTAGTTAGATCAATGATGTATTTTAAATTGGGTTGCTTCTCCAGAAGGATACTAGGAGTCCACCTAAAAAAAACAAATAAATTAAGGAAATAAATTAAGAATTCTTAAAAAAAACTTTTAATTAATAATCGATAACATAATAAACAGTAGCGCTGATGGTTTATTAAAAGCATATTCATATTAGTTCATTCAAAATAATGAAATTTATAGAATTAATAACCACTTAACGATGTTATTGACAAAAATCTACATTTAATATAACGTTTCCAAGATTAATTTCATGCAAAATACTTATTTAATAGCTATAAATTAATTTATATTTGTACAAAAATTTTGCATACTGATAACCTTAATAGCTTTTAATCAACACAGAGTTATTAAATAAATGCACATAATATATCAGATTGTTGTAGACCGGTATATTAATATAATATAATACTGTAAATACATAAGAAAATTTTAACACTACCCAGGGTGTTTCAAAACAACAGGTATTTTTTAAATAAAATTAAAATTTAGATTAAAATTATGATTGTGGACAGATTTGATAGGTATATTAATAAATATAATTCTCTTTCCTCTTATTGAGTAGGTATGTTTAACTCTAAAAAAAAATATTTGTATTGCAAAAAAAATAATACTCGTACTCACCACTCTTCCTCTGATAGATATCTTTGGCAGACCTCCTGCAACATACAGATTAACAGATTAGATATATTTATTTATTTCGTTGACGTATTGGAATAATTACGAGCCCTAATAGTCCTTCAGCTGGGGGTCAAAAGGTAGGAAGTAAAAGCGGGATGAGACGACGCAGTGTTTTCTGAAGGTTTTTTGGTCGCTGAATCCGAATCCGTGCATCTTTTTTCAATAAAGTGGTGCAAACAAAAGTTATTAACAATTTATTGTTTAAAACGCAATAACTCAAAAAGTATAGATTTTACCGAGCATTTTACCAAAAAAAGTTTCTAACAAAAGTTGTTCAAAATAAAAAGACTCTACGAAAAGTTCATATGGTACTTTGTCATAAAGTCGCACGAACAAAAGTTATTAACAATTTATTGTTTAAATGTTTAAATTAACTCGAAAACGAGAAGTATACATTTTACCAAAAAAAATTTCAAATGAAAGTTGTTCAAAATAAAAAGACTCTCCGAAAAGGTCATATGGTATTTTGTTATAAAGTTGCTCGGACAAAAGTTATTAACAATTTATTGTTTCAAATGCAATAACTCGAAAAATGTACATTTTACCAAAAAAAGTTTCAAACAAAAGTTGTGCAAAATAAAAAGACTCTCCTAAAATGTATGCTTTTTGGTTTGTTTCGTTTTAAACAATAAATTGTTAATAACATTTTCGAGCGACTTTATGACAAAATACCATATGAACTTTTCGGAGAGTCTTTTTATTTTGCACAACTTTTGTTTAAAACTTTTTTTGGTAAAATGTATAATTTTCGAGTTATTGCGTTTTAAACATTTAAACAATAAATCGTTAATAACTTTTGTCCGTGCGACTTTATGACAAAATATCATATGACCTTTTCGGAGAGTCTTTTTATTTTGAACAACTTTTGTTTGAAACTTTTTTTGGTAAAATGCTCGGTAAAATCTATACTTTTCGAGTTATTGCGTTTTAAACAATAAATTGTTAATAACTTTTGTTTGCACCACTTTATTGACAAAAGATACACGGATTCGGATTCAGCGACCAAAAAACCTTCAGAAAACACTGCGTCGTCTTATCCCGCTTTTACTTCCTACCTTTTGACCCCCAGCTGAAGGACTATAACAACTAAATGTTCGGACAAAAGTAAATTTGATTGCCTTTTTTCCATACTGTTATAAATGCCAACATATAAAAACGTAAATTTCGTAAAAATCCGCTCGGCGGTTCCAAAACTGTGGCACTTTAACCCAGCAGGATGGGAAAATTGTAGAAACAAAGAATTATTATTTTCAAAACGTTGGATCTAGTAGTCGGATTTTGATGAAATTTACTTTACTGCAAAGCTGGATGTTGGTTTTCGATATAAAAAAGTTACACAAGTTTTTAGTTGGTGATTTTAGGCATTTATCGGAGCTTCAAAGTTGCACCTTTAAAAATACTAGAATTTTCAAGTAACTGTTTTAAAAAAATACAGTTTTGAAACCGCTGGTTGGATTTGTGTCAAAAAACCTTTAAATCAAAGCTTAATAATCGAACTATACTGAAAAAATCCTGAAATGTTAATATGAATTTTTTTTTAATTTTTTTCGAGTTCAACCGTTTACTTTTCAAAAAACGTGTTTTTGAGGGTGCTACCTACATTAAAATAATCACAGTTTGGGAACCGCTGGTTGGATTTTGGTAAAATTTACTTTATTGCAAAGCTGGATATTAGTATTATGTACAAAAAAATTCCCAAGTCTTTATTTTGTGATTGTAGGCATATTTCGTAGCTTTAAATTTGCACTTGAAAAATGTGACGTAATTTTCTAACGACTGTTTTTAAAAAATCACAGTTTTGGAACTCGGTGAAAACGACATAAAGGTGCTTTCATGGCCCTCATCCAGTCCGAACTTAAATGTCATTGAAACTCCTTGGCATAAAGTTAAACGTATTCTACGCAATAATCCACCAAGGACCATTGGGGACTTAAAGACCAAAATAGAAGAAATTTGGGACAGTTTCACGCCAGAATTATACCAAAATTTGATAAATACAATGCCTGCTAGAATACAGGCCGCTATTAAAGCAAAAGGAGACGTAACCTCTTATTAATGGTCCTAAATTAAAAATTATCCCAACATTTAGTTGCAAATTCATTTTGTAAAATTTGCTAATTATTAAGGTTAAAATTTTGTTAAATCAAATAAATAATTTTCTTCCATGCACAATATTATTATTAAGGCTTTATCTTATTGTATTGTAATTATTTGCGTAAAATTTCCAGTTCTCCTTTTATATTTCAAAAGTTTACTTTTGTCCGAACATTTAGTTGTTAGGGCTCGTACTAATAAATATTAGTCAATTCTTTTAAATTATCTATCGAACAGTTATTCCAATATTTCAATTGCCACCATAATAAGGCTGATTGCTCTAAACGTAAAAATACTCAAGTAAACGAGAATATTTATTTTAGTAGTTCGAAAATTCGAATTTCGCGTTATCAAGATTCGAATACAGGTTCTTAAGAGTAGAAGATGAAAAAAATTACATTAGAAAAACTTTATTCCCATGGTAAAATTATTTTGCAATTTTTAATTATTGGTTAATAACCATTTAAAATTTTTGCACAAATAAAGCAATGTAATTATATTTCAAGATGAAAATGTATTAAAACTATAAACATAATAATTAAATAATTAATAATTAGTACTCATACTATTTTTAATACAAACAAGATGAAGAGTTTTGTTAAGATAATTTATGAGCCTGCCAAATGTTAACGAGCTGAAAATTAATATTTCTATTCTATTTCAGTTGAATCAGTCACAAGGCAGAGACGAGATATGATGGTTAAAGAAACGTACTCGTATATATGCCACGAGGTGGGAGTTCTTATATCAGGGTGTGTTTAACCCACTTCTTGATATTCTACATATAATTTTGTGTGGAACACAATGTATAAATATTATATTCAAAACCGTTTATGTTAAAACTTTGTTACCTTACACAACAATAATATTTTTATTTTAGCTTTTATGGATGTAGAAATAGAAATATACGTTTAATGTTTAATGTGAAATATGAATGATAAAGAAGTAAAGAACCCCTTCCTAAACTGTAGAAATAGTGAATAATTACGTCAAATAAAAAATTACGATTTCGAACAAAGTTCCGGCTTATTACTTTTTTTTTAATTTTCATTACAAACTATTGTATCTTTTGATTTTGCTGGCGTTGATAATACTATATTCAAGAAAAATTTATATCATCACTTTCGTAGGCTACTGTTTCATCTCGATTTTTTGTGTTATACAAACAGGAAGATGACCTAATTTTAAACAGTAGATACATTTTCAGATTATTCAGAAAAAACATCGGGTGATGCTGAAGGTAAAGATATCCCATTGTACCATAAGGCGAAGCTACTACAAAAAAATTCAAGACTGCTTTCTATTTATTGTTATCATTTTTGGAAAAACTTATTGGTATTTCTTTCTTTCTTTCTGATTTAAAATATTTTAGATTTTTTTCAGAAAAATAAAAAGAACATATCAATTTATGTTGGTGACGGAAGAAAAGATGTTTCTCTTTCATTAAAGTAGCCACCATCCCTATCTCGTCCAATCGCTGTTCAGGTTAAAGAAATTGTACTAAGCGATATGTAGATATTAATTTTTCGAGGTAGTAACTGTATTTATTCACTCATATTTTTGTCAATCAGTTGCCTTTGAATATGCTATGGGTACCGACAAATAATGTTCAGACTAAAATATGCGGTAAAAACATGTAAAGAATGCCTCTCATATAACAGTGTGTCCTAAAAACGGATTAATGTTCGATTACAGTTCTTCAGTCCTTCGGCTAGAAGGCAAAATGTGTGGGCAGTCGTTACGGACCCGGACTCATCTTCTGAGACTAGTCTCTCCAAATACGGCTCACTCACAACTCTCACATATTGCAACAACATTAAATAATATTTATTGCCTAGGTGTAAAATGAAATGACATACGTTGTGTACTTTTTTCATACAACAAAACTTGACTGTAGGTATAACAAAACAGAAATTATATAGAGAGCAACCTGATAGATTGCTAATTATATTTCACTGTGTAATATCGATGAAATTATAAGCATCTTTAGTAAGGAGCTGCTTTTGTGTTTTAATTTAATTAAATGCAAGTGCTTCGTAATAAAATTAATTTGTAAACAAAGTGCCTTTTGACGTTGGAAATTATCTATTAACAAAAGTGTGCGGAAAAGAAAGCTTGTAATTAGCTTTAGCTACTTTTTAATTTTTCATGTTCGCTATAATTATCTACGATTAATTATTAGCCGTTTCCAATCGTGTGTTTGTAATTCTGATGAACTGCTTCCTAACTATGATAATCGCAACTGCAGCTATAATTATTTGGAAAAGGAGTGTATATTGTAGATAAAATAAGTAATTGTTGTTATTTATACGTGTAAACTTAATAATTAATATTTGTTTATGACCAATTAAAAATAAATACCTGAAAACTATAAAAATGGAATTCTATAACTGTTTCTAGGACGAATTCCTGAATATAAAATACCTTCAGCATTTATAAAAAAATTCAAAACTTTGTGTACAAATCTAATCTAGTTTTACAGACAAGGATTATGTGAATAAATATCTGATGTGCCCAACACATGACTTTCTTATACTTACGGATAGTATCACAATAATTACTTTTCCTAAAGAAATTAAGTTAAATTTCTTGTAAAAATTTTGAAGGTTTCCAGCAATTTTCAAATAGTCTCTGTCGCACTTATTGCAATACGCATAAATCTGTCCTTGTCCCACTCATTATAACCGAATTTTACGACAAAAATGTGTTTTATTTTAGATTTTTGACCTATTACTCACTTTAAAAAATCTCCCGGTATGAAATTACATTTATTTATTCATTATTATTGTTTTCGGTACCATAGAAACCATTAAAATAAAAAAAGCGCGTTATGAGAAATATAAAGTGTTTTAGGAATATCTCGTTTTTTGGAATTTTTTTTGACGGAATTTCAAAAAAAAGTTCAAACAAAATTTGTTCAAAATTCAATTCTAAATCAATGTTAAAGAATAAAAAATCTCATAAATTGTTTATTTTTCAAGATATTCTTAAAAAACCTAAAAATGTCATCAGGTAACTGTCACTTGTTTTGGTGCTAGATGAAAAACATTGAATGTGGCACCCACAATTTTGTTCAAACTCTTAAATATGAAATTTGAATCAAATCCGATAAGTCGTTTTTGAGTTATGGTGGATACAGACAGACATACAGACAGACATCATGGCGAAAATGGTCAAAATGGATTCAGGTACCCTCAAAACGTGTAAATCCATAAAAATCTCGAAGTCGAAAAAAATCACGATTACAATACTTCCTTATACTTCGTATTAGAAAGTAATTATCTACAATATCTTAGTAAAAACCGTGTTTCTGATGTAAAGGTATACGTTCCAAAAAAAATATTTTGAAGTATAATTGTCATCAATATACCTATCATTGTCTACTTGTATGCAGACTTATTTAATACGGATGACCTACTAGACGTTTAGGGGAAACCCTCGGGTTAAACCACTAGGACAAATGAGACTGAAATTGTGTACACATAGGTTTTCAAGGATACCCTATAGAACACATAAACACAAGATTGTCGCACATCCGATTCTACCAGGTGTAGATAAAAACTGTGTTATTTTAAATAGAATACACATTTTTCGATTAAA
This sequence comes from Pediacus dermestoides, assembly GCA_963942485.1. Lineage (NCBI taxonomy): Eukaryota > Metazoa > Arthropoda > Insecta > Coleoptera > Cucujidae > Pediacus > Pediacus dermestoides. The sequence goes on from OZ012627.1 coordinate 9,836,112, forward strand.
CATTAAATTTTATGTAAATATAAAGTTATTAAGGTCCTATTAACATTCGTCAGATCTTTTACATACTGATTGTTGCTTTGCAGATATGAGTTTTCAGAAGATTGTCAGTTAGCTTCGACAATCTGAGAACTTACTCCAATTCTCCAATTTTATTAAGTTCGAGAGGAGATTAAGTAGTCAGCAAGCAGGAGTGGTATTATCTTCTATCGACCTAACCTCCCCCGAACTAGAAATTACGTAACTTTATACCACAATTCATGATATATATATAATAAAAAAATATGGAATAATATACATTACATACATTAAAATAACAAACATACATACTTTTCGTAGAACCACGAGGCCAAGTTAGTCAAGCAAAAACTGATTGATGTGCGCTTTCAAATAGCTTAGAACACTAACAGGCATTGTGCAAATTACCTAAATGTGTCAATTTGCAAACTGTCCAAATCGCCAGTCAATATGCAAAATGTCTGCCGAATTGGTTATTTTGCAGAATGTCTAATCATTTTGCAAACTGCCAATTAGAAATTATGAGTCTTCTACTTCTAATGCAAGACGATTTGAGCCCTAAGTTAAACTATTTATTTTTGATATCATTTGGAAACGAAAATATAGTAGTTTCTCCTAGTGTTTCTTTGATATAAGACCAAAACAGTGTTGATGTTGACGAAATATTTAAAACATTTTTAGCAAAATTACTAGTATCGTTTTTACACCTTTTCTGTATCGTTCTTTTTTAGTGATTTGTAACTTAAACATGACAGTCGAGTCTAAGATTACACAAAAGAAGTAACTTATCTACTAATATCTATTCGTTTGACTCATGGAGTTCATGATCTAGATCTATCAAGAAATAATCTCTTATTAAAATTAACTTTTAGCTCTACTGTCGTAGTAAACATATTAACGAAACTCCTGCACCTTTCCTAAAAGGCATTTTAATATACAATGTATAGATATATACACCTCCATTAACTTCAGACCACCTTGAGTACAAATAAAAAAATATTTTTTGTTGAGCAAATTGTTATATTTGTCACCTTTTATACCTGAGAGGGTCATACAAACCCTCAGCCTGTCCAAAACAGGTTAAATTGTCTCTTTCAACAAACATTATATTCAGCTTGGTCTTAACTTAACTACCGTATAAACAAACGGTAGGAAGAATAATAATTCTACTTACCATGTTATTAAAAAGTCATTTTTCTCGTCAAATTAAAATAGAGCAGGTTGAAAGTGTGAACATTATTAAATAAAATTGAAAAATATACATATATTAATAAAACATATTGATGAAAATCAACATGTGTCGACAGCGTTGTATAATTAATTAATTTTGAAATACATATTATGATAAATGTAGACAACACTTATAATAGTTTCCATGTTTCTAGAGGCAATGAATATTTATAATGCTTTAAAACGGTTGTTTAATAGTATAAAAGTGCCGCACCGCTAAAAATCAGTCGGTAAATAAACGAAAATCTAAAACCATTCTCAGTCATAGCATGGGGCGTCCGTGATTTACATTTTTAACTCGACGGGAAGTCTTCGGCAAGTGAAATGAAAATGCAACTTGCAAGTTTATTTGTCTTCTTCTGTAGGTTCAACAGCTCAAAAATCAAAAATAAAAGTGTGTTACATTTTTGGTTTTTTATATGCAAATATACGAATACATAAACAAATCAATTATTTATTTTTAAACATTTTTTAACTTACCTACTGAAGTACTGAATACTTTTAATTTGATAATTGTTTTGTTCATGAGACTATTTGCTTTTTGTTTGTTGAAGTTAAAGTTATGTAATTCTATGTTCTTCATGAATTAGACCATGGAAGACTTTAGAGGTAGTCATGGTACTATATTTCCAAAAGGATTTTAAGATGAAATATTGTAAGAAACCTTCCCCTACTAATTGAAAATACCGGCACATTAAAGTAAAATAAATTTAATCAAATAACATAAATCAAAAGAATTTTCTTCTAATTTGGGAACTACTTGAGAAGTTATTATACAATTGCCGGCAGAATATAGATTTATGTAGTCCGGTCGGTAAAACTGAATTAGACAGCTGAAGAAGTTATTGCACCCCTATGGAACGGAACAGAATTGTGTACCTTTGCGCAGCTTGTCTAAAAAAAGTGTATGAAATAATAGATGGTGTTTGAACACCCGCTGTGTTGAAGAGACCCAACAAATTTCAGCAGAATATCGAGTCGCGCTCCACCACCCCGCTGAGTAGGAATGTCCACTGAGTCCTTTCTAGATTCCCGTATTTTTTTATAACTTCTCACAGAACTATGCTTGAGTAGTTACAATGAAAAGCTTTTTATGTATTTGATGGCATCATCTACTAATTATCGCTAACAAATTGCCTTATGTCACCACAAATACAAGATCAAATTTGTCAGCCTTTTAAATGAAGACAGACGCAGATAAATCTATAGATGTAAAAATACATTGAATATGATTAATCTCTCATATGTTATGTGAGGAATATAAAGTTAGTTTAAATTCATTCAAGATTTACTTTAGTTCTGATAGATAATTTAAGGCGAATAAGAAAGTTAAATGTTTCAACTCCCTGTGTCGAGCAAAGGTTAAAAAAATTAATAGCAGAAGATTTAAGAAAATACACCCTGAAAATCAGGTTCCACATGAACGATGGCAAAGACAAAAAGAAGAAAATAAAAACCTTGTAAGAAACAGTAATCAAAGTCATGAAAGGCAGTGAAAGAAAAATGATTCAGAGAAAACAAGAAGGAATATGGTAGGTATCTTGACGCAAAATGCCGGCAATAACTATAAATACTAATAGTGTATTATTTCTTCTTCTTGGAACAATAGATGAGTTCTATTAACACACTAATGCTTAATGGAAAAGTTGCAAGGTTTGTTTATGTTTGTAAGAAAATTACTGAGAAAAATTTATAGTTTATAGTACAACTAGCCGAGATTTTTCTGAAACGTATTGGTTTCTGTTATAAATGAATACTAGCGAGAATAGAAGAAAATGTCAATATTAGAAGTAATAAATCTCAATTAATAAAATGTTATAGTTTTCATTAGTAACACTTATTGCATGGTTTACGAATAAAGTACCAGAATCTTAAAGTTTACCATAGTTTATTTCAAAAGCCTTTAACTGCATGTGATATTGAAATTGATGAAATATTAATACTACAAGTATAAGTTGAATATCTTAATGGTAGATGAATTACTATAACATTATAAATATTTATGAAAATGTGGTTTAATTAGAATTTTCTTAGGATTAAATTAGAAGGTTAATAAAGAAAATATTGTGCATATGAGAAAAATATGACCTCAATAAAAATGCTAAGAAAACCCAAAGAAATGCAGTACTGAAGTACGAGCTGTTCATAATAAGATCTACATATTACAGTAATAATAGATATTTATTTTATTAGGAGTATAAGCGAAACTTTTATGTGACGAAGTATGGAGGTGTAAGCGCCGAGCGGAGCGAGGAGAATTAACTCCATACGGAGTCACATAAAAGTGCTTATACTCCGAATAAAATACATTATTTTATTTTCAAATGGAATCATTCTAATCGTAATATGACAATCAATTTAATAAGTAATTTTGCAACTGTCATACATTTTTGCAGATAATGATATAACTTATACTCCGCCGGAGTATAAGTCCTACTTATACGCCGCTCAAGAGTGGTGTCATAGAAATGAAACTTATACCTTGCCTACTCAGTCTTATAACACCATGTTATACGCCGTTTGAAAATAAAAAATAATATACTACAACTACTAGTTCTTAGAAAAAGAAGAAACAGTTTCAGTACGAGACGTAGGATGATATCATCAGTGGATGCTACTCCAGAAGCACAAGTCCGAAGAGATTTCTATTATGTTATGATCGCAATTGCCTCTAATGCACTAACGAAGGGATTTCAGCAGCTGAAAGATCACAGAAATTTTGGACGCACATGAGGGGCAGATTTTCATAATTCAATATCAAAAGAATAGCTCAACAATGCATCATTTAAGTTATTGTAAAAAAGTACCAATTATTGGATAAGTTAACTTGCTATGAGTAAGTACTACTATAATCCTTGCAATTAATAACGAAGTGAGTTTTCTATAGACCTGTACCTAGAATCTGAAATTTTGATCACCTTATTGGAAGTGAACGTAACCACATCAGTAACTACACATAAATTATTCTCTCAAACAGAAATTTGATTCGTAAGGCTTTATTTTAAGACGAATAAAACATATTCTAATTTTATCTTTAGACAGAAGCTGTATTTAATAAGTTCCTTCGAGAATTGGATTGATCTGCAGTTAAGATATTCCTTACCATCGAAGTTACCTTTCATGGAATTCAAATTATGCTCTGCACAATTTTTTGTAAGAATTGAAATGAGAATTGGCATTATTGCTTGTTTCCAATAGGCTGAGTTTACAATTGACATCATTTGTGTTAACTATGTAGGTACTGCTACTACTCGAAAATATGAGGCTGACGTATGTACCTACCTATTTATCTGAAATGAATCACAATTTAAACTACAGTTAAAATTTTGGAAAAATTTAATACACATACATTCATGTGTCTTATTAACAAAAATATATCTCTGAATTTTGCTCAAAAAGTTACCTACTATATACAGGGTGTCCAGATTTCGTTGTAATTGCGGGGTATCTCGCTTACTAGCAGAGATAGAGAGATGCGGTTTTCGCGACACGTTGCTACTTTTTTGTGAAACGAAAGATGCCGTCAACGGTTTATTCATAGGTCCCTTCATTTTTGAGATACAGGGCGAAATTGAAAATTTGCACTTTTAGGGCATATCTCGTATCTTGGGAACGGCTGAAGATATTGATGGAAAGGTAAAAACTGCATCTTATACAGATTTTTATGTAGAATCCAGTGGCATACTCAGTTTTTCCTTACAGGCGATAATTTTCGAGATATTTACTAAATTTATGTTATTTTAAATGGAACACCCTGTATGTTTTTCACTAGTTTTTTTCACCAGCTTGTCATAAGCATTACAAAAATATAAAACACCCTGTAATTATTTTCTATATTAAGCTAGAAAATGACAATTTTGAAAAATTCAGCCAAAAATTTTATGAGTAGGCTATGAAAAATAAGAAATAAATGTCATTATTCATACAATAGAAGATTTACGGGCTGCCACAGAAAGAGAATTTAGGAATTTACAAGCACAATCTCTCATAATTCTGAATGCTTTAGGCTTAAAGCGTAGTTTACACGAGCAAGTAAACTATCGCAAGTTAATGTCTGAGAGCAACTTCCAAATAATTTGCGTAGTGTAAACACTGCCCGAGAGTTCTCTCAGCAAGTCGCAAAACTTGAGGCAAGTGCTTGCGGCAATAATCACTTGCACGTCTAAACAAATTGGGAGAGCGCTCTAGCAAGTTACAATTTTTTTCGATTTTACTGAAAGTTGTGTGCAAGTTGCAGCGACACGCTCGAATATTTTATACATTTTTATAAATTAACAACTTATATTCATTAATATAGCTATTTATGTATCAAGTATTTCAATAGTTTTTGGGGACGAATCGTGAGAAGTCCCCAAAAACTATTTGTGTGCGTGTTGCATACAAGGTTTTTTTGCATGAGGTCTGCAAACCCCCAAATTAATTTAAAAATTTGTTTAAATATGTACATACAGACTCGTACATAATACTAGCCCAGTCAAATTAGATCAAAAATTACCTAATATCTACAAAGTTGACAGGATGGCCACATTTTTGAGAGCAAGTCGAGGGTCATTGATAAAGCTCTGAACCGCAAGAATCTAACAAAATTTGCTTGTGTGTCACGTGATAAAGATGATTTTTTATATCTTGGTCTCTACTGGTTGGATTTTAATGTAATTTTTTAAATTTATTTGGATCTTCACTTATTAACTCTTTTAATAACATCGAAGCTCCAAGAGTAGGCCTTCTGGCTATCTATTCTTTGACCCCTATCCTTTTTCTATCCTCTCTTCGCTCTTTTTGTGCAATGAGAACAGCAACGGTTGCAGCTCTCTTTCTACGACGTGACATTTCACACTTGAATATACCTACTCTACCGTGTAAACGCGCATGCAATCACTTGCTGCAGGTTATGTCTAGAGAGCACTTGCTGAGAGAAATTGCCTTGACAACTTGCTTATATGTAAACACTAGCGCAAGTTACTCTCACAGGTTCTATCGCAAGTTACTATCCCGTGTAAACTACGCTTTACGCAGGATAAGAAAAATGTGCGAAATGTGTCTGAGACATAACGGAAATCAATTTTAACAATTTCTATAAAGAATATTCAAACTTTTATTTGTTCTTGTGAAAAGTTGACTGTATTCCTTCTTTGTTTGTTGTTTTTCATGGCCTACTTACAAAAATTTTGGCTGAATTTTTGAAAATTGTCATTTTCTAGATTAATATAGAAAATAACTACTGAGTGTTTTATATTTTTGTAAAGCTTATGACAAGCTGGATCCAACTAGTGAAAAACATACAGGGTTGTTCCATTTAAAATAACATAAGATTAGTAAATATCTCGAAATTTATCGCTTCTAAGAAAAAACTGAGTACGCCACTGGATTCTACGTAAAAATCTGTATAAGATGCAGTTTTTACCTTTCCAGTATTTTCAGCCGTTCGCGGGATACGAGGTATGCCCTAAAAGTGCAAATTTTCAATTTCGCCCTGTATCTTAAAAACAAAGGGGGTTATGAAAAAACCGTTGACGGCATCTTTCGTTTTTACAACGAAATCTGGACACCCTTTACATGTTCCAGAAGCAAAATACAAATGCTTGAATTCAATTTATCTGTATGATATTTTTTAATGTTAGTTTTGCACTACAAAGAAGACATGAATATTGTTCTTTTCCATTTTTTAAACAGAAATGAAAATGTCGCTCAATTTCTTGAAAAGTAGTTGTTTTATAAAAATATTCTTTTCAGGACATTATAATTTTTTAAAGAATCGTTAGAAGTAAGTTGTTAGGAATCATCCTTTTCTGTATGTAATATCATATTTGTGTGGTTGATACCAAATACTGGCTTAATACTTGGAATTTTGTCTCTTTTCTTACTAAAAATTTGTATGACTATGACTACAGGTAGATATGTTAAATGAGTTACACTCCTATTACTTTATATTATAATGTAACAATTAATTAAAACATAACTGTTACGTGTTGTTCTCATCTATGGGAATCGAACAAAAATTTAAAAAAAATGTTCTAATTAGGTATTCCTCTTCCCAATCCACTTTGTATTAATAATGAATATATTCCGGTAATTTGCATCGCCTATTGATTTATCACAGTATTCAAATCAGGCAGATCCCGGTCAGATAAATTAGATAGCAACACCGTGCTTCGTATAACATACACGTATATGGAAATCAATCCATTGTGCAACGATACGCTGACATGTATTAAGTTAGCGCCACATCCATCATGAGATTCTGTTGCTGCTGTTGTCAGACCACACGGCTTGACACACGTCCATCACTAAAACTCGTCAACGCGTTCTAGTATGGGCATTTGCCACTCCCAGGCCCCCTTTATAATAATGCTGTCAGCTGGCCACCAGCAGCATCCCAAGATGAAGATGTAGCAGTGTTGCAGACAGTAGTCAGGCAAATTCCTCGACAAACTGATTGCTATCAGAATGCAGTGTTTTACCCATCTATTTTGTTGCCAGTCTATCCGAGTGGATCGTTAAACTTTTTCCGCATTTCGTTTCGTTTTGTCCCATCGATCGTTTTTATTGTGCTCATAAAAACAAGAACAAATTGTTCTTGAAATGTTTTTCACATCTTCACATTACCTCAATTAATAACAATGACGGATATAAATAATAGTTATAAGATTTTTGACAAATCGTTTTTGAGGACACTGTTATTTACATTTTAGTGTTTTTACTGTTGTATCACAGCGTGTCTTGGCGCCCCACACCAACTTCACAATCACCATCAAATTTACGCCACTTTTTGCTGTCTAAATATTTAGATATATGCAAATAAAAAACGTACAGGTAGAGGTGTTACAAAATTTCTTTTTTGTAACAGTTTAGTGCACCCCACAGTTCGATCCACCCTTTTCGGGTAGCTGCACCCCATACTGTAAAGAAAATTTATGATATATGTTAAATTATGTAAATTTAATGTATGTAATATATGTTACTAAAATCTAGTATATTAAATTATAGACATGAGCACCTTGTATTGTGTTCGAAATAACTCATATTTGTGGTTGGAAATTTCAATGGTGAGCTCAAAAAAATTCAAAAACAGGAAGCCCATCCCTTTATACATACACGCATAACTCAAATTTATTGTAATAGTCATAACCATTAACCATGATATAAACATCTTTGGCTCACGTTATAAAAAAAGAATCAAACTAATGCTATTTGATTTAATATCCTTAGAATGTTCATCAAAATTTCAGTTTCTTGTACTAACACCGAAACACCTGAGGAAGATTCAGTTACATTTAAACAATTGATTTATTAAAAACTAAAACAGATAACTATAACTAACATTCCAAGAAAACAATGTATTAAATTTTAGGTGTTGGTAGATTGACACGTATATTTTTTGGTGGGAATGCATCTGATGAATATATAAATTCGTGACATTAATTGAGGTAGAACAACTAAAATCTCACCATGAAGTCCACTGATCCTACCAATTATACTAGCAGGAGTATAATTGAGTATCAGTATATCGTAGTGTTTTCTTAAACAATTTGTTGTTAATATTAAGACTCTATCAGTGTTGGATTTAAAGGTGTGGATACCTCGGGGCAACAAGAAAATGAAGGCGTCTTTTTTTTTATTTCTATGAAATGAAATCATGGGATAAGTATTAGTATGTAGTCCAAGCAGGCAGATTTTTCGTGTGGTTTTGGTACCTACCCCGTCAGAAAAGTTTAAATTAAAAAATGTGACCTCCATCTCCTTGGAAATAAGGCGCCATATTGAAATAAAAAGATGCGTTCGTTTTTCAAAAATAATTGCTATTTTTCGTTGCACTAAAAATATTCAAATCAATAATGTCGGGAATAAAATTTGGGGGTTGAAACGGTGCAGATTTACTCTCGTTAGGTAACCATTATTTTCTATTTCGAAGCTGGAATCATGGCAAAGAATGCTTGGTCTCCAAATCTCTATTGCTTTTAATAGTAATCCGTTCACCCATTCGATGGCTCGACACCTCCACATTTAATTGTAATAAGAATGAAAAAAACATTTGCTCTTATTAAAAAAAAAACGTTTGCTACAACATATTTTGGTACAACACTTTCATGTGCATAAAGAGAATTCTTCAGTGTGAATTATGAACACCGCATTGGAGTATTTCGTTCATTTTCTGCTACTTTCTTAGGTTAAAAATGATCTCTCTCTATTTCTTCAATATGATGGCCTAGAAAACTGATGTTTTCTCTATTGAATCCGCTATGTGCATTCAAAAAAGTAACATAATTTTTCAAGTAACTCTTCCTCATAAAGTCGTCTCCTTTAATGTGTTTTCCAATGACTTGGAATATAAAGGTAAAAGAAAAACAATACAAATTAATGATTTGATATTGGATTTTTGGGATCCAACTCTAACTTCAATTGTTTCAGCAAGAACTTCTTCAATACTTTTAATAGTAGTAGCTTAATGATCCAGTTCTTCTAATTTTTCTTTAGTTGAATTCCATAATAATTTGATGATACAGCATCGATATGCTTAATAACCTAAAACGTTTTTCAGTTGCTTCTTGAAGCGCTTTATTCGTATTAAGTCATACCTGGAGGCTTTTTTGATGGATTCATTTCTTTATAAATAACTGTTTTGATAAGTGCTTACTGGATGTTGACTTAGTAGCAGGAAATGGATTAAAACTTGTGAAACATATTCATTTTACTTCTTGAGAGACGTGGTTTTAAAGGAAAATATTTGTTTGTTAATAGAGCAAAGAAAAATTATAACATATTGATATTGATATTTTTGTACCCACCGATCGAAGTTGAACAACCAAATAAGATTAAAATATGATTTTCGTTTCATAAATTTATAAAAAACTGTTTTGTTGTCCTTAGACATCTGCCCCTGTTAATCCAGCTCTGACTCTATCATTACAATCTTACTATTATTATTTATTATTCTTGATAGACTTGCTGTTGAGAAAGTTTGTAACATGTGAAATATTTAACATTTTCATCAAAAGATTTTAATCTTAGTTTGTAACGAATGTAAATGGAAATTGAATTGATATACTTTCGAACCAAATTCCATTTTGTAAGACAGTTTAGTGAATTATTGCCCATTTCAGGTGCAGTTAATATATAGAGCGCTCGGGAAGTGAGGCTAGTGTGTCTGTGGTTGGACCGCAGTCAACTCTCCATCATTCCGGCATACCACTCTTTAATTAGCTGTCTCTTTTACGGTCGATCTTTTATAGTGGTTCACTAGAACTAGCGGATCCCCCACACACATCAACTAAAACCATCTTTTAACATAACACATTGACGAAAAAACAATAAACACACACTTGCTCGCTGTGAGAAGAAAAATTCTACATAATTCGCGGTAATAAAATTTTTATAGGTGAGTATAATTAATAATACGGGAACCTCTCGCAAATTTTAATTTAATATAGGTAGTGGGCAATTTCCAATGTATTCATAATAATTATGAATTATTTGCCATTCAAGTGATACTTAAGGTTCTTTTAAAATAAAGGATTGTTTGCGTAAACCTATTTAAAACTGTATGGCGCCATCAATGCAAATTAACATTAACTTGTCTTTAAACAATGCTGTTAACCAAGGTGAGGTTTTATTAACAGTATATTATACAACAAATAGATTTTCCTACTAATCCTTGCTGATGATGGTATTTACAAATTATTTGTATGGGCAGGATGTTGGAGGTTTGTACATTTTTACCAAGAAATTCACTTGCTATGAAAAATAAGACAATGGAATAGATTATGATGATTCAGAAATTTCTATTAAAAATATGAATCAATATCGTAGATGAAAATGAACCGGTCTTGATGAACGAATTACTAGTTCAGTAATATTTTAAATAGTCGTATCGCCTATTTCACGAACAAAATGAATTATTGATAGATTTAGTAGAATATTTACTTTTCTTTAAATACTGCGAAAACTTTGATTTCTCGGAACTAAACCATATAAATACTAAATTTGCTATTGACAAAGAAAACTTACTTTAAATTCATTTATTTCTCGACACAATTTATTTGTGTCAAATAAAATATCTAGGAGAAATTTTGCTAGATTTATTTGCTTTACATCAGTAGTAAAACACTTTATAAACTTTGGGAAACAAAACAGGAAAAAAAGTCTAAGTAATTAAAACAGGCTTAATTCTGTTTTCAAGATATGAATTTATATTTTAAAACGTTTTTATTAATATTTCCGCAATTGTTTTACGAACAAGGTAGAAATTTGGTTTTAAAACAGAAAATATAAAGAAGATTTCCAGAAATATTCATTAAATTTGGATTAACAGAAATCAAAAATTGGTTTGATTATTAGATTGTTAGAAGTTAAATTAGATATAAAGTTTAGATATACATCTAAATTTCTGTTTAAACAATTTTATTGAATTAATTATTAATATTAATGTTTCGTTTTTTGGAAAATTAAAGAATACATTTAAATGCAATAAGTTATGCATTTCTGAAAAATACCTGTGACTTTTTTGAAAGAACTGCATATTTTGAAAGTAAACTGGCCTATTCTTGCTAAAGAATAATATGAGAAAGTTGTTGCTATAAACGCCAGCATTTTAAAACTTGTATGATAGGGGCTCTTCAGGAAAATCTTGTGTAAGCGGAGACGAAATTTTTGCCCTAAGTTCAAAAGATCATGCGTTTTCCAGATACTTCTGATTTTGTTTTGATTTTCAAATTAAACCATTCCATATTGAAATCTTGAAGTTTTTTTTGGTATATTACTGAAATATGAATAATCCCCATCAAAATGTACTAAATTGGATTTGATTGCACGACTCGATAAGCAGCTCCCAAATAAACCAATATTTAACATAAAAATTTTCGGGAATTTAACTTGTAGCCTAAGCCACTGTTCACTGCCTACTGTTAAGTTTACTATTTTTTACTATAAAATGTTTGATTTTGGACAAATATTCCTAAAATTTTGTATATTCACAAAAAAACAGCACTAAAAAATATCAAATTCACATTCAAAATAGTTTCTAACATCCAACAAACATAATAAAAGATAAAATAATAAAAATTGACAGTAGCATGTACCTAATAGGTACAATAATATAAAATTTAATCTATATAGATATTTAAATATTTTTCAAATCATAGTAACTTATATTCAATGTTTACCTACTTTTAATGAAAATGAATAACTTACTCCTCTTTGGACTTCTTGCCATTTTACAAAACGCTATTTCCTGAATCGCAGAAATCCTTAAATGTTTCTCAATTTCTAATGTAAATATGCATAGTTTACTGATATATTCAGTTTATTCACAAGATTTAAGATAAATGCATCAAAGTAGAAACAGTAGGAACGTTTAATTTGCACAACTAAATTTTTATTGTGATACACAAAGTAGAACCAAATTTATTTGATCCTTTTGATACTTTATTTTACCATAAGTAATTGTACTCTTTCTTAAAAGAAACCGTCTATTTAGATTGTCACATTTACAAAATTTGAAAAAGTATTCAAGGATAAAAGGTTGTGTATAAAGAAAATCTTAAAGCTCTACGGAGTAAAATTAACTAACAGAGTACTAGGAAGTAAAAAAATTATCACATAGAAATCTCTTATAAATGCGGTGTTGAACGTGATGTATCCAGCATTTGGCAAGTTAACTCTTAGAATTACAGGTACGAGTATATTACCTACCATATAAGAGCTAGTTGACAGAAAAAACTCAAACTTTTGTTTATAATGAAATATTCCAAAATAATCACATACAAAACTCTTTCACTGATTTCAGGAATGTCCATTTACAGTATTGTGAAACTATAGAATTGAATTCAATAAAAAGGATAAATGGGCAGCATATTATACTTGAGTCCTGTCGAAAGAAGTTCCTTTGTGTCTTAGTATCAAGATATTAATTATAGTAGTACCGCGAAAGGAAAAAACGTCCTACAAATAAAGCTGTCTGCAGCAAAATATAATTTCAAATTCTAAATGGCTAGAATGCCCGGTCCCACGAACGTGTTATAAGCTCATATCTAATTAACCGAATGATTTTTACGGATTCTTATTGGTTAATCGTTAATCTGTTAAATGTCAGCCAATAAGAAGGATAATTATGGTAATTTCTTATTAAACATTTAATTGATGATTTTGGAAGCAGACATAAGTATGTAGGATACAAATCTTTGTATTATTTTGCTCTATGATTAGGAAAAATAAGAAAAATTAATCGCATTTACTGTTATGGAACGTTATCTAGGAGGTATAAAGTAGTACCAACAACTATAGGAAACTAAGTACAAAGGGTGTAGAACATTTAGATGTAAATTGTAACAGGTATATAAGGAGAAGTCCTGCTTGTAATCTGTTAGCATGGCAAACATAAGCTGTCGACCAAATAGGCGCCAGGCGACATGTGTGGGTGAAAGCAAGCTTCAAGAACGATGGACGTGCGACTCGCCCACGGAGCACGGCGCCGCGGACACGCGAATCTATAGCCAATATCCTCAATTTGACAACATACCATCAATTACACTACATTATACAAACTCGATGTATAAAATATTCATTATATATACCTTGTTTTGTCTATATTTGACGATCTGACATTTTTGGTTTCTCGGTTTTCGGTCTAGACATCAATTTTATTTAAATTTTAAATGAATATTTCCATGCAAAACTTGACCTATTTAACCACACACATACAAATTAAACTGCGTTTTATTATTTTAATTCACCTGCAAACAAGTATTAAATATTTTATTGTTTTATGTGGAGAGCTGTTAAACTTGTAATTTTCAACTTCGTAATCTTTGTAATTTTAAAGAGTCGTGTAATTTCTGTTCCTTCTGCACCGTTACAACTAATTTTAATGTCAGGTAAATTTGATTTGTGGACTGTACTTGAAACAGCCGATTTCATTTTTCCTTAGCTTCAAATTAGTATTTTGTAAGTTATTTCTTTTTAATTTTGACTTATGTGACACTTTGACAAATTGAACTTTTAGATTGGAAGGATAAGTTCCTCCTGAGGAAGAAGCCTTATAGGATTCAGTAGAAGTATGTTTATGTGTATTCTAAAAAATACACGAAGATGTCAATATTATTTATTTATTTGTCCACAAAATCTCCACTTTGAAGTAAATGTAACAAAGGTAAACTTGTAAACGGCTTCATGCTTATCCATTTTTGACTTTCCCATATAGCCCAATCAATTCATCAATTTATTTATCAAAAAATATTTCCAGAATATTGAACGTGAATAGATCAAGATAATTATGTGATTACAAATTGAAGTATCATGAGGATTACATGCAGCAAAACCATCCATAGTTTTAGGAGTAGGCGAGTAGGGCAAAGAAACTTTTTGCTTCAGGACGAATGACTTTCTATCCAGGCTTGACAACAACTAAACTACAGCATACTATTGATATGATTTTCTAGAAATTGCAAAGCTTCTTCTTTTGTGTTACTAAAAGTGAAACATTTCAGTTTCTTGGCACCGAACCACTTTACATTGGTGTGCAATGGCGATGGCTTATGTTGGCCCATTGTGTGTAGGAGCCTTAACACTTTTTAAGACTTTTTTGTTTTCTCTTGAAGGTCGTTCTACATACAAATAACAGTAAAAATATTTATGTAATGAACTTTCTACGTCAAAGTCATTCATGCCTAGACTGAAAAATAAGGGGGCCAATGTAGGACCCTGTGATGATGGTAGTCCATAATTGAAGATTAGCTTTCGGGATATTTAGTTCATATTTGTTTGGTTTCTTCTACGAGTTCTACGTAGATAGAAGCAGTACACCTATACATCTCGTCTGTTAATTTTTGTTGCATAAGCAATATTTTTCAGGTATACCCAAGCAAAGAAACCCAGAGCTGTTTAGTATCTATATACAGGTAAATATATATATATATATATATATATATATATATATGTACTACTAACTTGATTTTTATGTAAAATCTCTTTTAATGGAAATGGAGTAGACAGTACGACTAATACAAAATCAGCAAAAATGGTACCATCAATAATTGAACATGAAACTTGAAAAAAATCAGATTTTTAACTTTAATTTCAATTTTTTTCGAAATTATATACGTAATTATAACTAAGTAAGTATCGTTTTGACTACCATCTTGATAACTATGTACCGAGTTCAGTTGTACCTATTTCTCTTAGAATTTATTTGAGTTGTGATGAAATGATGAAATAAGTACTGTAAAAAAGCTAAAAATTGCGAAAGTTGTTGTAGTTGCAAATTATGCCATATTAGACTACGTAAGTATGTAAATATAGTTTATTGTTATCTGGACCTATGATATCACACGAAAGCTTGTAGAAACCCATGTAAACAAGAAAGCGATAAAAATACTTTGATGACATTAATTTGTAATCATAGTTATAATTATATATAGGATATAGGTAAGTTATGTATTTCTTATAAAAGAACTTTCTAATGGCGGTGAAAAGTCTATCAACTTAAGAAAAAATATATTGGCTGTTGATAGTTATGTAGATTAACATTGTGTCAAAATATTTACGAAATATTGCAGAGAAAACACCATCAAGTTGAAATTAATATCTTTATTAATTTATATGAAAACAAGTTAAGACAAATTACCTGCCTATGTAATAAATTGCAAAACATAAGTGTTGAAGATAACACCTTTGACTACCTTTGACCATCGGACAAATCTCTTTAATATTCATATGTATTTTACATACATACACACACACAGCTGACTGAGTTATTCAGATAAGCCGATTAGCAAGGGTTTACAAGTGTTCATAACACATTTTAAAACAATCTAATGAAAAACAAAAAAACATATGTAAAAATTTTATACATATTAAATATTATGCAGATAAAATGAGTTTATTGTATACTTTAGACAAAAACATAACCACAATTTGTCACAAGATTATTATCTTGCAATTATTCTCTTAAATATTTAAATAGTTTCTTAAGACCTACGATAAAACATCAACCAACCAAATAAAGAACCCAATAAAAAATAATTTCCTAGGCATGAAAGCTCTCAACGAAATCAGGCAATTAATGGTACATTTATCCTGCCGTATATTTATAACTAAGCAACTTATAATCATCAGTTAATAATTTTTGTGTTAAGGTGCTGGTTAGTAATTGATTTCTTTGTATGTTTAAATAGCCGCAACAACAAGCGGGATGTAACCATGTCAAATAAATTATTAGAAATAATTGCGAACCGAAATTATTTGTGTTATGCATCAACAACATAAAAGATACTAAAAAACCTTGTCTGGGTGGCCAACACATTCAATTCCGATGATATATTAATATAAAATAATTTAGTTTCGTAAAAGAATTAAAATTTCTTTTGACAGAAACCTGCTGTGACATAAGTTGGAGTCTTTACCACTGGAACGGATAGGCGTAGAATTAATTAAGACCGAATACAAAGAACCCTCGTTTTCGGTGGTTTACAGAAACTTCTAAATTATAATTATTGAATTAATTTTATGTAAGCCAACGTTATTTTAATATAAATGAATTAAAAAGCTAGAATTTACTTACTTGAGTTAAAGGCACTTTAAAAGGCAAAAAAGACGTTCCTGCTACTATTTCGCCCAAGGGCCCGTACTTCGACCATCTGTAATTAAAAAAAGCGAAATGAAATCTCTTTGCTCCTTCCAGACTGTTTGTGTAATCAACAGGTTAAAGACCACAATTTAAAATAAATAAATAAATCATTTAGTTTTACATAACAAATTTAGTAAATAACTGCGAAATAAGTACAACATATACAAAAGTAGGTAGGTACTTTTTATAGTTTCTCAGAGATATTACTCAAATACTGTTTGCTGTAAAAAAGTCTACATCGTAATAGTGCCCCTTTGATGTCAGTTATAGTTGAGTGAAAATTCTTAACTTATATCAAAACTTAAGTTAAGCTCTAGGATAAAATTAAGTTAAAAATTACTTAATGTTAACAATTAATTTATCCACCGTTCTATTGAAATAAGTCTTTTTCTGAAAGTCAAATAAGAACATCAGGTTCCGAATGGTGAATAGCAGGCGAATAATCAAAGAATCATGAGGAATTTTTATGTGGATACACTAGACATCAAGAAATGTGAATGGGGAGAAAATATCGACATAAATTACGAAGGGAGATATAAGGAATTATCTAAAGATCAAATATTGGAATAGGTATTTTTAGGAAATGTAGGTATAAGAGTAAAAGGAGTTATATCAGGACTCATATAATAGGATAGGACTAATGGAGAAATATGGACGAGAAGAAAGTCAAATTAAGCACATAAGTAGCAATATGTACTTTGAAACGAAGTATTTTACGTAATAATAGGTATATCAATTTATTAATAATATTCAGGGAATTCATTATTCAGTAATCACTGTAAATAATTTTAGACAAAAAAAAATGGTCACAAAAAGTTCATATTCTGAAGAGTCATTTTCGTTAAGAAACTAATGAAGTAAAATTATCTATTACCTACTTAATTACATAATTATTTTGATTACACGAAATAAAAATCATTTTATTTTCTTTATTTTTTCAATATGTTATCAAAATTATAAGTTACAATCAAGGACGTATAAAATAGAGGACAGAAAGATCCCCAGGGTAGGGGTTGAATTCATGGGTCAAAAAGTGTTGCACATTCAAATGGACTCAAGCGTACTTGATAGTTTCTACGCATCCGCCAGCCGTCAATAAGGCGCGTTATTGGTCAAGTGTTTGTTTTGGTTTGTCACTGTAATAGCAACTGGCAACGGATTTGTGCCTACACCCATCCGGGAGCTTTGTCTCCTCTATTTTTATACCTTCTTGGTTACAATATGAAAACTACATACATAACAGAAAATATTAAAATATAAAAAATCAAATATTGCCGCCATAATCATAATACAAAGTTTTAAGTTTATTTATATTAATTTAAAAAAATTAAGATATACAAATTTCAAAAACCTACATATTTGCTTTGTTCTGGTATTTCTACGGAAGAGTAACAAATTTTATTATCAAGAAAGTCACGAAGGGGTTATATGTATAAGTAAGTAGAACAATACGATTATTCGTCTCTCTTGAAAGCAACAAAGATAGAGAAAGAAACATTGTAACGCACGTGCCTGCTGAAAATAATCCCGGTGTAGATTCTAAAAAATATATAGATTTCAGTTTTTCCAAAACATTTTATAAGATTGGAAAAAAACATTCATTTCACATTCTTATAAATATATAAAATACCCTTCAGGGCTTCAAATCCTCTGTTAAAATCAAACGTCAAATAAATATTTAATCGGAGAATAGTAGGTACTAATTATAGTTCTGATTGGCAGAAATTTAATACAAATTAGAGACTGACCAATAGGAGTCCGTAAAATTCAAATTAATTTGAGAATAGTTAATTAGGAGATTCACAGATTATTTTATATTATGGAACTGGTCATGCACAGTATATTGTATATTTTAAATTAAAAATTGAAAAAAATTCATGATACTGTACTTTATTTTACTTTCTGCTGGCGCCATCTAATAAATAGAAGCTAGACCACTAAGTTTTGCTTGGAAAGTATTCTACAACACACCCATCTTTGAACTAGTAGTCGTACAACAATTAGCGCTTTGAAACTCGACCCATGGTAGGTATTTACGGTCTCTACCTACCTACTATACTTGAAACATTTTTAATACTCATAAAAAGCGTCCAAGAAGCATCTACTTTTTTAGCATTAACTTGTCTTATTATTACTAATTTAGTATATTTATTTAAAACAATTATAGTGTTAAATTTAAGTGTCTATGTAAGATATTTTCTAAACTTCACTTACCCTTTCGGTATATTTCTGCCCATTTTGTCTCAACTACACAAACTTTTATGTGTTATGTAATAAATAACGGATGAAATTCACGAAAAATTATATAAAACTAAAATATATTAAAAATTTACTCATAAACTAATGTATTTATCTAATCAATTTATACATGGAAATTAAATATATATCTGTTCTTATGTCTATGTAGCTATATATTACTTAAATTAGAACCTAGAGTACAACCCGTGTTTATTTTTACTGTAGATGTAGAACCTGTTTCTGTATATGGAAGGGATATTTTTAGGCGTACCTACGTTACGTACTTTACTATACCTGCGTTTTCCCTCAGTAAATTTACTTTAAACACTATCAAATAAGACAATTTTGTTACATAAAATAAATATATTGTATATATTTTTGGATATAAAATTCATAAATCTAAAGGAGAATGTTATTTCTTTCTATCCTCCTGCAGTTGTATAGATTTAAAATAGCCTGAAGTAAAACTTTTCAAATTCCTAATAAAAAAGATTATTTTGTAGGTAGAGGTACCTACCTATATCTAGAATATTTATAAAGTATTTTATTATAGGTATTCATAATTATGCGAATTTTAAATTCTGTATTAAATAATATCGTCTTATTTAATTTATTCAAATTGCAAATAAATATATAGACAGCATTTTTAACTTGTTGTAGGTACCCCTGAACCCAGACATAATTTCTATTTTTGGAGTCAATTGAACTGCGATAAAAATTTACATTGTGCTATATTAAAAACCTCTATCGCGATCGGCATAAAATAAAAAGTTATTAATATTCTATATTTTATATAGGTACCTAAAGTCCAGTTAAATATCTTCAGTAGAGCACAGTAAAAAAAAAAGAATATTATTACCAATTTTCCATTATAAATTTATAAGGTCAACATAATAACTGTATTATTTTTTACTTTCTGATGTATTAATTATATGTACGAAAATTTATAGTTTTACACATTTTAAAGATTTGTTATTCTATTAGAGACAATAAATGTTAAAACATAAATTGTAAAATTACGAAGATATAGAGAATGTAGCATCAGTAAAACTACAAAATATTCAAGGATACTAAAACACTAGGAAATTTATAGGAAGATTTTCCGATTATTTTATCAATATTAATGAATATTAATTTAAATTATAAAAAAAATAAATAAAAAACCTTCAATTTTAAGATAAAGTACTTATGTTCATTGTTCATATATTTCCTCTAGGAAAATTGTTGAGACGATTTATTTTAAAATAAAATACTTTGTTTTTGATAATATTTTTAGGAAAGATTAAATTTTAGAAAATAGCACATTACGAATTCAAGTCAATTATAAAAACTTTAACTGCCTTTAAAAAATATTTTTCTACTATAATGTTAAAATATGGGAATGCCATTTTTTAATATGAAATTGTTTATCTCCTAAAATATTTATGGTAGATGGATTTTTCATAAATAGGTACTAATCAAATTACAGCAAATTTTAATGAAAAATATCGAGACGATTCTTATATTTAATATTAATAGAAAATTATTTATTATACTCCCTCTAAAGTCGAAAGTACCATTACTTACTATCAACTTCTACAAGTACCTATAAATTTGGATAGGTAGGTACATTAAAGAAAATCTTCAAAACATTTAGGTATATAATCGAAAATTATTCGCAAGATTTTCATCCCAGTTGTATTTTTCCCTATAATATAAAATATAAACAACTTTTCGTTTTGTATACTGAATTACTTTATTTTGGTTATTCGGCTTCCAACAGACGGCAGTAAAAAAACAAAAAGTCCTCTGGAAGCCAGTGAAAAAGGTCGTAATACAAGAATTTTGTTTCTTAACACACGAAAATTTTTTATTGTTAGTGTTTAAGGAATTTATTCTAGGTAGTAAACTGATTTTATCGTGAAATTTTCTGAAACTTTTGAGACATTAAATAAATTCTGCATCAAATATTCACAATATCATGGCCGCCGCATGGTACTGTACTCTACAAGGGGGCCAAAATTACTATAAAAACAATTCAAATAATCACGCGCTTTCTGCCGCATTCAAATTTCAGCCAGGAAACCCGAAGCAGAATGCATGAACAACAACAAATAGTTGAAAAATATTTTGTAACTGTGTTACGACTTTTCATCTCTCGCTCCTCGTCCCCTCACCATAATATACCTACCTATATATTAACATTTTATGTACACAGATTTTCAAAATCTAACAGTCACTTTATCATACTTAAGACCGTCAATGTTTTATCAATTACTCCTACTATATATACATGGTTATCAAAACCGTATTTCCTTTGTAATATAATTCTAAGGAAAACATCTTGGTACAATAATATGGAAGTTCCAATCGGAGCCTCCTTTCAGCTTATCAAAAAGATATGAGGCTAAACGAGTTAAATGTACATAAAACCAGTCGATTAACAGATACTAATATTAATTACGTAAGATTTGGGATTTTTTTAGCATCTACCCATAAATTGTACAAAGATTTTTGTTTCAGAATATTTTGAACAGCTGCTACTAAGAGCCCTTCAGCTGATTTTAAGACCCATTGTCTTCAGAACAAAACATAAATTTATGACATATTTTGGTTACACACCAGTACTTATAGGTAAAAAATAAAGGACAATGAAATTATATTTATTTATTAAATTAAACTTTCAAACATACAAACTTAACTGGTTTTAAAATAATTTATTTAATAACGAGCGAGTACCAAAAATGAACATACACATTCTTTAAAAAAAATTAGTAAACACCGCAAAAAATATACAATATCTAGTATTATTACATAAATGGTTGGCGTAATGCAAAAATTAGATTAAAACTTTGGACAACACTAAAGTAGATATATGTTTTATATCGATAAAACTACTATAATAATAATTATACAGAAGTACAGTAAATATATATTTTGCAAAATCTATATGAATTATGTAAAAATAGTCAGTACCAACGCGGAAACGGTCCAAAAATAATCTGACTCAATCTGTAAAGAACGGCACTATAAATAGCTACGTATTATATGTACTATAAATTTTATATCCTTAGACGTTATTATATGTATTTAAAAATAAGTATTTTACTTGGCTTTTCGCTCAGAAAAACTATCTTAAACACAGCCCTGTTACAAACCTACAATAATTATTATTCTCTAACTCCCAGTGGTTTGACATATTATTTTTTATATAGTAAAAACAAGCTTTCTTAAGAAACACAGTTTATCCATAATACAATGTTGTGGAAAGAAGTACAACTCATTTTTGACACTTATTTTGTACAGATTTACCTTGTTTTATGTGGAGACAAAAATAAAGTAGGTGTAGAATTTACTCCCACAACTTTAAGTTTAAAAAAACCATGGTATAATACCAGTACATAATATGTGTATATACCTGAAAAATTGAGCTCATTTTAATCTCTATTATAAATTAAAAAAACTATCACAAACTGAACACATTTTCTTCCAGTCACAATCTTGTCAATTTTAGACTATTTCTATGGTCTATTAAATCAGTGAAAGGCAATAAATAAGAAAGCATGAGGATAAGCTAAGTAAGTTGATTAGTAGAAACAAACAAACAAACACAGATAAATTCAAAATATCACAGAAGTGTCCGTTATGATATTGAAGTTAAACAGAAATTTATAAATAAAAAACTAATTTAATAGACTCCCACCAATTATGTATAAAAATAGCAAATATTGATTTTTTCATAAATAAAATATCAATGTTTTTCCCGTTAAAAAGGTAGGTATTTAATTATTTTATAGCGATTTGTTCACACAAATACATCACAATAAATTAATCCATAATTTATTGAACAAAAACGCTTTTTATTTAGTCGGTTGGATTGATCATATTGATACATACAGTTGTTGACGATGAAATCACCCAAAAAGCTTTTTTTTGTTTTGTTAAAAATACATAACTCTAGAAGACTAGTTGTAAAGTCTACCTAACATAACAATTATTATTATACAAATATATACCTATATTAAAATACATAAATATATATTTTTTGCCAAGTAAAATACAGTAAGGTAAAGCACAGATTGAGGTTTATATATTTTTATATGTAGAATATAGACGTCGTGATCTTATAGTTTAAAGGTTAGAAAAATCAATGAAGGATAATTGAAAGAAAATAAGGTGAACATACCAAGAGGGACATAAATAAAATTATAATACAGAAACTCCAACAAATAAAAATAAATAAAACTAAATTTCCGTTAAAAATTAAAACTATTTATCTTATAAAGGTCTACTGTCAACTTTATATGAAATATATAAATAAGTATTATTACGTTAAACTCTGATTAGGTGCACATTAATTTTTTCACTATTATGCGATAAAATAATGAATATACACTACAGAACAAGTTGTAATTTGTTATCCCATCTTACTAATATTCAATATTAAGAACATTAGAGACCACAAGTTTTTGTGCTAAAAATACATTTGTTTTAAATACTTTCTTCGCCTGAAACCAACATTATTGTCATTGTGAAGTACACTTCTGTTCAATTAAAAAGCATACAAGTCTTGAGAGCGATTTTTTCATTTTTTAGTTGCGTAAATTTGTCTTACATCTGTTTCCATGTTTGCAAACCAGTTACTAGGAATCATTTACCTTTATTAATTATTATCAAGATTTGTTTCAAAAAAAGACTTGTAAATGAACACAATTTTATATTAACGACCGAAAAAATAAATTGGGATTATAGAACATAAAAAAACTGAAGAGATAAACTATTGCTAGTAGTTAATTCTAACTCCATCCTTTTCAACCAACAGTGCCAATCTTCTTGGCATGGAGTGAATTAAATTCTGACAAATATTTTCGTTCAAATTCAGATTCTCCCATGCTGCTTCAATGTTGTCCCATAACTCTTCCTGATTTCTGGGACGAAAATTCCTTTTATACATTTTTTTACTTAACCATGCCCATATATTTTCTATGGGATTTATGTCTGGACTATTTGCGGGCCATGGAAAAATTTCAATATTGTTGTATGTAAACCACTGTTGAATTATTTGAGCCGTATGAACCGGACAGTTATCGTGTTGGTAAATGAAATTGTTTTCGGCATAAATTTGATTTACGGTTGGTAGCATAACATTATCCAAAATCTGTCGATAAGTTGGCGAATTAAACCTCGTACCAATTCTCCGGCAAACCCCAGGCCCGTTACTACTCATCCAAGCCCAAACATTTACTGAAAACCTT
The DNA here is from genome assembly GCA_963942485.1 of Pediacus dermestoides. Lineage (NCBI taxonomy): Eukaryota > Metazoa > Arthropoda > Insecta > Coleoptera > Cucujidae > Pediacus > Pediacus dermestoides. Next base: position 9,860,448 of record OZ012627.1, read on the forward strand.
CCTTGCTTGTTAACTCCAGTTATATAATTTTCATCAAATCTGGAGTTTGGTGGTCTATAAACACGCAAACGTCCGTCATTAGAGGATTGCAAGAGTTTTTCATCTGTAAAGATAACTCGTTCCCAAAAGTCAACATTGCGATGCAAGTGATTAAGCGCGAAGAGAACTCTAGATTGCTTACATTCAACCGAAAGTAATGCTTTTCTAGCACTTGAACAATTTTTTAATTCTGAGACTTTAATTCGTCTACAAACCGTAGGTCTAGAGCCGGGAAAGTTAGTTGCAACTGCAGCAGCAGCGGCGCATTCAAATGGATGTTCTCTTAAAAAATTAAGCAATGCAGCATCTTGTGCGTTATTTGAAATTTTTCTCCTCCCAGACCCAACTTTTCGGCTCAAAGTATCTTGTTGTTCCCATCGCTTTTTGACTCTCAATACCGTGCTTGGATTAATTCCGAGATAAACAGCGAGTCTTCTTATTGACCAACCCTCTTCTAATTTAGTAATAAGGATAGCCTCTTGGATTTCGCTTAATTGAGGGGGCATTGTAATGAACACTTCTTGAAAATCTTGAATATTAACTGAATGGATATTTCGATTGTTGTATGACAGTGACAGTGACATTAAAGTCAAGTTACACAAATAAAATGTAAGTGTATGCATTTTTATTGCACAGAAGTATTCTGTTCACGCAGCTAAAAAAATGCAAAAATCGCTCTCAAGACTTGTATGCTTTTTCAGTGAACAGAAGTGTACATTAAATAATCAATTTTTGCCTATATTGTAGATTGTTATAAATATTAAGGAACATTTTATAAAAGAGGAACTAAAAAAATAATTAACGAGTTTTTCTTAGTTTAACAAAAAAGTACTTGATATTAGAAACTGTTATGTAGCGAATATTCATACCTTTAACAAGCAAAATGAAAATGCACATTTAGAGATTCATTTTCCGTTTTCGCATATTTGTTTTGCTTCAAACAGTAACTATTATAAATCCTCCATTCCTGTTAATGGAGGTCCGCCATTCCTTAATTTATCCAGGATTTTGTTGACGTAATCAGTTGTGTGACCAGCTATCTTAACTTCTAGAACAAATAAAGGCATAAGTATTTCAAACTGGAATTGCAATCTAAGTTGCAAATGAAGAACTAAATTTTAACACCAGCTAACATAGGAAAAATGCAGTTTTTAACTCGTAGGTTTGAATTTGCATGAGGTTTTCATCGAAAATTTCCATGAAAATTACAATATAAAATATCTATTACATTCTTACAAAACCTAATCCAATTTACATTTTATATTTATTGTCCGAGTAAAGATGGTAATAAAATATTTTACCACGGAAATAAAGTTAAAAACTACAAGTATTCTTGATTTTTTTACAAATTCGATTTTTATCTCTTTTATAATGTAGGTAATCTAAGAAAAAATCCGAAATTTCATTGAAATTTTCTCTCTAAAGAGGACCATCGGAACAATTTGGAAAAATTGACTGATTTCGAGTTTCTGTTAACAGTCGATATTTTTCTAATATTCCTGATAAATATCCTATAGATTTTGAACCGCTTTAACATGATTTTCTATCACTTTTTCGATATTTTATTTCTTTTTTGTAAAGTTGACAATTTTATAATTTTTATCTACTCACTTGGAAACTTTCTAAAATTTATTTTAGACAAATTTCTTATAGATATTTAGTTGTTCTGTTTTCTACCAATTTTTCGATATATTGTCACTTTTTCAAATTATTATGCATCAAATTCAAAAAACTTGTAAACGTTGAGAATTTTCCAGTATTGTCGTTTTTGTCTACAGTATCTACTACAAATTTTGTATGATTTATCATAATTATGAGCTCCTCTAACTACACTTCAAACAGTTTTGCGATATTTCGTCGCATTTTTAAAGTTACCAAACTTAGAAACGTTATCAAGTTTGGAGTTTGTGTTTTTTGTACATGGTAACACTTTATAACCCTACAGTTTTGATTTTTAAATAATTTTAATTTTTAATATAGGTACTTTCAAATTTCTGTCATATTTTTAAATGTTTTGGGACTACTCGTCAAATTGAGTAGTATACAGGGTGTCCACCTAGTGCGCGGCTCTTCCATATCTCCTTTATTATTAATGCTAGCAAAAAATTTCAAGAACAAATGTTTTATTCCTAAATGTGCATCACTTAAAAATATGTATCGTATCACTATACAGAGCGTTCAGTTTTTGCTGGGTGCACACCAACTTTCTTATTTTAAATGGAACACCCTATATATTTTTACATTTTTGGATCCCCCCTTTAATTCAAACTACAAAACATTTTTCACGGATAAGGACTTTTACAAAATAGGTAATTAATATCTTAACAAATTCAGTCTTTTCGAAAAAAACAAAGTTAAAATGATAAAGTCCAGGGAACATTTTGATGTATTTTTGGTGAAATTAGCTTATACGGGGTGTTTGTAATTTATTCGTAAATATCACATACTTCAAACAGTGATAACTTTGTTTTGTCAAATGGAACCCCCTGTATATTTTTATACTACGTTATAGTTTAGAGAATTAGATTCTCTATCATTTTTATTAAGGGTTCCCTATATCTAAACTTAATAGATTTTATTATATATCATGGTATCGCCCAAATTGTAACCTCTGAGCGCTACTGCCAAATAAGTAGCACCTTTTAAACTTCTGCAATTTACAACCATGGTGGTTACAACCGAAATACGTTTTTCCAGCAACATGGAGCCACTTCTCACGTCACCGATGATTCACTGAATGCTCTTCATCAGTTATTCCCTGAAAGGGTCATCAGTCGCAGAAGGAACATTAACTGGCCATCGAGAAGTCCAGTTTTGACACCAGTAGATTATTTCTTATTGGGTTTCCTTAAGAGTAAGGTTTACACCCCAACGCCACAAAATTTGAGAGAATTACAGATAAAATCAATGCTATTCCTCGTGCAATGCTTTGCCGAGTGGTCGAAAACTTTAGTTCAAGAATTATTGAATATGAAAGTATGAACGGTGGCCATTTGTCTAATACTCTTTTCCACAAGTAAAAATTTTATGTTTCAGCTTTCTTTTGGTAACAAATTTATCTTTATAAAAAAAATAAGTATTTATTTTAATGGTTTTCAAAAAGCAAATATTTCTGAATTAATTTAATTGGTGAGAAAAGAGCTGATCAATTTAATGTATTTCAGATTTCCCGCCAAATATTTTTAGTATCAAACTTTTCTACTAAAAATTATAGAAAAAATTCTATTATTTTTTCCTTTACTTAATATAAAATCCTCATTCCTTTTTTGTGTCTAATGTGGTTAACTATTCGATCCAATGAAATTAGAACATTATCCGCTTTTTTATGACAATTTTAGTAAATCAATAAGCAAAATTTTTAATACCAAACATTTTTCATTTCTCTGACTTTGTTAGGTTGTTCCTCGGGTTGTTCATATTTTCAGAATTAACGACTTTTCTATTTCAAGTATAGGTAATTGAAATATGTACGATTAAAAAAAAACAAGATATGAATAATGTGATTGTTAACAATAAAACATTGAATGTAACTCCTAATTAATGTAAAAAATTGGGATTCTTTTTATCGAACTTTCATAAACTTTAACATATTAATAAAATGTAATATTTTTTACAAAAGTGAAACGTATTTTACGTCTCTCCTTTATAAAAACATCAAATTTTAAAACAAAGTATAACCTTTTAGAAGTAATTAAATAAAAACTAAATGATAGCACAGATATTCCATAAAAAACTTGAACTTATTAGATAAACTACTTCAAAAAGCAATTTATATCATAAAAAAATTAGTTTTTATTTAATATTTTGTACATACGATAATAATTGATCAAAAAAGATCATTTAAAGTTGGGATGATGCCAATCCATTTATAGAATAAAAATGAAACAGAAATACAATTTGTCTCCTTATTAATACACACAAGAATTTGATATAATTTTGTACTTTGATCTTGTGTCGTCATATATTCCAATTAAATGTAGCATAATCTGACTTTTTAATGACTTACTAAAATAAATTTTATCATAACTGTTTTATCAGTACACTGATAAAAATATTTTACAAATTGAAGGTATAAAAATGAAGCAATTTGCAAATAACTAAATTAGAAGATAAATACTTATAAATATTATAAATGAAAATAAATCTTACTCGAACAATTCTTGGATATTTTATCCAATTTTTTGCTTAGCTCCTCCTGAACTTGAACAGTCTGCTCACCCAACTTCACTGCCAGTATTTGCCGGGCTTGTACAAGACCATTTATTAATTGTTCTACAAAAAAGTAATAATTACTCTTAGGATAAATTACCTCACAACTACAACTTACTGTGTTCTGATTCCAGACCAGATAACTTAATTTTATTGGCCTCATGTTGGGCTTTCTTCTTTAATCTGCATGCTCTCGAAGCCAACTTATTCTTTTCCTTTCGAGACGTTGGTCTTACGTTAAATGGAAGTTCGCTTACTGGTGTCATGTCATTAATAATTTTCCCAAGGCCTTCCAATTCCTTTCCAATTTTGTACAATTTCCTCGCGTTTGGTGTTAAATCATTTCCATCACCTTTTCTCGCCTTTCCACTGTGTTTTATACCTCTGACTGAACAATCAGGACTAAACACAGGATCTGTAACTTCATGAAGTACATGCGGGTCCTCCATCTTGCACTTCATTACAAGTCGTTGACCCTTGGGCCCTTTGGCTTGCACATTATACTGCCAAAAGTATCGTTCCTTTTTGCTTGAATGTCTGTGTTCATCGTCGTCATCCGAGTCGCCGTTTTCGGAAGAAAAATCTTCATAATGTGCATCACTGTCTTCATCGCTTTCAAGTTCATCATGCGACAAATCCGGTGGATCCGGACTAAGAATGCCACCTGTTGATAAAGAAGATGTGGAACCAGCTTCAGCTAAAGACCCAGTGCTTAACAGGTGCTTTCTAGGTTCACGTCTCTGCCAGATTTGCTCCAAACCAAGATGTGTTGGAGCAGAAGATGATAGCCTAGACGAGTGCGCTCTCTTATTGTTAGACGAAGCTGATGATATACTATGACCCGGAACTGATTGGCCTAAGATATTTCGATCAGGAGAACCATAATGTTGGTCTCTTTTCATTAGTAACTCATGCAAAGCGCTGTGCTTCTGTTGAAGGGAACTGATATGCATAGGAGATGTATGAGATGAATTTGAACTATTCTGGCTAGCAGGTGAGAAAGCTGCCACGGGTGTTTTGTTGAAACCATCAGAAGGAACACTAGAAGGCAAGTCCAAATCTTTGCTGTAATGCAGTAATCCATAAGGGGGGCAAGAAGTCGCTAACGACGGGCTGTTATTGTTAATATGATTCGAATTGTTCATTTGGATGTAGGGTGATGTTTTACCCAAGGTAATGTAACTGCTTTCTTCCGGAAGTAACAAATCGTCGAAGTTTAAATCACCCAGAAGAGTCTCATCATTAGCATTTAACTCGGCTAAAGTCGGTCCTTGAATTAAATCAGCCTTATCCACTTGAAAAATATCATCATCATCGTCCATATGAATAAATTCAGATTTTAGCATTTCATCTGCATTCATTATCCACGATGTGTTGCTTTCAATACCATCAAAGGTCTGAACTTGTCCAGTTAGACTAGAGTCGGCGAAATGGGGCGATTGAGAATTTTCTAAATCACCAAAACCGCGATAATCACTCACGTCACGCCTAGGCGGAATTGGTACACTTGCAGAAGTGTTCATTATATTGTTTTCTTGTTGAGGTTCTTGTTTTATTGTTATATCAGGATCTAGGAAGAACTCAACGGTGTAATTGTTGCTCATCTTTTTTTAAATTGTCCTGAAAATAAACAACATTTTTAGGTCAAATAAATATTTTATGCGTAGCTAAAAATAATCACATAAATATTGTATCTTAGGATCAATATATTTCGGAATAATAAATTTAAATTTGGTATATTTGATGAGGTACCTGAACCGTTTCCAACTCGCATACTTTAATTTGTTATCGAGAAAATGATTTCCAATAAACAGTACCTAGTTAAAACAGTAATGGCAAATTATCTTTTTACAACTATTTGATATTCCCTTTGTTCTTAGTTAAACAAAAGATAACTTCCCAGACATGTAAAACATTTAATATTTGATCCGTAAAATCAACTATTGGTATGCAATTACAGGTGCATGTTCATAAGCTCACTTTATTGACCAGTGAATTAAAACAGGTAAAATTCTTAGAAATTAATCAATCACACTTTTGTTAATGCATACACATATGAAAATGGAAAAGTGGTAGTGTCTAATAACTAAAAGTTTATGACAAAATTGATTTATGTTCCTAAGTAAAGTTAAACATTTCCTAGTACCATAACATAAGAACAAGTAGCTGTGAAGAAAGACCTGATTGAGGCTAATGAACGGGTGAATAGACTAAAAGATATTTTTGTAAATGACATCGATTTGTTAAAGTTTCTAACGTTTTATGGGAATTATTTATAGAATACACATCAATAGGGTGAGTGGTATAAACGTAAATATTTTTATTTATTACCAGATATTTTGCGATAATATTGCAAAAATCAAAACAGTAAATAACAATTGTTTGAATAAAATTTATCTGAGACCCGCCTTATAATCTAAATTATTATGTATCTAACATTTGATCAAAATATATTTTCTCAATCTGCAAATCATGCAGATTGTAGATATAAATAATATTTTTATTTTTATTATTATGATAAAAGTTTACGACTTGTGTAGGTTCACAAAGTTTTTGTCTGTTTCGCGATAAAAGACGATGAAGAACTTAAGTACCTATACATATGTAAAATCAAAAGGAAAATATTGGCTTTATAGGAATAAGTTTCAAAGGTAATGGCAAAAAACATAATTAGTACTTAAGTAATTAAAAATAAGCTATCACCCCTATCTGTTATTGCTTTTGTTATATCCAAACACGGAGTCAATGACCAATAACAAATAGGTGTTTCATCAATGTTTTTCAATGATTTCAATTTCAATTTCAAGATAAAATTTGGCTCATTATAAATAGCATTCCAGAAGAGAATTTTTCAAAAATGAAGATATTTGAAGGTCCTAGTCAAAAAAATAATATTTAATAACATCTAAATGTTCTTTAGAATATAGAATACTTATTAAGACAGGTACTACTTTTGAAAATAACATACAAATTATCATGATATCTAGGTAAATTTATAAAGCTATAAATTCTGAATAATATTTTTCAGTTACATTTTCTTTAACTCCAGGATTTACACCCTTCGCATACTGATCTGTAACTGAAACTAAACTAAAATCACTTAACAGTCACTTAAGCATCACATACATCATAAACCAGTAGCTTCGAGTATGATGAGGATTTTTGTTAATAATTAATGTCCTCGTCATAGATTTCTTTGATTCAAGAATGTGTAACAATTGGCACATAGATCTAAGAGATAATTGAAACTAAAAACATTTGGCTGGAAATTTACAATACATTAATTTGATTGGCTGTTTAGCGATTTAAGCCAAAAAAGAACCCAGGCAATCAAACTTTCCTCCAAATATTTGAAGCTCCATTTCTCTGAAAACTTTTTCTGTTTTTGAACAATACACTGATTGTCTTCTAATTTTCTGTATAACTATTTATAATTTTCATCATTAATTTTATAATTGATAACGCTGGGGTTTGAAGATCTAAATAACACAAATTTTTCCCCATCTTCCTAGTACCTACTACTAGTGGTTGCCATTTTGGAAAAATGAAGCGAAATACGGCTATTATATTTTTGTAAAAAAATTTGGATACACATCTGACTACAAGCCATTGATGATGTTGGTCAAATAATGCTAAGTATACGAATAATGTCCATATAAACATAATCGCAAAAATGTTAATGTTTTATACCTTTAAATTCTTTTCCGGTTTTTTGGTTCATATACCTTATTTTAACCCCTCAGACAACTTTTACAATTTTATACAGTGTGTCCCAGGATTCAGGATTGATGTTACAGTCCGGGAAGCACATCTGAACTAAACCAAATTTTTTATTATACAGACTGAAAAAATATTGTAAATGAGTAGTAAGATCGACCATCTAAAGAGTGGTTTTTAGAGATGGAAGTGATGGAACTAAAAACTATGGGGTACATAATTTTAAAGTTGTCCGATTTTTTTAAAATTTTGTAAGTACACGAGAACAATCTGAAATTCTCAATATCTCATTATCTCAGTAACATTATACCCTATTATAAACAGAAAAGGTACCTAAGTACTTTACCTGAAAATATTTTTTGTAGCGTAATTCTAAAATATGAAATAGAAATTCAAGAATTTTTACTGGGAAAGTGGATTTACTGCTCTTGAAATGTAATATTAATCCTGGGGCCAGTTGTATAGCAAACCATCAATAATTTTCATTATTCTATCGATTCTCAAAGTTATGAACGAAGGCACTGAAACACGCAATGTATAAACTGAAATAATAATTAATTGGAAATTGAAAATTTGCAAAAAAGTAAAATATTTCCTGGAATATTTCTAATGGCTACAACTTTTTAAACAATCAATTTTACAAGATCTATTTAGTAGAACTAAAAACTAAAATGGTTATCATTTGGTATAATGACTCTTCTTGAAAAAAAAAAAGATAGTTTGCATCTCGGTTTGCATACACTTTTGGAGGAGGAAAACATGTATTATTTACAACTTTATATCCGCAAGCGATCTCAATTTAAAATCTTTAATAGGATTTTGGCTTAAAATTCTCTGACGTCTGACTTGTTTATAGAAAATTTCAAAACAAAAATGTGGCAATTTGTATACAGGGTGTCCGGAAATTAGGAGCAAAAAACTCGGGGGGTGATTCTACTTGAAAAATTAATGTGACAAGTTCCTATAACATTTTTCCGAAAGCTCATTAATATTGGGGTTACAGGGCCTTAAAGTGTATTTGTTTAAATCCATTTTTAACAGTAACTGTTTTTCTAGTGTACTGATTCGTTTCAAATTTGGCACACTTATCACTAATGTTTATTTGTATTCTTGCACCAAATTTGAGGTAAATCCCCCAGTGTCAAAGAGTTGAAACTGACGTTGACCTTTGGATAATGACCCAAAACTTTTTTGTTAGGCACTTTTTCTAAACTTTGATGACGCCCGATTAAAGAGCATCGAAAAATCTTCAAAAAAGATCCTCTTGCTGCATCACGATAAGACGAGTCGTTTTCAAGAAAAACGTCTTAAAAAATTTGCTTGCATTAAATGAATACCAACTACTGAACTACAGCTCATTTTCAAGATTAAACAGAAGCGTGTTTTTCTCGAAAACTACTCGTTTTATTGTTATTCAACAATAGGATCTTTTTTGAAGATTTTTCGATGCTCTTCAATCGAGCATCATCAAAATTTAGAAAAAAAGTTATTGGAAAAAATTGATTTCAAAAAGAAACTTTGGGGCCTTGTAACCCCAATACTGTTGAACTTTCGGAAAAATGTTATAAGAACTTGTCACATTAACTTTTCGAGTAGAATCACTCCCCGAGTTTTTTGCTCCTAATTTCCGGACACCCTGTATATGTACCTATACAGGGTGTCCCCAGATCGACGCAACCATAGGTGTAAATGATCAAAAATTTTAGAGCAGAGTTTTGTCCTGAGATCTCGCCCTTCTTGATTAGAAAGTACTTAATTTTTGTTGTATTTTAATTAAGCAAAAACTGTTTTTGTTTCAGGTAAAGTGAGGGATACGTCAACATGTTATTAAGAAAAGTTATTTAGAATGAAAAGTTATAGCCCAGTGCCGAATTTGAGAGTAACCCGATTATACCTAAGCAGTATACTTAATATATTTTCACTTTTCACTTAATTTTTTTATTTTTCATGAAAAAAAACTTCGAAATGACCTAAAAATTAAAAAAAAACATGCTCCCCCGACTTTAAATAATTTCTCTTGCCAAAATGTGCCATTTTTGCAAAAAACCGAATTTTTTAGGTCATTTTTCGGAAGTTTTACCGGTTTTTGTTCTAATAAAATAAATAATTATTTTAAAGACCTAATATATTTGGCAATAAAAAAACTGTAACGTGACTTTTTTTAACAAGTCATAATTTATATTTTTAAAAAAATTATAAAAAATTTTCCCACATGAAGCCATACAAGTACTATAAGTAGGTATATCAAATTAAAAAAAAACTTAGATCTAAACGTAAACAATTACCAACGTATCATCAGTTCATCAGCCTATACACACAAGCTGTAAACAAAACTTTAAATAATATGCTAAATTAATGTAGTTGTTTATACTTATACTTACCTATTATTATACTTAAAAAAATATGTTACAAGAAAAAATACCTTATTTATTATTGTTTTAAACCACGTGAGTAACATCCACGTGTAATAAAACTGGTTTACCACAATTCCTTATTTTGATTAGATTCAACAAACCTTGAATATTCATTACCAAATTATTGATTAATTAAAATAGGTAAAGCTTTTTAGAAATTTTAATTTTAGTTTCTAACAAAACTAGTGGGAAATACCTACATTTATTAAATATTTTTATTTTTATTAGAAATTTTAATAAAATGAGAGTAAAAATATATGACAATCAATCAGCCACGTGGAGATATCAAGAAGGAAACAATCGTGTTGTTTTGTTGTTTATTTATGAATCAATATGTTCATGGACTTCTGCGAAACGTAAACAAAACAATGTAAACAAAAACATCAAGTCTACAAAGTGGCAGCCTCCTAGATTTAAAACTCAATTTCATTTGGAATAAATCACCCACATACTGATATTTCAATGATAAAAATGTAATACCGTACCAGTTACGTTTACAATCCAATGCAATGTCAATAAATTCACAGAAAATATCCACCATGCTAGCCTAAGATCCTGTCGTCAGTCAACATGACTCAACATTGTGTTGACTAAATAAACTTCTCTCACACTGTCACACTTTTTCTGCACCACAATAAGAACAAGCAACAACTTTTTAACGTATAATCAACAAAAATGGTATTAATTCTTCGTAGGAAAACACAAATTATGCCAAAAAACTCAACGAGGTTTTCTGTAAAGGTCACATGGACGCAGTCAATCAATTGTCTGCACCAATCACTGAACACAATAATGTAAGCCCAACCAATGGCAGCGTGAATTAAAGTAAAGTACAGATCATTCAAGAGATTTGCAACGTCAACACAAACTTTTTGTTTGATATAACACTATTTAATTGTTCAAGACAATAGTAAGCACTTAGGGGTTTAAGTAAATATATTTAAAAAGCATTTAGTACATTTCACCATTTCACTGTGTTATTGTGAAATTCCTTTATTCGCACTGTGTTCAACTGACGTCAGAGCAACTTATGAAAACGTCAAATGGCCTTCACACAAGCACAAAACAAACACGTGATCCAAAATCGAATGAATAAAATCAAAACAATGGGAATGTGGCGACATCTGTCGTATGTTCGCTTAATCTAATACAGGTAACTATACACCGGTACCTCAGACTAAATATTACTCATTAAAAGCTAAAATTAAATGGCTCATGTTGTTTATGTCGCTTAAATAAATTCTAAATTTCAAATATTGATTTATGCCTAATTACTTTTTATAGTTTTGTGGAGTCAGCGTTTCAGTTTCAAATCACAGGACACCCTGTATAAAAATATATACTGGATTGAGTTGGAGAAGAAGAACAAGCGGTTACTGCCAGCGCCCCCGTCAACGCTAACTTCGTTAACATATGTCAAAAGAAATATTTCTAACCTATATTTTGGGAACTTTTCTTAAAGTGGCGTGTATCGTGTATTCCTTTTTATAATTTATTTAAGACATCAAGATACGTTTCATAATGGCTCCAACTAAGCCCGACAATAAAAGAAAATCCTGGAGCGAAATGAATAAAACACGTCGAGAAGAAAAACGGAAAACCCGGGAAGAAAATTTAAAAAAGAAACTCGCTAAAAATGTCGAACAAATTCAATCTGAAGCTCTGGACAGTAAAATCAAAGCAGAGTCAGAAAAAGTGGTTCAATATCCAGCTATATCAACTTTATCCATAGCAGTGCCTGGTTCCATTCTTGAAAATGCTCAATCTCAGGAACTTCGGACTTATCTAGCCGGGCAAATAGCCCGAGCTGCGTGCATATTTCAGGTGGATGAAGTTGTTATTTTTGACGATTACGCTGATGAACCTACCGGTAAAAAGTCCACTTTATCCGATGACTATGGTTTAAAAACTGCTAGACAAAGTTGTGTACAATTAGGCCGGATTTTGCAGTACTTGGAATGCCCTCAGTATCTGCGTAAAAGTTTCTTTCCTATCCATAACGATTTGAAATTTTGCGGAATTTTAAACCCGCTGAATGCACCTCACCATTTAGCTGTTAGTGATCAATTTAGGTTTAGGTAACTATGCATGGTGTTAAATTATTCTCAATTACCTAATACATATAAAAATATAGGGAAGGCGTCGTACTGAACAAGCCAGTAAAAAAAGGAAAAGGATCAATTGTAAATGTTGGACTTTATAACGAGGTTCACGTTGATAAGGAGTTAATACCGGGTGTAAGATGTACCGTCAAATTACTACCACAAGAACCAAACACGAAGAAGTTAAAAGGTTTGGTTGTTTTGCCTAATGTACCCCGACTTGAAACTGGAGTTTATTGGGGCTACAAAGTACGAATTGCTACATCTTTGGCTACGGTTTTCTCGCAATGTCCATATAAAGATGGGTAAGCTAAACTAGATATTTTAAGTGTTATAAAATTATTAGCGTGGCCCAGCTTACCTTACAATGAAAGCCCGGTTGTTCCACCTGCAGATAATTTATCTAAACTGCTGGCCAATTGAAACGTACCAAGCGAACTTTTAGGTTGAATTTAAAGTCAAATATTTTGAAAAATAGAAAAGATATCAACATGCGGTTTTCAGGATTTCAGAGATAATTTAATTGAGAAAACGATAGTGTTACCCGATTTTTTTACTTTGAAGTACATTACTATCTACAGGGTATGAAAGAAAGTCTTCTTTTTTTGTCAAATTTTATAACTACCGAGATTCCACAAAATTTTTTCTATATTTTTTTGATGTAGATTTTTTTAGTCCTTACTTAATGGGAAAACAACCTGTTTCTCAAAATTTTGATATCCCTGTTATTTTATAAGATACCGAATTTTTGAGGAAAATTTGATTTTTTCTTTGTTTTTTGTCGTTCGGCCGTATTGTGTTTTGTAAGAACCAATCTCTGTAGTTGATTGTGATAACTTATGAATGGCTTTCTTATAAAAGGTACACTTTTTGTACTTTCATTTATTTATTGGTAACCAGTGGCTTATCAAAAATCGGTACACGTTCGCTAATTGGTAAATTTTTTTAATTCATTTTTTGAGGCTATTTTCTTAATGGAATAGAATGAAATTTAGTTAGATTATGTTCACCATTGGTTTAAGTGACTTATATCCTCGAAACGGGTTTTTCATTTTTTCAAAAATTTGCTCATATCCGTGTATACCGGGTGGCTACGAAATCGTTTTACAACCCCCACCATTTTGATACATTTAACTGTATTAATTTGAAATTTGGCATCGTTTGATTGTTGAAAGGAATAATCATTTTGACGTTTAAAACAATCTGATGACACTTCCGGTTTCACCGTAAGAGCCACCTACTAACTTTTTAAATTTTTTAAAACAACCCTGTATATTTTTTCCGTAAGTATTAAATTCTACTTAAAATTACCTTTTTATCGACATATCACATGATGACATTTGCTTTCAAAATGGCAGCATAATTATTATTGCAAAAACCTGTTCAACAATATTAAATTTAATAAAAAATTCGATATCTTATAAAATAAGAGGGATATAAAAATTTTGAGATATTGGTTTTTTCCTCATTAACCAGGGACTAAAAAAATGGACACCAAAAAAATATTAAATTTTTTTTGTGGAATTCCGGTAGGTATAAAGTTTGAAAAAAAAAGACGACTTTCTTTCATACCCTGTAGATAGTAACGTACTTCAAAGTACAAAAATCGGGTCGCACTATTGTTTTCGCAATTAAATTATCTCTTGAATCCTGAAAACCTCATGTTGATATCTTTAGTCCTTTTCAAAATATTTGACTTTAAATTCAACCTAAAAATTCGCTTGGTACGTTTCAATTGGCCAGCAGTTTATAAATAGAATGTGTTTTCTGTTACCACTATTTTATTTACTAAGTTACGTTATAATAAAAAAAAATCGAAGTTAAAAAGTTGTAACCATTTTATAACAACTTTCTCAGATTTCATACTAACCATTTTCTTTTTTCAGTTACGACTTAACAGTTGGAACTTCTGACAAAGGATCTTCAGTGGACGAGTTTGAATGTCCCAAATTCAAACATTTGTTGATAATGTTTGGCGGTCTGCAGGGACTTGAAGCAGCATTGGAAAATGACGAAATTCTCAATGCCGATGATCCCAAATTACTTTTTGATTACTACCTTAATACTTTGCCAAATCAAGGATCGAAAACAATACGAACTGAAGAAGCTATTCTAGTTAGTTTAGCTGCGTTACGGTTGAAATTGAATCCCGAGAATGTCGCAAGAGAATATGTGGAAGGGTCAAATAATATCATCTATGAAGAGAGCAGTCCGCAAAAGAAAAAGGAAGCAGAGACAGTGTCTGATGATATGAGTAGATTTGATTAATTGTGGGCTGTATTTTTAATAAATTTTTTACAAATTTTTAGTTTTTCTAAGTATTTTTTAAATTATAATACTACAAATACTTTCAATTCAATTTCAACTTTATTGTATATGCACATTGAAATTACATTTATTAAATTCGTTTATATAATATACGGGGTTCCACTAATTTAGCATTATTTTATATTAAATTTACACAATTTGTTAAGTCTTCATTTCTCTATATTATTGCAAATAGAAAATACAACAAATTTAATAGTATATTATAAATTGTAAAAATTATATCAAAAATTCTGTAATATAAGTATCCTACTAACAATGCTTAAATATTTATTATATAAAAGAACATAAGAAAAATTAAATTTCTTTTTAAATGCACAACAATATAACAACCATTTTTGTCCATTACCAATTTCGGGTGGAATGTTTTGTTTTAGGTAAATGAATCACATTTTATAGGTGCAGACTTACACATTGCATTTATGTATTGAGCTTTCTACGGTTTCTCTTAAACTTGCTATTACTGCTTTTTGGTCGAGTGAATTAATTATTGCCGTTCCAGACACAATCATATTAGCTCCAGCCTGAAACAAAGAGAGCATAATATTTGAAATTTATCATTCGTAGTGATTTTTTAGTACACACATGATTCCCAGTATCGCCCAAGTAGCATTTTAATATACATTTTCGGAAACGGTCTCAAAGTATTTCTTC
Organism: Pediacus dermestoides; assembly: GCA_963942485.1. Lineage (NCBI taxonomy): Eukaryota > Metazoa > Arthropoda > Insecta > Coleoptera > Cucujidae > Pediacus > Pediacus dermestoides. Next base: position 9,875,908 of record OZ012627.1, read on the forward strand.
AACTTAGTGTATGTTTTCTTGCGTTGACACTACGCGTTTCTTTGTATACAGGGTGTCCCAGGTTAAACACGAAATATTTTTAGGTATGATTCTTGAATATATTCTGCATTGTCCTGTATAATTTTTGTATCTCCAATCTGACTCTCTTTTTTTATTTTTTTTCCATATAAAGTCACTGCAGGTGGCAACTAACGGAAATCTTTTTAACAAATTTAATAATTACTCCGAGTAGACATCGTTTATGTTCAAAATGGAATTTAACTTTTCGAAATAAACCAATCTTTCATCATGTATCAAATTTTTAACTATTTTCAATACTTGTTTTCAAAATAAATTAAATGAAACATGAACATAATGATTTATTTTTTCAAATCCCAAACTTGAACACTAATAATTCTTTAAGGGTTAACACTATCAAAAAATTACAAAATATTTTCGATCGCAAATCATTCCAGCTACGAATTTCATGTGTAACTTTTTTTCGATAATCAAATAGTTTAGCAAACTGGATTCTTTTTATGCAACAGTGTTTCACTTTTTCAATCTACAATTTTCAACATTCAAGAGATGATTGCTCGAAAACTAACCAGGATTGGGAATAAAAAAATTATACAGGACAATGCAGAATTTATTCAAGAATCACACCTAAAAATATTTCTTGTCGATCCTGGGACACCCTATATTTCGAAAGACAGGCGAAACATGTACCTATTACATTTATTGCATACGCTTTAGGAAATGTACCCTTTTAATATCCGAAACAATACCTCATGCAAAAATATCCAGCATATTTATTAATGGAAACATTGCTTTCGAAATTTTTTATTACTTTGCTTACCAATGTTGATTGGATAAAATAACAAAATAATCGATTCAATACTTGTAGCTATTCATTTAGTTAATAAAGTTGTACCATATAATAGCAATACAAGATGTAGTTAATATTTATAAGAATATAGTATGGACTTATTGTCACATAACATGAGTTTCTTAATGAAAATATGCTAACGAAGGTTGCTTTACAAGATTTTTCGATATAATTGCACGCTTTACTAGGGATTCGCTCTACGTACACAGAAAATATATTTAATTTTTTTAAAGAATTTAATATTAAGTAGAATTTATTTTTCTGTAAATGTTTAAAAAATTATTTAGGCATCAAATGCATGGATTTTTTATAAATTATAACAATTAATCTTCAACTTAAAAGCATATTTCCTTTAAGAAAATTACCTAAGTGTGCAATGGCTGCCATAATACTAAACCGCAAAATGGGAGACAAAAACCAAAAAATGTGGCCCATATGTTTCGAAAATGTAACTCATTGTTGTCTATAAGAAACTGAATTAAAAATATCCCTCAGAATTTTCGATAATTAAAGAAAAAGATCATTTAAACACATTTGTTCTGAAACTGATGGATGATTTATTTAATCCACATTTATTTTAACAATGTTGGCCACAAAAATTTTGCCTTATTATTCAAAATACTGCTTATTGGTTGTTGTGTTGGTTGTCTCCGTTAGAGATAAATACAGTAAATAGTAGATTTTGAAGATAAACACATCGTTCCTTTAAGAGGACTTTTTAAGGATGTACACTGTGTCCCAAATTGCTTGTAATTGCAGGGTATCTCTGTAATTTGTAAAGATAGAACTTTGCGGTTTTCGCGAACCTGTGCCACTTTTTCGTTAAACTTTTAATGCCGCAAACAGAACTAAGCTAACTTGTTTTGTTTCTGAGATACAGGGTGAAAACGAAAATTTTCACTTTCTAGGGTGCTGTCATATCTCACACACCGTGTAAGCTAGAAAAAAAGTAAAAACTGTTCTAGGTAGATATTTTTGTGTAGAATCCAGTGGCGTACTCGAAAAAAAATTGATTTGCACCGTTTAAGAGATATGACCCAAACTAGGTCTTTTTTAAATGGAACACCCTGTATTTTTTTAGTCTCATTAAATTTGTCTATTTTTTCTCATTAAAATGACGTAAACAATAGGCACTTTCAATTTTAATAAATGCCCTTAAAACAACAAAAAACCCAATTATAAGTCAAAAAAATTTAGTTGGCCTTGAAAATCGGAGATAAAGAAATGTTTACAAGCAACATGAGACACTATATTACATAAAAAAAAAATAAGAACGTAAAATATTTTGTTACGTTTCATTGTTTATTTATATGACCGTTAAAAAAATGTATTTCGCTTTTTGTTTCTTTTTTACTAAGATAAAATAAAAATAATATTAATGTTAAGAGTTTTTAATTTTATTTTACCCAAAATTATGATTTCTCGTCCAATTTACGATAAAAAATATATAAAGTTTAATATGCCTATTATTGATAGTTTCCAAGATATTCGAGAAAATATCTAGAAATACTTTGATATCTGCCTGTTTATATGAGCAATGTTAGTTCTATTTTTTAGCTAGAAAATTTTATTTCCGGTCTTGAATATCAAGTAAACTTTAAATTGATATCAAATGTGAGAAAAAGTCGTAGTATTTGACAAAGAACTATTATTTTATAGAGTAGACCTAGAAGCTAATAATAATGCTCTGTCAGGTAGGCATTGGAAAATAGATAAATTTTTTAAAATATTTTATTTTTTATTACAAACTAACTAAATAAAGAATATGTTTTGGGAGTATTTTTGAAATTGAAACAAATAAAATAGCTTGCTCTAACACACCTGGTGGAAGCTACACCCACATAATACAATATTATTTTTCAAAATATTTTCTCGAATATCTTGGAAACTATCAATAATAGGCATATATTTTTTATCGTAAATTGGATGAGAAATCATAATTTGGGGTAAAACACTGGGTGTTCCATTTAAAAAAAGGCAACTTTATATTGCCACATGAAAATGACTCACCCTGTATAAGTATTATTTTTTCAAAAATGTAGAATGCTATAGACTGTACAACTTCTATATAAAACTTTTTTTCATGGGCCCAATAGTTTCTGAGATAATAACGAGGACACCGTAACTGGACCACCCTGTACACCTACTGGAAATGTTAATGTTATACAGAACAATGAATTCCAAAAAGAATGTTTCAGATCGATTATTTTTTAACATTGTTTTTATACCATAACATACTAATGTAAAATGAATCCATATTTTAAAAATTTTTCGATAATACTCGTATATTTCAAGTTGGGTGTCAATAATCAAATTGTACAAATAAATAGAAATGGTTTCAAATCAGGGGCCTACCTACAGTTAAAATGTGTCTTTGATATTACTGCTTGGGCGTGATATAGACCCTACAACTACTATTATTATAAGATTTATAACTAATTTGACAAAAATTGATGCGAAGATCTCGAAAATAGTCTTTACAACCCAACGACTTATAACTCTTTGACTCAAAATACTCACTTCCGCACAAGCTGTGATGGTATTAAGCCCAACACCCCCATCCACCTCAATATCCAAAGAGGGATAATTATGCCGCAACCACTGAATCTTAGGCATCATATCGGTCATAAACTTTTGCCCTCCGAATCCAGGTTCAACAGTCATAATTAAAATCATATCTGCATGATCTATATATTGGCGAACGGCTTCAATTCCTGATTCAGGTTTTAAGGCCAAACCAACTTGCATACCAGCTTCTCTAATTTTTCTGCAAAGTGGCAGTATATCTCTAACAGCCTCTATATGAAAGGTATATTGATTTACCCCGGCATCTGCCATTGGTTCTATCCACTGCAAATAGAATAGCGTAACAAACATAATTGATTAAATAAATTGCATATCTAACCTGTTCTGGATTGTCCACCATCATATGCGTTTCGAAAAAGGCATTTGGTATTTTATTTCGTAAACATTTGACAACAGGATGGCCAAATGTTAGGTTAGGAACGAATACACCATCCATAACATCTAAGTGCAAGTAGTCGGCCCCATTATCTAAGAGTTTTTGTGATTCCATGTATAATTGTGATAAATCGGCGTTTAATATTGATGGTCCTATTTTACATTTCAGTGGATGTTGTGCCATTTTTATTACACTACACACGCCTTTGGATGTTAAACTAAAAACTAACCTAACTTAGTTCTACTGCGGTGGGTTATCGATGACTTTGTAATTTGTACGTTTATGGTTGATAACCATTATCTTGACCTCGGTATGACCCACAAATACATATTAAACGTAATTTGCTTTCAACTTAAATAATTAATTATATTTTATTATTCAATCTTTTTGACAAGAGAACAGAATACAAAAAAATTTACTAGATGTCGCCAAAATAAAATTATCCACATTTTGAGATAATTTTTTAATTAAATATTAATATTGATGGTAGAGGAGTGAACTTGATATTAGTTGGGTTGTATGTAGGTTCCAACTTCACCAATATTTTATTTTTTTTAATTTGAGTAATTTTACTCGCTAACTATACTTACCTATACAAGGTGGCTGCAATTCCGTTTCCAGCATGGGGATCTCGCTTATTATAATAGATAGACCATAGGTTTAAATTTGGCAAAGTTGCTAAATTTAGAGCTCAGTAATAATCCTAAGACAAATTTGAATTATCTTGAACGGTCTTCTGAAAAAGTGAAAAAAACTGAAAATTACAATTTTTTAAAATCGCCCATAACTTTTTTATTTCTGGATATTTTTCAAATCTGTAAAAACATTCTCAAAGCAACTTTTTATGCTCTATCAATCAGTGATCGTCGTTTCTTTAAACATCGATTCGTTTTTGTTTTTTAAACGCCAACTTCCGTTTTTCTTATGGACGTACTTTCTACTTTATACATCGTTGGATAGTATATTTTTTTCCAAATTCATCGATGTGCTACACATGATATTTAGATTTAATTTTAATTGTTAAAATTTAAAAAATGTGTCCAATACAGCAATCATCTCAAATCAAGCAGCCTAAACTCGCTTAGTTTGTGTTGTTACCATGGTAATTTATAAACAATTTAAAATTTAAAAATTTGAGGTTTATCACAAGCGACAAATTACAATAATAATTAGTTATTCCCCGCGAATTAAATTAAACTATGTTTTTGAATAATAAATATCTGATGTGCCCAACACATAACTTTCTTATACTTACTTACGAACAGTATCACAATAATTACTTTTCCTAAAGAAATGAAGTTAAATTTCTTGTAAAAATTTTGAAGGTTTCCAGCAATTTTCAAATAGTCTCTGTCGCACTTATTGCAATACGCATAAATCTGTCCTTGTCCCACTCATTATAACCGAATTTTACGACAAAAATGTGTTTTAGTTTAGATTTTTGACCTAATACTCACTTAAAAAAATCTCCCGGTATGAAATTACATTTATTTATTCATTATTATTGTTTTCGGAACCATAGAAACCAGTAAAATAAAAAAAAAACTAATGGTCCGTTCCTTCTGGGATTCGAACTCGGGACCGTCCGTTTGGTAGCCATATAATGAAACACATGGTCTACCTCGACCGTCGGATTCAAATATCAACGCGCGCTATGTGTTTTAAGAATATCTAGTTTTTTTGAAATTTTTTTGACGGAATTTCAAAAAAAAGTTCAAACAAAATTTGTTCAAAATTCAATTCTAAATCAATGTTAAAGAATAAAAAAATCTCATAAATTTTTTATTTTTCAAGATATTCCTAAAAAACCTAAAAATGTCTTCAGGTAACTGTCACTTGTTTTGGTGCTAGATGAAAAACATTGAATGTGGCAACCACAAATTTGTTCAAACTTTTAAATATGAAATTTGAATCAAATCCGATAAGTCGTTTTTGAGTTATGGTGGATACAGACAGACACACAGACAGACAGACATCATGGCGAAAATGGCCAAAATGGATTCAGGGGCCCTCAAAACGTGTAAATCCATCAAAATCTCGAAGTCGAAAAAAATCACGATTACAATACTTCGTATAAGAAAGTAAAAAGTGTGATATGCGTATTTATTATTCATCACATAGAAATTCTATCCTAACGACACAACGATACGCAAAAACATATCCTGAAAGAAGACAACCATCTTCTAGAAGTCTATAACATTACTCTGGGTCACTTTTTCGAAAAAAGTAACGAGTTCCGAGATATTCCCAAAATGTTAAATTCACCCTTATTTTCAAGATGACGGAAAATGAGACGGGGGTGGCTTGTCCAAAAGTGGTCTATTACACTCAAGGTTGACCCCCCTTCTTTTGAAAAAGGTCGAAAGACCCGAAAATTTTATCACAGAAAACGTCTAATGTTCCTATACTAAAGATATATTTTAATAAAAAACTACTACTCAAATAATCAATTTTTACTTTCTTATACGTAGTATAAGGAAGTATTGTAATCGTGATTTTTTTCGACTTCGAGATTTTGATGGATTTACACGTTTTGAGGGCCCCTGAATCCATTTTGACCATTTTCGCCATGATGTCTGTCTGTCTGTGTGTCTGTCTGTCTGTATCCACCATAACTCAAAAACGAGTTATCAGATTTGATTCAAATTTCATATTTAAGAGTTTGAACAAATTTGTGGGTGCCACATTCAATGTTTTTCATCTAGCACCAAAACAAGTGACAGTTACCTGATGACATTTTTAGGTTTTTTAGGAATATCTTGAAAAATAAACAATTTACGAGATTTTTTTATTCTTTAACATTGATTTAGAATTAAATTTTGAACAAATTTTGTATGAACCATTTTTTTAAATTCCGTCAAAAAAATTTCAAAAAAATGAGATATTCTTAAAACACTTATATTTCTCATAGTGCGCCTTGAATCCGACTAGTAGATAGACGAGTGAGTTTGGGACTTGCCTGCCAAACGGGAGGTCGCCGGTTCGAATCCCAGAAGGACCATTATTTTTTATTTTTTTGTATTTTACTGGTTTCTATGGTACCGAAAACAATAATAATAAATAAATAAATGTGATTTTATACAGGGTGATTCAAAATTCGATGTAGATATTTTAAGGATCAAAATAAGACTTTTTTTTCACATAAACATGTGTCCTAAAATGCACCCCCTCCGAGCTACAGCCACTGTAAGTTGCGTAAAAAAAACGATTATTTAAAATTGTGACCACAATAACGGATCAAATCTTCTGAAAATTGGCATGCCCCCCTTTTTTTAGCCACTCTATTTATTTTTTGCTTCAAAAATTATGTAAACCCAGTTTTGGGGAAGGTTGGAGGGGGTGCATTTTAGGACACGTTTATTTAAAAAAAAAAAGTGTTATTGTGATCCTAACAATCGGGGTGATTCTATAACATTTTAATGACCGTGACTATGTAACCACTGTGGTTGTTGCTACGGTACGACGTTTTTGATTGGTAATTATCATAGCAACAACCACAGTAGTTAATAAACACGGTGGTTAGAAACTTACAGAATCGCACCGAATACGTCCTTAAAATATCTACATCGAATTTTTTATTCTGTCAAAAAAATTTCAAAAAAATAAAACACTTGTTTTTGTCATAAAATTCGGTTATAATGAGTGGGATAAGGACAGATTTATGCGTATTGCAATAAGTGCGACAGAGACTATTTGAAAATTGCTGGAAACCCTCAAAATTAAACACGATTTTTACAAGAAATTTAACTTAATTTCTTTAGGAATCGTCGAGGGAAACGTAATTGTGGTACTATCTGTATAAGAAAGTCATGTGTTGGACACATCAGATATTTTATTACAATAATCATTACCAAAATAACTAATAACAAATTAAACGCACTACATTAATTTTTTTAGACGATCGGGAATAGGTAGTTTCATTTTCTTCAAATTTTTAATTTTAATTTTTTCTTTTGCAGTTAGTTTCCTCTTTTTGTTTTTTCGTGGTTCTTCATAGGTAATAGTAGGATCATATAAAAGCCGTTTACTTTTTTGCAGGGAAGTAGTATTCTTCCATCTAGATATATTTGGTACTGACATCTCTTGTACCAAAGTATCGAAGGCAGATTCTTCAGTTGTCTTTCTTTTATTGTTATTTTTATAAAGATCAGCGACTTTTGAGTTACCTGTAGGATAATAATCCAAATCTTCGAAATGATCTTCCTCTTCGTCACTACTACTCTCCAACTGCCTAACATATCTTCTAATCTGTTTATTTCTCTTTCTAGTGACTCTTTTCTGAATTGGTAATTCATACTCATCACTGCTGGTCTCAATTTTTCTTTTATTAGATTTAGATTTTGGTGACATAGAATAATGATCACAAAAATCATTAAATATAACTCTTCCGTGTTTTGTTTCATTTTGAGTATCTTTGTCTTTGTGTTTTATAGCAACAGATGCCTCTTCATTGTTTGACTGGACGTCCTCCAATAAATCGGTATATAATCTCGTAAACTGTATTGCATTAACTTGAGAATCTTTAGTATCTTGTGAGTATTTAATATCCTTGCTTAATATTTCCAAACTAGCAATGTCTTCCATAACATTTCTTTGTTCACTGCTGTCTTCATTTTGGTTAAACATATCCTCTTCCATAATGTTACTAAAATCACCATCATTTTTTCTTTGCTGTACATCATTAATATTTTCATTTGATAATACATCACGAAATGTTATTGGAGGTTTAATCACTATTGAACTTAACATTTTAACACCATTCTGGAATTTCTTTTTGTCAATTTCTTGATTTTCAATTGTTTTGAAAGTACTGACCGAGTTGGAGTCGTGATTGTTTATACTTGTGTCGCATTGCCCTTCAATTATGACTTCATTTTGTGAGGAGGTGTCTTCATCAGCGCCCATATTCTGAGATTTGGCCTCATTGTTTATACTTGTATTTAATAATAAATCAGTACTGTAGTCACTATCGCATTTTCCATCAATTATCACTTCATTTTGACTTATCACTCTATTTTGGGTAGTAGCATCCCCGATGTTCCTATCCTGAGATTTCGGCTTGTTGTTGTTTGAACCTAAGAATGTATCAGTACTGGAATCATTATCGCCTTTTCCATCAATCATTACTTCAGTAGGACTTATCACTCCATTTTGTGTAGTATCTTCAATGTCGGTTTCGTCTGAGTCGAAAATTTCAGCATTAATTAATTCATGATTTTTCGGAGTATACAAAAACACATTTTGGTTTGATATTCTAACAAGTTTCTCATTCTCGCTAAGTTCTGCATTTTTATTATCAGTAGATATATTTGCAACGCTAATGAGTTGCTCTTCAGTAGGTATTTTGTTTTGTTTATGAATAATCCTTTCCATACTTTCATTTAAGCTTTTTGGTTGATCATTATTTTCCTCAACCTCTGATATTTCGGCCGAAAAACTTTCATGTTCTACAATTGTGGAACAGCGTTCACCTGATTGAATTTGTTTATCTAAATTAGTGTCGATTTCTTTCCTAGGCTGATATTTTACAGTTTCTTCTTCATATTTATTTTCTTTACCTTTTCTAACAGGCGGTTTCTGAGCTACGAGTTCCCTTGCGTAAATTTTATTTTCGTTCGTTAAAACCAATTTAGAAGTTCCTTGGTTTTCAATTTTTGCCTCTTCGTTATCTGAACTTTTACTTTCTTCTGAAAATACTTTGGAAATTGCTCTCTGCACTCCTCCAACGGATCCCTTCATGTTAATCTTATTTTCTTCTTTTATAACCAGCTTAGTACGTTTTTGAGATTTAATTTTAGCCGCCTCGTTTACTGAACTTTCGCTTTCTTGTGACAAGACTTCAGAATCTGCCTTTTGCGCTGCAACAATGGATTCCTCGTCGCAAATTTTATTTTCTTTGGTTAAAATTAATTTAGAACGTTTTTGAGATTTCATTTTTGCTGGTCCATTCTCTGAACTTACACTTTCTTGTGAATTCACATTCTCGTAAATTTTCTTGTCTGTTGTTAAATCCAATTTACAACACTTTTGAGTTTTAATTTGTGTTGCTTCGTTCTCTTGAATTTGGTTTTTTTCATGTGAAATCATTTTGGAATTTTTATTTCTTTTGCTCTTCAAAGTATCTAATTCCTCAAATAAATCAAGCGAGGAGGATGATTGCTTATTACTGGATACTTTATGACTTATCTTATTGTGATTCACTTTAGTTTCAGAGCTTTTCAAATTATCTTTTTTTGTTTTGGATACTCTAATTTGTTTAGTATGATCTTTTTTTGGCGTAGGGTTTTCTTGTAACTGTTTAATACTGTTGTCAGAAATATCGGCCAAAGTTTGTTTAGAAGAAGTAGAATATGGAGACACTTTTATTAGTGTATCGTCAAATAACTGAAAATAACAAAATCATAAGTCATTAGTAGTCAAATTAGATAAAAAATTAGTTGACATGATGACCAAATTTTTGAGAACAAGTCGAGGGTCATTGACAAAGCACCGAACGGCAAAAACCCAACAAAATTTTCTTGTGATAAGTTACTACTGGTTGGATTTTAATGTAGGCAGTTTTTTTAGTTTATTCGAAAAAATATTTCAAAAAAAATCTTCAAACAAAAGTTGTAGAGGATCTTATTTCCTACAACTTTCATTTCGAATATTTTTTGTCACGCAAAAATTACATGAAGTAGAGGGCACAAAACACTGGCATTTTTTAAGATTTTTCAATTCAATATACAGGGTATTTCACGAGTAATAATGAGCCTGACGGAATTGAAAATGCAACCCACACTATTGGGATTTGACATGTGTCGATATGACATCTGATGGTGAAAATGAGAAGTAGGACAAAGGTGCAGTGAGACGAAACTTTTATTCAATTAATGAATTGTAATTTGTTGGAACTATCGGTTTTCGGTTTAAACATGGAAGAAGGTGTTAGATTTTCGCCACGTTGTATAACAAAAGTCCAAAACGTATTGCTGGATGAATGGTTGCAACAGTCAAGAATTTGGCAGTCGATTAATAATTATTTCTTTCGCCGCTGCTTCACAATTTCCAGATAATTTTATTTTTTTTGAAGGCTTGCTGAAACAGTTATGGTCATCTAAAGGAGCAGCGACATATTGCTCCAGTGCCTTATGTTGTAGTTTATTTCATTCACACTTCTTGTCCGTGCTAGTTATAATTGGTAGCCAATATATGTTTACACTGTTCACTTAAACCCGATTTGCACGAACACACCACCGATTGAATCTTTTCATTAACAGTTTTGTCTTCTATTTGATGCAAATGTCCTTTCAATTGCGAGGTTTGCAAACAGAAAGCCGCAAAATTTATTGCATTGGCTTCACGATCTTTTTCACTGTTTATTCCACATTTGACGATATGACCTGCTTTTAAAACTCTTTCTCCCTGAATAAACTTTCTTTGAGCAGGACATACCTATTTCATAAAATGTGTTGTTATTTTGAAAACGCAGTTGATTTTGGCGGCCTTTACATCGTGTACTTTTTGTGTCACAAAAAATATCTAAAATGAAAATGGTGGAAAATAATATACCCTCTACAACTTTTGTTTAAAGATTTTTTTCATAAATGTAACAAATGCATATACTCGTATATTTCATTAAAAAAAACAGGGTTTTGTGTCCTCTACCTCATGTAATTTTTGCGTGACAAAATATACCGGAAATGAAATGTGTACGGAATATTAAGATCCTCTACAACTTGTGTTTGAAGATTTTTTTCATAATTGTATTAAAAAAGTATATATGTATATTTTATTGAAAAAACTCACCCTCCAAAAGTATTTTGCTTATAACTTTTTTAAAGAGCTATCAAAAAAAGTTTCAAAGAAAAGTTGTTTAAAATATTTTTCTAAACAAATTAAAAGAAACTACATTAAAATCCAAACAGTAGAATTCGAGATATAAAAAATCATCCTTATCATGTGACGCACAAGAAACTTTTGTTGGATTTTTGCGGTTCGTAGCTTCATCAATGACCCTCGACTTGGTCTCAAAAATTTAGCCATCATGTCAATTTTGATATTTTTTAGTCTAATAATTTGACTATGGGCTAATATTGTATTTTTAAAAGAATGTGGCAATAAAAGTTAAAGTTTTAAATTTTTCCTTAAAAAATTCCAAGGTGTACCTACTTCTGTACTACATTCTACCGTACATAGTTTTTAAAAAATTCATTTAGAATACGCTCCAAAATGTAAAAATTTCCCACAGGATTCACTGATCTATTTAAACTTACCTGAGATTTATTTGATGTATTTTCGTTTGAAGTATTAGATATTTTTATTTTTGCTTTTTTATTGATACCTTCCTCTTCTTGAAGTTTGAACAGGCTCTGTAAAAGAATTTATAATACAATATATTAATATTACCTTCAACGTCCTGATTTACTAAATAAGATCTGAACATGTTTATTATATTGGAAAGTTTAAGCTTCCCTATTGTTCAACTATGAGTAAAAGTGCCTTTACACATCTGATTTTTCATTCGATTTTCCATAAGATTTTTCGTAATTGTTGTCAACAATCAATATCCTAAGTAACGAAAAATCAAATGGAAAATCGAATGAAAAATCAGATAGTGTAAAGGCACTTTAAGAGTGAACGAACAAAGTAGCGAGGATTCCGTGGGCAGGCAGAAACAACTCACTCTCCTTAGATTATAGAGGATGTTTTAATTTTTAGTAGCAGGACTTTATCAGTTGATAAAGGATCTTTTTTTAGGGAGAAAAGTACCTATAAATTTGAATAATAGTCTGTGAGATACAAGGTGTTAAAAATTAATTTTTCAATACATTTTTGGGTATAATTCCAAAACGGTTTAAGATAGAGATCTGAAATTTCGTAGGTTGATAAGACTTTCAGTACATTGTAATCTAATGGTATTATAGCAGGAGTAATATTGTTCAGTGGCGCCTTATGTTTATAGGAACTAGGTCCTCTAATATTCACTGTTAAATTGCTACAAAAAGTGGAACACCCTCTTGTATATGTCACAGGCAAATGGTTATTTTAGACAAATAGTATTTGCCTAGGCAAATGGCTTTATGATAGAAACTGTTACTTCTCTTTCTTGGGCAAGGGTAAATTTATTTTATTTTTAAAAACTACAATTTGCCTATATAAAAAACAAATTTCATCAAAATCCACCCAGCGATATCAAAACTATAACAGTTCAAACCAAGAAAATTGAGCAAATAAAAATTTAGGTCATACTGTTTAAAACATTATAATTTTGGAACCACTGGTCAGATTTTGGTGAAATTGACTTTATTGTAAAGCTGTATGTGTGTTTTATTCACAAGAACATCCGGAAGTTTCGAGAGTTTATATCTATGGTGATTTTAAACGTGCCTTTAAAGTTGCATGTTTAAAAAATGATATAATTTTCGAGCGATTCTTTAAAAAATCATAATTTTGGAATCGTTGGTCGGATTTTTGTCAAAGAACATTTATTTCAAAGCTGAATAAATGTATTATTTTGGAAAAAATCACGAACTGTTTACACAATTTTTAAAACATTTCCTTGAACTTCCAAATTACTGTTTTCACAAAGTGAATTTTTTGGACGTTATTGTTTTAAGAATCACAGTTTTGCAAGTATTTTATATTCTTCGATTACCAGGCATACTCACATTATTTGTTATAGATATTTGGCATTCTTCTTCTACAGCTTTTGAAATGCTGTTCTGTTAACAAAAACATAAATTATAATTACAACTCGTAATAATAATAATAATTAGTATAAATACCTTTCTAGATATAGTAATTTTCGGAAATAAACTAGGAAAGATTTGCTTTGCTAATTTATTCACAACAACTGCATCATATTTAATGCATAATTTTAATGTGGTCATTGGGTCTAGTATGCATTTTGATTCTTCCAGTGAACTTAAACACGAATTACGGAAATGGATTGTAATGGAAAAGTAATTTTCTGATTCTCTATAAGAAAGAAACACACATGTAAATTATTTATATACATATAAATAAATAAATTATATACAAACCTACACATATCCACTTGGGACACTTCAGAGGAAAAAACTGTAATTAAGTTAGATGGTTCATTTGATGTGTCAAGTTCACTGTATATATTTTCTAAAATTGAAGACTGATCGCAGTAAAACGATAAAGAATCTTCATTAAAATCAACCCAAAACTTATTATCAGTTTCAGATAGAACCTAAAATAAGTTAATTAAAACCAATACATGATCTTAAGATAAAGAAAACTTACAAGTGGTTGACAATTAACCCCATCAAAAATAACTCTCTTACAAGCAATGGAAAATATTTTATTGTAGAATTGATTTATGGAATTTAGGATTAGCCTGACATCAGATTCGAGATTGTTTAAACGGATGCCAATAATTCCATTTAAAATTGAACCCAATTCTTTAGAAGAGCTATTTTCAACAGCCATCTGTAGTAGAGTTTTATTGTAAAATCGAAGTATTACTTCAACTAAATTTGACTGTACTTCGTAGTCTCCGCATGTAGAAATAATGCTTACAATGCTATATCTATAAAGAAAATTTTTAAATCAATTTTCAGTTGTACCTACCGATTTTGGTTCTTACAAATATTTGATATCTAGTTGATCCACAGTTTCTTTTATAATTTCTTGTGCGGTGTCTTCTGACCAGCAATTGTATAAGCGAAGTAGTTCTCTTAAACACCACGAACTGAATTTTCTACCAATAAAGATGTCGAAAAAAGATTTTGTTGCTTCTCTTACAAAGACATGCTTTACTTTGTAATTATATATAATAGTCTAAAAATTAACATTAAATTAATTAAGGTATTCATATTATAGACCGGAATAATTGAGAAAATCGTCAAATTGGTTTAAGGAACCACAAAGCGTGTGAATCCATAAAAATTTTAAAGAATAAAACTTGAAACTTAATATAGATAGAAAATATGGAAAAAAATTATTGAGTTCAAAGTACAAAAAAACAGTATTTTATTTATCCATGTTGTAAAGAAGAAAAATTCCAGTTTTCAATTTTCTGGGCGATCTTGAAAAAACATTGAAATGCAGTGAAAATAGATTTCGTAATTTAACCGGAATATCCAAAGCACTTATTATAGTTACATATTACTACTGAAAAAAAAATAATAAAATGTTCAAAATTTCACTATTTTCTTTTATTCTTTTCGACAATTTTGTGAGGTCGGCTTTGGCTTTTGCGTTACCCACATGTCATTGGAAATTAATAGCAAGCAATGTTACCACTATGGAAAAATAAAAAGCCGAAGTTCACAATGAAGCTATTATGAAACCCGTTTGAGTTTCATAATGACTCTGTTTAGAGACGCAAAATAGAAAAAAATCATTTTTTTGCAATAACTTCTATAAAAAAACTTGGATTCAAACAAAATTTTGCATGCCTGCCCTCCTTCCTAAGGACAATTTTATGAAGATATTTTCGATTTTGGAGGGCACCAGTGGCGTGCAATTCGGCCACATCTCAATTATTTCAAAGAAAAAAGCATGCCACTGTAATTTTTAAGAAATATTTTTTTATCTATTGAATTCCTTGTTCAATTTGGAGTAAACTTTGCTTTTACAGAACAAACATTTTAGTTCAGAGATAATTAGTTTTTTCGAAAACACTAATACATATTACGAGCCCTAACAACTAAATGTTCGGACAAAAGTAAATTTTTGAAGTATGAAAGGAGAACTGAAAATTTTACGCAAATAATTAGTAAACACCTAATAATACAATAAGATAAAGCCTTAATAACAATATTATGCATGGAAGAAAATTATTTATTGGATTTAACAATATTTTAACCTTAATAATTAACAAACTTTACAAAATGATTTTGCAACTAAATGTTGGGATAATTTTTAATTTAGGACCATTAATAAGAGGTTACGTCTTCTTTTGCTTTAATAGTTGCCTAACAGGCATTATATTTATCAAATTTTGGTACAATTCTGGCGTGAAACTGTCCCAAATTTCTTTTATTTTGGTCTTTAAGTCCCCAATGGTTCTTAGTGGATTATTGCGTAGAATACGTTTAATTTTATGCCAAAGAGTTTCAATGACATTTAAGTCCGGACTGGATGAGGGCCATGAAAGCACCTTTATGTCGTTTTCCCCAAGTTCCAAAACTGTGATGTTTTAAAAACAATCGTTAGAAAATTACGTCACATTTTTCAAGTGCAATTTTAAAGCTACGAAATATGCCTAAAATCACCAAATAAAGACTTAGGCATTTTTTTGTACATAAAACCAACATCCAGCTTTGCAATAAAGTAAATTTTACCAAAATCCAACCAGTGGTTCCAAAACTGTGATTATTTTAATGTAGGTAGCACCCTCAAAAAACACGTTTATTGAAAAGTGAACTGTGGAACTCGAAAAAAAAAAAAAAAAAATCATATTAACATTTCAGGATTTTTTCAATATAGTACGATTATTGAGCTTTGATTTAAATGTTTTTTGACACAAATCCACCCAGCGGTTTCAAAACTGTGATTCTTTAAAACAGTTACTAGAAAATTCTATCATTATAAAGGTGCAACTTTAAAGCTCCGATAAATCACCAAATAAAAACTTGTGTAACTTTTTTTGTAAAGAAAACCAACATCCAGCTTTGCAATAAAGCAAATTTCATCAAAATCCGACTACTAGATCCAACGTTCTGAAAATAATAATTCTTTGTTTCTACAATTTTCCCATCCTGCTGGGTTAAAGTGCCACAGTTTTGGAACCGCCGAGCAGATTTTTACGAAATTTTCGTTTTTATATAACTAAGTGTTGGCATTATAACAGAAAAAATCATCCATATTATGGAAGTTAATTTAGATAACTTTTGCGCATATGGAAAAAAGACAATCAAATTTACTTTTGTCCGAACATTTAGTTGTTAGGGCCCGTATAATGAAAAATTACAGAATAGGCAGAAAATTCAGCCAGGACTACCCAATTATACTCATTTTTTCCATCAAATTCTACCTAATTTATTCGACTCTGTATGTCTTGAGGTTTATGGTGAATTTAATTTGAGTTACTCTATAATAAAGTATAAACAAATTCTAAGTTAGGTACTTACACTGATAAACTCCAATTTGCCTCTCATTATTAGAACGGCATGTGTAGAACATCTTAAGGTCGAAATTAAATGCATAACGGATTCCACATAAGTAAAAATAAGTTTCACTAAAAGATTTAGATTTTGAGGTACCAGTGCGTGAAAAATTTGGAACACTTTCGAACAATTCACACTTTCCTACAATGGATCATTTATTGGTATTAAATAATTTACAAGACTTGTTTTGTAATAATATTTCACTTACGATTTTTTTCACACTTTTTAACCATGCTTCAAAATTCAAATAATCCTCCTCCTCCATTGTAAGTTTCGATCAACTCTACAACAAACAAAAATATTGGTCTGGGTATTATTCATATTATGATAGGTATCAGTTAAAGTTTATTTAATCTGATTTAAAAACATATTTTATGAATATTCTTAACGTATAGAATTTATTATGAAGTATTTTCATTTCCAGTCTTTTCGGCCAATAGTCCTTCAGCTAGGGGTCAAAAGGTAGGAAGTAAAAGCGGGATGAGACGACGCAGTGTTTTCTGAAGGTTTTTTGGTCGCTGAATCCGAATCCGTGCGTCGTTTTTCAATAAAGTGGTGCAAACAAAAGTTATTAACAATTTATTGTTTAAAACGCAATAACTCGAAAAGTATAGATTTTACCGAGCATTTTACCAAAAAAAGTTTCAAACAAAAGTTGTTCAAAATAAAAAGACTCTTCGAAAAGTTCATAATTATGGTATTTTGTCATAAAGTCGCACGGACAAAAGTTATTAACAATTTATTGTTTAAATGTTTAAATTAACTCGAAAACGAAATTAAAGTATACATTTTACCAAAAAAAAATTCAAACGAAATTGGTTCAAAATAAAAAGACTCTCCGAAAAGGTCATATGGTATTTTGTCATAAAGTTGCTCGGACAAAAGTTATTAACAATTTATTGTTTAAAATGCAATAACTCGAAAACTGTACATTTTACTAAAAAAAAGTTTCAAACAAAAGTTGTGCAAAATAAAAAGACTCTCCTAAAATCTATGCTTTTTTGTTTGTTCCGTTTTAAACAATAAATTGTTAATAACATTTGTTCGAGCGACTTTATGACAAAATACCATATGACCTTTTCGGAGAGTCTTTTTATTTTGCACAACTTTTGTTTGAAACTTTTTTTGGAAAAATGTATACTTTTCGAGTTATTGCGTTTTAAACATTTAAATAATAAATTGTTAATAATTTTTGCCCGTGCGACTTTATGACAAAATACCATATGAACTTTTCGGAGAGTCTTTTTATTTTGAACAACTTTTGTTTGAAACTTTTTTTGGTAAAATGCTCGGTAAAATCTATACCTTTCGAGTTATTGCGTTTTAAACAATAAATTGTTAATAACTTTTGTTTGCACCACTTTATTGAAAAACGACGCACGGATTCGGATTCAGCGACCAAAAAACCTTCAGAAAACACTGCGTCGTCTCATCCCGCTTTTACTTCCTACCTTTTGACCCCTAGCTGAAGGACTACAAGTGTTATTGGTTTACAAAAAAAATGAGAAAATACTTTTGAATGGTGTATGGAAACAATAAGTTCAAATTAGAAAATGTAAAAAAATGTTCGGTAACGGGTAAAATGGGGGCTAAAAAGTTTTTCGGAGATCCTCGTGTCTTGTCGTGTATTGTCCTTGTCGTTGTAGTGCCCCGTTTTTTGTGAAACATTTTTTGATTGTGAAAAAAACGACAGAACTTGTAGTTTCCCAAATATCCAGATACACCATAAATGAGATAAGAGATACACTTATGTACCTAGTTTCGATTAGATTGCTTTAAAAATAACCAAAAATGTTAAAATTCAATTTCTTACCTAAACTTATTTGATGAGCCTAAAAATACTACAAAAAACAGAAAAATACAGGTACTTAGGTACCTCTAGGAGATTCACCGGCTGAGAAGAAAACGAGGTTTTTATTTTTAGTTTGCAATTCACTTAAGACACAACTTTTACAAATTACATCAAAGTACTGAAACAAACTGTCATAGACATATTTTGAACAATCACGTAAATCAGCGCCGTCTTGCGTTGTTGAAAATTTCGAATGGCTTCGCCTCATAGATAATAAAATATAGATCTAGAACGGTCATTCATCGACTTTTCATTTTCAAATCGAATAAACATTAATCACTGCTTTCATAAATGCACACAAATTTATAAAATTTATATTGCTTATCACAATTCAATTTAAATGCGCATTTGTTGACTTAATTCAAATTGCAACATAATATTATTGTCTTACGGCATTCTATTTTCATACGTACTCATTGGTCTATATTTAACAACAAAAAACTTTAGTGTATTTTTAACTTTGATTTTAAGCATTTGTAAAAAGACGAAACCTTAATTTAATATCAGTGAATATTTACAAGCAACTTTCTTTTAATATTACTACGAAATAAAACTTCATGTTCATATTTAATTGTTGTGTTGACTTCCGATGAGTTTAAAATTGCCACCATTTACCTTCATACCTGGCGCATGTCCAATTGTCCACATTCTTCACGCGGCACATGTTTTATACTGATTTTTGGAGCTTACTTTAAATAAGTATATTTTCTATTAAAATCAGTTCAAATGGCCAATTCAAAAATAAAATATATATTAGTGACTGGTGGCGTAATTAGTGGAGTTGGTAAAGGTGTGATATCAAGTTCATTTGGTGCTATATTAAAATGTTGCGGGATAGAGGTTACATCTATTAAAATTGATCCCTATCTGAATATAGATGCAGGAACATTTTCTCCATACGAGCATGGTAAATATTAAAACTTAGAGTAAATTTACTCTATGTTACATTCAAGTTTTAAGCTGGTCAACGGTCAACTTAGGAACATTCCCGAAATATGTTTCCAATGTTATTTCACCTAAACCGGGTTTTCTTTGATTTCAGGTGAAGTTTATGTATTAGATGATGGAGGCGAGGTTGATTTGGATCTAGGTAATTACGAACGATTTTTAGATATAACTTTACACAGAGCTAATAACATTACGAACGGCAAAATACATAAAAGTGTAATTGATAGAGAACGCCATGGAGACTATCTTGGAAAAACTGTTCAAGGTAAATGAAAACTAATAATTGAACCCACAGCTATTATTTTATTGTAATTTTAGTTGTGCCACATATTACTGATGCCATTCAGGAATGGGTCGAGAAAGTGGCACAGGAACCAGTGTCTGAGACAGGTAAAACCCCCGAGGTTTGTATTATTGAACTTGGGGGTGTTATTGGTGATATAGAAAGTATGGCTTTCGTTGAAGCCTTTAGACAATTTCAGTTTAGGGTAAAGCGTGAGAATTTTTGTGTAGCTCATGTATCATTAGTACCTCAGGTAATTTTTTATTGTGTCCAGAGAAAGAACTTTTCTACAAGCAAGTATTTTACAGCCAAAAACTACTGGTGAACACAAAACTAAACCCACGCAATCATCTGTAAGGGAATTACGTGGATTAGGCTTATCACCCGATATTATCGTGTGTAGATCGGGGGTACCAATAGGACAAAGCGTGAAGGAGAAAATTTCCAACTTTTGCCACGTAGCACCTGAACAGGTAAACATCGTACATAAAGGCACTTAAGACGAGCCATCCAAAACACAAGGAGTTGGAGGGGTCGCCTTATACAGGGTGTCCAGGATAAAAATGTTAACCATGAGATCTCACTTATTTGAAGAGATACGACTTCGGTTAAATTACAAAAAATTTACCTAATCTTGGGCCTAATACAATACGACAAACACATTTGACATACCTGGCATGGCTTACTAGATATTAACAAAAAACTGAAATTGAGCATTTCGGTTTTTATTTAATTACTCAGCTGGTAGGAAAAATATCGTGATCAAAGTTGCAGATTATTAAGACACTTTTTCAAGGACAATCCAAATAAGGAATTGAAATTTTTATACATCTTCAATTTTTTTCGAAAATAGCACCAACTTTGTTTTTTCTTATGGACCGTGACATGTTTATTATTAAATTATGATAGTATTTTTCTTTCTCTTTCCGACAATGTACCACACATAGGGTTTTAAGTCGTTTCGTCAATTATAATCGAGGTTTTCTCAATCACCGTAGTTGGCTGTGCAATACAAGTTATTGTTTATCTAGCAAACTTGGCTAAAAAATTGGGTTTTGGTTCTATTAATTAGGAATTGACAAATTTTATGAAAAATAATGGTTTCATCAAGTTTTATTTACATAAGATGTTCAAATAAATTGCCATTTTGTTACAAACACAAATAGCATCTTTCCACAGTCGAAATCACCGAATGTTCCAACATTTGTTGAGAAATCATGTGACATGCCTGCAAAACAGCTCCTCTCAGTTCTTCAATATTATTGAACGCGGGAACATACACTTTTTTTTTAGATAACCCCAGAGAAAGAAATCTAGGGGGGTTATATCCGGGGATCTAGCTGGCTATGCTACTGGTCCGTGAGTACCTATCCATCGATTTTGCAGGCATGTCATACGATTCCTCAACAAATGTTGGAACATTCTATGATTTCGACTGTGGAAAGATGCTATTTGTGTTTGGAATAAAATGGCAATTTATTTGAACGTCTTATATAAATAAAACCCGATTAAACCATAATTTTTCATAAAATTTGTCAACTCCTAATTAATAGAACCAAAACCTAATTTTTCAGCTAACATTACTAGATAAACAATTTGTATTGCACAGCCAAGTACGGTGATTGAGAAAAACTCGATTATAATTGACGAAACGACTTAAGACTCTATGTGTGATACATTGTCGGAAAGGGAAAGAAAAATACTATCATAATTTAATAATAAACATGTCACAGTCCATAAGAAAAAACAAAGTTGGTGCTATTTTCGAAAAAAATTGAAGGTGTATAAAAATTTCAATTGCATATTTGGATTGTCCTTGAAAAAGTGCCTTAATAATGTGCAATTTTTATCGCGATATTTTTCCTACCAGCTGAGTAATTAAATAAAAACTGAAATGCACAATTTCAGTTTTTTGTTAATATCTAGTAAGCTATGGCAGGTATGTCAAGTGTGTTTGTCGTATTGTATTAGGCCAAAGATGAGGTAAATTTTTTGTAATTTAACCGAAGTCGTATCTCTTCAAATAAGTGAGATCCCCATGCTTAACATTTTTATCCTGGACACCCTGTATGAATTAAATGCATGAAAACTAATATACATATTCTTTAAATTTATACCTTGTCCTTACAAGTCTCCTATTTATATTTTCTTAAAAGTTATGATTTCTAATGGACTTGTTAGTTTTGTTTCAGATTATAAGCATACCGGATCTAAGTTCAGTGTACGAGGTACCAGTTTTCATGGAGAATCACGGCATGGCCAAATACCTAAACGAACGCTTACAGCTTGGTATATCCTGCTTAGGTTCTTCTAGGAAATATATGCGAAAATGGATTAAATTTGAGGAACGAATGCGTCATCTAAAATATGATGTAACAGTAGCGATTGTAGGCAAATATACAAGACTTGAAGACTCTTATACATCGATAACAAAAGCCCTACGTTATGCAGGCAATGAAATTGGTTATAAGGTTCATATTAAATTTATTGAAGCATCGAATTTGGAAAAAGCTATGTTGACGACTGATCCGGCTGCGTATCATGATGCGTGGCACAATTTGTGTATTTGCGAGTATGTTTTTTTTAAATCATAACATTTTTATCTTTAAATGGCTCGTTGAATAATTTTTTGTAATACGGTTTTGTGGTTTGATATCAATATTAAAACTAACTCACAGGAAATGGATACAAATTGAACTTTGATATCTGATACGGTTTATATTTTTATGATGAAATATTTATATATTTTTGTCATAAAATATTGTTTACTTGTTAACAAGGCAGACGGTTGAGGTATATTGACTAGCTTATGATTCACAGTTACACTTTCATTTTAACCGCGAATATCTCAAAAACGGAGGGCGAAAAACATTGACAAAAGTATGTGTTCATTATTGTATATCTTTTAAACCACTCACCGAAATTTGAATATCTGAGGTGCCCGTTTTTAACGATATTTTCATATCATTAAAGTTTACATGCTTTTATTTTGAAAATTCCTTATTATAAGTTTTATGTAAAATTTTGCTATGTTATGAAAGAATATCTTTTAATATATGGTAATTTTTTCAATATTCTTTGTCCAAAATTTTCATTATAACTATTTACAAAAATGTGCCATCATATCTGTTCAATTACCGTTGGAGATAAGGCGAAAATTATTTTTAGAACATAAACTTCTAATCAAATTAACAATTATTTAGAAAAGCACTGAAAAAATATCAACTGTTAATTAATTACAGCGTGCGCTCGCAGAGATGAAGCGACGTCGAATGGAGTGATGCTTAAAGTCGCTAACCAGAGCAGAAAAAATGCAACAATAACAACACTCTTGTAGGTAATTTAAAATTATTACAACTTAAAAATCATTAAGAATGGATTTGTAGTCCATATTTGCTTGGCCAAAAGATGCTGCAAATGCTCAATCGGATTGAGATATGAACTTATTTCAGTTGTCCCAATGAAAACCTGCCAACAAAACCAATTTGTTCTATACAATTGTATATCTCCTCTAATATTAGATATATTAAAGTGAAACAAAAAGAAGAATGTTAAGAAAAGATAAGGCTAGAGTCAGGGTTGGAAAAAATCACGATTAAAAAAAAAAAATGATAAAAATCGATTTTTTTGATGAAATCATGATTTATTTGATTTTCTTGATTTTTTTGATTTTTTGTAATGGTAATGCTTACAATGAATATATTAAATCCCGGAATCCAGATAAAGAGAATTTAATTATTATTTAATTACCTCAGTGATTTTTTTTTGACAATATAATTACATAAATCTTTGTCCGTTTTAAACTTTTAATAAATATTCTGTTTCGTTATACAGACTGGTCTCAGCTTTGATCTTAATATTATGTTAGAATTTTCTTCAAAACCAACAATTTAACAAAAAGTACCTCTACTGACTCTACAAGACATTAACAAAATGTTATATTTTCAAAATTAATTTTCTCAGTAGTGTTTTATTAAACATTGATTTAAATCAATGATTAAAATAAAAAAATCACTTGATTTAAATCAGTGATTAAATCGTGATTTTAATCAAAATGATTTAATCATGCCAACCCTGGCTAGAGTTAGTTCTAAATTGTAATGGGATGTTGTTGCTAGTACACTCCACATTACGGATTTTCGGAAAAAATCCAACTTTATTAATACACCCTGTAATCTAAAAGAAAATAATTTTTTTCTCATACCTGCACGAAATTGGCCACTTTATTTGCGTGAAATGCGGGTAGAAAGTCGCGGAAAATAAGGAGTGGGGGTAACATTTCTCACTTGGGTAGCCATTCCCTTCCTGATATGCGGGAGTTATTTGTGTCTGTTTATGGTTGTCAAGGTGATTTTCTCACCGCACAGTGTCAAGCAAAAATGTCAGTGTTGTGCTCTGGCGCAATTTTCACACTCGTCAGAATCTCTTAATTCCTACCTTGTTGCATAAACTACTATTACTAAAACTCGCTACCACTAAAAAAATTCACAGGAAACAAGCTACAATGCAAAAATGATCGGACAAACGGTTCAGGAAAAAAATAGCATAAAATTTATAGTAAATTTGTTGTTGTAAAGTTGTTCCGTTAATTTTGCCGATGCGTGTATTTACATTTTATATACCTAATCAATCTTGTCAAGATTTTTTTTAAATAGCTTAAGCATTAAGTCACATTTTTTACTATAAAATATTTTAAACAAAAAATCATGAAAAAATTCATGAAAACAAAGTTATGTTTTAACGATAGGTAACTAAAATTATATTCACATAGAATGCACGTTTTACGAAATTTGGATAAAAACGGGTATGGTCAAAATCTCTTTAAAAATGGGACTTTTTTGATATAAATTGTCCAAACTGTTCATTGTAAGTTATTAAAAGTTTGGTGAGTGGTTTAAAATAAACATATTTTTTTCAATTTACGCTTTTGACTTCTGAACAGTTAAAGTCAGGGAATCGTGTCAATTTCCTCAAATGAAGAAGTTGTTCCTCATATCTTTCTGCCTCTTTATCCTCTGCATTAGCTCAGTTCATCTTTTGGTAGCACTAAATCTCTATCTTTAAATTTAACACTTTAAGATTCTCTATGAATGAGCTGATTCCTTTGCATAGCAGAAACGTTCTTTCATTTGGGGCCAGTCCATAATCAAGAAAAAGTCGATTTTAGTTTAAATGTCGTTTAGAAATGACTGTTATTGTTTTACATTATGGAACTTAACGCAATTACGTTATTGCAAGAATTTCTAAATAAATTTGTAATTAATAATAAACGATTTGTTCATTTAATGGTTAATATTTCCAGTTGCGTAGTGGTTCCTGGTGGTTTTGGCAAACGTGGTGTAGAAGGCAAAATCGATGCTTGCAAATGGTGCCGAGAAAATAACAAACCCTTCCTCGGCATATGTTTGGGCTTCCAAACGGCTGTGATTGAATTTTCACGTAACGTATTGAAACTCGATGGTGCTAATAGTACAGAATGTAATGAAAACACAAAATATCCTGTGGTTGTGGATATGCCGGAGCATAATACTGGTCAAATGGGTGGTACAATGCGATTAGGCAGGAGAACTACCGTGTTTAAATCTACAATTGGTACTAACAGTAAAATACGTAAGCAACTCATCTAGTTTCTCTTAATTTTTGTTCATTAATTTATGGTACTTGCAGAGAGGTTGTATGGTAATAAGGATAGTATTGTCGAAAGACATCGACACCGATTTGAAGTAAATCCGGAATATATTGAAGATATTGAAAATCACGGAATGAAATTTGTTGGTATGTTCTACAACGTATAAGAAGACCTGGATGTTAATTTAATAATTTTTAGGTGTAGACATCGAACAACAACGTATGGAAATACTGGAATTAGAGAATCATCCATATTACGTTGCTGTCCAGTTTCATCCCGAATACTTATCCAGACCAATGAAACCTTCACCTCCGTTTATAGGGCTTATTTTGGCTGCAAAAGATCGCTTAAAGTCATACTTGTCCCGCGGTTGTAAACTTACCCCTCGTGAACCGCAATCTGATAACTATGATTCTGGTAAATATTGTAATACAACGTGCAAGTAACAAAAATCAATATTTTGTTTCCAGATGAAGAACTAAATGATATAACTGTAAAACAGTTAAATATAAATGCTGCCACTGATACGGACAGTAGCTCTGCGTACAGTAGTTCCAGTAGAGTAAGTCTAAATGAAACAGCGCTAAGGGATTATGAGACTTAATTTCCCAATTTATTTTGTGGAAAGAATGCCAAATGTGTAAGATAATGTTTTAAGTAATAAATTTAATAATCACTAAATTCATAGATTTAACGAGGTAGATTGCGCCTTAGAAGTTAGTTCACGAAAGAAAGCTGTGTATGTAGCGGACTGAATTTATTTCATAACTGACTACAGGAATAATGTAAAAGAGGGAGACCACTCGGTTCAAGTTCCTTATATTATTTTACAATATGATTATTGAAAATTTTTACTTTATTTATTCCTATTTGTGTCTTTTGATACTTTGTGTGATTGTTATTTGTGCCAAAGAGAATACATCAACATATTTTTCCATGCCGACAAGTAGTAGTCTAGTAATAATATTTTAGTTCGTTTTTAAGCCCATAATAATAATGGAATATGTGATTTAAGGAATCAAAACACTATCTATTTATTACCGCGTGTAAAATACTTTCCTCATGGAATATCATGTTCATTGAGAGATTATCTTAACGCACTTTTTAGAGTCATTCACGTGATTTGGAATGTTTTGATCCAGTTCGTGTTATTTATTGTGAATTGCAAGTTGGTAAAATGGCTGAAGAAGTAAAACGTGCTAAATGTTTTTGTAAGTTTGATAAAAATGTATTATTCGAAATAGTCACATATAATTGAAAAGAAAAAACAGACAGGCCTGCTGTAAAAATAAAAAATGACGCGTGGGAAATCTAAAGTACTTATATTTGGTAATACACGTATTACATTAACCCACTATTCTATTTTATTTTTTAATGGAACTGTAAACCATGATTTGAAACAAATACTGATATGATAACTTTATCTACTACCAATTCATAATAGCCTTGATTTGACATTAATTTGAGTAAGGTAAGTCAGATTATTACGCAACATGTGTTTTAAAGAAATCATTACCACACTGAAATTTCAACTAGAAAATTCTTTCTCACTGGTATTTATAACACAATTTTTACAATTTAGTATCTTTATAGGAAAGTTTATATTTGTAAATGTCTAATTATAATATAATATATATTGTTTAATTCTTTAAAATTTGTTATTAACATTGAGTAATGACACTTCATACTCTTAAGTTTGATTTTTTGAAACCTGGAGAATTTTATAATAGCGTATCTACCTAGAAAAAACCCTAACTTCACGTTAGATAACTGAAAAAATTTTTAGTTTGTTTTTATAATAAATTAGTTTTATATTTTAATAATAAATATAACACGGTCCACGTACCAGATTTTTTGGTGTATAAATTGTTTAATTATTCGAAAATTTAAAATTCAAATTCATTGTTGTGTAGCGCTGGCTAGTTTTTACACAACTTAGGTTAGGTAGTCCAGTACGACAACTTGACAACAACTACTGAGCAATGTCGCTGGAGATAAATTCAAAATTCATTTTTAATTATTTGGACGGTAGAAGATAAAATCTTGTATATTACACGTGGGATATGAACATCATTAACATATTCGTCTGATTACAGAACTCGTCTACGACTCGTTCTGCAATTTCCAGACTCTTATGTTAATGATGTTCATATCCCACTTATAATATAAATAACTATTATACAGTCGTAAGAAATAGTAATGGAATTTTTTTGGTGCTTCCCCGACAATAATCGGTATTAATTTGCGGGCTACTCTAGCAGTCATTATTATTTAATCGATTAACATTCGGCTCTTAATTTATTTTGTTAGATGATAAAAATTGTAAGTTCAACATTTAGCATACACTCTCGTTAAGGTTTAACTAGAACTTAAATATTTTATTGTATCGATGATGTATTAAAATATGTGCTACCTACTTCCATTGTAATTCCTCTCTCGAAAAATAGTCCGTTGATCTCTTTATTTAATCTAAAAGTTAACTAACCTCGGAGTGCTCAATCTATCTCTTTAAGTGTATTATGAAATATCACCGAATTATAAAAAAAATGTCTTACCTACGTATTTTTTTCTAACATTATTTAAAATTTAGAATTATCTTCCATAAAATTGATGCTTACAATTCCATTTTAATATTTTTTTAAAAGTTATTTAGGAAATAAATTTTATTTTTATTATACATGTATATTATGCCTACTGCCTACATATTAATTTTTAAAAAATTATGAAATATTTAAACTTAAATAAATATAATCCATTGTGTCTTATTTTTCATTTCACAGAAATATATTGTCGATTACACCAACTGCTGCAGTTAAAATAACATCAAATCTCCAAACTTTTACTATCGCATTTTTCTTCTACATATACTGATATTTATTCAGATTTTTAATAATTCTATTACATAATTTTTTTTTAATAATTGAATGTAACCTTATAACAATTTTATATTTCTTGGAAACTCAATCGAATATTGAAAATTAACTTCGAACACACTTCTGCCTTTTTGTAGATCGGTCGAGTTCACATTTTTCGTAAGAGTTGCATTTTACATTACCACAATAGCTGCCTGTGGCGGATTCTGTAAAAAATTAGTACATGAGATTTTCAATTCCATGCAATAGTCTAGAACGAAATAAATAAATAAGCAAATTACTTAGTAAATAAAAATTAAATGCACTGAAAAATAAACCAGTTAATAAGAGAAAAACATATTGGAACTGAAATTTAATTTAACAATCTGATGAAAATATGTGCTAAGTTTGCCTTGAAGAATTTCTCTATCTGTATAAAGAATCAATAATTTATTATTAACTGTTCTCCATTTATAAAGCAATTATTTACCTCTAAGTTTTGCACACTTTCTTATTGACACCCTGTAGGCAAGTACAGGGTGTCCCATTTTCGACACTTTTAGGGGGTATTGGCGTTATTATCAAAGATAGAGTGTTGCGGTTTTTACCTTCCTGTCCTACTTTTTTACGAAACCAAAGATTCCGGGGTCAAATTTGTCATGGCTCTCTTAGTTTTTAATCTACAGAGTGATTCTGAAAATCTTTGTATTTTAGACACCCCTCGTATTCCCGTTATGCGTCTACTTATCAAAAAACTGAAAACTGATCTTAAGAGAGTTTTTTACATAGAATTCAGTGGCGTAGGCAGTTTTTGTGTAAAAGGTTTAGTTTTTGAGATATTGCCCAAACTTATGTTTTTTTAAATGGGACACCCTATATATTATTTTTTATATTGATTAAGCAAAATTTGGGCTTTCCAAAAATATATAATACTTAATATTTATTTTGAAAAACAATCTCAAAATTCGATATTTTTAATAATTTACTTTATTTATAACAGTAGGCCATGGTTAGTTTATTAGAAACAAATGCAAAATTTGACAGATTTGTCAGATTTCCATTATTGATGAAATATTTTTGTTACGTAGGAGTTTTTATTTTACTTTTAAATTTTTATTACAAAGGCCACTTACGATAATTATGAGAAGTATTATATTGTTGGTAGGTTTTATACAATGCATTAAAATTATCTTTTGAAGTGTTTAGCTTTAAAATAATTACGCATTGTGAAAATTTTGGATTTGTTTTTAAAAAATTAGCCATGGCCTACTGTTATAAATAAAGAAAATTAGTAAAAATATCGAATTTTGAGCTTGTTTTTCACAATAAATATTAAGTATTATATATTTTTGGAAAGCCCAAATTTTGCTTAATCAATAAAAAGGATAATATATAGAGTGTCCCATTTAAAAAAACATAAGTTTGGGCAATATCTCAAAAACTAAACCTTTTACACAAAAACTGCCTACGCCACTGAATTCTACGTAAAAAACTCTATCAAGATCAGTTTGCATCTTTTTGATAAGTAGACGCATAACGGAAATACGAGGGGTGTCTAAAAAACAAATATTTTCAGAATCACTCTGTAGATTAAAAACTAAGAGAGCCATGACAATTTTGACACCGGAATCTTTCGTTTCGTAAAAAAGTAGGAAAGGAAGGAGAAAACCGCAACACTCTATCTTTGATAATAACGCCAATACCCCCTAAAAGTGTCGAAAATGGGACACCCTGTACAGGAAAAATCTCCCATTTAATTATTTCCAAAACTATAATCCACGAGTACGTTTAGAAATAACTATTGTATGTATAAGAAATATGTTAGAAATAATCACAGCTTATTGTTAGTTAATTTTATTGGATAAGTAAATCTTTATTAGGTGGGTACTTTACAATTTGTTGCGTAATATGTTTTGAAAACGAAATTAACGGTGTGGTGTGTAAAGTACATAGTACTTTTTCATTATTACAAAAATGCTCTTTCAATTATTAGGTAATGTATAAAAAACTTACTGCTTCCTTGGTTTTTATAACCATCCTTTGCATTCGATCCTTGATTGGCAGCTGTGCAGGATTTGGTATTGCATATATTGGAGCAGCATTTCTGTCCAAAACATTCACTATCATCTTTGCATTTTGGGCTACATGAAGTCATTTTGCTCGATAGCGGACAACCAACTAAATAAGTGACACAGTTTATATAATAATTTATTATACGAAGCATTAGAAAAGTAGGTACTCACCATCCAGTGCATCGATGTAAATAATATAACTCACTAATAATATCGTAGCCAAAGTTAATTTCAGTAGTTTAGCTGAAAAGTAATTTATCATTTTGTAGATATAAGAATAAATGTAAAGAAAACCTACCCATTTTGTTGAAGTTGATACTGCAGATGATTTACGAAGTCTGAACAAGTTGTTTGAGATCAAGCTCATATATTTATTAAAATATAGCCTAGAGCGCTTAATCTTTTATTGCTAAATAATACAGGTCGACAGTGGCGTGGACATTTTACCATAAAAATAAACAATAATTAAATAATCATGCCATAAGCGATCTTAATTTTAAAAGAAAATAATAACTGTGTTTGAAAGATTTTTATGTCCATAGTTGGAAATACGATAAAAAAAGTTAAATTTAAATATTTTTAAAATTAATTATTAAATACGAATTGCAATGTGTATTATAACTACGTCTCATTTTATTATTTATATTGATAAAAATATTAATTAATTATTATGCAATGATACTTAATAATGAAACATGTTTTGGTGTTTTTTTTTATGTAAATATTTGCATAATCTCATTTTAATGATGGATTTCAGAAGAAAATAATACGAGGATACCAACTTTTATAAAGTCTAATCTACAGTGCGAGAGAAACAGAAAAATTAGTCTAAATTTACATAAAGTATGAGTAATAGCGTGTAATAGTTATTAGAAGAACTAAACAAATTGGATAATTAAGACATCAATTAAAATTTCATTACCTTGAAACAAAAATGTCTTTTTCTTAAATACGAAAGATTTATATCATGTGACACGGTGTCCTGTTTTAATCGGAATATGTTTTATAAATATATTATTCCTAGAAAAATTCTAATATCACCTTGAAAAATTCATAGTTGGAGAAATTACAAATTTGAGAAATGGTGCTTTTTTGGTGATTTCTTTTACGGTATTTTCTTTGTAATGTGTAATTGACACCGCATACCTAACATTCTGGTCGAAGTCGTAGTCAGTGTACTGGATGGCTTAATTAGTGGAGTCTCCCCCACTATCGAAAATAAGCCATAGCTACCAAATGTACCTATACAAGGTAGCTGAAATTCGAGGGACATTCTAGAAATCTAGCTTATTTGAAGAGATACAGCTTCGGTTAAATTTTGATGTTTTGCATAACCAACTCACCGCCAAATAGAAGTCGCTCGTCAATACAAACTGATGGAGCGTATCTTTCTCCGGGTCTTCTCCAAGTGAGGCAAAAACGCGACTCACCAAACAGTACCCTGCCCCAGTCCTCATCATTTCATAGCAGGTGATTTCGAGCAAAGGCCAATCTTGCAGTTCGATGCCGGCGTTGCAATGGTGGATCTGTAGCCAACCTTCTACAAACAATCCAGCAGCACGAAGCCTTCTTGTAGCGATTCATTCACTAACATTTACACCTCCAACTTCTTCGAGTTGATTTTGTAGTGAAACCGCAGATGTTCTATACCGCAAACTTGCGGACATCCAAAAACTGTTATCTGTTTGGGTGGTGACTCTTTTTCGTCCGGATCCTGGTCTTCTGGTTATCAGCTGGATAGCGCGGAAACACGTTTTGTACACCACAAAGGCTCACACCAACAATTCTTGTTTAGAGTAGAAAATTTCAATGTGACATCAATTTTTAGCTCGACAGTGTATCTCTCCAAATAACCGCATAGTACAGTAAATAGGGAGAAAAAAAGGCCTCAAATAGACTTTTTTTACCCTACAGCCAATTTTTGCAGAATCTTGTAGATGGTAAGTTTAAAACTGACTTTTTGTATTCGTAGACCCCGCCGTTCCTTCACCAGCCCTTAATTAAAGTTGATTTTTTTATTTATTAAATAACTTCTTTCCTATTAGATTTCCGAAAAAGAACATCAGCACAAAGTAGTAGAGAAAAATATTTCCTACAACTTTTCTTTTAAATTTTTATCGATATTGTCGATATTTAAAAAGTTATTCAACAAATAAGTTGACAATTTTGGGGTAAGAGTAGTAAGTAGTAGTAGTACCTAACTAGAGAAAAATTTCCCAAAAATGTTCAACTTATTTGTTGAATAACTTTTTAAATATTGACAATATCAAAAAAGTGTTAAAAGGAAAGTTGTAGGAAATATTTTTCTCTACTACTTTCTGCTGATGCTTTTTTTTCGGAAATCTAATAGGAAAGAAGTTAATTAATAAATAAAAATTAAGGGCTGGTGAAGGAACGGCGGGGTCTACGAATACAAAAAGTCAGTTTTAAACTTATAGGGTGACCCTCTATAAGATTCTGCAAAAATTGGCTGTAGGGTAAAAAAAGTCTATTTCAGCTCCCTCTTTACTGTACTAGCATAAAACGATAACGAAAAAATCCTGAAATTTCAATTTATTTAAGGTTTTTCAGGAATTAATCAAGATTTCTTTTCAGAATATTGTTAATCATTCTTAGCAAATGGGGCATATTCATATACGTAGAGACTTACGGTAATTGTTGTTTTACTTTTAAATAATTTCAGAAAAAAAAATTTCAGATTTTGGAGGAAATAAAATATTTTGGTCCGGAGGTTGGCCGTGGATTACAACACATTGCTAAAATGGTCAATCAAGTTTATAGTCTCATTTAACAAAAATTATCAATTTTATTAACTAAAATCTGAATGTGTTGATATTAAATATTTTTAAAACTTACACTCACTTTATTACTATACAGGGTGTTCGCGCGAAGTGGCTCACTATTGCTAACTTCATTATTATTGGAGCTACAAAGTCGGTTAAATTAGCAAACTAGTAGCATTTTTTCCGCTGATTAGAATGGTGTAAACAGAAAAACAATTGACCATCTGGTTTTCAAGATATTCAAAAGAATTACATTTTTTTAAATGGAACAGCCTATATATTTTTGCAAAAGTCGATGGTAAATTGAATTCTATACAAAAAATGTTCTCATCTTTTTTTGATAATAATTTAAAATAAGCGAGTTATTTTGAAAAAAAGTTTGCAATTCTTTAAAATCAAGTAGCCATAAAACGGAATAGTAATTTATTAAAACCAAACAATCACAATTTTGAATTTAAGCAAGTTGAAAAATACTTGAAAGAATTACGAAAATAATGAAAATTTACAAAATTATAATTTTCATGGCTACTTGATATTAAAACTTTGAAAACTTTTTTTCAAAATAACTCGCTTATTTTAAATAATTGTCAAAGAAGCATAAGAACATTCCTTGTTCAGAATTTAATTTATCATCGATTTTTGCAAAAATATACAGGGTACTCCATTTAAAAAATGTTATTCTTGTGAATATCTCGAAAACCAGATGGCCAATTGTTTTTCTGTTTTCACCATTATAATCAGCGGAAAAAATGCTACTAGTT
Source organism: Pediacus dermestoides (assembly GCA_963942485.1). Taxonomy (NCBI): domain Eukaryota; kingdom Metazoa; phylum Arthropoda; class Insecta; order Coleoptera; family Cucujidae; genus Pediacus; species Pediacus dermestoides. Next base: position 9,910,042 of record OZ012627.1, read on the forward strand.
TGCTAACTTAACCGACTTTGTAGCTCCAATAATATCAAAGTTAGCAATAGTGAACCACTTTGCGCAAACACCTGTATATTAAAAATATTAAATAAAATAGTAATATTTCCGTAATTCATTCAAGTTTTTTTCAACTTGCTTAAAATCCAAATTATGATTGTTTGGTTTTAATAAATTACTATTCCGTTTTATGGATACTTGATTTTAAAGAATTGCAAACTTTTTTTCAAAATAACTCGCTTATTCTAAATTATAATAAAAAAAAATTAAGGACATTTTTTGTACAGAATTTAATATGTCATCGATTTCTGCAAAAATATATAGTGTGTTCCATTTAAAAAAATGTTATTTTTGTGAATATTTCGAAAACCAGATGGTCAATTGTTTTTCTGTTTTCACCATTGTAATCAGCGGAAAAAATGCTACTAGTTTGCTAATTTAACCGACTTTGTAGCTCCAATAATAACGAAGTTAGCAATAGTGAGCGAACACCCTGTATAATCTTATTTAAATAGTTCATACCGATCTAATTTACGTTTTGTTAAAATCAATTATTTAGGGGCAGTTTTTCAATCGATGCCAACTAGCAGATAAGCGTAACCATCGATTGAAAAACACCTTACAGTTAATTCACCTTTGTTTCTTAAGTACTAAAGCGAGGAATTAGGAACATAACAATAACTCATTCACTATTTTATCAAAGTTTATTTTTCCAGTATCACAAAAACAAGTTGAACCGCTTATTTTAAACAACGGAACCAATTTATTCTACATAATATCCAATAAAAATAATTATACCAGTACAATATTATTTGTGTGTTATCATTATTAGGTGCGTTTATATGGGCAATATAACGCCGAGCAACTAATCCGACTTCAAGAATCCTTTTCTACAGGGTATCCCAAAAGTAAACCAACATATTATATCAATCACTGATAGAAAATATAAACATGATACAAAAAGTTTTTATTGCAGTTCCGGATCCGATGTTGTTTTCTATCATGGTTGGATACATGACAGTTTACTATCGGAATACCCTGTACAATGGCCAAGAGAAAAACATAAAAATTTACAGATATTAAAATTTAGGGCCAACTGGCAGTACTTTGTAATAAATTGTCATTGCTGCAGTTTAATAATTGAACTTACGGTATTTTGTCCAAGTATACTCCCCGTTGAAATACGTCATTTTGTTATAACAATTTTGTCGGAATAAGAAAATTCGGAGTTATTTTGTCAATGTAAATGCATTCTTTCACGGTGTTTATTTGCACCACTCTTTTCTTAAGATTAATTTAATACAGCATCTTCCTCAAATGGTGCTAAATAAAATATACGAAAATGAAAACAACGTTAGAACATAAGATAACAATTATGCTTTATTATTATATTAAATATAAACAAAGAAAAAAGAACTGACTTCTTATATAATGTGATAGTTTACTTCTCCTTTTACGTAAATTTCATGTTTCCTGCCACTCCAGCGTATAGAGTCCTTAGTATATACAAACGTTTCGCTTTTTCAAATACAAGCTTAAATAAACAATTAAAATGTTTTAATTTCATGTCACGTCATATCACAATTGAGGTGCCTCCAGTGCGATTATCATATTTTTATATAAATATATTATATAAATAAATAAAACATTTTAATTTATTCACTCCAAGCAAGAAATTTCTGTTTTAAATATAATTAAATTATTAAATAAGAAACAATGATTTCATTGCAATACTTAGAAGCAAGCACATTGTTCTCTAAGAGGATTAAGATTAGAAATCTAATAAATTACATTACAGAGTCACAGGAGCAGTGTTGATGTTCTAACAATAAGTGCGACTCTGTCCTGAGTTACTCCAGTGAACTAGACGAACTTGAATCATTTACACCATGAGCAAGGGTGAAATAATCTCTAAATGGATATGAACTGTTACTTCCACCTGGAAATAAACAGATAGTTTTAAAACTTTTATTACTTTTTATGCTATTTTTACTGCTCACCGCCACTAGATGCACCTCCAGAATCTTGGTTGCTGTCACTATTTGGTTCATCACTATTAACTAAATTTTGTCTACAAATTGGGCAAGTTCCGTGTAGCTCTAACCAAGGCCTTATACACTGTTCATGGTATATGTGCAAGCAGGGTAGTTGACGTACTTTCTCATTTAATATGAAATGTTCCCAACATACAGAACACTGAAGTTTTGCATCTACTTGTTCATTTGTTACATCTACTACTGCCAAAGCATCTATAACGTCTCTAGAAACTGGTGGAGGGCCTAAAAACCAAAAGGTTATTATCAACTTGTACAAGTAAATTAAGATTAATTAATTAATGCAGTAAATCGTGTACCTGTACTATCCATTTGATTCAGTAATTGTGTCACAATAGCATCTAAACCTTCTCTTCCCCATGCGTAGTCACCAGGATTACCTAGAAATAGTTGCATATTTCCGGCGGTACCCCAATTAACTCCGACACCTAAATTTATTATAAAGTCCTGTATCAGACTATCGAATGGCACATTGTGTCTTAAATTTGATGATGCTAGTCTTGTTAGAGTTCTATAACAAATTGGAAATTTATTAGACATAAAAAGACTATTATTAGATTGTTAATACATTCACAGGATAGGAAACAATCTAATAACCTTTTGAAAATTGTAAATATAAAATTTACATATACGCAAAGAAATACTAGGTGGCCCAACCTAAGATCTTACATGTCTATTTCGGTTTTGCTCCTCAGATGGCAATTCTTTTTGAAAAAGACAACAATGGTTAAAATAGGTAAAAAATCATTGCCAAAGTTAATTATGGATATTGGAGAGCTTTTAAATACATTTCCTCGGTACTTAGGAAGGTCAATGAATGATAACATTATTTTTCGAATGTTTCTACCAGTGTTTCTTTGAAATTAGGATAATTTTTACATTGGAATTTACGTACTATGATACTAAACTAAAAATATATAAAGTTGGAATTTGTTATGTATACATACAGGGTGTGTCATGACGAGTTGACAGTAGACATAACTGTATTACTAAACACAATTTGGTTGTAAAAAAAATTGGTACACACCCATTATACAATGTGCTCTATTTAATGAAAATATTGCCATCTTTCTGGTACTTCCGATTATACCGGAAGTAGACACATACTTTGTTATTTTAAATGGATCACCCTGTATATTTTTGAATTTTTAGATTCTATACTTCATTTTAGACATAAAAGTATTAAGGTTGTATGGTCCTAACATTAACGGTATTATAACTATTTACAATTCTTCATTTTTTTTTACAAAAACATAGATGTAAATAAAAATTCAAATCTTGACTATGACACGTTTTTTCCAAAAAATTTTTCTTGTGTTTGAAGTAGGAATATACAAGTAATAAGCTGATGTAGTTTTAGAAAACTTGCTTTATACAGGGTGTTGGTGGTTATCAGTTCATTTTTAAAAACTTTAACAATGATAACTTCATTTTTTTAAATGGAACACCCTATATATTTCAAGATTTTCGAATTCTACACTTAATTCGAGACATAAAAGTATTAAGGTTGTAAGATTTTAAAATTAACGGTATTATAATTAATTACGTTTTTTAAAAATTGACGGTCAATCACAAGCATCCTGTATAAAATAAGTTTTTCAAAACCATATTACCATGTTTCTTGTACATTTCTGCGTCCACTAAAATTTGATTTGTTTTTTGAAAGAACGTGTCATTAGTAAAATATGAAACTGTTTGACTCTAAGTTTTTGTATGAAAAAATTGGAAGAAACTTAATTAAAATAAATAAAATAAATAAATAAAAATAGAAAATATTAAATTAAGTATAATAAAAACAAATTTTAGTGGACGTAGTAGTAGAAGAAATATGGTAATATGGTTTTGAAAAACTAATTTTATATCTACAGGGTGCTTATGGTTGATAGGTAATTTTTAAAAACGTTGGAAATTGGAAAAAACGTAATTAATTATAATACCGTTAATTTTAAGATCTTACAACCTTAATACTTTTATGTCTAGAATTAAGTGTAGAATTTGAAAATGTGGAAATATATAGGGTGTTCCATTTAAAAAAATAAAGTTATCATTGATCAAAGTTTTTAAAAATGAACGGACAACCACCAACACCCTGTATAAAGTAAGTTTTCCAAAACTATATCAGCTTATTGCTTGTATATTCCTACTTCAAACGTAAGAAAAAAAATTTGGAAAAAATGTGTCATTGTCAAGATTCGAATTTTTATTTACATCTGTTTTTGTAAAAAAAAAAAAGAAAAAGTGTAAATAATTATAATACCGGTAATGTTAGGACCATACAACCTTAATACTTTTATGTCTAAAATGAAGTGTAGAATCTAAAAATTCAAAAATATACAGGGTGTTCCATTTAAAATAAGAAAGTTTGTGTCTACTTCCGGTATTACCGGAAGTGCCAGAAAGGTGGCAATATTTTCATTAAATAGAGAACATTGTATAATGGGCGTGTACCAATTTTTAGAACCAAATTGTGTTTAGTAATAGAGTTATGTCTAGTGTCAACTCGTCGTGACACACCCTGTATAAATACATAGTTCTAATGCTGATTCGGCTAATTATTTTAATTTAATAACCAACAAATTAGATTACATTATTTTAATGACAATGGACAATAAAAGCCCAGATTACATATTTATGGAATAAATTTATCATATTTATTCGATTCAGCATAAATAGTAAAATATTTGGTATCGTGGTTCAACTGAGGTGAGAAAACTTTGCCTTAAAAGTATGTCCAACTTTCAAGAACAAAGTGTATATTAATCTTGAAACATTATACACTCGATTATACAACACTTAATAGAAGTCTAAAGCTTCCAGCATACAGGGTGCCCCAGGAAAAATGTGAGGGGAGATTCTTTGACTTATTTTCAGTTTAGAAATTTTTTTACAATTTCGAGTATCTAGACAACATTTTGAGTTACATATTTCATTTCAATTTGGTATGTCATTCTACAGTATTGATTTAACATTTATAACTCCACCATAGGCGTGCGTTGGGGGGCAATCACATTTAGTTTTTAAAAAAGCTGCGCTACTTTTTTTGCCAAACTTATGATTTTTTAAAATCTCGTACTAACTACAAAAATTGTGTGTTATGTTTTTTGATTCAATCAGCGGCTTTTGAGTTTAGTTTAATTTAACTTAAAACGAAATAGAAGGTTACAGAAAAAATCATAAATTTAAATAATACAAAAATCAAACTAATGAATGAAAAAGGCTATAATTAGCCTTAATACAAATTTTTTTAATTTTTAACTTTAAAAAAGTAGTAAAAATAACAACCTGTATCTGAGAGACAAAATACTGAACATGTAATATTCTTATGTGAATTTTTAATCTTAAAATAAGTAAAGAAACCTCAACCTAAGAAATTTCACATTTTTCCTAGGACATCTTAATTTATACTGTGCAGCCAGCAGACCGGCTTTAGACGAAATGGCGCCTGGGAATTATATGAAAAAAAGCACCCTTTTATGCTTCTTATAGTCAATTGTTTTTTATATTTTTTCTCGGAAAATTAATGGTCATTTATTAACAGTAGCAAAAACTCATACATTTATTCAAATGTTGCGCAATGAGGCTTTTGCTATTGTTCTCGGCGATCTACCCCTCGCGTTAAAAGAACTTTCACTTAAAAAATTAGGCGTCCCCAGAAATTGACGCCTGGGCAACCGCCAGTTCGCCCCGCCCTAAAACTAACCCTGTTGTGCAGTGGGTCTTTTAATTATCATATTTTCATTTGTAATTAGCAGTTTTTATCTAATTAAGTATATTCAAAATCTAGAAATAAATCTCATTTTTTTATTTTGTTTCTTTTACGTGGGGCGTTTTTGCCCATTATGACGTCTCGCCACAAAATCTTGCCTCAACCTTGGTTAACATTTTATCGGTATTCCAACAAAGATTATAACGTTAATCAGGAAAGACACTGGAGACAAGCAGTAAATAGAACGGACGAAAGACTAGATAATATAACTAGATATGGTTTCTATTATACAATTATGTTACAAGAGATGTGATTGATTAAAAATAATTTTTTAATTTAATATTTTGGAATTTTAGGTTCTAATTGGTGGGGAAAGAATTTTAAACAGTTTTTGCTAATCAGGTCCTTGACAATCAAGCAATAATTATATTCTCACCAGGTAAAGTACCTTTTCCGTTTATTATAGGGAAGATGAGGGCTAATTTTCCATAACTCTATCTGGCTTTCTACTACATAGTTATTATAGTCCATTGTAATTTCTTTGTAATGACTAAGATAGGTAGGTACCTTTAGGAATGTATATGAAAGCAACTTTTTATTTGTTTATTTCTTGGAAAAAATTGAGGCAAAGTTTTTCTTTGGTCCAAACTTGGAAAATAATTGTTAATAAAGAGTGCTTGAGTTATCGAATGGTTATCGATATCTGACATTATAAGAAACGAGAAGTAACTAAATGATTCGCCATTTAAATATTAGGTTAGCAAGAAAAAACAGCTATTAAATCATTTGGACATCATCTAAGTTTTTGTGGACAGTAAAAAAATATCGGGCTCAATACGTGGATAGCAAACAAATTAAATTGTAGCAGCAAGTAAACACATCTTTAGTCAACTTAATATTTACGCGTATTCAAAATTAATAGTTATGTTATTACTTGGTCAGCACGATTATAAAATATAGACACACTACAGAAAAGTGGTAGTGTACAGGGTGGGCAAAATTCGATGTTTTTATAGGGTAACTTTTAAACCATAAGAGATATTGAAAATCTGACCGCGCATCGTCGAGCTCTTTTTTTGACAAACCCTTGATGGCGAAGTCAAAATTTAGCGATCGTCGTTTGTTTTCGAGTTATGGACAAAAATTCGATTTCTTGAGATTTCGATTTATGTCTATATTCCGGTTGTTTGTGAATTTAGAGAAATGGCGTTTGCACGTTCTTAAGGCACTTTTTTGAGGAGAATGCAATGGCGTTAACAGATTTTGAAAATGTTTTTTTATTTTCAGGTTATGACACATTTTTATTTTTTTATATGGAAGTCATAGTGGGCTGTCACTTTATTGAAAAGAGCATTTTTTTCTCTTTTCAAATATATAATATGTAGGGTCTATTCCTTTAATTTCTTCTTAAAAAATTAAAAAATGTAAATTTTTGGAATTAATAAAATGTATTTCGCATGACGAATGTCATGATGAGAACCCTCGGCGCGCCATTGAGATCCAAAATCAGGGTTGGTTTGGTTTTAGTGTTTGGTGTGCCTTAATAAAAAATCAAGTTTTGGCATATAAGATTTATGAGGGAAATCTAACTGGTGAACGGTACTACCAATATTTAATTGAGAAAATTGTTGATGAATATTTGGACAATTTATCGTTCCGCGATAGAAGTCAGTTTTTCTTACAACACGATGATGCACCACCTCATAATACGAGATCAGCTAGAGAATTGCTTAACTCAAAATTCAGATATAATTGGTTTGTTACCAATGGGCCAGTTAGATGACCACCAAGGTCGCCTGATTTGACACCTTTGGGGACATATTAAAGATAATTCATATAAAACTAAAAGTAGAAATACCAGAAGAACTCAAAGCCAAGTTTACGCAATGCCTTAACTCCGTGTCAAATATTCACATTTCGAATGCGCACAGAAGTGTCATGAAAAATGTATTGCAGTTAATAGACGTAATTTTGAACTTTTTCTTTGAGTTGTTTTATATAGATATTAATTTAAGATGGTGTCGTGTTTATATGTATGTCGTTTGTTGTATTTTCATTTTTATTATAAGTTTTTTTTAAATTTAATTTCAAAAATTTAGATTTTTTTATTTTTCAAGAAGAAATTGAAGGAATAGCCCCTACATATTATATATATTTGAAAAGAGAAAAAAATGCTCTTTTCAATAAAGTGACAGCCCACTATGACTTCCATATAAAAAAATAAAAATTTGTCATAACCTAAAAATAAAAAGACATTTTCAAAATCTGTTAACGCCATTGCATTCGCATCAAAAAAGTGCCTTAAGAACGTGCAAACGCCATTTCTCTAAATTCACAAACAACCGAAATATAGACATAAATCGAAATCTCAAGAAATCGAATTTTTGTCCATAACTCGAAAACAAACGACGATCGCTAAATTTTGACTTCGCCATCAAGGGTTTGTCAAAAAAAGAGCTCGACGATGCGCGGTCAGATTTTCAATATCTGTTTTGGTTTAAAAGTTACCCTATAAAAACATCGAATTTTGCCCACCCTGTACAGTTTGCCAAAATTTTATTAAATCAGATTTGCCTCTTTATTACTTATATTGCTGCAAATGTTATTAATTAGCTATAGAAATAACTTTAGAGCTGCCTAATGACATTGCTGATCAATCTTGTTCTATGTACTTGCTGACCACAAGTGGCGGCTCAACTGACTATATTTGCCGGCAGAAAACATTTTAGAATTGACCAAAATCTCAATATTATACTGACCGTTTAAATGATAGCCATACGAAACTATGTCAAACCTAGAATATTTTGGCAATCTTTTATGCAACTTGCACCAAAAGACTGTTGCAAAACTTCGATTATACAATCAATTTACTGCATAAATTTTTGCAGGCTTCAGACGTCAGACGCAAATTCGTCTATCGTCTACAGTGACACTAGACTAAATATTCCATAATTGATAAAAAACTCCATACCGATCCGAAGACGTAAATCTCCCACGTGGGCCACCCTATTTAAGTTAAAACAAATATCTCTAGAACTACATAGACACTAAAACAGGTGTGAAACTTCCAATAAATCCACTTGATTAAATCTAACAAACTCGGTGTAACAGTTTCATTAAATTGCCGAGTACAACTTGTAACCTACAGAAAATCTAAAATAGGGAATGAATTTGATTTGTGACTAAACAAAAATTAATCATGCAAAATTTAGAGAACAATCATCCAACCTGGGCCGTATCCTTGGAGCGCGAGAATTTACAGCGTACCTTCTTCCGCTTCCGATTCGACTGCCTTCTGGTCTATTACGAGTAGGACGCCTTTCTTCTAAAATCGGTGCGGTAGCCATAATTAAATCATTGTCTGCCTGGAAGAACGTGAACGAAAAAGGGATGTCAGTTGCATATCCTTTGGTAAATTTAAGTAGGACTCACCTCATCTTCATCTTCCCAGATAAAATTCGGAAGATTAGGAATTTCGTCATTGCCTTCCGTTGTGTCCTGTAACTCTTCTATGAATCCATTTGAACAAAAAGGACATGTGAAATTCTGTAAACAAATTCTTATTATTCATATTTGACGTTAAAGTGCAGGGCTATCAAATACTTACAGCTGATGCATTCTGGAAATCTACGTTACATATGTGACAATAAAATCTTAATGTAGAATTATTTTCTACAGCTGCCTCTGCCATTCTGTGTAAATATTGTAAATAACTACTAATTTATGAAAAGTTTTACTTGCACAGATTGAATGATATTACAGCAACCACCATATTTATCACCACAACGAATTTAGCTACGATTTGCCATACCAGCTACCAACCAAATGTACTGTGTGATGTTTATTAAGTTGGCCCAATACATATATTATAGGGAGAAATAGGAATTTCCTTTATTTAGGTTAACAAAAATGCAACCTTAATAGGAGTACATGCATAAGTTTGTAGTTTATAATAACGTTTATTGGAGATTATGTGGTAAATACAAGATTAATTTTTTTGGTAAAACTGGTTGCCTACATTCGGTTTTAAATGACGTCAATAGTGTGCGCACGTCAGATTACGTGTTACGTTGATTGACATCATCACTCAACGGTGTTACACGTCTGCTCGTATTTTATTTTTACAGTTTTCTATACTTTACTCTTAATTTATAGAAACTATTTCTTGTTGTTTTGTTCTAGTTAATACTAAATGCATGTAATTTTATTAAATTAAAATAATTCAGTTGGATAATTTATTCTATAAAAAGAATTCATCACATTGTCCAACTTAGTTCAACTTTCTGCGACTAGATATCACTAATATACTTAAAAAGAAATTGGATACTATACAGGGTGCAATATGAATGCAGAAAATGTGCTTTTGAGAAATGTATGTGGAAATAACGTGTGATTCTTTAAATTTCCATTTTGAGTTGGCGGTGGAAAAAAAAATCATGTCTTTGATTACACCTCATTTCCTTAAATCTCAAAAAAGGTTAGATTTTCTGGTTGTCGTTTGAAACTGACAGCAACAGATGAATCAATTTGGCGCATACGTTCAAATTCCAAAGCTTACCTAGAATGGATATTTAAAGAATCACACGTTATATAAAAGTTGAATTACTACGCACTACGCTTATATTTTATACGAATTTTGAATTATTAAATACCATAACAGGAAAATACTACTTAATCTAATACATTTTCATTGACTTTTTGCCGACCGCTAAAATAATCCTCCAGGTGAAAGAGCACTTTGTATTCGAGGACCGCAGGACCCTATCGTTCCTTCACCAGCTCTTAATTAAGGTTGACTTTTTTATTTATTGCGAATAACTTCTCTGCTTCTCTCCTATTAGATTTTCGAAAAAAAGCGTCTACTACCTTGTACTGTTTATCAATCAAACGAATGTTGTTGTCTTTAAATAAACATTTATTGAATACCAAACATGTATGAAATATACCGTCACTTTAGCGCGCGTTCGTCGCTGTCATCTTGCTGTCTGATGATTGCTGTGTCCAATCACAGGGCAGCAGTGGATACCTCGCATAATGTTCAAGAACACAGCAGTGGACACTTCACATAATGTTCAAGAACACTACATTTCCTCCTCTTCTTCAGATGGTGAATCCATCACGTAGTCCTGGAATCTTGCTGGTGGGCGTCTGTTCCGTTCCAGAGGGATAACCGGTGTAGCGGGGTTGGTGTTCTCTGAGTTGTCTTCATCTTCGGGTAGAATGAATGGCTCAGGCTGTTGTGGTGTTAATGAGTTGTCTCGTATGGGTTTTGGATTAGATGTGTTATGTTCAAATTCAGGATTAGGATTGTTATGTTCAGGATCGTGGTTTAGGGTATGTCTCTCGTTGTTTACTTTTTTAAAGAAAGATGAATTTCGGACAATTGTGTTTCCATCTCTTGTGGCTGTAATGCGGGTTCCTTCAACTTTCGTGATTTGATAAGGTCTGGGGTCATAATTTGGGGTCAACACGTTAATTTTCTTTTGTTTGCATATTACGTAGTCTCCAATTTTAAGGGGATGATTTGTTGTGTGTCTTTTCTTGTCAGCGTATTTCTTTTTCTTCTCTCTGTTTTTTATATCATTGTTTTCTTCCTCTTGTCTTTTCTTCATTAGCATTGGTAGTAGGTTGTTAATTTCTCTGTTAAATACTAATTCGAAGGGGGATCGGGTGGTTGAGCGATGAGGGGTGCTTCTGTAATTCAGTAGAAATTGTTGTAGTTGAGAAGTAAAGTCGTTGTTTTCGAGATTGGCACAAATTAGTGAATGTTTTAATGTTTTTACAAATCTCTCAACTATGCCATTTGCTTCGGGCCAGAGAGGTGTTACTTTGTGGTGTTTGATGCCATAGCTGTTTAGAAATTCTTCCATGTTGTGGCTGGTGAAAGGTGGTCCATTGTCTGAGGTGATTGTGTTTGGTATTCCGACCAAGGCAAAGGTTTTCTCTAGAATTGGTTTCAAATCGGTAAATTTTGTGGAATTTACCACTTCAGCAAAAGGAAATCTTGAATATTCATCAACTATTAGTAAAATATATTTGTTGTTTGGAAAGGGGCCTGTGTAGTCGATGTCTAGCTTTAAAAATGGTTGTTCTGGTAGTTTTCGTATGATTAGGGGGTCTCGGTGTTTTGTGGTATCGGCGGCTTGACAGGCTCTGCAGTTTTTAATTTCGTTTTCAGTGAGTTTGTCCATGTTGGGAAACCATACTTTTGAGCGTAATAGTTGTTTTGTTTTTACAATGCCTTGATGACCTCTATGGGCAAGATTGATTATTTTTCGTTGTAAGGATGTTGGTATAACTATTCTTCGGTTTCTGAGAATGATTCCATTATGTTCACTAAGTTCGAGTTTAATTTTCTTAAAAGGTAGCAGGTTTATATTTTTCCAATTGTATCCATCTTGTGTTTGTATTGCCGTGATTAGTTGTTGCAGGGTTTGATCTTGTTTGGTTTCTTCTTGTACCATTTCCGCAGTTATTTTTTTGGGTAGACTGGTGTTGGTAATAAAATTTAGGTGATTTACCATTTTATCTCGCTGATCTGTTATATGATGGAGGGGATGTCTACTTAGATAGTCAGAAGGGTTAGTTTTTCCATCTTGATGAATGATTGTGAAGTTAAAAGGTTGTGTTTTTAGGTAAAGGCGTTCTATTCTAGCATTTGAGGTTCTTGTTGGGTTTTTTAGAATGTTTATAAGTGGTTTATGATCGGTGTGTAGTTGGAACGTATTTCCAAGTAGATATAGTTTAAAATGTTGTAGGGCCCAAGTTATCGCAAGCATTTCCTTTTCTATCTGGCTGTACCTTTGTTCTGTGTTGTTAAGTGTACGGCTGCCAAAGGCAATGATTTCGAGTTTGTTGTTTGTTTCTTGCGATAAAATTGCTCCAAGACCTACTGGTCCGGCATCTACGTGTACATGTGTTGTTTTTGATGGATCAAAGTATGCCAGTTTTTGAACGTCTGTAAAAAGTTGTTTGATGATTTCAAATTCATGTTGGTGATTTGTTGTCCAATTCCATGGGGTGTCCTTTAATATGAGTTTTCTTAGATGTTTTGTGTGGTTTGCTAGTTGGGGAATGAATTTGTTGACGTAGTTTACCATTCCAAGGAAACTTCTTACTTCTGTTGGAGATGTTGGTGTTTGTAAATTTATGATTGTTTCAACCTTTGTACTATCAGGATAAATTCCATCATGGGCAAATACATATCCAAAAAATTTTACTTTGTTTGTGTTAAAAATACATTTTTTGGGGTTGATTGTCAGATGTTTTTCGCTTAGGGTTTCTAGGACTTGTATGAGGCTATTGTCGTGTTCCTCTTGGGTTTTTCCAAAAATTATGATATCATCGCTAATGTTCATGGCGTTAGGAATGTTTTGAAGTGTTTGGCGGATGGTGTCCTGAAAAATTTCAGCCGCTGTGTTGATGCCGAAATTCAGTCTTTTATATCTGAAGAGCCCTATGTGAGTTGAAAAGGTTGTTATTGTGCGGGATTGTTTTGTTAGTGTGATTTGATGGTAACCATCTTTGAGGTCTATTTTGCTAAAAACTTTTGAACCATTTAGTCGCGTTATTATGTCGTCTATAGTTGGTGTAATGTTTCGTACTCTTCGGATTGCTTTGTTGGCAGCTCTCATATCTATGCAGATTCTGATTTCGTCGCTATTGTGGGGTTTTGGTACTATGACTATAGGTGATACCCAGGGTGTTGGTCCTTCAGCTTTTTCTATGATGTCTTGTTCTATTAATCGGTTGATTTCTTGTTCTACTTTTGTTCGGAAATGAAAGGGTATTCGGCGGTGCGTTTGTGTTAGGGGTGGTACGGTTTTGTCAATGTGGAGTTCGACTTCAACGTTTTTTAGGTTTCCTATTCCGCTTGTTAAGTTTGGGTATTTTAGTTTGACTTGTTCTATGCCTATTTTTTGTTTGATATTTTGACAGTAAATTTTTACCAAATTTAAATGTTTTGCTGTCTCATAACTGAGAAGTGATTCAGCATTTCCTTTAACGACGATAATGTTGGCTGTTGTTTGTTTGTTTTTATATTGAAAAATTCCCGTAAATTTTCCTATGATGTTTAATTTGGAGCATGAATTGTAAGGATATATGTGGGCAGATTCAGCTGAAATTTTTATGTTTGGGAATTGTTTAAATGTTTTTTGGCTTATGATGTTTACTGAGGATCCAGTGTCAATAATAAAAGTTGATTCTATGTTGTTTAATGTTAAAGTCACCGTTGGAAGTTTTTCGATTTTGTTTACCTTTAAATGGAACGAGCTGTCAGAGCTTTCATCTTGATCGGTGTTTAGTTTTTGATTATTGAAGTTGACTTTGCTATAATATTGTTTTCGCTGGTTTTGATAGTTTTGTGACGTGTTTGGTGTTGTATTCGTGGAAAGACACATTTTTCCGAAGTGTCCCATTTTGTTACATTTGTAACATTTGCTGTTGATAGCAGGGCAGTTGCTGCGACCGTTGTCATGCCACTTTTTTCCGCAATTTTTGCAAATTTGTTGTTGGTGTTGTGTTTTGGTTTGTTTGTTCTTGTTTTCATATTTGTTTTTCTTTGATATTTTGTGTACGGTTGATGTAGAATGTTTTTCTTCTAAGTGAACTAGTTGGTTGTTTGTTAATTCCAAACTTCTGGCTTTATTTAGCAGTTTGTCGAGATCCGGTTGTTCGGTTAGTGCGTATTTTCTAAGTTCCTTACTTGTTGTGTTTAAAATTATTTGAGATTTAATTTCATTGTTAACGTCGTTGAATTTGCATGTTTGAGAAAGTAGTCGTGCATAGAATTGATCAATAGTTTCGTTATATTCCTGTTTTGTTTCACGAAATTTAAAGATTTCAAAGTCTACATTTATTTTTGGTTTAAAATAAACATTGAGTTTGGTTTTGGCAAATTGGTATGGAGATGTTAGGGGGGTTTCGGAGGGTGGTAAAGCAGGGAGAGACAAATATATATCATAAACGTCCTCACCAATTAAGTGTAGTAGCACTGCAGCTTTCCTTTCCTCTGTCGAGATGTTGGCGGCAACCAAATAGTTTTCTAGCCTTCCTAGCCATCTTTCCCATCGTTCTCCAATGTTGTTGATGTCAGTTTTAATATCAAAGGGTGTTATGCTGGGTAATGAGTTCATGGTTTGTTGTCACAACTCACTTTTTTTTTGTTTTGTTAAGAAAATCACTTGCACGTGTTTATTGTTTGGTCAAGTTTTTTTGTTGCTGCTGTTTGTTATAAGCACTGTTTCTTTTCGTGGATCGTATTATACTCGTCGCCAAATGTACTGTTTATCAATCAAACGAATGTTGTTGTCTTTAAATAAACATTTATTGAATACCAAACATGTATGAAATATACCGTCACTTTAGCGCGCGTTCGTCGCTGTCATCTTGCTGTCTGATGATTGCTGTGTCCAATCACAGGGCAGCAGTGGATACCTCGCATAATGTTCAAGAACACAGCAGTGGACACTTCACATAATGTTCAAGAACACTACACTACCTAACGCTTTTTTTCGAAAATCTAACAAAAAAAAATGTATTTCGCTTTTGTTTCTTTTTTACTAAGATAAAATAAAAATAATATTAGTGTTAAGAGTTTTTAATTTAATGTAGTGTCTCATTTTGCTTGTAAACTACGGATTGTATAGAAAGGATACCTATCACAAGTAGTAGCGACGGAACATATAACGGCGCCGACTTCGTGGCTTCTGAGTTTGACTCGCGCTACTGACCCGCATCTGATGCGCGTTGTTACGTTAGTAACGTACGACGCGCATCAGGGGTAAGCCGGAGACACGCCTACTTCGGCGAGATCGGCGCCGATATACGTCCCAAATCGCTGTATGCATGGAGATAGGGTGTCAAGTATCCTCTCTATACAATTCGTATTGTAAACATTTCTTTATCCCCGATTTTCATGGCAAACTAAAATTTTTTGACATATAATAGGGTTTTTTGCCTTTTTGGGGTATTAATTAAATTTTAAAGTGTCTCCTGTTTACATTATTTTATTGAGGCTAAAAAAATCTAGTTTGGGTCATATTTCTTAAAAGGATGCATAACATTTTTTTTGAGTACGCCTCTGGATTCTACGCGAAAATATCTATCTAGAACAGTTTTTACTTTTTTTCTAACTTACATGGTGTGTTGGTGTGTGAGATATGACAGCACCCCGGAAAATGAAAAATTTCGTTTTCACCCAGTATCTCAGAAACAAAACAAGTTTAGCTTAGTTCTGTTTGCGGCATTAAAAGGATAACGAGATATCTGATGTATCCAGCATATGACTTTCTTATACAATACGAATAAACTTCTATTCTTTGTATTGTACTTAAAGTCGTTGCCAATATGTAATCATATTTTAGCAAATTAATTTAGTTATTGTTTCAAAATTCCAGAAATTGTCTTTAAATTTTTATAAAGATACTGCAAAATTTTCGTACCTTTTCTCTTGAAGCCCTTTGCTTTATTCCCTTCTGGCGGGAATCACTAATTATCTACACAACACTATAACACTTTTTGAAAAAATAAGTCAATCATTTAAAGTAAGTTTGAGAAGTATCCATAAGAAATATTTAATTACACGCAAGTTACGATTAACAGTACATTAACTACTAAAGAATTTATAATAATACGCGTTAACGCGAAATAATTAATTAATAATTCAATGGAAGTAACGAACAAAACTTTAGCACACAATCTTTACAGAAACACAACTAAAAATTGACTAATTTAGAATAAAATATAAAATAACTCATAAATTAGTCACCCTTTACACAACCAAAATTTACAATTTTATGGCCTTTCTTACAAAATCAATACTGAAAAAGTTTTGTTGTGTTGAGTTTTGTGAGAAAGTGAACCCAGCGTAAGCCTTTAAATTGTATTTGTTGGCAAAAAATGATGAGTAATTTTTATGACTTTGTTATCTATGGATTTATTTTGTATATATGAATCAGTTTTTAGTTTTATTTCGAATGCCAAACGGAACAGACGTGTGTCTGGTGCTTACGTTCAATTAGTCATTAATTATAAAGTACATATAATACGTGTTAATATAATTGCTTTAGTAGTTAATCATACCTTCGCATAATTAATTATTTCTTACGGTTACTTTTCAAATTTTCTATCAATGATAGACTTTTTTCTACAAGTGCAGTGCATTTTGTTCTGGATTAATTAGTGATTTCCTTGATGGATTACCATCAGACGGGAATAAAGCAAAAGGCTTAAATAGAAAAGGTATAAAATAGTTTTAATTTTTTTTTCTACTACTAGTACCTACACTGCTACTACTCATGGCTTTTGCATGGTACTGGCCATGGGGCCCGAAGTATAGTAGGCTAGCGATATAGGAGGGACCTATTTTAAAGGGGGCCTGGATTGGAACTAATTAAAAATAAAACTTCTGCCTGTCTTGGTAGATTGAAAATTTTTCGAAATACTTTTAATTTAATTTGCTACTATGTACTATTACATTGTTACTACTCTTCTGATATGTAAAATCGGAGATGGGGGGCCCACGGCAGAATGCTGGTGGCATGCTACTACTACCATGGCATAAAAACACAGGTATGATCTCGCGCATGTTAGCTGGTGGAGAGCCAATCAGAGCCATACCCCACAGTCGGCCATATTGCCCGCGATATTTGAAAGTCTGTCAGTGTTCGATTTACGAAAAATGGGATGCTAACCTTATATTATTAACTTTGACAGGGACCTTGTGACAAAAATCCAAAATATGGTAGATTTAGTTTCATTTCTATAGCTAGTAATAAGCTTAATTAACTAACATTTTTTTAAATGTAATTTGTACTTTAATTTATAAGAAATATTTTTTTTGGAGAAAATGGTTACTTATTTATGGCCAAAAACAAATCTCAAATCAGATACATACTTATTTCTGGACGGAATGAGTATTATTTTTATTATTATTTTATTTTATTATTACTCCTATTATATTATGTAAATAAATATATACCTAGTATGTATAATAATTTAGTGTGTCGCATATCTGTTATAAAATTCTTTAAAAACCTTACGGAAGATGTTCAGATCTTATTATATTAGATTAATCATTCTAATATAGAGATGCGATAATGAAAGGGTCGAATCAGTCAATAAAAAATAAGACGTAGTTACAACAGAACTTTTTATTATTCTAAATATTCAAATTGAAATTCCTTACAATTTTAAAATTATTTACATTGGTTTTGTCTATTAGATCAAGATTAAAACTAAAACTTTACAATAATACGCAATAAAACAAAACACATCAGGCTCACGAGTAAGAGGTAAAATACATAAAATTACAAAACAAATAACAAAATACAGCAATACCACAATAGTATAGCACAGTTTAAAAATTCGTTTTAATTGTAAAAGGTCCTAGAGATAAGAAATCGTTTTATTTTAACTCTAAATCGTAGAATCTAAAGTTCGTTTACATAATTTGGTAGTGTATTCAAAAACTTGTGACAGGGAAAGTTTGGGTCGTTCTGATATTTTTAAGTCTGAAAAATGTACTTAAGTGACTTGTCTGGTTGCATAAGAGTGAAAATCCTCATTTCTCTAGAATAAAAACGGAGGGAAATGTTAAAATATTGAGGTTTATGTGGCTGCCTCTACAGTCATCTCGATATCCAAGTGCAGCAATCTCACAAATTTCAAAAAACAAAAAAAATTGTTTGGTTTTTCTGATTATGTCTTCCTCCCCCAAAAGTTCTAGTATTTCTTGATTTGATCTGGTTCTATACTCATTCTCTCCTGTATGAATTGGCCCCAACATCCATCTCAATATTCTTCTCTCAGTTACTCTTAGTTTCTTCTCGCCCTTCTTTGTCAAGGAGATAGGAAGATTGCTTCTGTTGCGACATCCTCACTGGTCCAATAACGTCTTGTAGCTTATAATTTTTGTCCTTATTGTCAAGATCTTACTCTTTAGAACAGATTTATTAGCATAATAGGTATGCTCTATTTGCAGCCGTAACTTCTTAGTTTATTTCTTGTATTCTTTCTCCCTTGCTCGATACTGTAACTCCCAAATATTTAAATTGTCCCATTTCCTCAAATTATATCCCTTTATATTCACAGTGGCCTTCTTTTCCTATTTTGATGAATTTAGTTTTCTCCCTGTTTGTTTTTACCCCAATTCCTTCACCTTCCTTTAGTGTTTCCTCTAAGTTTTGCGCCACTGTATCTCCTAATGCCTGCTCCATTGCTTGTTTTATGTTCAACCATTTCTTCGTTTGTTGTTTCCTCTTGTTTATCTAGTAAACTATCTATCTACTGTCTCTGCATAAGTACCACCTTTTTATGTCCCCATAGCTTAATCTTTCAATATCCCATTTTTTTGCTTTATCCTTTGTGTTATTTATCATTTTAACTTTTAATCTTATTTTTCCAACCACCATAAAATGATCGGAATCCGCACATGCTCCTCTATATGTTCGCACGTCCTTTACAGAAGGTCCTTATTTAAATTTATGTTTATTCCAGCCCTGTTAATATTGCTTCGACTCTGATTTTCACCTAATTCGCCTTATCCA
This sequence comes from Pediacus dermestoides, assembly GCA_963942485.1. Lineage (NCBI taxonomy): Eukaryota > Metazoa > Arthropoda > Insecta > Coleoptera > Cucujidae > Pediacus > Pediacus dermestoides. Next base: position 9,929,352 of record OZ012627.1, read on the forward strand.
CACGATTTACCACTGCCTTTCACTAGTTTCACTTGTACTGTCAACAGTCACAACACTGTCAACACTAAATTCTATAGAAACAAAATGCTGCAAAAAAAGAGGGGGAAGCAATATGGCGGCCACTGGGGTACTGCGCAGAACGAACCAAAACTCGTTCTACGATGATCATACCTGGTCTCTTTATACCATGACTACTACTACTAGTATACCTAATATAGAAATTTTAAGATAATTTTTAGAATTTAGATTTTGATTATTGTGTTCTTGTTGCAGGTAGGTCTACTGATGATTAAATGAGGACCACATCGTAGAAGACAACATACCAGGTTAGAACATTTTTACTTTTTTCCGTTCAAATATTTCAACTTGCTTGTGGAACATTCCATCAGTTGAAAAAGTCTAAACGAACTCATTTTAGTTTAAAACGATTTGTTGTTTAAAATATGTAGAAATTCTTGATTTTTTTTGTTTGGAAACAATCACATGCAATCAAATTATCATACATATAAAATTGCCAGTAAGTATGATAGGCAAAACAATAATTATTTAGGGACAAATCACCTAGAAACGAGATAATAGGGCTCAAATTCTACAATGGGGCATTCAATAAAATTTAAAATACTTGGGTTCGGTATTTCAGTGTCAGTTTAAACCAAATTTGGGTAAACTTCGTTTACAATATACAAATTTAAAATGATAAAATTTGATTTAAACTGACACTGAAATACCGGACTTTATAGTTTATTTATTTTTCGTGATAGAAACACGAAGTTTGTTTTGTTGACTTAAAGACAACATTCTTATTGGAAAATTTCAGGACAGATACTTAAGGTGGTTTATTTTTGCATGTTTTCACCACTTCACAGTTGATTCGTTTTCTAATCCAGAAACTAAAATGTAATTAGTTAGTTCAATAGATTCGATTGAGTGCATTTTTAGTGAATAAAAGTTGATAAAAGTGCTTAATTTACACATCCATACTTTGGATGTTTCAAGTTTTCAAACTCTTATAACTTTGGAAATATTGGAGACCACCGCTTATTTTCGCATTTTCGTAATCAGGAGATCTTAATTAATAAGGTAATTTCAAAATTTTTCCAAAATCGATGTTTGCTACATTCGCCAAATTTTCCAATATTTCTAATAGTAAATCAATCCGGGTTAATTTTGAATCATGAATTAATTTGCATTATTCCAACGTTGTTGAATTGGTATTCCGGAACCTTCTTGAGTAATAATTGCTCTGAGACATCGGAGATATTCGCGCGTAAAGCCCGGGCTTTGTCTTTTAAATATTCTTTGACATTTAGGTCATTCCTAGATTACGATTATGTATAAAGTCCCATCAGAATTACTGGGACTAGGGTTAGAACAAAGCATACCTATGTACTTAACATACGTGGGTGTCGATAGATGAAACGCATGTAAATGGGTAAAGTGGACAGGGCCTTAGACTTAGAAATAATTTATATAAGCACTTCATAACTTTTCAAGCAACGGCGGGAGTAACTATGACATTCTTGGCAGATGGTGGATTCGCGTGGGGTGACAGAGATGTGGAAGAGTTGTACGGGTTGACACCTAGGCATTGCTTAGAGCTGTTGCCTGTCTCTTAACACAAAGAGTCACTACCCGCGGTCTTCCCGGAAACCTTGATTGTTCTAATGCTGGGGGCCTGGCTTTCCACCAGGTACCTCTGGGATTAGAACGGTTATAGTTGCGTTTGTGACGTACCTCCCCTAGGTAACTGCCGGACAACGCTAATGTCCGATATATGTTATGTACGGTCTGTAGAACCAGATTAAATGCAGGCATATGTTGGGGATTAGCGGCTAAACCGTCACACGTCTTAAAACTTTGTAACAAAGCCAATTTAACACAAATTTAAGTACTGTAATTTTAAAAACAAACAAACTATTAAATTCGGGAGGGTAAACGAAGCTGGAGCAAACTTGCGCTCCAGCTAGTGCCATCGTTAGAGGTGTCGGTCGTATTTTGAACTGCTACGACTAGTATCCGAAGATGAGTCACATGTCAGACCACACGGCGTTTACCCTTTAACCTATTCGATAGCTCCCTCTGCCCATGCAAAGAACCGCTGTGGGCATGTAGTCCGGATAGAGAGTAATGTGTGGTAGAGGTTCACGCCTCGAAAGTAGCCCAGTAAATGTGGTAAAGAACCTAATTAACTCTTTCTACATGGGGTTCTCATAAAAAAAACTCGTAAATAATTTATATAAACAGTAGGTACTTTTTTTTATAAAATCTTAATTAACTTTGTAACAAAGGCAAATGCGATCTTTTAAAAGTGTACTTTAGACAAAAGAGAGAAGACAGAAGACGGAAGAGAGAAGACGGCATATCGTTTATAATGTTTATTTTCAGTATTTATATTTACTTAATTTAATTTATGTACTTCGAAGGTAAAATTTCGGAAAAATGTTTGGGGGCCCCCAATTCACAAAATCATACGGAATTTGGTATTAGGTACAATTTAAAAATAATTGTATCACCAGTGGAAAACTGAAAAATTGGCCACTAAAAAAGGATTTATGCATAGGAAATGTTTAAGTACATTTCTGGACAAAAATAATGTACCTATCTTCCTACTATTTTTTAAATAAAAATATCTTTAAGTAACAACTTATTTTTCATATTCAACATATTAACATTATTAAGGAACTCCATCTGAACAAAATTCTGGAGAAAATCCAAAAATTGAATATGTATATATATAAGTGTTTTATTATTTATATTTTTCCCTTATCCCTTATATCATAACCTTTCCCATTGACACTGCAAAAAGTGCCATTATAATATTACAAAATTTATCAACCCAAATTTGGGATGAAATCTATTTTTACGCAAAAATTTTTATTATGAATATGCTCAATAATAGGTACTATCCGTGGATTAGGCCTCCTAGGGACACCACGTTAAAGAAAACCACTGGAAATAAATTAAATGTATATGATAATTTTACTGTGAGATTATTATTATAATCCACATAGGCATTCCCTCTTTAACAACTTAATTTTCAGCTAACATATTAAAATTTTAAATGAACTCCATCTGAACAAATTTTTGGAGAAAATTCAAAAATCGAATATATTATATGTGTATGTTTTATAATTTATATTTTTCCCTTATAACACACCTTTCCTATTAACACTGCATAAAGTGCTGACATTAATATTATAAAATTTATCAACCCAAATGGGATGAAATCTATTTTTATGCAAAAATTTTTATTATGAATATGCTCAATAATAGGTACTATCCGTGGATTAGGCCTCCTAGGGACACCACGTTAAAAAAAACCACTGGAAATAAATTACATGTATATGATAATTTTACTGTGAGAATATTATTATAATCCACATAGGCATTCCCTCTTTAACAACTTAATTTTCAGCTAACATATTAAGATTTTAAATGAACTCCATCTGAACAAATTTTTGGACAAAATTCAAAAATCGAATATATTATATGTGTATGTTTTATAATTTATATTTTTCCCTTATAACACACCTTTCCTATTGACACTGCATAAAGTGCTGACATTAATATTATAAAATTTATCGACCCAAATTGGAGTGAAATCTATTTTTAAGCAAAAATTATTAATATGAAACTTATAGAGAATGTATATAATTATTTACAACTTGATAATACTGTTCGTGGATTAGGCCTCCTGGGGACACCACGTTAAAAAAACGCGCCTAAACTCTACCTCAGCGGTGGTGAGGAAATGAGTTGTACTACATAAAAGAGAAATATTCCTTATTATATTGCAACTAAAACACCACAATAATACTAATAATAATCGATCATAGCAAATTTTACCCTCTGGGGATTCAGAGGCCTTCAAAACATGTAATTCTAAAAATTTTGTTGATGAGATTATTGCCTTCTCAATTACTCATGGAAACCTAATATAACATAATCTTAACAACGTTTTCAACTGAGGTTCGAAAAGGTGCGAAACGTGAAACACAGTATGCGCAATGTTGCCGTATTGAACAAAGTTAAGAGGCGAATATCTTGTAGTGGGTAATTTTAAAAAATGTTCTGTACATTTTTAGTTACTCCAAGGGGTATCCCCTACAACACTCCGAACTCGGAATGCCTTAATTTTGAGATACCCTGTATATAAGTGTTTTTAAGGACATCCCTTTTTTGAAATTTATTTGACGGAATTTCAAAAAAAAGTTTAAACAAAATTTGTTCAAAATTTAATTCTAAATCAATGTTAAAAAAAAATCTCGTAAATGGTTTATTTTTCAAGATATTCCAAAAAAACCTAAAAATGTCTTCAGGTAAGTACCACTTGTGTTGGTGCTAGATGAAAAAGATTTAATGTGGCATCCACAATTTTGTTCAAACTCTTAAATATGAAATTTGAATCCGATAATCCTATAAGTCGTTTTTGAGTTATCGTGGATACAGACAGGAGACAGACATCATGGCGAAAATGGTCAGAATGGATTCAGGGGCCCTCAAAACGTGTAAATTCATCAAAATCTCGAAGTCGAAAAAATCACAATTACCTACTATACTTTCTTATTACTTCGTATAAGAAAGTAAAAAGTTGTAGGAAACATTTTTCTCTGCAACTTTGTGCTGACGCTTTTTTTTAGAAAATCTAAATAGAAAAGAAGTTATTCAACAAAGAAATAAAAAACCCTTAATCTGAAGGAACGACGGGGTCTACGAATACAATAACTCAGTTTTAAACTTACAGGGTGACCCTCTGCAAGATTCTGCAAAAATTGGCTGTAGGGTTATTTATTAAAATGGCGTACATTGTATACAGGGTCCGTCAAAACCCTGTCATTCTTCTATAAATTCGTTAGGTTTGGAAATAGAAAAAAACTTTAAAGACAAAAGTTGTCAGAAATTTACTGCGCCATAACCTAAAATTATTTCCATTTATACAGGGTGTTTAATTACGGGTGGACAGCTACTTACCTCGTTATTTTAAATGGAACACCCTGTATATTAATAGATTTTCAGATTCTACACGTAATTTTAGATGAAAAAGTGTGAAGGTTTTATATTTTTAAAATGAACGGTTTTCGAGATATTTATACTTTTTAAAAAGAATTCACAAAATTAGAGATTTCAAAAAACGCGTTTATGTTAGTTATACTTTCTAGTTTTTAAAAAATTATTTCGGAGTTCTAAAAAGTAAGGTCTAGGGAATATTGTGATATAAAAATCTGAAATTTATAGTATACAGGGTGTTTGCAATTGACCGTCAGTTTCCATTGATTTCAAACAACGAAAACTCTATACCTAAACTTAATATTTTAGGAGATATTTCAAATAATTTATATCGTATGAGAAATTCTATTCTATTTATTGAATTTAGATTGCCATGGAAATAAAAAATGCTTTTAGGGAGAGAAGGACCCACACGTTAGCCGGCCAGGTCCCCCTACCTTAGATCTATAGATTTTTTTATAGGGCTATATTAAGGAACTAGTGTATCAGGAACCTCCAACAATTGCAAATAATATGAAGATAATAAGAATTACTACAGCCTTTAGGTCAGAACGATAACTCCACAAGTGCTTCTAAAAACTCAAGATTCTTTTAAACGTCGAATCGGTATGTGTCTTCAGGAGAACGGACGTCACTTTGAACACTTGCTTAATTGATTTTCAGTTGTAAATTTTTTTATTGTATTTATTTAATTTTGTTATGATTTTATGAAATGGTTTCTTTTCTTGTTTCTGAAAATTGATGATGAATTGCAGCCATCCAAATTTTTATTATTTATCTTTTTTTATAATTTTAAGATTAAGATTTACTTTTGGCATAAATTAAGTACTTAAACTATCTTCTCAAGTCTGCTCAGCTGACTTGAGAAATGTCGACATTTTCTCTTCTCTACTCTCTGCATTAAATAGAAAAGCAGTATTGAAAAAAACATTTTTGGCATTTTGTTCAGCAAACGGTGTATACGAGTAGTTTTCTACAACCTTAAAATGAATATAGCATTTTTTATTTCCATGGCAATCTAAATTCAATAAATAGAATAGAATTTCTCATACGATATAAAATATTTGAAATATATCCTAAAATATTAAGTTTAGGTATAGGGAATACTTTATAAAAAAGGTAGAGAATTTAAATCTCTACAACCTACGTTAGAAATATACAGGGGGTTCCATTTGAAAAAATTGAGTTTTAGTTATTTGAAATCAATGGAAACTGACGGTCAATTGCAAACACCCTGTATACTATAAATTTCAGATTTTTATATCACAATATTCCCTAGACCTTACTTATTAAAACTCCGAAATAATTTTTAAAAAACTACAAAGTATAACTAAAATAAACGCGTTTTCTGAAATCTCTAATTTTGTGAATTCTTTTTTAAAAGTGTAAATATCTCGAAAACCGTTCATTTTAAAAATATGAAACCTTCACACTTTTTCATCTGAAATTACGTGTAGAAATTGAAAATCTATTAATATACAGTGTTCCATTTAAAATAACGAAGTAAGTAGCTGTCCAGCCGTAATTAAACACCCTGTATAAATGGAAATAATTTTAGGTTATGGAGCAGTAAATTTCTGACAACTTTTGTCTTTAAAATTTTTTTCTATTTCCAAACCTAACGAATTTATAGAAGAATGCCAGGGTTTTGACGGACCCTGTATGTATATTAGAAATTTGTAATATTAATCTTTATCTTTACCATACAAAATCATGTGATAATAATATGTACATTATTCGCTTGAATATATGAAATTATTTTTATAGAATTAGTTACAATTCGATGGACAATGCAGCTGACGGAAGGCGGTTTGTATCTTTTATCTATGCTATTAGTATTATTGATGGTCAAATGACATCAAATTAATTGCATTTGATGATTCTATAGCATTAGGAATGAAAACAGGACTATTGGTATTGATTTAGTACGTAATTATAGCCAAAAATTATCATTTTATTTCATTCTGATATGAGAATACATTAAATTGTTCAGAAATTAAAAAAAAATTTTAGATATTATAGAATAGACAGATTATTAAACTCGTTTTTTTGTTAAATTTGTAATACTAAATGATCATATGATTTATTTTTGTAATTTCATTTATTTATTATCTATTTATTTGTACTTTTGTATTGTTTCCAATGTGATACCTCCATTTAATATTTAATTATATCATCAGATTTATTCGCAAATTTTTGTTACGCGTTCGAAGTTTTTCATCATTTTTGTTCGATTTAATTAGTTAGGTGACAATTAAACCGATTCTTAACCATCAAGGAGGAATTAAAAAGTTTGATTAAAATATAAGAGTTGACTTTGAGAAGCTACCACAATATTTATATTTTCTCTGTGGGGGGCGTACATCAAAGAGGAATATATAGAGGCGACAATAGTTTCATTTTGTTGTTTGCTTGTCTCCACCGGAAACATATTTTTTATTTGTGAACTGTTTTTTCGAAGTCGCTTCCCACATTGTCAGCCAAATAGGATTCGCTATTTGTATTTCAAAATCATTTAAGCAGTAACAGACATTTACAATTATTGCATCGGTAAAAAGGTGGAGCATGTGGGTCAAATTAATTTGCCAAAAGCAATATTTCTAAATGAATACTAAATTAATGATAAGTTCTGTTTATAATTTAGGGACGGTTTTTCAGTCGAAAGTTAACTCTAGCTATTATTAACTTCTATAGAAACCATTATTACAACAAGCATTTCTATGGATATAAACTTTTAGTTACAGTTAACCTGCAACTGAAAAACCGGGCCCTTGAGACTACTGTTTTATATATGAACGTAAATTTGGCTTTTAATAGTTTTTTTTTATACAAATTGCATGAGGAGGCAGTTACTCAGGATGTTCCACTTTTTATAGCAGACTTTCACAGTTGACACCCAGAAGTACGCCTCTGAAGAATATTACTTTTATTATAACACAATCAGATTAATGTTTACTTAAAGCATTGACTATATTATATTCATGCTTATAAAGTCTTATTTACCTATCAAATTACAGATCTCTATCTTAAACCGTTATGTAGATATGTACAGGGTGATTCTTTTATCTGGGGAAATGCGTTTTTCTCGTAAACGGCTGAAGGAAATTAAATTTTGAAAAAAGTGTTATATACCTACTGGCTGTCACTCAAAATTAGGATAAAAATATAGACTTTAATATGGATGACGCTAGGCGTCGCGACGCTCCAAAAATTTTTTCCAGCAACATACCACTTTTATTATATCAACGGAAAGGTCTTTTAATTTTGAGTCTTTTCTTAAAACCAATTTTTTTTATTCTTATTTTTTAAAAAGTTATGATCCAATTTAAATTATTTCTGTTCTAACTAAATTTTGAATTATTTTTAACAGTAGGCCGAGTTTTCCCTCAAATACTAAAGTAAATCTTATTATATAAAATAAAGTAGGCTTAGAAAAAACAAAACCTGTTATTTGTCAACATATTACAACAACAAAAAACTTATTAATACCTAAATTAAACAAAAAATTTAATGAAAAAGTTGATTATTTTAAGAATTGTTCAATATGAGTACCATTGTTATCTAAACATAAATTATAACGTTTTCTTATTTCATTATACTTACGTGACTTTTCCTACAACATTAGCAATAATTTCAGGACAGGCATCGACCATCTTTTGTTTTAAATGATCTATATTATTAGACCTTGTTTTGTAAACTTTATTTTTAAGAGTTCCCCACAAGAAAAAATCGAGAGGTGTTAAGTCTGGAGACCTAGGAGGAAATTCTACTGGCCCGTAAATTCCCATCCACCTGTCTTTATATTCTATATTTAAATAATTACGCACAATAGCAGCATTATGACAAGGACCCCATCTAGTAGAAGCCACAAATGTCTTCTAATCTTAAGAGGCACATTTTTTTTGTTTAATTTAGGTATTAATAAGTTTTTTGTTGTTGTAACTGTTGACAAATATCAGGTTTTGTTTTTTCTAAGCCTACTTTATTTTATATAATAATATTTGAAGGAAAACTCGGCCTACTGTTAAAAATATTTCAAAATTTACTTAGAACAGAAATAATTTAAATTGGATCATAACTTTTTAAAAAATAAGTAAAAAAAATTGGTTTTAGAAAAAAGACTCAAAATGAAAAGACCTTTCCAGTGATATAATAAAAGTGGTATGTTGCTGAAAAATTTTTTTTGAAGCGTCGCGACGCCTAGCGTCATGCATATTAAAGTCTATATTTCTATCCTAATTTTGAGTGACAGCCAGTAGGTATATAACACTTTTTTCAAAATTCAATTCCCTTCAGTCGTTTACGAGAAAAACGCATTTCCCCAGATAAAAGAATCACCCTGTACATATACTCAAAAAAAATATTCAAAAATTCATTTTTAACTCCTTATATCTCACAAACTATGATTCAAATTTATATTGGAACTTTTCTTCCTAAAAGAGGTCAACTATCAACGGTTAATGTCGTGTCTTTATCTTTATTTTATCTCAAAAAATAAACTGTTTAGAATCATAATTCCTGTTCATTTTTCTTCCAAATATGGTTTAAGGATTTAGGTCCATAATTTTTTAAATGTGTATTATTCAGGAAGTCCAAGCCTCTGAAGATTTGCTGTACTACATGTTTATTTTCAGAAGGTGTGTAATTGTCTTTATTTTTCGTTCGTCTTCCTTGATAGTAAGAGACATTTTACGTTAGGTACTACAAAAAACTGCATGTGATCTCAAATTATAAATTTGTAAATATTCCGGGGCTGAACAGAGGTGAACTGACTAAGAAATTCGTGGTAGATATTCAGGTATAAAAACCCCGTTGTTTATAGCCAGAATATTTATTTGCCATTTATTATAATAAACTAAATATATATTCTTATTAAATTAGGACTCGAGACGATTTTTAAAGTAAACAAATATTACATATTTTACTTTAATTGTTAAGTTGCAATTAATTACATATAATAAATGATATACAATATACTTTAGTTATACAATATCTCAATATAAATTATAACTTAGGGTTTCCGGAAATTGGAAGTTGAAAGTGACAATTATCTGAGGATAATGGTTTTTGTTATTTAACTTTTGCTCTTGTTACTATTCTTGGAAATTAGTATTATTTGTTCGCAGATACACAACATTCAAAGTTTTGGCAAATGTGTGAGCGGGAACTAACATGAAACAAATAACTTTAGCGCATGGCTCTTTACTTTAACCCTCCTGTTTGTACTGAAGTATTCATTCAGTTGTAGCGGACGCTTTGATGCTGAATTTTCAGGGAGAAAAAAGTTCCCAAACACCGGTTATCCTTAAAATTGAGCGTTAAACGTAATATTTTTTTACGTAGAATTGTTGTTTTTAAAAGTGATATTTGTATTATATTCATAAAAACAACGAAATTTATTATTGAAAAATTAGATAAATCGCGTGCCAAATCTATGCAAAAAAACTTCAAAACAATTTTTATTGTGATAGTAAATTTAACAACAAATGCTATTAGATGTTAAAAAATTCATTATAAAAGTTAAATATAATGCAAGATCACTCGAGGATTTTTATTGAACAAAATGCCGCGAAAATCTTTTATTGACGGAATAAATGTTACTTATACTTACGGCATAAATATGTCACAAGAAGTTTATACCCCTGAAGTGGAGTGTTTAAAAAATACAAGTGTTCAATTTCTAAGTGATAATTATAATAATACTTCTATTTGTGCTTTCCTGGAAAAGAATAACACAGTAACGGAGGATTTACAATTCCAACAAAATTTTATAGTTATTTTTGTGTACAGTGCTTTATTTCTTATTGCAGCTGTCGGAAATTTAACAGTTTTTATTTCGTTGTTTCGTTCGCGTCACAGAAAATCGCGAATAAGTTTAATGATAAGACATTTGGCGATCGCCGACTTAATTGTAACTTTTATTATGATACCAATTGAGGTAAGTAGTTGCTGTAGTGGTGTACATTCGTAAAAGTGGCTTTAAAGTTGTGAAGTTTTGTGAGTTTCCCTTTGAAGTAAGCATCGTACAAGTTTACGGTTGTCTTTTCGTCAGCGTCTTAAAAGATTTTTTCACGAGATCAGTAGTTACTACCCATTCTACGAATGGTTATAGGCTTATAGGTCTTCGTTTATAAGACTTTTGGGAAAGGTTAAATTTTATATGGTACATTTTCAGGCCAAACAATCTGAGAAAAATAGTTATAAATTTAACTTTTCAAGAATGAAAATATATAAAAATAAACTACAGGGTGAAATAGATATAGATAAGTAAAATACATGAAATTTGAGAAATTTAGCATATTTAATGTATAAATAGAATTTTTCTGAAATAAGTAAAGATTAATTGGGTAAGGAGAGATTATAAATAAGCTAAAATATTTTTAATTTTATTATTTTTGTATTTACTTGTTCTAAAACAAATGTTTAAATTCATATAATAAGTAACGTTCATAAATTTTAAATAATACTATACAAAGATCAGCAATAAAAATCCTTTTTGTGCCAATAATTCACTTAACGTGTACCTGCATATTATATTCTTTCTCGATTTATTACTTTTTAACACCTGGTGAGGTTACGGATACGAATAAAGTATTTTTTATCGATTTTTGATCAAGTAGGTATAGTTAGCTGTTTTAAAATGTCGAAGGATGTTTATACATTTTTTAACAATCATAAAAAATATTCTTTTTAGAATGTATATAACTGCGTTAAGCGTAAATCTTATAAAATCTGATTAAAGAGATAGTTTTAGGTAAATTATATTGAATTTTTTGTAATTCTTTTCTTTGCAACTTGAGTGGATATTTTTAAGGACTATGGATATAGAAACTCAGTCAACATTTGCAAGGGTCTCAATATTCCAAAAAATGCGGACAATACATTCACGTCTTCTTCCTTTAAAAGACAAATTTTGAATATTTAACAACAGCTAAAATAATTCATTTTTAATTTCTAAAGCGTTCCGTACAAATAAGGGCTGTAGTTCAGGATGCTAGATAAGTTGTCAGACAATTTTTAGATGTAATTCTTAACTTTTTTAATTAAGTACTCTCCACGATTTTTTACAAATTAATTATTCAAGAACGTCATGTTATCCAAATTTCAGTTTTTCTATTATATCCTGAATATTAAACTTATTTTCCTACGTTATTTCAAAAGATTTTGAGGAAATAAATATACCTAATGCGTGCTGTCATTCCATCGGATTTCCAATTAGAATAATAATATTTAGCGTTATAAATCGATTTGATTTGGTGATTGAGTCCGAATGAAATTTCTAGGAGAGATGATATTTGTACTAAATACACGAAACACATGCAAGCAATTAATATGTACGTTTTTTAATAAATACTGTTATTTAATACAATAATAATATATGTTTCCTGTTTCTAAGAAAATTGCAAATTTCGATTTCGTAAGTAAAAACTAGGTACCTTATGATATAAATGTTTAATGTTTATCCTATCTTGGTCATTATAAAATCATCTGAAACTTAAATGCACGATTTCACGAACGTCAAATAAGTATTTTATCAGAGATTAGCATTAATTTTTGTTCTTATTGGCTTGAATTTAATATAGAAAAGCGATTGATCAATCCGTAAAATTTATATTAATCAGAGAATAGGTAATTTTGAGTTTAACACGCGTGGATAGAAATGCTCGTAAGAGCTGTATGACACCTGACAATTAATTATAATTTCTCCTACTGAAATTGTATACATCTAAATGCATGCACAGATACAATTTAGTACGTTAAATTGTAAATAATTGTCAGGTGTTATGCTGCTCTAATTGTAAGGGACCAGTTTTACAATCGATAATTAACTTTAACTAATTAATAGTTAATTTTCTTGTTTACCATTGTTTTTATAATGGTATAAGGAAATTATCTTATAATTAAAGTGAAGTATTGATTAAAAAACTGGACCTAAACGAAAATCAACAAAGTAACACCCTTTTTGTATCTAATACTTAAGTAATTATGTAAAAAAATGAGAGATTAAAAGTAAAATATCTTCAGTTTAGTACTTAGGCAGTTTTTTTTAAATCGTCCACTTTAATAAACTTTTGGGCTGCCATGTTCATGTCTAATAGTTAAAGTCAGAAGAATTTGCTATTTATGCGACATGCATGTGTGAATCTTTTAATTTCCAGTGTGAGAGCGTAGAGAGCTAATTGCAAAAATTTCCCAAAAATATTCAACATTTGAAAATATGTGAAAGTAATAATTCAACTCGATAAAATTTTTCTATATGTATACTTGATAATCTATACTACAGCCTCTCTATAAAAAACCGATAGCCTATAATGGGAAGAACAAAGTGTTCTTTTACTCTCTAGGAAGAAAAAGTGCCACTTTACTCCCACATCTGAGAACGTAAAATAAAGTTTTATATAAAAGTCGTACGCAAACTAATATTCTTCGACTGTGGAGAAAAGCATAATGTTTTCACGACTTTTATTTTTTTCACTTTAGAAAAACTGAGTCATTTTAAACTGAAATTAAGAAAATAATAACAAGTTTTAACAGACGTAGAAAAAGTTATTTTATTGACCTTTCAGATAAAGTTCAAAATGAATACATATTTCTATTATCTATTTACAATCTCTTGAGAATTTTTTAAGGATATTTAAGTATATTTTTTTATACATTTAAGAATATTTACAATTTATCAACTACAACACTATAGTATATTATTTTATGAGGAGCTTAAGTGATGCTTTATGTGCAGAGGCTGGTGTTTGACAAAAGCAGCCGAAGCACATAAAGCGACTTAAGCTCCGAATAAAATATGCTATTTTTTCTTCAAACACAAACAATTCATTAAATTGTAAAATTATTAATTGAAATTTTAATAAATAAATTTTGACAATTAATTTGACTTATGACCAGCGGCGCTTAAGTAGTACTTAAGCGCCGGCGACAGATAAAGTAGAACTTTACCTGTCGCCGGCAATAAAGTGACACTTAAACATAATCAGTATAGCAGGATAATGTCACACTTAAATGACGTTTGAAGAAAAACATATTTAAAATATTCTTGTAATGTTTTGAAATGGAAGTTACTTCATCATAAAGATTAAAAAACTTTTATATTATATTTCTTAAAGGGCCTTTCGCAATGCTGGCTGTGCTGATTGTGTGGATCATAAGTTTTGATGAGATGCTTATTGCATTAATATGTGTTCATGTAGAATGTAATTAGTAGGGGAGACCGAGGAGTGTTGTAAGAGAGGAGAGTTGTAACAAAGTCAATTTCTCCTAACCTATGAACATTAGCGAACTGTCAAATGTCGCGCATTTATTGCTTTTTCGACGCGTCATTTTTGAAATTCGCGCCGGCGGCCTATAGTGAGTGGTTAAGTGTAAACGACGTCAGCACTGAAAAAGTTGCCAAAAGTAAGTTTTTGACCAATATTTAGATGGCCTATTATTTGATACGTATTAGGTTAGAGCTATTGCAAGATTTTTTCTAATATACATTGGTTATTCAAGTTTCATAGCATGATATTGTTTTCTTTGGGCTCGCCCCGTGTTTTGAGTTTAAGAGCCATTATTCTAATCTATGCACGATTTTTGCGCCTAGGAGAATTGAAACAGCTTGTTTCAACTCTCCTCTTTTGCTTTTTTCTTAACTACGATTTTTTATGGGGTGTCTTTGCATACTAAGTTGTTATTTTATTGCTTCAGAATGCCCAATTACTATGTGCAAAAGACGGATAGGGGCATGGTTAGCAAAGAAATCTATGAACTAGCCTATGCAGGAGGTGAAATGCCGCATCTTCATACAATCTGAACTACATTTCACTGTTTCGATTTATTAAAAAAAAGGCTTTTGAGGCTAACCTAACAGAGAAGCCTTCATCTGTCGGGTATATCACTATCAGTCCGACAGTTTTTACAGAAGAAGAAGAAAATATATTATGCAAGTATATGTTGACTTGTGCGGTATCCAATTAGGTATGGGCTGACAACAAAAGAGGCGAGAAAATTGGCGTACAGGTTACCAAAGAAGCATAATAAGAAATTTATGAAACGGCATCCAAACTTGTCCTTAAGATTTCCTCAAGCAACAAGCATAGCTCGTAGGGATGGTCACATGAAGTCTGCACTGGACGAGAGCTCCTATGTTTGTCGCAATTGTTTGTCGGACTAGATTTTGAATAATCAAGTTTCGTTTATTCGCCAATAGCAGCATTTATATTAAATTTACTTCCTTATAATCCCTAAATGCACACCTGTTACAACTTACCTCGACCTCTGTTTCAACTTACCTCGGTACTAGGAGAGTTGAAACGAGAGGAGTTACTTCAGTTTTCGTCGATTTTCTCATAGACCCTGATTACTTTTACTTATTTTTATGTTTGGTTTACATAGTGTATAAAACTGGCTATGTTGAGTTATAGGGTTCATAGAGATAGGACTATTTTTGCATGAAATATGCTAGGTAACGTAAAAACTGTTACAACCCTCCTCGGTCTCCCCTACGAAAAATGTTACGCTACTCTGAATTCATATTAAGTATAATTTGTGGAAATGGTAAATAGTCACACTTAATTATACATCACGTTAAATAATCCGTGAGTTACATTATAAAGATCAGAAGGTTTGTTAAAAGAACTTATTAGTTATTTATCGGTACCAAAATACGTATTTACATATAAAATTTTGGCAATTAACAAAACAATTATCGATACAGTATAGTTTTATAATAAACAATTTTAAGTTTTAATCTCACATACTTAACCTGTGTGAGTGAAATAAATACCAAGTTCATTAAAATTTGTGTTTAGCATCAGATAAATATCTAACATGAAATCCGATAGAATTCGGGAGTTTATTATCGAAATCTTGTACTTAATTTATATCCTAAAGAGGATCAGTTCTATTCAGGCCGATTTTTTGTTACCGATTAATTATTTTATCTAAGCGTAATCGTACGCTTTGTTTTTGATGGATTATCCATTAGATTCATCTTCTTCAAAGTAGTTTTTTTAAATTTCGCAGTTAAAATATTTTACTTTCAACTCTATTTATTCAATAAACGATATGCTGATTTTTACGTTAAAAATACGGGTGTAATTTTCAAATTAAAAAATCCTGATTGTATTACAGAGTGTTCAAAAGCTCAAATAACTGAGAGCTAACGTGAATTAGCCTTTTATTTCAATTTTCCCTGTTCGAAATGACTAAAATAAAATCTACCCATATACCAAATTTCTTTCGGTATACGAATATAAAATGCAATAATTCAACATTTAAAATAAAATATAGAAATAAAAATACATTTCATTATGGTTACCGTAAGATTTCCTTTATATAAAATCGATATAAGGGCGAGCGACAATTTCCCATTATTATGGAATTAATGAATTATTCTTACCTTCAAAAGGCAACCCTATTGGCATCCTTCAGATATCTGGATCAAATATCAATTCTGGTTGTTGGTTGTATCTCAAAGAGCAGTAGGGGTCTTTATGACATGAATTTCCTCATTTTCTCTATAGATAGAGATATACCTTTCCTATCAGTGCGTGAAATTATGCCCTTGGTTAATTCGTATAAGTAAACAACAAAGCTCTTTGGTGAAAGTTTAATTAAAATGTTTGGATAGTAATTGCATATTTGTAATCATTAAAAAGTTAATATGTATAATAATAGTTATACCTAGATAAATGTTTGTATTAGGAATATCTTGTTATACACCAAAAAATATCTGGTGACAAATTTTTTGTCTTTATACATTCATTTTGCTGTTTCTACAACGCAGGTTTATCACCTATGATAAATTTCTGTTGATCCTATCATAAGAAATCACATCAGCGGTTTACGCATTTAAGACGAGACGTGCAGAATCCCAGATTTAATCCTTGATTTATGGAGGGAGTAGTTTGCCTTTTCAACCCATTGATATAAAGTTGGGAAACATGTTACTGGGAAAATGTTTAATTGGTTTTTGAAAACAACCGCTATAATGTTTGTTTTTTACGGTCATAATAAAGCCATAGTTAGTCCTTTCAACAGCGGAAGTAAATGTATAGGTATACGGAATAATCAGATAGGCGTGGGTTATTCTAAATCTGTGTCTTCGTGCTCATGAATCAATGTCAGTAAAAGCACGTTTCGAAGTCATAAAATAAAAACTTTTCATTTAAAGTGCCATTTGGTTAAAAAAAAACTTTGGCAAAGGTTGTTATTTATGTGGAAGCTATCGCAATGTTTTATCATGGATAAGACTGGTATTTCGTTAAAAATTACCCCTTGGTTACTTCAAGAGAGAATATTTGTTTACTTATAGCACTGATTGTGAAATAGCAAAAATTTATAAATTTTCAAGTATGCATAGGTAAATTTGCTTAAAATGTAACCAAACCACAGCGACACTGCAGTTGTTATATTTTTGCGGTATATACCAACTCATTTTTCCACGCTTACTGGGCTTGTTGATTGTCTCGTAACTATGAATTTCCCAAACTGATATTGGTTGTTATGGAAACATGCACAACAAATCCGTTATAATTATTCATAATGGTCCTTATACCGTTTGTCCTAATATTTGATGTTTATTTTTTTCATTTTGTCATTCCGATATTCAGCCATATTTTTTTTAAATTAAGTCGGGTCTCGTTTTTCTAACTTTTTCTCGTCCTGTTATAAGGCACTTTACCGATATTGAATCGTAATACATGCAGGGTATTTCACCAGGGATAATGAGCCTGATGGAATTGAAAATGCAACCTACAATACATTTGCAAAGTTAACAAGGATAGTTGTTTTTTGGTTTAAAAAGCATAAAACTTAGTTAGCTGTGCAGTTTTGTAAATTTTAACATAAATGTCATTCGCTTTTGGTTAAATGAAATTGTTAAAATGTCAGTTGTGACAAATAAAACTATTGGAAGCAAAGCTATCATGGATTCATAATTTCATTTTAAAACATTAGGATATCTAAAATAACCACGTTAACTTTGCGAATGTATTGAGGGTTGCATTTTCAATTCCGTCGGGCTCATTATTATTCGTGAAATACCCTGTATATACTATTTTGGTGGATGTGTAATGAATGTTCAAAATTATAAATATTCAAATTATTATTATTTTTTTATGTAATTCTAAACTGCTGGCCAATTGAAACGTACCAAGCGAATTTTTAGGTTGAATTTAAAGTCAAATATTTTGAAAAATAGAAAAGATATGAACATGCGGTTTTCCGGATTTCAGAGATAATTTAATTGAGAAAACGATAGTGTTACCCGATTTTTTTACTTGGAAGTACATTACTATCTACAGGGTATGAAAGAAAGTCTTCTTTTTTTTGTCAAATTTTATAACCGAGTATTTCCTAAACGATGCCCAATCTGAAAAAGTTATTCTTTGTTTTATGTTTAGAATTCGATTTTACATACGACATTTAATTTTGGCTATTCAGTTACAAAACACCCTGTATATTTATTATTAATATCATAATAAATATAATATATAATTAATATATTAATTGTTTTGATAAGATTTAATAATTATAGACTATGCATCTTAACTTAAAGCATGGCAATTTGTTTAAATTTATTTATAGAACCCTAAAAAGTCTCTAACGACTTCTTTGTTTATTTGCAGAAAATTAATAATTATGGTTAACAATGCATGTTTTGGGTCAGTTGTAAATTATTCTTATCCCTTTATCTTTCTTGCCCCCAGAAGACAGGCAGATAGAGTAATATAGACTTTATGAGAGCATTGTATACTGGGTATTTAGTTTTATCACTCACTAAAAAGGATTTATTTTGGATGGAGTAGTTCATAAAGCTTGTGTAACTGTTGTTGCAAGTGTGTAATTTCTTCATTAAACTAAATTTTCTGTTTTGTATTGTCAGTCTAATATTTTAAGATTTCTTAAGTTGTTAATGTACAGATTAATATATATTTTTTTTGTAATCGCTTATAGTTTTCTTGTTCTTTTTAGATTTTAATTACTTTTTTAAGAACAAAACACAGCGACTGAAAGTACTTACTGCAGGTACATTTCGTAGAAATATTGATCTTATATATTGTTAAAATTTAACCACAAAAAATTCTTACTCTACTTTGCACTTTTTAGATTCTCTGATCTCTGATTTAGTTGGATGCAAGTCTTTCTGTTGAAGTTCGCAGTTCAAAGTTACGTTTTTTGATAAGTTATGGAACGCAACATATAGTTTAATTTTCTGAGTGGCAGGAAAGGAATTTGATGATGGATCATTTAGTTGTAGGTACTAGAATTTCGCCTAAGTGACTTTTTTAGAGAAAAACGCTTACAAAATATAATATGCAAAATAGTAAATAAAAAGACAATCCTTCATTTAGGGTCTCCAGCAATCACTGGGTAGACGGGTAGGCTACACCGACTCTGTTTAAAATTGAATATTAATGTATACGTATTTTGGCGAATGCGCCGGTGTTAAAACATGAATTTTTAAGTTTCAATTATTTCTATAGTCCATAATATTTACACATTAGTAACAATGTTTACAAAAATATTAAAATAGATAGAAATAAATATGTATTTGTTGCAAAAATGTACTTAATCTCCAGACCCATTTTATTTTTTTGTATTTTTCAATTTTTTTAGAATTATAATAAACTACAGATACAAAATAGAGCTCCACAACGACAAAAATGTCACTCAGACTATAACAGAGCACATAGACAAATACTTGTAATTTTTTGTTTAATCAGAAAAGTTTTACATAATAGATATTTATTTTATTAGGAGTATAAGCGAAACTTTTATGTGACGAAGTATGGAGGTGTAAGCGCCGAGCGGAGCGAGGAGAATTAACTCCATACGGAGTCACATAAAAGTGCTTATACTCCGAATAAAATACAATATTTTATTTTCAAATGGAATCATTCTAATCGTAATATGACAATCAATTTAATAAGTAATTTTGCAACTGTCATACATTTTGCAGATAATGATATAACTTATACTCCGCCGGAGTATAAGTCCTACTTATACGCCGCTCAAGAGTGGTGTCATAGAAATGAAACTTATACCTTGCCTACTCAGTCTTATAACACCATGTTATACGCCGTTTGAAAATAAAATTTATTATTTAACTTTTGGTGGTAAAACATTTATAAAATTGCCTTCAATTTACCTTTTAAATATATGAAATTTGGTTAAAATCTGTTAACTCGTGGATAGAGAAAGGTAGAGACAAACATTTATTGCAAGAAAAGTTTAAACTTCTTTATTAGAAAATAAGCAAAAATAATTTTAATGTCATATGAGATTTACTAATAAATCTCTAAAGTACAATGACAAAAAAAACACCGATTTTTTTATAATTGTCACAATTGTAATTTGTGGATAAATTTTAAGTAATAGACTATTTCTTGGAATTTTAACTTTACTAAACATTTAAGGGTTGAATTTAAGCCTGTTACAGACATTTAATATTGGAAATATTAAAACTTTGTCAAATATAAAAATCATTAACGTCTGAACCCCAGCAGTTAAAAACTTTTTTAATATTTCATTAACTGTACTAACTTTTTAACCTATCTCCTTTGATTCTGAAAATTCAATAATTATGTTTCTACATAAACAGACTGATATCGAGCGTGTAGAAATTTTAATTACCACTGTATAAACTATGTTACCAGTTTGTACCACATTTGCAATTTAAGTGTAAACCACGGATTATCTCAGAATTAATTTAGGGTATATTCAAAATATGTTGTTCCTACAACACACAATCATAATCTAAACACGACGATGCATCAGCAATATGCTAAAACCAGTGTCTGAATTGTAGGTGGGATGGAGAATGACAGTTCGATGGATAGCTGGAAATCTCGCCTGCAAAGTGTTCCTGTTCCTACGGGCTTTTGGACCTTATTTGAGTAGTAATGTGCTGGTGTGCGTGTCTCTAGACCGCTACTTTGCCGTGCTTCATCCTCTGAGAGTAAATGATGCTCGAAGGAGGGGCAAAATCTTGCTAGCAGTTGCCTGGGGAACATCGTTCATTTACTGCATTCCACAGGTAAGAATTTATACTAAAGTTACAGTTTGCTTAGCCAATGGCAGTTTAGCACATTTTAGCAATATTTGTGAAGTAAATATTTAAAGAATAATTTTCAATTAAAATATATACCAACTCAAATATTTCTTTTAATACTTTTAGCTGACTATGAATGAATTAATTAGGTATCGGTATCAGTTTTAGAAAAAAATAAAGTCGAATTTTCAATTAAAAGTTGTGTAATCCCCAAATTATGTCCTTAGCTTCAGGCTAACATATTTTAGAACTCCCACAGGAAAATTTTATTAAATACAAAAGTTTTTTTAGAATGAATTGAATCAATATTGTGAGGAAGAAATTGTAAGTTCGCTTATAGGATTTAAAAAATGTACTGCAAAGCCGAATTTAATGCAGAGAACGCGAAAAGTTAATATTTCGGTGAAGTTAACAACAAACAACTTAAGGCTACCTTTATATAGGAAATCCCATAGAAAGACATTAGAAGAAGATAGTCTGGTTTTAAACAATATAATAGAGCATGCTTTTAAATTGAAAATTGTATTTTGTTATTACCTGATTGAAATTTTGGGGTATAATATTATACATACTTAGATTATTTTCCTAATGAGATGATGGTATTGTTGCTATGTTTTACAGGTTATAAAAGTTAAACTATTTGTATATTTAACTATTTTTGATTTGATTGAGAGTTAGTTATTTGTACCTATATCCAGAAACCAGAATCTATTTCAGTATTAACCTTAAGTTGATTTTATTAGGCAAATATGTATCGTGGCAAATTTGAAATTGTTTCCTTTGATTTAAATTTGCTATGATTACGAAAGTTATAACATATCTAAATCTTATTAATTATGTGTAAGAAGTGTGATTAAAGTAAGCAATTATTATACATCAGTGTAGCATCCGGATATGTTCCTCATATGGTGACATTTTGTATCAAACGCTGTGGACTTTGGACAAAGTTAGACTTCAATGTGATTAAATAGATGATATATTGCAATATAGCTGAGACATATAACTACAAATAGAGAGTTCTTAATTAATGAATCAGCACATTGATTGTAGTTTTGTTTATCTAGACAATAATAGTGATTTTCATATAAAACAAGCGGAATTATTTATCCCTGTAAGTATTTAAAAACAAAATATTTGCCGCCATCATCTAGGTATAAATATCTGATGTGCCCAACACATGACTTTCTTATACGGATAGTATCACAATAATTACTTTTCGACCCTCGGATTCAACTATCAAAGCGCGCTTTGAGAAATATAAAGTGTTTTAAGAATATCTAGTTTTTTTGAAATTTTTTTGACGGAATTTCAAAAAAAAGTTCAAACAAAATTTGTTCAAAATTCAATTCTAAATCAATGTTAAAGAATAAAAAAATCTCATAAATTGTTTATTTTTCAAGATATTCCTAAAAAACCTAAAAATGTCTTCAGGTAACTGTCACTTGTTTTGGTGCTAGATGAAAAACATTGAATGTGGCACCCACAATTTTGTTCAAACTCTTAAATATGAAATTTGAATCAAATCCGATAACTCGTTTTTGAGTTATGGTGGATACAGACAGACAGACAGACAGACAGACAGACAGACAGACAGACACACAGACAGACAGACATCATGGCGAAAATGGTCAAAATGGATTCAGGGGCCCTCAAAAAGTGTAAATCCATCAAAATCTCGAAGTCGAAAAAAATCACGATTACAATACTTCCTTATACTTCGTATAAGAAAGTAAAAAGACAAGGAATGATCATCGTAGAACGAGTTTCGGTTCGTTCTGCGCAGTTTCTCTTATTGCGGCCATATTGCCTCCGCTTCTTCTAATACAGCGTACCATTTCCATAGCTACCATCATAACAAGAGCATTCAACATTCAATACGATGTGACTACCTGATACATTCAAATATCGCGGTCAATATGGCTGCCTTAAGGGAATGGTTCTGATTGGCTCTCCACCACCGAACGTGCGCGAGATCATACCTTGTTTTTTTATATCATGGGCGCCATAATATTTAAATAGTTCCAGGTGATAGGTAAGATGACTCAGTTTAGATCTTTGAAATGATCGTTGAGACATTTAAATATTTTTTCATTCTAATTACGAAGCATTGTATGGTTTTTATTTAAGAATCAGAAAAGGAAAGAAAATTATAGGGATCTTTATTATACTCATCATTTAGCATTTAAATGAGTTTTAGGGTCAAAATTTATGATACGTAAATTTAATTATCGTAATCAGATACTTTTATTTCTAATCCTCAATAACTCTAAGTAGTTTTTTTTACATATTTTTAAAGATAAGAGATCAGGATATGAGAATATTTCTCTTGCAATCATAATATGTGTTTCAGGCTTTAAAATTTTTACAAGAAAATCCAAATTTCATCTGAATATAACTGATAAAGTTAAACATGACTGTACCGTATACATAGATGAACATGGGAAGAGCATCATATTTTAATAAATATTTTTTCAAAAAAATATAGCAGGTGGTGTAACTATGTCCGGCAATTTTTGAAACATTTCTTGAAATGCATCCGTGATTCTTTTCTAAACTTATCAAGTACATATTATACCAAAAACCTTCAAGTAATTTAAATTGAAGCAAATTAGCATTTCTCTGAAAAGTACTGTTATAAACCTTCAAGTTTAATCAGTCAATTCTAATTAAAATCGTCCGGTGATTCGATTAACTGTCCAGTTTTCCTTAGATAGAATTTGAGGTCACACAATAGCTATTGTAGCTTTTGTGTGTCTTCTCTAATAAAAAAGATTGTTACACACTATCTTTTGAAATGTTTCATGTCCCTGAATTTCAGTTACCTGTGAACGCATTTGTATGTGATGCTATTTGTGTTCATATATTGCCGAACACTTTTTCAATTTAATATTTTTTTTACGTAACACCCCATTTTCTATTTTATACAATGCGTCCATGAAAGATGGCTTCATATGAAGACAACTTTCATGATTAGATTTTTCTAAATACATGAACCAGAGTATTATGGCGGGTATATGTGGGTGCTTGTTTTTGACAAGCTATAAGGATAAGACAAACCGTTAAGTATTGCTGTTCTGCTAAATTTAATATTATTTTTCTCATACCTACACGAAAATGGCCACTTTATTTGCGTGAAATGCGGGTACAAAGTCGCCTTTCTAGGGTAGGCGCGGAAAATAAGGAGTGGGGGTAACATTTCTCACTTGCGTAGCCATTCCCTCCCTGATATGCGGGAGTTATTTGTGTTTGTTTATGGTTGTCGATGTGATTTTCTCACCGCAAAGTGTCAAGGGAGGAATTGATTCGCCTCGTGTTCATGCGCCCTCGCTTCGCTCGGGCGCAATTTTCACACTCGTCAGGATCTCTTAATTCCTACCTTGGTGCATAAACTACTATTCCTATGCAAATGTTTTCTAATACATGTTCATTTAAAAATTAAATGAATTATTTGAAAAGAAAAATGCTTTTGACTTAAAGTAAGAAAAGAAATTAATACGAGTACATAGGCGTAAAATAATATACAATCTTTTGTTATTCATTAATAATACAATTTGACGATATTTCCAACTAAAGGTGAAAGGTGGATTTTTGTTATTTTTACTTTCTTATCGAAGTAATAAGAAAGTATAGTAATCGTGATTTTATTAATATTAAAATGCCATGTGACTATCTAATCCTTTTTATTTTACAATAACGAACATCATTATACCATAGCTATATTTCTAAAATATATTATTAATTTTTTTCCTATGTGAAGTGAAATTTCATAGTGTAATTATAAAATAATCTAACTTCGCAAGCGGCTGTGAATTTGTCGCCTCTTGCAATAGGTTGATTTTGAATGAATCTCTTTTAACTATTTTATTATAGTTAGTTAGTCTATCTTTTTTACAAGGAAGCAAAGTTATTATTAAATTTCACATCCAGCTGCGATGTTAGATTCATTTATAATGACCCTATATAAAAACTATCGTTATACGTTTCTTTTATTTCTTTACCCAGACACGTTTGACCATGAATTTGAATTTATTTAGGATTGTCTATTTGCTGCAGTTTTTCGCACTTCTAACTACCAGAGGTTCATGAATTTTAAACAGGGTTTTCAACAAACCCTCGGTTCCTTTAAATCATTTTAAATGGACAAAAGAATGCAATTTAAATTCCTGATTTGCCACACTGGAATTGGAGTTTACGTAAATATCTAGGGAATGTTACTTTATGTCTCTAACAGCTAAACTTATACACACATACATTATACTCGTACATGTATATAAATTAAATCGTAATTCGTTCGAATTAATAAAGTCTTAACTTTCTTTTGTAATTTCCAAATGAAAGAAAGAATGAAAAAAAAATTCCGTGCATATCTCTATCAACGAAAATTCATATATGTTACATAACCCATATATTTCCACAATTTCTTTTTTCCGTATTTATTTAATACTTTACCTCTAAATATTTTCTTTGTGCATGTAAATATCAAATATTAAAGAGATGACAATATTTGTGTTCGGAATTCAAATTGTCATTTGCCTTAAGGTTTGACTTTCTTATATTTCTTTCATGTTATAATATTCTTATGTGTGTAACATATTTGTATACTTGCATGCATACTTTAAAAGTAAAAACAAATATTGATATGATAGTATGTCAAGACGGGATTTTTCGTTCAATTTTCGTGGATTCTTACGCATGTTTCAACACCTTTAAAATTGATAGCAGCAGTTTTACCTACTTACCTATATATTTTATTAGGTATTTAAATTTCAGAGGAAAGTATGTCAAATATTCGAGCGTATCATACGTGCATAGTAGGTATACGAGTGGATTATCATGAGAGGAAAATA
This sequence comes from Pediacus dermestoides, assembly GCA_963942485.1. Taxonomy (NCBI): domain Eukaryota; kingdom Metazoa; phylum Arthropoda; class Insecta; order Coleoptera; family Cucujidae; genus Pediacus; species Pediacus dermestoides. The sequence goes on from OZ012627.1 coordinate 9,955,251, forward strand.
AAATATTTCACGAATTATACATTGTAGAGTTTATTTTGTAGTGCAGCAATAGTTCATTTGGGTTACGTCTGGCACCAAAAACAGTAATAAATTATTGGAAGGATTATTGAAGCATTATGTTCTAGTTGTATCAGAGGCTATATTAATACGGGCCACATTGACTTTTACAATATACGCTTGAGTGTTCAATGTCTAAATTTACTTGTCAAGTAATAAATCTAAAACTCTATTAAACCTTTTCTTTAAGCAAGAATACAAAGTTTGGATGTCATGTAAAGAAATAATGATAAAGATTAATTACATTGTGTTATACTTACACAATTGGTGTAGAAATATGTTCATATTTACTTTTTTGATTTTGATAGATTTATACGTTTTGTGGATTCCTGAATCCGTTTTAAACATTTTCTTAAATGTGTGTATGTGTGTACTGTGTATGTATCCACTATATCTCAGAAAGAACTTAACAGAATTGAACAAAATTTCATATTTCAAACAAAAACAATTTTTAAAAAATTACAATAAATTTTGGGAATATTGACATGACTTAACTGACTACTGGCTAATAACTAATCTACAGCCTAACAAGTGTAAAAGCCCCGATGGCATTGAATGCGCTCAGGCCGAAACCCCCCTCCCCTATTACGTAGAACAAGCGTGATTCGCGTCAAAACATCGCTACATTCTGGAGAAAAATGCATTATAACTTAAAACATCGCAGTTAATAGATACAAATTTTACATTTTAAAATGATGTTGTTGCATATTCTTCCTCCTATTGCGCTAGAGTAGTGCAAATTAGTATTATAATAAAAAATGTCTTATGGACATGGTGTTTCTCTTATACCTTCAGCTATGTAAAATCTTGATATTTGGATAATTTTAATCATATTTCTATACATTATTTTTCGCACAAATCGGATATCTACAATTTTTGCTGAACAATAGTATATTACCTACAGTTATGGAACCACTTCTGAGTTTTGATCAAATTTTTATAAAATTCAATATGGTTTTTATTTAGAGCTAATCGTAGAATTGTAAAGAATCTATCTAGCCCTGACAGACTGGACTTTCGGAAAGTTGAACAAAAGCTCTTTGTTATCGGAATTTGGGGTAATATCCTTAATTGGATTTTCCACTACTTAAATTTCAGGAAAACTATGTGTAAAAGATAATAACATAATATTATTATCTCAACAAAATGATGTCACTGCTGATACTGTGCTTAATATTAATAATGTGTAGTAACGATCTTTCACTCAATATTAGTTTTGGAAAGCTTATCATATTTTGCCGATGGCGCATCGATTGTGGAATCGTTGTGTAATTTTGACGAGATGGAAAATAGAAGTTGGGGGACATATGACCATATTTCATTTGAATGTGTACAAAATTATCTTAACTAAGTCTTTAACAGGAAAATTTGAAAAAGCATAATGAAATTATGTTTTTTATATATCACAGATATATAGTAATGCTATTGGTATAATTTCGTAAATTTTGTGATAATTAAGGTTAAATTCGGTCTGCGGAGGAAAGCGTGAACGGAACTTGTTCTTACTACACAAAAGCTGCTCATTAGACGCATTTATGGAATTTTAATCGTTGAATAAATGCAGGGTAATTTTTTAAAATATAATTTGCAAAATTTCGATTCGGATCCACAACTATGTTGGAAAAAATATTTTTAATTATAAATTTCTTATGTCCGGTTGCACCAAGCTCTGTTAAACTAACAGCGTGGTAAATATTTAGCAGCGGCATGTTATTGGCTAAATGATTGTTATTTACTGCGTTGCTTAGCAACAAATTTAAAAGGCCCAATAAGCTGCCGCTGCTAAATTTTAAACGCGCAATTAGTTAATTGAGCATTTAGCAGAGCTTGGTGCAACCGGGCATATAAATGTTTCAAATTATAATTTCTTACTTAATTATTTTAATTTCCTCTTGGGCGAAACATATAAGTATGTTATAGGTAAATACCCATATTTTTAGTTGTAATATTTTGTCTTTGGAATGATTTAAAGCTACATATATGTATAGCTAGAATGTTGGACGATTTAAAATGAAATAAATAATTTATTCTGTTGACAGTTTCCTTCATCTACGTAAGCTTCTTCAGAGCATCTGAATAAATATAAATTATAAACATTGAAAGTTTATTAAAAACTTGACAAGATCTGGTCGTAAAATAGCATTGAAATTGTATGAACATTATACAAATACCTATATACAAAAAGTAATGATACAAAGGTGATTAATATTACAAATTTAAAACAGTCAATCAGGTTAAATGCTTCTATTTGTGAGATGCATACATGCGTTTGAACTAATTAATGATGCAGTTATGACTGGGATATGACAGAGTTATATAATACGTTTATTTTGTATCTTTTGAGATTTATCGGAATCCTTGATTCTCTTTAAAGTTATAGTATTAAGCATTCTAGAAATATCTACAGGTGATAAATAAATAATGCAAAGAGTACCTAATTTTAACAATTATATAAAATTAAAAGGTAATGTACCTAAAACATACTGGGAATTAATAAACTAGAATAGGCAAATCAACAAAAAAAAAACACCGAAGCGGATATTGATGTGGAAGATTTAAATAATGTTTTTGCAAATATAGTTTCCCGAAAACTTTGCCGTGTTTGGATTGCAATTTTGCATATTGTTTACAGGACAGTTCGGAGCACCCACACTATAAATTTAATACAGTGACTTTCAATGAATTGTGAGATAATATAATTGATAGGCTATCTAGAAAAAGTGCTCTGGTTTAACATTTCTCTAATTGGGTAATAAAAAAGTTTATATGTAAATATAACTTTTGGTATACAGAATCCATTCTCTCGAATTACTTTATCGATGATGCCCAATACAACCAATAAGCTCGAAATTAGTAAAAAAATGGTTGGGGCAATTAAAGCCAGAGTTCGGTTTACAGAGTAAATAGGGTTCGCAACATCAAAATTAGTGGCAGAATTTTCCATAATTAGTGGCAAGAGATTGTAAACTTTGGAACATTTTCCACTAATTGTAATTTGGCGCATGCATACTTTGCTTCTTTTGAAAATTTCTTCACCGACTGCACCTACTTTTCTATTTTAAAGTTTCAAGTGGCAAAATTGTAAAAATAAATAAAAACCTAAAGTTTGTTTATTAGCTAGGGACAAAATAACAATTATTTTTTTGACTTCTTATAATGGATACAAACACACTTACATAAGTGTTTTTCTTCTTGAAATTATGTTGAAAGAACTGACAGTTATATTAAGAATTGATACATCATCTTAGCACCGAAAAACTTCTATAAAGTCTGTCCGTTAGTAATGCAAAGTAATAAATCATTCCATTGGGATCCATACAACGATAGTGTTACTTTTGGAAGTACGATTAATTTATTTTCAAATAAGGAAAAACCGGATGCATTTTGTCGTTTGTTAAAACACCCCCAATTTTTTTATTTACTTTGCATTGCTCATGGACAAATTATAGCAGATAATGAGGACGTTGAAAGTATTCCACTCTTTATTATTTTGTCAAAATTTTAATAATATCTAAATATCACTTGGAAAACTTACTCCTGTATAATAAAATTGAACGAACATTTTTCTTTTATTGCACCAACAAAAAGCAAAATGCGATGTGCAGATGGTGGATGTTTCATTTGGTTTATTTCGGTGGAAACGTGGCTATTTGATAAACGTTGTAGAAAAGTGGGAAAGTGACATGTGTTGGAAGCTTTATCTGCTGCTTTTATGTATATTCATCCTTGTAATGAATCCCTGATTGTGAATCTGTCTATAAGCAATCATCCAACAGATTAAAGCTGGCATTTATACCAAATATGTTTTTGTAAATTGTATAATAAGTGAACTTTAGCTATTAATTCTTTGATATCTACATTTTGTTGTGTGTTTCGTAAATTAGAATAAAAAGGATAATAGTTGGTAAACATGTACAGGATGGAGCATTTTCTATAGGATTACCTAGTATCTGAGGTTTCTGTAATAAATAATTTAAATTGCGCATATTTTTCGATATCTTGTAAATTTATTTGTATTAAAAAGTTGTTCAAAAATGTGCCATCGCTGTAATCCCTTCGAAATTGCTCGACACATAGAAGTATTTGCGCTTCAATATACAAATTACTTCTCTTCTTCAAGTAAGTATGTATATCCGGCTAGTTTTATATGCTTCCCCATATTTTCACAGAATTTCAGGATGCAAACGTCATCGTATTGCTGTACACTTCTGGCACTAAACACTTTAACCTAAATCCATTTCGAAGCTATACGAGAAGCTATTTGTTGACTTCAAATGCGTTTGGTAGCCACACTTCTTCCGTTTCACAGAGTTTTATTATTGTCGTTTAAACTGCCTGAAGTATTTGGCTGCTGGAATTTTAATGCTTTTTGCTATTAATTTTTAAGTTTACCATTACGATATGTAAATTTTTACATGTTAATTCTGAAGCTTTGAATATACACATTTAATATCGGATTAAAATCACTATGAATGTAGTTTTAGGGGATATAACATACACACTGTAATCATTCATTGAAATGCAATTTAATTTGGCATTAGCTTGTAATTATCTCACAGTGTTCATGCACAACTCTGAAATCCGACTACTTTTCTCTAAATTGTGTCAGATATAAAAAAAATTTATTCATATAAAACTTGTTGTAGGGTACTAACTTATTCTTAATTATGTGTACGTGCGCAAATTAGTTTCTGTTGCAGTACTGAAAATAATAATTCAATTAAGTATAGATAGTTATAATAGATGCAAATCAATACATTGTTTGTAAACCTTAACCTTCACCCGTAATCTGTCTTAATCGTAAACCGCTTCTGTTTATTTAACATTTTACCATATACCTACATTATTATTCGAGGCCCGCCATAGGAATTTGTAATCTTAAAAGGTGCACCGTAGTTTTAATTAAATTAGAGAAAGCGTGCGTATTTAAGGATTTAACTAATGTGAAAAGGATTATCACACGTTGTCACTGAATTGAAATTGAAATATAAACAATTTATTTACGGATTTTATAAAAATGTGCTATGCCTCGACGAACGTGTCAGATTAAAATAGACAAATAAATGAAGTGAACATGTTCACATCTAGTTTGAAACATTCAGATTTTTTTTTTCCATAATGACACGTTCAGATTTTTCTTTTTTAACACAATATTAATTGGATTTGACATATATTCCAATGTTTAAATATTTCTCCAGTAACTTTTTCGAATTATTGAGAATGTACAGAGTATACCAAAAGTAGATAATAAACTGCTTAAAAGTTTTTGGATGTGGATAATATTAAAAATAACTTATACTAACCTAAATGTTTTCACTTTTTCACAACTTGTTTTAGCAAAACTGCTGTTTTGGTGTAACCAAGAAAATTAATTCTTAGTTAAGATCAACTGTCGAGTGAAGAACTGATCCTAAGACATCAAATATATTTGAAAAATATTTCTTTAAATTTATTAATCCAACACAAATTCAATGTAGATGTAATTCTAAAGGCATTTTATGGGCTCGTTTTAGTTCTTCCTTAACATTGTATTTTTTAAGAGAAGACATATTCTGTAAAAAGATAATTATATTAAAGCCGAAGTATTTTAGTGTTTTATGAATATGTTATTAACAATGAAAGCTTACAAAGTATCTATAATAATACATTTTCTTATTTATTGACAATATGGGCCTCCCATTTCATTGTGTTCTATGCCTCTTGGATGCAATTCTTGGCAATCGTATTGGTGTCGCCTATCCACAAAGGTAGTGGCCTATATCTGCGTGGCTGTCTTGTCTTGATCTTCTTCGTCAAATTTCCATCCAACATACAGGCCACATGGCTCGTTCGCCTCTTACTAATACAATCGACAAATTTTGATATTACGGTTCTTCGGGTACTTCTTAGAGATATTTTGATGTTCGATCAGTTATTTTCATTAAATTATTTTATGGACAGCTTAATAAAATTTGCAAAATAAATTGTGTTAAAAATTTCATTTTCAAAGGTCCCGAAATATTACTTCTGATAAATGAATTAAATTTTCAATTGTCGTCCAATTTGCACTAATTATTGATTACCTCTTTCTAATCAAATTTCATGACTATAAGAATATTTGATATATTTCAATTTTTTATTGTTCCACCAATAACAAGTTTTGTCATTAATTTAGTTTGATTTATTTGCAACAAGCAAAAGTCATGGCCCAAAAACCTGTTATTTTTGAGATGACGATTTCGTTATTACGTACGTTGTCTTTATGAAGAACGAAAATATTACGTAAAATAATGATAGGTAATGATATAAGTTCTTACAGTGTTTACTTTAACTATGGTTAATTAAGGATAATGGAAAGCTATCGTACTATGGTACAACTGATGGTCCTAGGTCCTAGATATCCCCTTGTTTAGATTAGATATTAATGCAATTTTATTTAATTGACATGAGTGCTTTTAATACAATATAAAAAATTATTGCACTTATACCGTGATATAAATATGTACATATATTCAATTAAAATTTAATTATATTGTTAAATTAGATTAAATGTTAATTTTATGAATTGTGAATTAGGTATTAAGTAAATTAGTAAATAATGTATGTGCACGGTGCTAAATGAAATATTATAGGACATAATTTCAGTTATTTCAGGTTTTTTGTTAATTAATATATTTGTATTTTTTCAGATTATTATTTTATTATCATCTGAAATTTAGACAATGTTCTATCTCTTAGTACTTACGAATTTCAAATAGGATTACATTTGAATATAACCCTAACCCTGCATACATAACTGTAGAATTAACCAACATTTTAAAAGCGACGGTGATTTATTAATTTAATCTACAAAATGAGCTTAATTAATTAGTATACAAGTTACCACTAAAACTATAAATTATTCTTACAAGTTGGAAAATTATGTAAAAAAATAGTTATGTTAATTATTCTAATAAATATCAGGAAATGCCCTACTTTTATTTATCTTTACTGTTATTTGATGCTAAATTTTGATATCTACGATAATTGTGAAATAATCTGAATAATTTTAGAGCATTACAAATTTAAAATAAATCCTCTAGGTATAAATATAAATAAAAATGCTAAATAATAAAATTTGTATAGAACTCCTAACTTGAGGTTATATGTTAAAAATATCTGATGTATCCAACACATGACTTTCTTATACATTACCATCATACAGTTTTAATCTTTGGAAAATAGTGAAGGGGTAGCCAATAATCACATGCAGTCAACATTCAATACGTTATTAATATAAAATCACATTTATTTATTATTATTGTTTTCGTTACCATAGAAACCAGTAAAATAAAAAAAAATCCTTCTGGGATTCGAAACCGCGACCTTCCGTTAGGCAGTCAAGTCCCTTTAGTCACTAGTTTATCTCGGCTATCGGATTTCGGATTCAACGCGCACTAACGTAATGCGTAATTTAATGGAAATCGTTCAAGTGGTTTAGAAGTTATGTTAAGAAAACGAGTTTTTATTTTAAATTTTTGAGCCAAGTTTTTTAATATAAGTCTACTTTTTCCATGATGCTCTATTACCTCCCAAAATTACTGACGTTCAACCTGGAGCACCCTGTATAAGAGTTTTTAGAATACCTATATCTCGTTTTTTTGAAATTTTTTGACGGAATTTCAAAAAAAAGTTCAAACTAAATTTGTTCAAAATTTAATTCTAAATCAATGTTGAAGAATAAAAAAATCTCATAAATTGTTTATTTTTCAAGATATTCCTAAAAAACATAAAAATGTCTTCAGGTAACTGTCACTTGTTTTGGTGCTAGATGAAAAACATTGAATGTGGCTCCCACAATTTTGTTCAAACTCTTAAATATGAAATTTGAATCAAATCCGATAAATCGTTTTTGAGTTATGGTGGATACAGACAGACAGACAGACAGACAGACAGACACACAGACACACACACAGACAGACATCATGGCGAAAATGGTCAGAATGGATTCAGGGGCCCCCAAAACGTGTAAATCCATCAAAATCTCGAAGTCGAAAAAAATCACGATTACTATACTTCCTTATACTTCGTATAAGAAAGTAAAAATAATGAATAGTAAATAGAGTAACTTGGAGTAATATAAATATTTAAATAACAACTATTATGCATATTATCTCTTTTACTTTCCTACATATTTTAAGCGAGTTTCATGCTATGGAATATATTTGTATGGAATAACTTTCAAAGCATTGTAAGTAGTAAAATTTAAATTCTTATTCAATTAAACGAACTCAAAGACGTTATAAATTTGATGTGCATTTGTGCATATTCTATTCAGTTCACTGGCAGTCCAATCTCCTTTAAAATTTAAATATAAGTTATTCGATTTTATATTGGAGAATATTTTTATTAATAAAATGACATATTTATTATGCATGTTACTAAAATATAGAACCAGCTATACCTGAACCAGCATCATACATACGATTAATATAAATTTTATTTTTTATAACAATAAATGTTTAAAAATAAATAAAAACATTGGAATACAAACTGAAGGGGGAGTTTCTATGGTGAATGTTATCTTTAAATTATTTACGGATAGAATATCATTTTTCACTTATTTTGAATGCGCCTGATCTAGATATCTATACCTAGTATACTAAAAAAGAAATTTTTTTTGAATGTATAATACAATGGCAGAAACTGACTTATTAAAAAAAATGTATATAACTAGTTGATGGTGAAGATTTATTTAGGCAAATGTACGAGAACCTACATAATTCCTACCTTGTTCCATTAGACTTCCTAGATGTGGGGTAGGCTCTTAATTAAAGACACTAATTATGAGGAGAGTGTGCCCTAATTGTTCATAATTGCATTTTTTGCTATACTTAAATCACCCATTTAATATTTTTAATATTTTTTTGATATTGTCAACATTTTAAAAAGATATTCAACAAATAAGTTGCAAATTTTAGGGAAATTTTTCTCTAGTTAGGTACTACTTACTACTACTATTTACTACTCTTTCCCCAAAATTTTCAACTTATTTGTTGAATAACTTTTTAAATATCGACAATATGAAAAAAAATTTAAAAGATAAGTTGTAGGAAATATTTTTCTTTACAACTTTGTATTGACTCTTTTTTTCGAAAATTTAATAGGAAAAAAGTTATTTAATAAACAAAAAAATCCAATCTTTAATTGAGGGGCTGATGAACGAACAGCGGGGTCTACGAATACACAAACTCAGTTTTAAACTTTCAGGATGACCCTCTAGAAGATTCTACAAAAATTGGCTGTAGGGTAAAAAAAGTCTATTTGAAGCCTTTTTTCTCCCTTATTTACTGTACTATTAGGTTATTTTGAGTTAAGTTATCAAAAAATACGAAAAAGTTTCGAAATTGAATGGAAAATACTCTCTGCATATTGGTGCTGCAAAAAAACCAGTGGCGTACGTTTTATTCAATAAAATGTTTTTGAAGAAATCCGTACCCACGCCTCTGTGTTCTAAATAAAATAATTGCAACCACTATTAACAGGAGAATACAAAAAAAAGATCTATGCAAAATTTCAGAAGGCTAACTTTTTTTGTTATTCATTTATAGCAAATTATTTAAAATAATATATTTTTTGTGCCTCAGGTTGGCATTACTCATTTTGCATTCGTATAAATCGCCTGGAAACCGGGCTAGACCGGCAAAAACTAGGAATTTTTAGTTTATCGATTGGCATCATTGAAATCATAAAGAAAATTTGTATTTTCCATAGAAACGGATTATTATTTCTGTTATTCGGCTACTACTGTCAGTGTAAATTTTAAGTATCGCGTGTTACCAATAAAAAAAAATCCCTAATACCAAATATTTAAACAAATATTTTGTAAATTTTATTTATTTAAATAAACTTCGGCACAAAAAATAGTGTGTATTACACGCCTTGAAACTGTTTTGCGAGTACTCGTAGTTGCGGGCCTCGGCCTACTGCCTCTGCTCGCAAAACTCTAGTTTCAAGGCTAGCAATACAAATAACTATTTTGTGCCTCAGGTTGGCATTAGTCATTTTGCATTCGTATAAATCGGCTGGAAACTCATGTTTTGCCGGGCTAGACCGGCAAAAACTAGGAATTTTTAGTTTATCGATTGGCATCATTGAAATCATAAAGAAAATTTGTATTTTCCATAGAAACGGATTATTGTTTCTGTTATTCGGCTACGACTGTCAGTGTCAATTTTAAGTATCGCGTGTTACCAATAAAAAAAAATCCCTAATACCAAATATTTAAACAAATATTTTGTAAATTTTATTTATTTAAGTAAACTTCGGCACAAAAAATAGTGTGTATTACACGCCTAGAAACCGTTTTGCGAGTACTCGTAGTTGCGGACCTCGGCCTACTGCCTCTGTTCGCAAACCCTACTCGCACTCGCAAAACTCTAGTTTCAAGGCTAGCAATACAAATAACTATTCTTTAATGGGCTGTACGTCAAAAAGGAAGCAACATTCGACAATAGTTTATTAGACAAAACACCTTCATTTTTCGCTAAATTATCGACTGGTGAAATCCTGACGATATGAACTGGGACACCCTGTGTAATTCATGAGAAAATCCAAAATCTCCACTAGTTATAAGTAAAAATAATTAGTCATAAATTTATATTTTCTTTTTATATTTTTACTCTTCCTGGACACTTTTTCATACTAAATTTCTAGTATGTTGTACGAATGTCTTTTAATATTTAAGTCAATAATGGTAGCTAAAAAAAGTTGCTCATGTCTTGACAGGGAGCAATATTATATAGAACAGAGTAAGATTTTATTAAGATTATGAGTGTAAAAAACACGGGTCGCTTTAATATGCCTAATTTTAATGGATGTAAAAACATGCAAATTCGCACAATATTGCATAATAATTACTTGGCTGAAAGAAAAATATTACGATGAGATATGCGTTACGTGCAATTGATAGGTAACTTCTAGTTACAGCTAACTCAAACTTCTAATAATCAAATCATGATGAGGTTTTCTTCACATTAAAGATTCCGATAGGTCTAAATTTAAGTAATAACAGTTACTAATATTGCAAAACTTTTAAATTTTATAGTTTTTTTTTCTAGTATGAGTATAGATACATACCTTTTTTAATTTTAAAAATTTGATTATTTAATTACAGATAAACTCTGTATTGTCAAACCGCAAATGGTTTTTTATAACAGAATGTCTTCTGCAAATTTTATAATGTATTTGATGGCAAACTAACATCAACAATTTATTGATGCAATAATAATATTTTTAGAAGTTTGAGACTATTTCAAGACAATTTAATTCATAATAGTGAGGTTTGATTAAGAAAAAAATTTACTCTGTAGAAATCCGCATTCATAATACATAATTGATAGGAAAAATACGATTTTTTTGAATGTTTGCAGTGTAATAAAAGTGTAACCCCCATAAATATAAAGTGGCCTGATTATGTTCTTGAACCAATCTACAAGAAACCATCAATAAGCTATATTTCTATGAATAATCATTTAAAGTTTTAAGGAAATCTAATCAAAAAAGAATAGTTTGAACTTTTTACAGTTGAGATCTTTTACAGAAGAATCACATACTTTTCTGAATGTTTATTTTTGATTAGGTAGGTGTCTATAACATTTTTATTATAAAGATGGATTTAGATTTTTATTTTTGAAGGCCATGATAATTTATAGAATAAACACAAAAAACACTAATGCCTGGTTGCACCAAGCTCTGCTAAATGCTCAATTAACTAATGTTGCTAAGCAACGCAGCAAATAACAATTATTTAGTCAATAACATGCCGCTGTTAAATATTTACCACGCTGTTAGTTTAGCATAGCTTGGTGCAACCGGACATAAGATTTGCTGGGCCTTATTAGAAATCGAAAGTATAGCGACGATTCTAACTGGATTGAGAATCTCTAATTAGTAGATATATTATGCAATGAGCATTTAATGATAGCTATTAAGACACGAGCCGTTGGTGAGTGTCGTACACACAGAGAAATATTGTTTAACATTAAGTAAAACTTTCTCGAATTAAACAAATCTTAATCTTCGATATACGCAAATAAATATATTCTTCAAAATAGAAAATTATTTGTTCAACTTTAATTTCTTACATAGAAACATAATTCTTCTATGTAAATACTTCGGTTGAGTTTTAAATTAAATAAATATCACATCAAAATAAATAAATATTATTATTTACTTGAAAACTGCTAGTTCCTATAATAAAAAATGAGCTCTTAATTGAAATAAGTAGTATTTTTAACTGAAGAAACTTTTTCTTAAAATAGAAGCTTGTACAGTCAATTCAAGATGATAATTTGTTTAATTTGAACATATCGTTATTTGAGTCGAATATTTGTTATGTTTCATACAAATAATTAGGTATTTTTTTGTTGGAAGTATGTAATTTTCTTGGGTAAATTATACAATGCCTTTAATACAAAAATACATTTATTTAAAAAATATAGAAGTAACACTTAACACAATAAACACTACCTATAGGTAATTAACATTTTAAAGAACTAAAACATTTTTAATAATGAAACATAAAATTCACCCTTTGATATATTCTATTCTATTCTATGTTTTTCTACAAATACCTATCTATTACATACAATTCATATTTTAAAAGTAAATTATAAAATTTAACGAACAAAATGGTAGTAACTTACATTTTGAAGAGTGTGTCCAACGCTTTAAGAGTGTCTTTAATGATACTTCACCGTATCAATAACTAAATAGGTGTTATTGACTTTCTTTAAGGACGGTCCCTCTATTAGTAAATATGGCTGCACAGTTTGGTGCCTAATTCTTGGTTTTTGTTTCTGGAGATTGATTTTCTCGTCAATTTCCGCAGGAGTCTGTAATTTAACATGATGCTATTGCGTAATAATCTTAAAAATCATCACCTACCTTGAAATCTTTGAATAACGGTCCCGTCGACTTCCCAAGACTCTAACAATGCCTTCATTATGATTGAAACACTTTAACTAATAACTTCAACATTATTTGTAAACTCCAATATAGTCTTTCCTGGTCTTTGGTGTGCCGTTGAGTCATATGTGCGTCAATTGTAGGGTCGCGGGCAAAAACGATTGAAGAAAACTAGATACTTCATTCAAGAAAATTATATTTAAGCTAAAATGATCAAGTATTAGCTTAACTATGTCAGTTTTCAATTGATATTGCTATTTTTTCCAATTAATATTTTTTTTTTTTCAACTGAAGTGATTTTATATCATTTTAAAAATATGTATACCTGCCCTGAGAATACTAATTTTTATTTTAAGATAACTTACACTTTTAGTCTAAACCAACAAAATATGATTAAATAGAACCAAACTATTTCGAACAAGAAGAAAATTTTTAAAGTAAAAGAAATAAGTGAAATTATTTTTTTCTTTACCGAAGAAATAATTTCATTTTAATACAAATAAAGATAATTATTTTAAACAAATGTAGTCTCAAATTAATAAAGTCAAGTCAAGACAAGTAATATTATTAAATTAAGATAGTGACTTTTCTGTGTGTAATGAATACAAGTCTCTTAATAGCTATTAAATGTGAGTTGCATACACTATGTTTTCTACGACTAGTCAAAATAATAAATAAGCCAATAAATATTATGGCAACTTTATCATAAATTCAGAAATGTCTGAAAATCAAAATGAATTGTCAGTTTTTAAATTTTAGATCTGTTAAATGACGATATTTGATATTGACTGAATATTGCTGTAATGTTGCATTTTTATTGATATAAACTTGTATCGTAATGAAAAATCTGTACCATAATGAATCTCATTACAGTACATTTAGTAAATGTCTAATAAATCAGTTAAAGTATGGGAGTAGAAAAACGTCTAATAGGCCACTATCACACAGAGAAATATTGTTTAACATTAAGTAAAACTTTCTCGAATTAAACAAATCTTAATCTTCGATATACGCAAATAAATATATTCTTCAAAATAGAAAATTATTTGTTCAACTTTAATTTCTTGCATAGAAACATAATTCTTCTATGTAAATACTTCGGTTGAGTTTTAAATTAAACATATATATCACATCAAAATAAATAAATATTATTATTTACTTGAAAACTGCTAGTTCTTATAATAGAAAATGAGCTTTTAATTGAAATAAGTAGTATTTTTTACCGAAGAAACTTTTTCTTAAAATAGAAGCTTGTACAGTCAATTCAAGAGGATAGTTTGTTTAATTTGAACATATCGTTATTTGAGTCGAATATTTGTTATGTTTCATACAAATAATTAGGTTTTTTTTTGTTGGAAATATGTAATTTTCTTGGGTAAATTATACAATGCCTTTAATACAAAAATACATTTATTTAAAAATTATAGAAGTAACACTTAACACAATAACACTATAGGTAATTAACATTTTAAAGAACTAAAACATTTTTAATAATGAAACATAAAATTCACCCTTCGGTATAGGTATTATGCTATTATGTAATATAGTAGGAGTAGGAATGGAAGTATTCTATTCTATGTTTTTCTACAAATACCTATTACATACAATTCATAGTTTAAAAGTAAATTATAAAATTTAACGAACAAAATGGCAGTAACTTACACTTTGAAGAGTGTGTCCAACGCTTTAAGAGTGTCTTTAATGATACTTCACCGTATCAATAACTAAATAGGTGTTATTGACATTCTTTAAAGACGGTCCCTCTATTAGCTGCACAGTTTGGCGCCTAATTTTTGTTTTTCGTTTCTGGAGATTGATTTTCTCGTCAATTTCCACAGGAGTCTGTAATTTAACATGATGCTATTGCGTAATAATCTTAAAAATCATCACCTACCTTCAAATCTTTGAATAACGGTTCCGTCGACTTCCCAAGACTCTAACAATTCCTTGATTATGATTGAAACACTTTAACTAATAACTTCAACATTATTTGTAAACTCCAATATAGTATAGTTTTTCAAAATTTTCAACGTTCCCTCTCATCTATCACTCCTATCAGGGTGTCTTTCCTGGTCTCTGATGTGCCGTTGAGTCGTATGTGCGTCAATTGTCGGGTCGTGGGCAAAAACGATTGAAGAAAACTAGATACTTCATTCAAGAAAATTATATTTAAGCTAAAATGATCAAGTATTGGTTTAACTATATCTGTTTTCAATTGATATTGCTATTTTGTCCAATTAATATTTTTTTTTATTTTCAACTGAAGTAATTTTATATCATTTTAAAAATATGTATACTTGCCCTGAGAATACTAATTTTTATTTTAAGATAACTTACACTTTTAGTCTAAACCAACAAAATATGATTAAATAGAACCTTAAACTATTTCGAACAAGAAAAACATTTTTAAAGTAAAAGAAATAAGTGAAATTATTATTTTCTTTACCGAAGAAACAATTTCATTTTAATACAAATAAAGATAATTATTTTAAACAAATATAATCTCAAATTAACAAAGTCAAGTCAAGACAAGTAATATTATTAAATTAAGATAGTGACTTTTCTGTGTGTAGTTTGAGAAAATTGATTCAAAATTGATGTTCTTATACACTTGTATACCTAATAACATAAACAACACGTGTATCCTATGATAAGAGGATCATGATACTGTACATTAACTAAAATTTTCTTTCCTAATTGACAAATTGTACAAAATCTCCATAATATATTGCTAATTTTGTGCAAAATATTCAAAACATCCTTTCCTTATTTCTGTTATTATGGCATATCATTATAAAATAATCATAAATGTTTGTTTCAGACTTTCGTCTTCCATGTAGAAGCACATCCGAAATTTCCACAATACAAACAATGTGTTTCATTTGGCTTCTTCACATCAAGATCACAGGAAATAGCATACAATTTATTGTGTGTTATGTTCATGTACTTTATACCCCTGTTCGTTATAATCATCGCGTATACAGCAATTATGTGTGAAATCTCCAAGAATTCTAAGGAAACGAAGGGTAAGTTTATAATGAGGTTTTACATATTATAACATTGGGATATGGTAGTTATACTTACACCTACATACATACGCTGTGATTGAATGAACTGGTAAATGAACTGTCAATTGCTTAAGGCACTTGGTTTATTTGATGTTGAAATTCAATTAAGTGTATATAAGGCGTAAATAAGAGCCAAACCAAAGCTTTACTTTATTACACCTCCTCTGGATTCTGTCACGTTTGGATGAAATATTGTAAATGAATTACTTTGCAATTGCAACGTTACAAAGCATCTTGAAATATTTAACGTATCATGTAAATTATTGAAAGAGGATACTTTAATGGATAAACACACTTAATTTTAAATTATATCGATACAGTTATATTGCTAAATTTATAAAAAGTTATAATTTAAATTAAAATGTCAACTGGGACTACTTTGCAAAAATTTTGCTAATTTGTAAAATAATTTGGTTATCTTTCCAAAATGGTTTGCAATCAATCTGTAAAGAATTCTTTTATACTTCCATACTTTAATTGATTTATTAGACATTTAGGTACTTCCTTTATTAATTGTAATGAGATTCATTACGATACAGATTTTTTATTACGATACAAGTTTGTAATCAATAGAAATGCAACACTACAGTAATATTCCGTCAATATCAAATATTGCCATGAACATCTGACAGATCTAAAATTTTAAAATTTATAGTTAATTTTGATTTTCTGACATTTCTGAGTTTATAATAAAGTTGCCATAATATACCGTGTGATCAGTAATTGGCGCACTCCGAATACAGGGCGTTATAGAGCACATTAAAACTAAGGATAATCTGCAAAGAAAAATTAAATATGATGGTTAGTTTCCGAGTTATAGAGTTTCCCTCATCCAAGTTACAAGCTAATTATTTTCATTACTAAGACAAAAATGAGTGAATAATTCATGCTACTATAATCTCTGGATAAAATGCAATATGATTTGTTCAATTTTTTTCACAAAACCTCTAATACAAAGAAATTGAAAATGTTAAAATTTAATAAAATACCTAAATTTGAGAGAATTTTGAAGTTTGGCAACCTCTCAAGCTCCCCTTGGGATAAACTAAAATACCTTCTATTGCCATGAAAATATTAATGATGAATTTCAATTTTTGTTTCTGTTTTTTAATAAAATTGACAGTACTAAATTAGTTTGACAAGTTCTCGCATCATAAAATATTGAACGTTTCTCTTTTTTTTTTAGTCGAACCTATTCATATGTTCAATGCAGTGTTGCCACTTTTATTTTCACAAAAGTGGTCATATCTTCGCAAAGAAAGGACTTACAGCACTGCGGTAAAAAAATTCGTCATTCTTAAAACGTAAAGTTTATCACAGTATGCTCCGAGTGCGGCAATTACTGATCACCCTGTATATTTTCTTATTTTTCATTATTTTTACTAGTCGTAGAAAAAATAGTGTATGTAACTCACATTTAATGGCTATTCGGTGCGATTCTGTAAGTTTTTAAGCACCGTGTTTATTAACCACTGTGATTGTTGCTATGATAACTACCAATTAAAAACGTCGTACTGTAACAACCACAGTGGTTACATAGTCACGGTCGTTAAAAAGTTATATAATCAGACCGAATAAGACTCTCGTATTCATTACGACTCTCACCTACGGCTCGTGTCGTAGTTCTCATACTCGTCTCTTAATAACTATCATTAAATGCTCATTGCATAATATACTATTATATTTTCTCTTGAAATTGTCCAAAGGTCAATTCAAAATATCTGATGTGCCCAACACATGACTTTCTTATACTTACGGATAGTATCACAATAATTACTTTTCCTAAAGAAATTAAGTTAAATTTCTTGTAAAAATTTTGAGGGTTTCCAGCAATTTTCAAATAGTCTGTCGCACTTATTGCAATACGCATAAATCTGTCTTTGTCCCACTCATTACTGCCAGATTTTAGGACAAATAAATAACAGAATACTTATGAAAATTCCACAGTGCGAAAAATGCTTGATATCTTTGAATTTGCTATAGCTAAACTTTAAAGATTTATAAAATACTTCTCAGTTTTGGTCAACGTTTCACTCAAACAAACTGTGCAGTGCACAATAATCCTTCTCATCAAAATATTTCGATCTTTTGCCTTTGACAGCTGTTTGACTAACAATCTCTTCTTCTTCTTCGTACTTGGATTGCAAAGCAATATCAAGTTTTTGGTGTTTGGCGATATAGCCACTCTCACCAGGATTGGATTAATTGGTTTTCACTTTTTAAATTTTTATAACTTTATTCGAGCTCTTCGTGTGTTTAATGCAAATAGAATCTTTAGTATAAAAACAAATAGATTTCTGTAATGTAAACAACAGCCACTCAGAGATAGATGGCAACACTATATAAATATGTAAATAATTTATAATTATTAAAAAACGGCGCAAAATAAAACACTTTTGTTACTTTGTCGACACGTCTAAAAATTGAAAGAGCATTCACAAAAAATTTGGCGTCGATATCTTTAATGTAGATTTGCATGCATAATACAATTTCACGACTTTATTGTATATATTAGAAAAAATTTTAATCGAGTTGCCATGATATCCAAAACATAAAACCGTAGCCGTTGTAGCCGTCGATCTTTTCAAATAGTAATGCTACAATCGATTTCCTCAACGGTATAGATTTCTGTATGTAAACAACATGTACTTTGTAAATCAGAGATAGATGGCGCCACTATATAAATAAAAAATTTTGACGGAATTTCAAAAAAAGTTTCAAACAAAATTTGTTCAAAATTTAATTCTAAATCAATGTTAAAGAATAAAAAAATGTCGTAAATTGTTTATTTTTCAAGATATTCCTAAAAAACCTAAAAATGTTTTCAGGTAAGTACCACTTGTGTTGGTGCTAGATGAAAAAGATTTAATGTGGCACCCACAATTTTGTTCAAACTCTTAAATATGAAATTTGAATCAAATCCGTTAAGTCGTTTTTGAGTTATCGTGGATACAGACAGACACACACACACACACACAGACACACAGACACACAGACACACAGACACACAGACAGACATCATGGCGAAAATGGTCAAAATGGATTCAGGGGCCCTCAAAACGAGTAAATCCATCAAAATCTCGAAGTCGAAAAAAATCACGATTACAATACTTCCTTATACTACGTATAAGAAAGTAAAAACAACAGCAAATATATTTTTAAACGTTAATCAATAGATAAGGTAACACAGTATCTTTTTAACCAAATTTAACGCTAACCAATGTTCACCATAATCAGCCGGATTCACGGAAACAAATCACATCTCTAAAAATATTACTGACTATTCTTTTTAATAGGCGAAATATATTCTCAAATTATTTACCTTTTATTGATGCTTTATACTGTTTCACTTTTTAGAAGCATTTTCTTAGAAATTTAAAATTATTAGTTTAAATTATTTTAAATATTAAATTATGAAAAATTGAAAATCTGGTGGATGCGCCGGTACCTACTATAGAATTGAACACTTTTCGAAGTGCTTTATTATAGGAGTAGGTACCTATTTAAAATTTAAATTTGACTTATGTAATACGATGCTTTACTTAAAATTTTCCTACTACAATAGTAAGTTAATTAGGTTCACAAAAGTTAAACTTGAATTTTAAGTAGGTAGAAAATAAGAACGAACATTAATTTTTTATGAGACTTTGATTAACTATTGTTTAAATATTCTTGTAAAAAGTATCTCAACAGGAATTAGACTCTATAACAGGTGAATACACTCGTCTGCAGACTGTTTGTAACACGCAAATTTTCATAATTTGAAATAACTAAACCTTTCAACATTAAAAATATCATATTCATATAAGAATCGTGATCAACGATTGTTAATAAATAGAAACATTTTTGTTATTCGTTGTAATATTAATCGACTTTCCATACAAAAAAGTACTGTTTTTTTATTAAAATAGGAGCGAAATTTTTGTAATTAAACGTGACATTTAAATTTTATGCTTTTTATTAGGAATAAATACTCATGAAAAATGAAGGAATTATAGATTATTTTTTAATTTTGACTTTATTGGAAGGAGTCTAATTATAATAATAAATAAATACAAAAACTCATATTTTTAAAAAATGTGTTGCAATTTATGTATTTGAAATAAAATATTTACTTGAAATAAAATTTTATTTTACAATTATTTACATGCATGTTTTATTATAAAAACTTATAACTACCTACTGCTAAGCTGTATAAAAAAATTTGTTTTTTCCTTTTTTTGGCCTTTTGTAGACAAACGCGAATAGTGATAGAAATATCCTGGATGAGCTCCGATGAATATGACGTTATTTAATATTTAAATTTCATCAGTTCATCGCTACCTATAATCGCGATGAATCCGATGACAAACCATCTGATGAAATTCATCGTTTTGCAACCGATGCGATTAAAAACACCAATGTAGTGACCCAACTCACCAAATATACAGTGTATATACATAGGTATAATAAAAAAATATCAGTGTAGAAAACATCGAAAAATTTAAGCACGCAGCATTTATTTGCACATAACAGAGAGATATTTTGATTCTAATTTGGAGTGTACAGTTCAGTAGCACCCAATGTATAAAATTTTAACTTGTTTTTAATGGTATGATAGAACAATAACATACAATTATTTTCATCATGTTATTTGTAAGTGATATTTATCTAATATAAATTAATAATAAGTAGAACAAATGCAGTCTGAGCAATGAAGACTAGCTAACTAGCCTCGTTATTATCTTTATTAATTCGATGTTGAAAGAAAGATATTTTTATAGGTAAGAGGATTTCAGTAAGAATTTAAGTTTTCTCCGGGGAATACCAAATCATATTTTTTAAGAGGTAAATTGCGCTGTGAGTTTCAGCTATAAAAAGCAATAGTAAGTATTGTTAACTTAACTGTAATAAAAATTGTTATTTAGGTAGAACAAAAATGTAGTCAGTTTATATTCTTCTCGAGTGTAACTTGTTTACATCCTTTTATTATTATCATTCCGGTTCTATTAATGGATCTTTATTTTGTATTTAATTGTCATTTCACCTTTGAACATCAAAGATTTAGATGTAATTAGAATAATTTTAAAATTTGTGTTTAGTTTCCACAAAAATAACATATAATTTATTCTGTATATTTCATTATAACTATTAACATGTCTTTCAGAGATATGATTTATGAATTAATATGTAATAATTGTCATATTACATAAATTAAACAATCCCGGTAGGAATACAACCCTTTCGTACCAAAATGTTTCCTTTTTAAGTGACCATCACAAAGCGTGGCTTTGATGAAGATTTAAAACGTGTTTGTCCTTTACCTTATCATGGCCACATCCATACATATAAGAACGCGCGTGTGTGACGCTAGATTCAGGTTTGAGTGAGATTAACAACGAGCGTAAACTGGGGTATCATTCTGCACATGAATTGTCAGGGAGTTCTCGTGTCTAAGGTCTCTCAGGAATATCCGAAATTTACCATACTACGCCTAACATGTGGTGGTGATGTTATATGGTCTGGAAGGCAAACATGCCTGGCAATATGACAACAAGGGAATATGTAAATTCAGTTGTTTCGAGTACGAAATTTCTTGAAAACTAATTACTCGAAACGATTTTTTGGATGAAATAATCCCGCTAGCTGTACCCTGGGGATTAGTAAGGAGAAATTCAACAGGAAATTTAATTTGGTTTATATATAAAAACGGTATTACGTGCCCTATTTAAAGACAAAAAATTCTCTTCAGTTTTTGTTCTACGTTTGATTTAATTGTGACATGTGGTGCATAAATTGCACAAAGGCCTAAGGGGTCTAAAGCATATACATATTTTACAATATGTTTTTCTGAAATTACTTACACAAGAGGAACTTTAATTTAAACTTAAAATATTTTCTAATGTTTTTATTATTAAAAAATTAAAATTTACAATAAATTGAAACTGAACATCGTCTTAAGAAAATGAAATTTAGTTTCTCCCTAATATTGCGTAAGTTACTGTTTACATTCTCGTAGTATATTACGAAACAAGATCGGTAGGTGCCTTATAACAGGATGAGAAAAACTTAGAAGCCGTCTACCGATCGTGTATCGTATAACATTTTTGCGCTTACGACTTAATTTAAAGAAGAATATGTTTGATATTTGTCAATTATAATGACAGAATCAAAAAGTCAACTGTAATGAATTAGGCACATGTGCTGTTATGAATCTATAACGGTATTGTTTATCTTGTTTCCTTAACAACCAATATCAGTTCAGTATTTTCATCTTTTCGTGACAATCAATAAACTCAGTAAACATAGAAAAATGAGTCGGTAGCGCAAATAGTATATTGTAATATAAGTGCGGAAAACGCATCATGACAATACGAGTGTGAAATTTGCAACGCGAGCGATAGCGAGTGCTGCAATCACACGAGTATTGTCATGGGCCATTTCCGCAAGCGTGTTACATACGATTTTTTCTACGAAAACGTGGAATTCGTAAAAAATAAAATTATTTGTAAATCTTTTTCTAATTAAAATAAACATCAAGTGAGTTTGTTGTCATAGAACTGAAAGCTCATAGCTGTTGACAGTTTATAAATTGTGTCCTGTCATCGAAATAATTTTGATTTTGAGATCACATTACGTGAATATAAACATGGAGTTTCAAAACTAAAGCGAAAGCGATGAACTAATGTGCACTCCTCCGGTTGTTAGATATTAAATAAATGTTACAATTATAACTAAATGTAAGTACTTCTTTATGTGTTTGTTTGCGTGCGGAAAGTTTAAAAAACGTGTGCGGAAAAAAATTTCCGCACTAATTTTCCGTACTAGTTTTTCAAAAGCCTACTTTCAAGTTCGATTATCTTCTCAGAAAAAACGTCATTCCGCATTTTCGTAGAAAAAAATATTTTAAAATGTATACGTAGGTAATAGGTATACATAAATAAGAGAGTAAATTGACTTATTACGAGAATTTCGCCATTTTTTATATAAAAAATCACATATCTAATATTTTTTACTATCGGTTCTTTCAGGCTGCGTGTTTTATTCTCAAGGGACATTATATAAACTGGCCATATTTTAAATTAAATTTAACTGTTCAACCCTGTTGCAGATTGAATAAATTACAATATTATTAAGCGCATACATAAAGATGGATATAAATTTGTAAAAAAAAATTAAATTATTTGTATAATTTTACTAATCCTTACTAGCAGTAGTATGAGAATGAACCATAATCATTATTTTCATTATATAAAACATAATACTAAAACATGTCTAATCTAAAGAATTTATAATTTGAAAACTTGAATTTAAGCAACTTTTATAAAAATATCTTCGTTGTAACAAGCGGCAAGTAAATACTTCTGAGGTGTAGGTTAATGTCTAGTTTGAATCATATTTGTAAATCTTGGCATTACAAGCGTGTTTGATGCGAACTGAACACAAGTTATTCTCATAACAAATCCTTTGAAGCTTGTTATGATATTTTGTACAATGTGCATTCATGCATTCTATTTAAAACAAAATTTGTTTGTTTTAGTTAGGTACTATTAGTTTTATACCTGTGAGTATTTCTTTTCATTGTTGTAATGCGTAATTGTAATAAAGTAATTTAACTCTAACAAAACCGGAACTAAACAACTAAGAAAGGATCTTAACTATGAATTAACTTATGAGCAAAAATACATAGATACGTACTATTTTACTAATGATGTAACACAGAGTTCTTTACTTTGAGAATGACACCTGCAGTTTCTAGTAAAGTCTATATGAAGATATTTTGCTTAATCAACGGCTGCTTCAACATTTCAACATCTTACGATAAATAATTATATTAGTTGTAAAACACACTTAGTTATCTACTATATTTTTATTTGTACACATAATAAACATTTTTCTTATTTGTAGTCAAATCCAACTATAAAATAAAAAAAATCATTCGACGACTATACTGTTTATATTGACTTGACACCGACAAAAGAAAAGATTTCCTATATAGTTGCACAACATTATAATAATCGTACATTATGCAATGAGCATGCATTTAATGATAACTATTAAGACACGTGTATTAGAATTACGATACGAGCAGTAGGTGAGTGTCGTAATTAATTCGAGTGTGTTAATAGCTATTAAATGTGAGTTGCATACATTATTTCTTCTACGACTAGTCAAAATAATGAAAAATAAGAAAATAAACATTATGACAACTTTATCATAAACTGAGAAATGTCAGAAAATCAAAATTAAATTTTAGATCTGTCTGATGTTCATGACAATATTTGATATGTACGGAATATTGCCGTATTGTTGCATTTCTATTGGTTATAAACTTGTATCGTAATGATAAATCTGTATCGTAATGAATCTCAACAGTACAGGTAGTAAATGTCTAATAAATCAATTAAAGTATGGGAGTAGGAAAATGTAATTAACTCATAGAGAACTAAATATGTAAATATTTTCCACTATATAAAACAAATATAATCTTTTAAATATTTATTTTATATTTATTCTATAAAGAAGAGAAAGTAAATAATGAAATTAAATGTCAACAGAAAAATAAATTTTGACAAACAATGTTTTGGAATATGTTTATGAATATCTATGCTTTATTTTATATTATAAAATAAACACTATATTAATGATAACAAAGACAAACCCTCGCTAAAAATATAAAATTCCGTATTATAATTACAATTATTTAAAAATTTACTAGTGTGTAAACTGAAGGTAAAGGTATTTATTTTCAACTGGAAAATAAGTCAATATATAGTCTATACATTGTTGAACTTTGAAAAGTAATTCAGAGGGTCTTGGTGTCCAATGACACTCCAGTGTAAAAGCGAATGTCTCTTTGGTATCTAATAGCAACAATCCTTGTAGTTATAAATTTTATAAAGTACTATATAAATTGATGATGAATGCAATTTTAAAACATAATTTTGTTGTAGAATAAATATCACATATAACAAATATTCCAGGTAAAAATCTGTTCTATACAGAAAATTATATTGCATTTAGATATAATATACCTACCTATTTGATAGAGTAACATTTAACTTGTATTAATTCTCATTTTAAAAATAAATAAAAATAAAATATACTAAGAAATGTGCCTATTAAATTTTCCAACCAGTAATGCTTTCATAGCAATGACATATCATTGTAATCCACAAAAAATAAACATAGAATCTGAGCAGTACACAAGTTTATTAGTCGGTTCAGTAAACAAGTCTCGTGTGCAATTTCGTGATAGAGTAAGTTACAAGTGGTAGCATTTTCTTCCGTATACGAAGTATACAGTAATCAGCAAATTGATGATAGCTCTGCCCGATTGGCGCCTTACTAAAGATGTTAAATTTTATAAATACGAAAATACCACTTAAGTATTGTATGTTACTACATCATGTAAATTATATTTTTTTATTATTTGAACCTAAATTAAATTCCCGGAAGTTAATTTCCTTGCAAATGAAGTATATTTTGATAAAACTTTTCGTACCCTATATCTAATAATATACGAGTAGGTGTGTAACTACTTGAAAACTCTACGCATGTATACTACAAATCAAGTGTAAGATACAGGGAACATTTCTACGCTACCAAAACATTCTAGGTCACGTCAGTTTGTTCGCATTGCTGCTGTAAATATTAAATTATTAAGGATATGAAATTTGATACGTGTAATTGTTAATATGGATACCGTTTCATTTTAAAATCGTTTGAAGATAATTTAATGTTATTTTAGTAGATCCATCAGACTCAAACACATTGTGATATATAAAGACAATGCGCATTAAAGTCGACTAATCTTGAAACATAAAGAGCATAGAATTACTGGAAACTCTCATTTTATAGAGATTTTGTTACTTAACAAAAGTTGAGAGAGATCCTAAAAGAAAGAGTCAGTTTCATGTTAGGGATTATGGATTGCTTTAAGTTATTTCTATATGTACGAGTACTAAATCGTCTATATTATATTCACACTTTACGGTTATTTTCTCGCTCTCGTTAAATAAATGGATAAAAGTACTTCTACAACGAAGACTGCAGTAACTCAAATTTTTCATAATTTAGATCAACTTATTCTAGGATTAAAATACCATATTTAATTTACTTACCTTATTATACCGAAAATGAAAGGTAAACTTTAAACACAACTTTCCGCCTAATAAATAGAAACTGCGGCACTATGAGCTAGTTTCTACTACAACATTAAGTTGTCGAAAGTGGAAGTAAACATTATAGTTAAAACTTTTAAAGCTCAGAGGAGTGATATTTTCGCAGTCTTAGAATTTGTACTGTAATAAAAGCGGAGCTAAATTGAACTGTCGACTGTCGCTATTTAAGTACCTAGATAGGTATTTTGTGTTCAAGTGTTATTATCTAAATCAAATTTCGTTTCTGATGCTTTCTGACAAAAATTATTAATTTTAAGATAATTTTCCGAGGGGTAAACCACTAGTGGATATCCTTGTACACATGTCGTGGATATGCATGGATATGCATGGATATGCATGGATATCCCGTGGAAGTTCATGGATATCCGTGGAAGTTTATGGATATCCGTGGATGTCCGTGGATGTCCGTGGAATTCCATGGATATCCGTAGAAGTCCATGGATATTTTTGGAAATATGTGGATGTCTTTGGAAATATATTGGATTTTAAAAGATAGTGCGCATGCGTTAATGTTTAACGCATGTGCACTATAGTTTAACGGTTAAAGCAATAATCTACAAATTCAATATTTTAATCGGGCCGTGTACTTAACATTGCTTCTATTCAATTGATGTGATTTAAATTACGGTATGTACTTGGGTATGTACTATGAAAAATTCAAATAATGGATGTAAAAAAAATAGACAAGTTTGCAGAAATGTACTGCACTTACAATATACCAAATGTCCATCAAGTTACCAAAGCAATTTTTGAAAATGACCTGACAAATGCATTAGCCGCTTTTTAGTCGCTAATTAGTTATGAAAAATTTAATTTTTTCGCTTTTGTTTTTAAAAAATTACATCGGTTTTTGTTTCATATGAACTTAGCAAAGCATAGGTTCAAAATCGAAAGTTAGGTAGTGCTAAATTTGTCATTTTTTAGTCGCTGATTAGTTGTAAAAAAATTAATTTTGTTTTTTTTTGTTTTTTGGTACGAGTTTACAATACCGGACATATCACCGATTGAATTGAAATTTTTTATAGTGATGTATAATAGCTCGCTGAATACGAATATAAAATTATTCTTCTGCGGACGAAGCTACTTTTCAGAAAAAAAATTAAATAAAAAAGTTGTTTATTTGAATTTGGCGGGCGATGTTAGCCAATCAGAATGGTGGGAAACCTTAAATTTGTTTATAATTAATTATTATCATAGACGTTAGGTAAGGAAGTTTAAGCACAGTATAGTTACGGGATAAGATAAGCAGTTCAAACAATTTAAGGACTTTTAGGGACAATTTTATGTAGTACCATCTTCCGTGGATATCCGTGGAAGTCCATGGAAATCTATGGAAGTTCTTGGAAATCCTTGGATATTCATGGATATCCCTGGAAATCCGTGGATATCCGTAGAAGTTTTGGATATTCGTGGAAGTTTTAAGAAATTTGGGTTCGGATATACACGATTTGGATATCTCGTACGCTTAAATAGGTAGTGGTTTACCCCTCGTAATTTTCCAATAAAGTTCATGTCACCTAACAGTTACGTTTAAATTAATTTAGAATCGGTTTGTGTCCTGGTTAACTTCATTGGACTATTAAAAGTCATATAAACGGTTGTAACTATAATTTTTAATCATATTCTAAAGTTAACTACTAAGAAACCGGTTCTTAGTTCCGGTTGTGCAGAATATTGCATGGAAAGAATATAGAAATAAAATACTGCTTCCTAAATTGTTCATAACGGACTGTTCTACATCCTTATTCAGACTTATTCTCTATAGGAAATGAAATTTATACGCCGTGTATCACTGAATGATATTCAACTTATTCAGTTTCTAAGATGGTTTGAAACACTAAACTAATTTTGTTATTGCGAACGAAAGCTTGAACTTTTCCATATCACGAACTTTTTGACAGTATAAAGACAGATCGTATCTATGGTTAATTTATTCAAACAGAGCCGTTAAAAATGTATTCAGTACGTGACTTTTGTTGTATAAAAATTTGAAGAATGTACAAATATAATGTACCTACTATATTTTTTACTGCGAAAAATTTTACAACATGTCCACACTGCAAGTTCAGGCTTCAATTTGCAATAAAAATCTCTCTGTTTATCATACATTTATGCAATAAATATACACGTTTCATGTGATTATTATCAAAAAAATTAAAAATTAAAACCATTCGCTTGAAGTCTTAAGATTTATGTACATTAATATTTAAATACTCTGAGTCACTTCAACAGATTATTCTTTTTTTTATACGAAATTTTTCGATTTTTTAATTTCAAACCAGACTTCTTTCTATGAGTGTACATAATGTCTAAAAACACCATCACTGATAATTGCTCTAAAAGCTGTTATTATAGTGGAAAGCGTTTCCCTACTAAATTATCCATTAAGAGTCATTTTATGCCGATTTTTGGAATATTAAATTTATTAATTGCACTAACGCTATAAGAATACTTAGGGTACTGTCATCATAAAATTTTCATTTACTATGTAAGTCGGTCAAATTCTTAGCGGTAACTTGGCATATTGCTAGAATATTATAAAAAGTTTTTAAATGTTACTCTGGGAAAATCTCAAAAATTATACAGAAATTTATAGTTCTTATTTTGCGAACTATTTTATAAGTTCGGGTCTAATCATATCAGGCTTTTTTTTTAAATTAAAGAATGGCACTCTGCTGTTTTTATTTTGAAATTTACGTTTTTTTTAAATCTAGGTACAAATAAAACTATAAAAAATAGTCCAGTCATATTAGACACAATGTGTCCGACGCGAGCTTAATTTGTTATTTGGTAATTAGTCTGCGCATATATAGGTTTTTGCGAATATCTCCGTAAGATTTGCAGTCATACCAAAAAGACCTATTATAACATTTGTAGAGTATAAAATTCCTGGAAACGCTCAAAATTTAAACACGATTTACAAGAAATTTAACTTAATTTCTTTAGGAAAACTAATTGTGGTACTATCTTATAAGAAAGTCATGTGTTGGACACATCAGATATTTTATAGGCAGTATGTTCCGAAGAGACCTAAAAAAATATGGGCGAAACGTCATCAGACTGAACAGTAGCATTTTATTTCTTATCTTTGTTTTAAGGATCATCAAGTTGTTTCAGTCTATCAAAAACAAATTTAAAACGGACAATAATCAAGTTCAAAGGAATTGATTTTTGATGTTGTATCTGGGGATTAAAATTATAATCAAACTTTTATCGCCGTATAAAAAGGTCGGCAACACGGCAACCAGATTTGAGGACGCTTCTTTACATTACCTTCCGTATTCATGCTGAGTATATTAAAATGCTATTAATATTACAGCGTTCAAAATATCCACGTTGTGTTTATGATTTGTTCAGGATTGAAATTTAATTAAAATAAAATACACTTGCTATCTAGATAATTTTTACAGCACACTACAGTAAGGTTAGTTAATACAGTATGTACAGATTAGTATATAAGTAATATGCACGGTAAAAGGAAATTTGATTTCAACCCTATTATTAATAAACTTTTGAATACAGTCTAATTGGAATAATTGTGGAACCTTTCAATTTTCCGTAATTTATTGCCCCGTTTCAAATTTTAATTTCCTTCTACCTAATAAAACCTAAAGTTATTCCTTTAGTAATTTTCATATCCTTTCAATAACTCGTTTGTGAGGAGAATAATTGTCTAATGCAAATTTAATAAAAATAAATATTTCTTTTTCAGGGGAATCCTATTCTACTGCAAACGGTCGGATGAGATTACGACGGTCGGATATCAGTAATATTGAGAGAGCTCGAAGTAGAACGTTGCGAATGACTATCACTATCGTGGCAGTTTACATTTGGTGCTGTACTCCGTATGTCATTATTACACTTTGGTAAGTTTCCATTTCTCGTGGAACAAAATCGATTTTTTAATTGACTGGAAATGTTGCGGCTTTTGATCGTAAAATGTGGGATAATACTGAAAGGAGGTAGTTGTTTCTAGTCTGGGTGTTTTACTGATACTGACCGACCCCAATATAAACATTTTACTTAAGATAGATATCGAGCGTTTAAATTCTACCGAAAGTCATAAAATTAAGTAATATTTACTAAGTAGTTTGAAACATGAATTAAGAAATATTATGTGGTTGAATATAGAATAATTTTATTTTTTATAAATTTAGTAATGGCACAAAAAAATGTTTTACCATCTTATGACATCCAGAAGATTTGAATACTTAATGTACCTAAGTATTTTAATTCACAAAACATATTTTTTCTACGAAAATGCGGAATGACGTTTTTTCTGACAAGATAATCGAACTTGAAAGTAGGCTTTTGAAAAACTAGTACGGAAAATTAGTGTGGAAATTTTTTTCCGCACACATTTTTTAAACTTTCCGCACGCAAACAAAAACATAAAGAAGTACTTACATTTAGTTATAATTGTAACAGTTATTTAATATCTAACAACCGGAGGAGTGCACATTAGTTCATCGCTTTCGCTTTAGTTTTGAAACTCCATGTTTATATTCACGTAATTTGATCTCAAAATCAAAATTATTTCGATGACAGGACACAATTTATAAACTGTCAACAGCTATGAGCTTTCAGTTCTATGACAACAAACTCACTTGATGTTTTTTTAATTAGAAAAAGATTTACAAATAATTTTATTTTTTACGCATTCCACGTTTTCTTAGAAAAAATCGTATGTAACACGCTTGCGGAAATGGCCCATGACAATACTCGTGTGATTGCAGCACTCGCTATCGCTCGCGTTGCAAATTACACACTCGTATTGTCATGATGCGTTTTCCGCACTTGTATTACAATATACTATTTCAGAATTAAATGGAAAGTTAGTGATGTTAAGTTAAATTAAATCAGTTAACCTTAATCAGTTGAAATTTTGGTGAATGCGCCGGTGTCAATTTTCAGCATGTAACAATGAAGAAGAAAAATATGTTAATGTCTTTTTAATAATCTTCATTATTTACTTATGCAGGTCGAATTAAGTTTATTTTCAATAACTTGCGATTTTCCATCTTTGTAACGGAAAATTTAAATTCTATAGGTATAGACATTAAAATGTTTTTTTTTTCAAATTGCTGTATCTTTTGAAATGCGAACAAATTATTGGAAAACTGGATTCCTAAGCAAACGCGATTATTTATTTCTTGTGATGATAATTTGGAGTATACTTACCTAATTATATTTAAACTGCACTTTTTCTCTTTAAAATGGCACAAAAATGTCATGGTTCTGTTTTTACTGTACGCAAGTATTTTTTAACAAGCAGTTTATAAGCAAACATTGTCGGTCAATTTCGTGAAGTTTTATTCCAACTGATTCTGTTAAGCCTAGTACTTAAGTTCGGACGTGCTTGGACGTATAAATCAGACTTATCATCAGGCAGGTTACTCACATTTTGGTTGTTTCCGCTCTGTTGCAAAGTATTGCATTTTTTAGAAATTTTGTTAACTATTATAAAAAAATGTAACATACACTTATTTTATAAAAATGATAGATAACTAAATTTTTCTAAAAATGCATTTTTACATTCAGTACAAATTAATTTCATTTAAAGTTTAATCTCACTTAATGGCAATATTCTCGTTAGTGTAGCTATTATATTTATAATTCAGTCATTTTATCTTTATTATGCTTTATTTTTTAGTTCGTTAAATAAATCCACTATCATTAGGGACTTGCGTGCTTAGGGTTTTTCATGTTATAATGATTTTCCTGTTGTTACCTCTAATATACACATTAATATTCCTTAAAATCAAAGCGTTAAAACTAGTAAACTAGAAATGTACATAATATTAGTTTGCTATACTATTTATCTGAGATCAGATAATTTGGTGTTGGTAACTAATGTTAGGTTACGGTTTTTTATTCTAGGTTGTTACTTCAATAAATTCAGCTTAAATAGCTGAAAAGTGAGTGCTACTATAATAGCTTACCTTATCTTTAATTTTGAAAAATTGGGCACAATATATAAAAAATATGGCTTTTATATACTTAAAACAAGAACATAATATACGAATACTATTTCTGTAAATGGTATCTATTATATATAATTAGTTACAATTTATTCAGTTATTATTAGCATGATACGAGAAATTTCGTGTTTAGTATGGATTAATTCGCATTCCCAACGAACTTTTAATGCTTGAATGAAACTACTGAACTACTTTTAATGTTCTACTATAACCATGACGTGCTTTTACGTACATATAAATTGTATTAGCGTTTAATATGCTATGAATGTTTGGTTAAACCCTTTCTGCTTTATATATTAGCGAAAGGATGTAATATAAAACGATTAAATAGTCTAGTTAAAGTGATTATGTAGGTTTCTGGATAATATTACTAAATTTTGCTTAACTTTCCTATATTTATCTCTTTTCTTAACAATTGCAGTTTAACTATATCCACTGTAAATATGAGGAGTTTAAATAAGCCATATTAGTTGTTTACTATACAATAAAATTATGAAAAAACAAGATTTTAATGAAAAATGTTGCTGTTAGAAATAAGCCATTTAAGGAAGTATAAAATGTTACGTAGTATGTAGTAATAATCTTGCTAGTGTGTTATACTGATAAGGCACGAAATTTTACATTGTCGTGATTCTTTTAGATTAAAGCAATAAGGAACAAATTTTAAATTAAGGGTGGTAATAAGGGTATAGCACATTTTACTATAAAAAGTTAATTACAGTCTTCTAATAAGTTTTTTGTTGTCGTAATATGTTGGCAAATAACAGGTTTTGTTTTTTCTAAGCCTACTTTATTTTATATAATAAGATTTATTTTAGTATTTGAGGGAAAACTCGGCCTACTGTTAAAAATATTTCAATATTTAGTTAGACCAGAAATAATTTAAAGTGGATCATAACTTTTTAAAAAATAAGAAAAAAAATTGGCTTTTAGAAAAAAGACTCAAAATTAAAAGACCTATCCAATGATATAATAAAATTGGTATGTTGCTGGAAAAAACTTTTTGAAGCGTCGCGACGCCTAGCGTCATGCATATTAAAGTCTATATTTCTATCCTAATTTTGAGTGACAGCCAGTAGGTATATAATACTTTTTTCAAAATTTAATTCCCTTCAGTCGTTTACGAGAAAAACGCATTTCCCCAGATAAAAGAATCACCCTGTACATATAAATAAGATTCTTCATTTAAATGAAATTATAGAATAATTTTAAAATAATAAATATTTCATATAACTTTTTTATAAATAAAAAGCGATGCTAAACTTTACGAATTAACTTTTAAGGCAGCAATTGTATTTAAAATTATCATGCAAATGGATAAATATTTTCGCAAGCTCTAAATCGAAAAATGAATATTTTTTGTTAAGTCATTTCTATAGAAAATGGAAATACCAGGCAAAGTATTCAAATATTTAAACGAAGCTGCGCTCATATCTAAACTATACCCACCAAGTGTCGGTAACTTTTCTATCTACGCTATTGGATAAATATGCTGCGCAACAATTTTTTAAATGAAATACTTATCTTACTCCGCAGTCTACTCGTATATCGCCTATAGGTATTTGTTTTTTTTTTGTTTTTTTTTTCATGATGATATGAGCTGTACTGTTCTCTGTTCATTCCAGACAATGTTAAATAGAATGTAAAATTAATTAACGCGACGGCCGCATAGAGCAAGCATCTACTATCGACGAGACTCTTTTATTGTTAATAAAAGAGGTTCTAATGAAACATAAATTAAATTTTTTTAATTTTGTCTAAATCGTAGAGAGCAGCAGATTGAACTAATTTGTGTGCGATGCACTTTTACTTAGTTATGTCATTATTTCAATCCTGTTTTTAATCACAGATGTAATTAAACATTTGACGAATGCGTTGGTGTTATTAAAAGTTTATACTTATACATATAGTACTAATAATAATTATGTAGACAACATTTCACTACACTGTTTAAATATATGTAGAAAGTTCTCATTTTAATTTCCGCGTTTGTGCTGCTATAAATGCAAACATCACTTTTAGTATCCTTGGAGAGTGCATATGAATTATTTCGGAAAGTTATTTCTAATTTGCGAATGTTAGATGAGTAAAAGGGAGAAAACTTTTATGGACATTAAATAATGCATATCATTCACTCAGTAAACAGTGAAATAGAAGCTAGTTAGTTAGAAAGTACATAAACATAATCTGCAACTGTAAATTTCAGTGAGTAATGCATAATATACAAATTACTTTTGTTGTTGATGATGATACAAAGATGAGATGCGCAGATTCGCCATCTTTCCTACATCACGTGACGTCTTACGAGTGTAACTTTGTACTTGATGACATATCTAAGCATGATTTTTTATTCCGGTTACTTAAGTTAATTCTTAGCATTTTTCAAAAATTTCCATAATTAAGAATGGTTTATGTAGGTATTCCTTTTATTATTGTTAGTTGCCCATTTTTTAAATCTGCCACATGTAAGCGTAGTTTAACTCGTTTTGAAGTTATTTTTTGTTTATTTATACTGTTAGCTCATTATTTTGTTGGCTGTTTAATTTGCTTAAATTAAGTGTAAGCTTAGTATAAACTAAATTATTTATTACAAAAATTTGTGTTTGTTTGCTTTATACATGTAATATACAGATCCGGTAACTAAAGTAGAGGTGGCTTCGCTTGTTTCATTTATTCTTCACTAGAGTCGCTGCGATCGAGGGGTGCTGATTTTAATATGAACTGTTTTGAATACAATAAGCGCCGATAGCAATCATTCTAACGGCGAGATCGTTAACTTCCAAATTTAGTTCAATTAGTGAATTAGAAATGAGGTATTGACACCAAACCTTAAATATCGTGGTTCTGGGTTGAGTTACTGATTATGAAGAACTCAGTTGAAAATTATAGGAAGTACAATTTTTAACAACTTTTATCACTTAAAAAATAAAACAAAAATGTCTCAAAATTCTCTCCAGTTTTTTTATTAACATCAATTTTATGAAAAAACTGTATTATTTTTTGCATCCCATAATTTATAACTTAACTTCTAAAAAAACATTTCTTTAAACACTTCTCCAAGATAGGGCAGCCACTTTCGAAAGGCAGATAGTCATTGTTATGTGCTCCATATCTGAAGCATCACTGTATAGCCAAACCAAAATATCTGATGTGCCCAACACATGACTTTCTTATACGGATAGTATCACAATAATTACTTTTCCTAAAGAAATTAAGTTAAATTTCTTTAAAAATTTTGAGGGTTTCCAGCAATTTTCAAATAGTCTCTGTCGCAATTATTGCAATACGCATAAATCTGTCCTTGTCCCACTCATTATAACCGAATTTTACGACAAAAATGTGTTTTATTTTAGTCGTTTTTGAGTTATGGTGGATACAGACAGACACACAGACAGACAGCAGACATCATGGCGAAAATGGTCAAAATGGATTCAGGGGCCCTCAAAACGTGTAAATCCATCAAAATTTCGGAGTCGAAAAAAATCACGATTACAATACTTCCTTATACTTCGTATAAGAAAGTAAAAAAAAATTAAAAAAGATTCATTTAAAGAATGTTCTTCTAAATACTAGTTTTCGTCCTTTCTAGTTATTTAACTCTCATTTCTTTAAAAGTAAATTTTGGTGAATGCGCCAGGACTAAATTGCAAGTTAATATTATTGTGGATTTGTATTTGTAGACGCGTCGATTTCCGTACTTGTTTAAATTTAAAATTTTTCTTTTTCTTGTAATTCCCTAATTGTAGGAAACCTTTTTTTTTTACTGATAAACATTATAAAAAGTTTGGTGCATGCGCCCGTGCAAATGGAAGTTGCAGTTAAATTTATTATAGTATTGTATTAATATATTTTATAAATTAAAATAACGAATCTGTCCTTCAATTATAAAGGGTATACAAATATTCATTAGTTGTTTGTTTATTTTATTGAAGTTAACAAACAATCCTGTCATTGGGATGAAGGATATGTAAAATGGAAGTAAATTGCGCCCACAGAATAATTACCAATATAATACGTAAATAAAATTCGTGATACAGAATAAAATTTTTCATTGTAAACAATAATTTGAAATTCACACTAAAATGAAATAAAGTAATACTAAGAATAACTAGACCATTGAGACGGATTTATGATCTTGATAAACTAAAGAAATCTTTTAAATTAAAATACCTTGTTATTACATGACTAGTCTAATTTTACAGACTTGATCAAAATATTTCGTGTGTCCTAAAAAACAATTCCAAACACGTTTATTTGTTAATTAGTGCTGTCTTTGTGCAAATGGATCATAATTCGTTTGAAAACAGACAACAGTTTTAGATGCGTAGCCTTTGATGCTGTGGATAATACCTTTAGTTAGTGAAGCCTGCAAACATTTGTGTTCGAGGTAAGACTCATGATCTCTTTAGAAGCCATTTGCTCGCTAGGACACAAAAGATTTAGTTCATGGGACAGCGACTGGTGACTCGATTATACACTGCTGGACGAAAACGAAACACATTTTGTCACCGTTATACTGGTATGCACTTACAATTGTCTATGCATTTATATAAAGTAATGCTTCTGTCTCTGACTGAGTATACAAGTGATCTTTGTAACAACTATTTCAGTATGAGAACATTTATTTTTTTGATGTAGTTACAGCTCCCTGAAATTATTACATTGTTGAACAATGATGGGACGAATATACCTACACCAAGTTTTTAAATTTTGATAATAATGGAATAACGAAAACATACAAGTTTCACTATCTAAAATATTTAAAAATTTATAATATAAAATTACTTGCCTCAGGTACTTAGTATATATATTACACGAAGATAATAGTAGTTTATGAAACAAGTATATAATCTATGACTTTATTGACTCGTCCTATTTATTGCGAGCGAGGCTATAGCTCTGCCATAAACCAGACTCGTCAATAAAGTCAGATTATATACGAGTTCCATACAAAGCTTTATGTTCAACTGCGAAAATTACCTTTTAATTATTTAGAAAAAATATAAATGACAGTAATAAATTCATTCTGACAGTATTTATTGTGACATTGACAGCTGATATATTGATATCTTTCAATAATAGTAAAGTAAACTGCCATTATACACTAGTGTATAAAGAGCCACTTTACGCACGCAAAATACCGTCATAAACAGTATTTTATAATGTAGTCGTACATAAAATAATGTTATAGTTGTAAAACGTGAAAGGGTTTAGAATAAAAAATATTAAAAAGTATTTTAAAAGTGCTTTTTATGTACTTAATACCAGCGAGCTAGCCTACATTCAAAAGTACATTTAAACTTTGCTTTTAGAATCTTCGACGATCAGATATTATAGTCAATAAATATTTTATTCCAACTCATCAATCAGTTGTTTAAATATGCGCAGTCCAGTTTAAAACAATACCGATTCCAAACATCTGACAACTTAAACTTTATTGAATACTCTGTGTTATCTGAGTTTAATTCCTTACGTTACTCCATCTTTTTGTTCTTTAAGTTGAGATTGGAAATGACTTGAAGCAGTGTAGAAGTCATTATTTCTTTCAATAATGATAACTGCGCGGAAATGATATGCTATGCAAACTGTAATAAGAGTTAAGCGTGGTAGTTCTTGATAGCAGAAAAACGGGTTTCCAACTTTCCAAAAATTGTAAAGCAAGAACATGTTGAAATAAATAATTTGAAGGTGAGGAAATTGTTGGCAGAAGGTGAAAAAGAAGAAAGAGAATTTTCAGAAAAATTGTAAGCAAAAATATAGAAATGGAGTAATCTTCTTACTTCTGGGATGTTATACAACAGAAATCGACGAAGAAGTAGAATATGATGAAGAATATAAAATGATGAAGGTATAGGAAATGTTGAACAAGAAATATATGAATACTGAAAATTCACCTAGTTGTTCGTATTCAAACAGTTAAAAGATCACATTTTCAATTATGATGTTATAATGGATGAATAAATAATTATAGGAAATTTAATGCTAAAAAATAGGTTCTGATCAATTTTTCCCTTTGTTTTGATAGTGTACCAAGTTAAATATAAAGGAAAAGCTTTCTGGCAATTTAATAAATAATATTTCAAAAAATTGAATGGAACCAATTGAATTTGATATGTACCATATGATCTATTGAATTGTCTAGGTTCATTATTCTAAAATTATCCGGATTCGAAGGATCAAAGGAAATAGCTATTTATGTAACTAGGGTCGAGAATGACACTTTATTGAGCGATAATGTTGAAATGAAAAAGTCTTCGAGGTCAATAACACATTCTACACATATTATGTACACTATTCTTTCTAGCACCTTTTTAGGAAATAGGTTTTTCTAAAGGCTTTTAAACAATCGATAGTTATAAAATTGTTTGAGGATTCACCCACTTGAATATTTTATCTTACTTAAAAAACATCTTGTATTAGTATATGGATAGTATATGTATATTCAATACAGACCATTGAAAAAGTTTTACAAAAGAGAACATGAATTGGGAATAATTTAATATTTTCCGATCCAGTTAAATTAAGTGAATATTCATGTTCAACATAATGAACATTGTGTATGTTTGTAGTATTATAATTATTATATTTTCTGTTTCCAGGTACATGTTTGACAGAGCAAGTGCAACACGTTTACCAGAATGGTTACAAGATACATTCTTCATGATGGTAGTGTCCAACAGTTGCATGAATCCCATAGTGTATGGTAGTTACGTTATCAATTTCAAGCGATTCAAATGTCAGTGCTGTAAGCGAAACTCCAGTGATACTACTTTAAACAGTACGTAGAATTTTTATATTGTAAAAAAATATGTGAATACTCGGAGTTGATTGATAAATCAATATTACTTTTCGGAAACTGTACAAAGTTTCAGCGTTATTCGAAGATATGCGGTATATTCGTTCTTATTTTTATGTATGGAGTGTTTTTCAAATAGGCACGTATAAAATTAGTTAAAAGTTTTGCCACAAAAGTTGGTTTAAGTTGGGAACTAATGGGTTGAAAATGGGAAATGTATATTTTATTATTTCAAATGTAGGCTTTTAACACATCTAAATACGTTAATGTTATCTGATGGAAAATGCAACCGAAAATTCATAGATCATAGATAAAAATACAGTAATATTCACTTTGATATTGTACTTCTGAATTATAACTTTTTAGGTTATATTTGCTACAACATAGAAAATTAATAAATTTATCAGCTAGATAAAGTTATTTGGATGATTTAAAGATCGCGGTCTCACGACATATTATTAAATATATCTTAAATTATATTCTACGCAACAAATTCTGTAGATCAAGATACGATGTAAACTGTAAATGTAAATAATCTAAAATACTCGTACACCCACACTGAAACTCAATTGTTAAATAAATAATTCAACATTATAAAACAAATTCGGTATTTAGTAACGCAACTATTCGTTAAACATTTTCTAAAGGAAATGACGCCTATATTATAAAGTCCATTTATTTGCTTTACATCCCTTCTAGATATAATTAGCTTTCGAAACAAAACATTTAAATGTCTCGTAGGTTCTGTGTTGACAGTAATGAAAATGTTTACAGAAGACGATCTCACTCTTATGTTTATCTAAATTTAGAAAAAAATATACTGTAGCTAATTACTAATGTAATTCAAGAATATTTATGAAAATATTAAGTACCATCATACTCATAGGTGTCTAAAGGTCATAATATGTATATTGAAAGGACAAATTCAACATGAAATAAGGGCGATCATGTTTCCCATCAGGTGTAAATATTTATGAACATTTAGGCAATACCTGCTGGAAATTCACTTAGCAAACTGTCCGTCAATTGGGTGGATTTAGAGCACTGTTTAATTGCTTTGGCAAGCATTAATCTCAGTGAAGGCGCGTGTCCTAATTCCTCTTAACAGTTTCACTTTCAAATTACATCTCATAATTTGTCAAGATAATTATCTAATTGTTTGAAATATCGTTGTTAATATTTCTTTGAAGTTATTTTCAAGATAAAATATTATTCCAAGTAAATTAGAAGGCTTTACAAATATTGATTTGTGTTATAAATAATTAATTTTGTATACAATGTTTTTCGTTAATTTACATGATTTATAATCGTCGGGTAAACGAATTTTATTTAAGGCTGAAATAATTTATATTTTCTGCTCTCAGCTTTATCTTCAGTTTTTGATATAGCTACAGGGTTCGCCAAAAGTATGGAAACGGTTACTAAACTGTTGGAAAGAGAAATTTAAAAAAATGTTAGGGACTATATATACCAGGCCAAATTTTTACAAGAATACTTAGAGAACCAAAAGAACACTCCAAAATAATATCAAAAATTCTGATTAGTTTCAACTTTTATTACCTACTGAAAGTTATGAAATAAATAATTTTATGTACAACTGCATTTTAAAGTACTGTTTATGACGTACTTTTGCGTGCGTAAAGTGGCTCTTTATACACTAGTGTATAATGGCACTTTATTTTACTATTATTGTAAAATATCAATATATCAGCTGTCAATGTCACAATAAATACTGTCAGAATGAATTTATTACTGTCATTTATAATTTTTCTAAATAATTAAAAGGTAATTTTCGCAGTTGAACATAAAGCTTTGTATGGAACTCGTATATAATCTGACTTTATTGACTCGTCCTATTTATTAGCCTCGCTCGCAAGCTCGCTCTGCCATAAACCAGACTCGTCAATAAAGTCATAGATTATATACTTGTTGCATAAACTACTATTTCGAACTGTTTTGGAAATATAAACAAAACCGGATACCTACTACAACTTTATTATGGGTTTTTCGTTTTGTTGCAACTTTACTGTTGTGCTTGTTCCAACTCTCTCTTCTACTGTAATGTAGCATAATATGCGCAGGCTTAGTATGAAATTAGATGGCAAGCATGAAAACTAAAAGTGTCTAATTTTTTTTGTCCAACAACTTAGTATGAATTACGTCCATTCTGACAACCCAGACGCCTACGTCAGAGTTGCCAGTATATTTTTCAAGTCAGTAGTGTACTGAAAACAACAAACATTTTGCCGTTTTGCCTACATAGTTGCAGCTCTTATCATTTTCATCAATATGTCACTTCATGCGCCTAGAATCGGGGACTCTAGACCTGTGGACCAGTACCTATATTTGAAATATACCTATTCATATAACTTCATTTTGATAATATACTTACGTTATTTTAGATTTCTGCTAAAGTGGTCGATTTTTTTCTCATCACATCCATGATTTCTGTGAAAGGATACTAAAAAAAATTAAAGGCATTTAAAACAAAGTAGGTACCTTTATAAATTGAGTACGAAACGAGATAAACAATGATCTTTTAGTGAACCTCTTTGCAAATATACCATGTTTACCTAAGCTCAGATTATTCAATTTAAAATATTTTTTAGAGATTCTTTGGCAAATATTTGATTATATAGTCTTAGTTTTCGCACCAATATAAAATTAAAAAATTTACGTTGGCGTTAAATAAATTAACCTTCTAAATTAAACAAAAAGCGTGTAATAATTATTAAACTGTAGCTTTTCAATGTTTACATTGGGTAATTAAAATGTAACAATGTATGCGATTAAAGCAAAAAGCTGCTATCTGTAATTTCACAATTTATGGAGGTAGAGATTTATTTTTCTTTCACGATTTTATTATTTAATATCACTGACTCATTTCGATGTTACAAATCTATTGATTTTAAGAAATTTATAAGAATACGTTCTAACATTACTTAAACATGTGTACGTAAGAAGTAATAATTTCTTTATACCGCCATTTCAGTGTTGCATTTGCCAAATACGGCAATAAAATTTTTACTGTTGAACGCTTTTTATGTACCTCATTTCGAAACAGTTATATTTTTTATATCTACGTATTTTATGGATGATTATGTTTTCTTCATACCTACATTGGAGTTAACATAAAAGTTATTTGTTATATCGTCAAATGTGTATGTTTAACCAAACCAAATTAGATCAGATCAAAATATAAAACCTGGGTGATGCTGATGTAGGAATTTGGTAAAAGCAGAACGGAGCGCAAACAATAAAAACTAACGGCAGTTTTAGAACTTTGTTAGTTTCTATTTATGATATAGGTACGTAATTTTTGAGAATTTTACGTAGCGTGTATAATGGATACCTAATTGAGTTTTACACTGAAAAGAAAATTAAGGGATTTATGGTTATTTGGTATAGTTGAATCGTTATATATGATACAAACATTTATTTTTATGTACCTACTGTAATGATACTGATTTTACACTAGTTTGTTGAGCAACAAGTGAAGTACTTTTTTTTAAGAATGCCAACTGTCACCACACGAACCAAGGCGACAGTGGCAATCCCTTGAGTCAAAACGACTCAACCCGTTATTTTATTATGCTATTTTTATTAAGGTTTTAGCATCGTTAATACTAAAACTGGTGCATGTTGGACGTCCTATTGAGAAAGTATCGATGATATCTCTTCAGGGGATTAGTATATGCTCCCTGTTATGTAATGCAGTTTTCACGTAAATATATTCCATAAAATAATGTGTCTTATTACTTATAAGACATTATCTTACCGTAGTGGTGTCTTAACTTCTTCGGTCATCAATGTGGTTTTCCTTATCTTAAAATATATAACTGTCAAAAATCTTTAAATTAATGCCAATGCGTCAAAGACATGCATATACTGTAGGTACTTTTATTTTAATTTGTAATTTATTGTTAATCATTGTAACGCAGTTTCATATGATAGACATGAATGGAAACGAAATCAGGTTAATAATTTTTGACATTTGTACATAATGTATGTATAGGAATAACTTTATTATTTTTTAAGATGTGTCGGCATTTGCCTTTAGTTAATGAAGAATTAATCATTTCTAATAGTCATCAATGGTTTCTATTTACAATGTTTAATTAATTTAGCTTACCACAAAAAATCTAGATGATGACTAACCTTTCATTTGAGTTTTCTTTACATTTTTCTGTAAATATAGGTACCTACTTAGTTTCAATGAATTCGAACGCCGTAAATTCTAACCTTGCAGTACATTTAAAAGTAATGGTCTTCCATTTAGTATTGGAGGTTTGTTGATATAATGATTACAAGAATTTTGCTGTTCGGGCTAGGTCGCGGTGCTACCACTTGTAAGAAAATTTCACGACAAGACACGCTACGTTTTTCCTTTATATTCCGAGTTCAAGTAAACTATAGTCCGAAGTTTTTTCGTCAGAAATAGCTTCTGCCTTCAGAGTACTATAGTAAACAAAAATTTCCAAATTGAAATTTGAAGAATTGTAATAAAATTAAAGGCCTTTATTCACCACTGACTCTTGGCTGTTTCAAGTAGAACGGCCACGAGTCCGGTTATGGAGGACATTGATATGAAAAGTGTGCAAACTCTGCTGAACAGATTAACAAAACCAGACCTGATAATCATCATACTGACAAAGAAGGTACTTCCTTTGCCCTCTTTGGATAAAAAATAATCCTTTAAACATCCTTTAAACTTTCTATTCTTGTAACTCCTCATTATATGAGGCAAATATTTAAATTTTTTTTTATGTTGTATGTTTTCTCAATTTATCACCTTCTTTAAAAACTCTGCCTTGGTGATCCTTTAAATTCAAGGTACAATCTCTGCTATAACACCATATTTCGAAAATTTGTACCTTTCAAAATAATGCTTCCTCGTCAGTGTCAAAAATTTTGTGTATGGATAACACGTAGTAGCAAAGCATGCACATCCTGATGATCTGGCTATTTGTATTAAATTTGAGTTCTAATTTTCATTCCTTGGTCTTCTGTTTACTTCAGGCAAATTCCAAGGTATTTATAGGTCACCAATTTCTGTGAAGGTGTTTAAATTTTTTAAATTCTATAGGTTTCAGGGGAACTTCGTAACTATCTTGAACTTGGTTTAAATGTCAACTATTTATATTTTGAAGCAAACGTTGAAAATCTTTCAGATTGCTTTGGTAATTGCACATCGACATACCGTTTTATTATTAACAGTGTCGTCGTTTATGACTATTGTGATTAATTATTCATCCGGAGATTCTTTTAAAACTAACCTCACTGATGAAGAGGTTAATCAGGAGTGGATGTATAATACATCATTTTTTTAATTTAGCACCCTCTCCCCAGTACTCGCCCCAGTATAAATGCTCTCTTTCTAAGTAAGAGTTTGGAAATCAATAAAACATGCAAACATTTTCTGATCCATATC
The DNA here is from genome assembly GCA_963942485.1 of Pediacus dermestoides. Lineage (NCBI taxonomy): Eukaryota > Metazoa > Arthropoda > Insecta > Coleoptera > Cucujidae > Pediacus > Pediacus dermestoides. Next base: position 9,999,674 of record OZ012627.1, read on the forward strand.
CAAACAAACTGACAAAGACCCCAAAGACAGTCTCTTTTGTCTCCAGATTATTACGGAACCCAAACTGACTTTGACTTACATCTACTTAGAGTCCCTTATAAATATTGTAATAAATAATCTTTTAAACATTAACAGAGGAACGCAATGGCTAGTTTGCTTTAATTTTCTTGAATATCAGTACAAAAGTGCAAGGGTAGAAGGCAATCACTGTTTAGTGATTATGCCATTATGACAAAGGATATTGAAAAGATCTAAGGGAATATGAATTTATTAGCTCAAAATTCTAGTTCTGGTTTCAATATATTTAAATTTTAATTACTCATTTTTAAAAACAGATCTTTTTTATCATTTGATATAGAGTTCCACCTCTTTGGTTTATTTTTATATCAACCCATATACCAAGTAGGAACTGCCAACTGGCCCATTTTTTAGGCAAGGACCTCATGAGACGGAGAGCAAAGCATGGTCTCAAGTCGACCTTGTTTAAAAATGGTTCAGTTGGCAGTTACTACTTGGTATAAATAACAGCGTACTTGGTGACAGTGGTGTTATTGTTATCTCTTCTTATCTCTTTGGACTTCTTGTACAGGGTGATTCTTTTATCTGGGGAAATGCGTTTTTCTCGTAAACGACTGAAGGGAATTAAATTTTTAAAAAAGTGTTATATACCTGCTGGCTATCACTCAAAATTAGGATAGAAATATTGATTTTAATATGCATGACGCTAGGCATCGCGACGCTTCCAAAAAAAATTTTCCTGCAACATACCACTTTTATTATATCATTGGAAAGGTCTTTTAATTTTGAGTCTTTTTTCTAATAACTATTTTTATTTATTCTTATTTTTTTTAAAAGTTATGATCCAATTTAAGTTATTTCTGTTCTAACTAAATATTGAAATATTTTTAACAGTAGGCCGAGTTTTCCCTCAAATACTAAAGTAAATCTTATTATATAAAATAAAGTAGGCTTAGAAAAAACTAAACCTGTTATTTGTCAACATATTACAACAATAAAAAACTTATTAATACCTAAATTAAACAAAAAATGTAATGAAAAAGTTGATTATTTTAACAATTGTTCAATATGAGTAGGTACCATTTTTTATCTAAACATAAATTTTAACGTTTTCTTATTTCAATATATATGACTTTTCTTAAAACATTAGCATTAATTTCAGCACAGGCATCGACAATATTTTGCTTTAAATGATCTATATTATTTGACCTTGTCTTGTAAACTTTATTTTTAAGAGTTCCCTACAAGAAAAAATCGAGAGGTGTTAAGTCTGGGGACCTAGGAGGAAATTCTGCTGACCCGTAAGTTCCCATCCATCTGTCTTCATATTCTATATTTAAATAATTCCGCACAATAGCGGCATTATGACAAGGAGCCCCATCTAGTTGAAGCCACAAATGTCTTCTAATCTGAAGAAGCACATTTTTTTTTGTTTAATTTGTTGTTGTAATATGTTGACAAATAACAGGTTTTGTTTTTTCTAAGCCTACTTTATTTTATATAATAAGATTTAGTTTAGTATTTGAAAGAAAACTCGGCGTACTGTGAAAAATATTTCAATATTTAGTTAGAACAGAAATAATTTAAATTGGATCATAACTTTTTAAAAAATAACAAAAAAAAATTGATTTTTAGAAAAAAGACTCAAAATTAAAAGACCTTTCCAATGATATAATAAAAGTGTTATGTTGCTGGAAAAAAAGTTTTTGAAGAGTCGCTACGCCTAGCGTCATGCATATTAAAGTCTATATTTCTATCCTAATTTTGAGTGACAGCCAGTAGGTATATAACACTTTTTTCAAAATTTAATTCCCTTCAGTCGTTTATGAGAAAAACGCATTTCCCCAGATAAAAGATTCACCCTGTACACATAAATAATTTCATATGTAGTTAAATTTTTATTTATTGCTCGTATATTAATTGTACCTACTAGGTATTATCTAATTCAGTACCAAGAACAATAACAATAATACTACAAGTAAAATAAGTGTTCACAGGATTCAATATTACGAATATGGTTTCCATTGTCTTAACAGTTGTATTTAAGGAAATTAACTTATAGATTAAGGATAACCATTCTCAAGGCCTGGCATTTCAATATCGTATTATTTTAACTTCGGTTAGAATGTGAATTCTGTCATTATAAATTTGTACATTCTAAACGAAGTTTGAGCAAACTTGATTTAAAACCATATTGAAATACCGGGCATAATTAATTGTTTCAAAGTTGCATGAATTGTTAATAAATATCTAGTTTTCAACTTATTACAATTTCATTTTTAAAAACATTTTCAAAAAATTCCAATAGCATTAACGATTACAAAAATTTCAATAATGTTTCAATTTTATTGTATAAAAGTAAAACTCCTTCATCGTTCCTATGTTGTAATTGTTGTTTTTCTACTCTGTTTTATATAACTTGCTATTCTTTGTTAGTTGTCCAGCTGCTACTTGTGTGCTGTTGTATTTGGCAGCATTTTTAATAATAATGTGATGGATTTCAGATGGAGAGATGCAAGTGGCAGCTGGACAAAAACGAAGATTTGCTAGAAGAGTTATTAAGTGTGTTTTCGGCTTCCATAAAGGTAAGCGCGAATACTAACCGTTACTCAAACCAATTAAATTTGCCTCACGTAGATAGTCTCATGTGTACTATTCATCCGTTTTTTCAGTGATTTATATCGCATGTGAAAATATACATTGCAGAAAGTTTATTAGGGTTTCAGCATTGTACGGTTATTGGTAAATTTCATTACAAAAATAAAATACCATTTAATCGACGGCCTGTGCGAGTTTAACTATAAATTCATTTGTGGTTTGATGGAGCTAAATCAACAAGCCGTTAATTTAAAAAAAGGGTAGTTTTACGATCAACAAAATTTTCATCCGGTTAAAATATGGCCAATGCTTTATTAGGTTTGTTTAATGCAAGCGTGTTACAGAGCCGATGGCTATTTAATATAGAAATATGAATAACCCTTTATTTAATATTACATGGTTTTTTTTATGTGACGGATTAAGGCTCCGTCTTGATTAATCTATTAGGTTAGTAACAATTAATTACAAATAGAAGCACTTGCGCTTAACTGTCTGTTAAAGTTAACAGAGATTGATGAATATGGAGGTAGCTAACATTATAAAAAGTTATAATAATATTCCTATGAAATGATTAATTTCACTTCAGAAGCTCATGTACCTACCACTACAAAAAATATGAGTGGGCATCAAAATATGATTAATTCAGTCTACACACTGTTCTCCCAAGTTCTAGGTCTGCTATAGTTTCAAACTACTATTGTGCTAAAGTTTGCTTTTATTGCATTATTTCGTACTTAGATTAGGTACAAGTTTTAAATTCATTAAATCTGAATATGAAACTTATTATGTTACATTTGTTTTGTTACGGGCAGATAATACTCGAATTACCTATACGTAATAAATGTTTTATTTGGTTTATTTATTCAATTAAAATGATTCTATATTTTAAATTTTAATACAATATTCAGGACAAGCTATTTGTTCGCATTAATTGAATATTAATTATGAGAAGTTTCAATTATGGACTACTATGTTTTTGAAATTGAAACCCTCGTATATTTTTGTTGTATGTTAAGCACCTCACACCTACGTAATTTCAAATTAATTTCCAATTGCACAGTTCTATTTTCAAGGCATGAAATTAACACTTCAACCCTCAGACTTACTCCACACACATTAAGTTTTGATGGTCTTAACTTTTAAACAGTCATTTATAGAAATTTCAAAAATGCCACTGGAACAGATTTTTACTGAAAAATTAAAAAACCCATTTTAGTTTTTATTATATATAAATTTTCTTTGAATTGTTGTTGTCATATTTTATTGACAATGCTAAAATCATGTTGATTTCAATCCATAATTCGTACGACAACCGAATAACGTTCAGAATTTCAAAGAATCATCACTGATTACAACAGTAATTTTTTTATTATAACTTTCGCACGTTTCTAAAGTTAACAAACCTTAATGCCGAATCCTTTGCGTGTACTTTAAGCACATATTTTTTTCATGCTAGCAAACACTTTGTACAATTTCACACAGTAAAAAGCTTTGGAGAATATAAACATAATATACAACCATCTTTCCAGCACCATCTCTTTGGAGTGGCCCGAAATAGGCTTTCTGAATTTTTATCTTATGTTGCTTTTTGCTATTGTGAGGTCAGGCTTAATTCACCACAGCTTCTCTGCGAAAGGCTTAGCATCCAGATTTATTATATGAGAGGAGGCATAGCAGTTTGTCCTGAGCCGGGTCAGATCTCATGTTCTACTAAAACTTCGTAAAATACCACACTGAAAAAGGGGATTCTTCATATTAGTGAGTGTCAAATACATGAAGGGATGTTTTAAAGAATTTTATTATTTGAGACGGTGATTGTAAATTTTCGGTTTTATTATTGTTTGCCCCTGTGAATGTTTACCGCAAAACATGCGGAGGATACAAATGTAATAAAAAACAGAAGTTGAACTGGAATGTAATAAATTTAAGCGCAGTCTGGGCAATGCTCTGCACATTATTAACAATTAATGTAACGCTAACAAAAGATTGAAGATAATAGAGTTATTCTTTTACAAAATAATACTTAATTAATAATATAAATTATCACTATAAGTACGAATATTTTTTGTCACCTAATGTTTGCACTACATTTAATACAAATTGTATGCTTACTTGGTACAAACATTTTCAAATTTCTAATGAAAAATTAAGCAATGTAAAAATCTTAACCACCTACATTCATTGTTATTGTTATTTAAGATTCAGTCACTTTTACATCAGACTTCAGCAAATCAAATTAAGTTATTATAAATGAATTTACTTATATACTAAATAATAAGCTTTTCTTTACATCACGTTTAAACTTTGTAACTCATTCCCTTGAATGTTTTGTGCACATCCCTGTCATGACTATCAACTTCTAAATATTATTCTTGTCACTAACCAGACGCGAGAAAGGAGCTTCCATCTATTTGTTGTATGAAATTGTGGTTCTAATGAAGGTGTTCTTCAGAAAAGTTGTGATAGACATACGAAATATAAACAGTTCAAACAACTAAGGAGAGGTACGCTATGTGACCATTTAAAGGTATACTTATACAAGAACAAAGATTAATGCTGCTATTCTCTAACGAAAATGTACAACTTAGACTAATTTTTTTGTCCTTTTTGTTCCTCTGAACTTCTGCATTGTTTCAAATTATACGAAGAAACTTACAGCCTATAAAATTTTATAATTTTATCCTATAAACACACTTAAAAAATCCAAAATAAAAATTTGTCGCTGGAATCCTCAGGAACTTCGTATATTTTAATTTTAATATATAAAAGAACAATAGAAATAAATCTGGCAAACGTGGAGACAACAACCAGTAGCTCCACGTCTTTTCCAAAGTTGCAGATAAGTTTAGTCTAGAAAAGAGACCTAAGGCTGATCCTCAATACCGCTAAATTGTAAAATTTCGATAATTTTGTCTTTTGAAAAGAATACGAACTAAATATATTTTTAATTTTTCTTAAGGAGTATAATCTATTTTCATTACCCGGAATAAAAATATATTGATATGTTTCTAAAGCATAATAAATTATTTTCAAACTGTCAGAAGCATGTGCTTATCAAAAAGTTGCACTCAACATTCAATTAAATTATTACCTGGAATACACAATTTATTGTTAAAATTATTATATACATTGTAATGCAACTTGTAATTAATAATTAAACTATCTATCTAGTGTTCATCAGTAGTTGGAGTTTACCTTACGGCAAAATTCAAACTTTTCGGCGAAAAACTCAATCATGCTCGTAGTAGAGCACTTCATATTTTAGTAGTTTCGGCATTGAGCACTAAAAACCACATTTTAACTTTTATTATCCTATAAATACATTTAATGGTACTGATCAAAAATACCCCGTATAATACTAAAACTAGTCACATTTAAATTCACGTGGGTATCATATAGTTCCTTTCTTATCCTGGGGTCTATTGTAATCCTTTACGCTGTAGCTGAAAGGATTAGAATTTTACAATCTTTGGTCTATGTTATTCTTTTATTTAAGGAACGAGGTTTATTTTTTAGTGAATCGTGTGGTTCTGAATATAATGTTGCTGCATAAAAGCATTAGTGTTTTTTAATTATAATGCATCAATGCTACAAACATCTCCACAATACATATAACTCTTATTTATGCATCGTAGTTGTTACAGTTTTTTTATTAATTTCTTTGGACATAACTGAATTAAAAAAATTATTAACAACTGCACGTGGAAGCGTAGTACCTATATATAAATATTTCCTACTATTGTATGCAGTAATAAGTGTCTCTGATGTTAGCATTAAATTGCAAAAATATCAGATACGCTATAGAGTCAATATTATCACTACATACACCTTTTGTTATCTACATTCTAAATAATATTTTACAAACTGTCATTGTTGATTTACCTTTGTTTTTTTTACTCGACAGTTTCGCAAAGAAAAACACATAAACTGTTTAAAATTTATGAGATTTAAGAGTATCATACATTCATAACTACGGATAAAAGAAATTTTCTCCCCAGATGTACTCGTACATGTATTATTTATAACGCATTTTTCTGTAATAAATTCGTCCGGATAAATGATTCTTATAATTAGTGTTGTTTATGTTTTACTGTATGACCTATTTTATTTTGTTATATCGGATCCAGTGTAAGGAATATGAATATATGTATAATTTCAGTTTGTATACTTTGATAAAGGGGACAATAAATTGGAACGTGATTCAACTTTTAAAAATATTGAATTTAGAATGACATTTTATAGAGTTTTTAGCTATATCCCTCATGATGCTTTTATTTTATTAATCAAGATTTGACTCACCACACTATATTACTTGCAAAATGAACGTATGTCCATAACTCATCATAGGTAAAAAGAAACGATTAATTTTACAAACTTTTAGTACATTCAAGTTAGACGAAAAATGGGCTATTAAGGGAAATAATTCCAAAAAACTTGCCCTTTTGGGATCCGACGCGGAAAGTGGTGGGTTTGAATATTCTGTGGTGTCCTCCAATTTTATTAGAGCCTGGCACCCCTAAAAGCCACCCTCAAGGTGTATGTTCGTGGTTTTCCGCAATTTCAGCCTCTATACAAAAATAATTCTTATAAAATTCTGCACAAAAAATATATTTACCATTTTTTCTTATATACAATGGTTCTCAAACTACAAGAATAGAGTGGCTATAGTCCAAGCAATCTATCCAAGTTCCAATGCTTTAGTTCGCAATCGGGGAGGGCAGTATGAAACTTTGTGGGCAGTTGGAGCCCACTGCAGTAAGTTTAAATTCAAGTTTTAGACTTCATCTCTCGGGAGGTTTTCCCGCCATATTGGATTTAAGAGTGCTGTTGTTTTTTGCGATTTCCGGCTTTTGTCGAAAAGTATGTCTCTTTCTTGGTTGTAGATCATAAAATTTCCTATCGAACCATGTATATTGAGTAACTAATTTATCCAATTTCAGTGAAAAATTTTTAGGTTTAAATAGTGTAGGTATTTACTTTTTTAAATTAAATTGCATTAGTAAAAATAATAGCTTTTAGGGGTGCCAGGCAATAATATAATTGGGGGGCGCCACAGAATATAGAAACCCACCACTTTCCGCGTTGGATCCCAAGAGGGCAAGTTTTTTGGATTTATTTCCCTTATTTTTACTAATGTAATTTAATTTAAATAAAAAAGTAAAAACACTATTTCAATCTCCAAAATTTTCACTAAAATACTAGTAATTGGATAAATTAGTTACTCAATATACATGGTTGGATAGGAAATTTTGTGATCTACAACAAAGAAAGAGACATACTTTTTGACAAAGTGCGTTGATAAACCGCAAATCGCCAAAAACAAATATATCCAATCTATTCTTGTAGTTTGAGAACCACTGTACTTATATAAGAAAAAATGGTAAATACATTTTTTGTGCAGAGTTTTATAAGGAGATAATTTTTGTAAAGAAGCTAAAATTGCGAAATCGTGACCGTTTTGCGGTAAAATACGGGAAACCACGAATATACACCTTGAGGGTGGCGTTTAGGGACGCCAGGCTCTAATAAAATTGGGGGACACCACAGAATATTGAAACCCACCACTTTCCGCGTCGAATTCCAAAAGGGCAAGTTTTTTTGATTTATTTCCCTTATTTTTGCTAATTTGAATGTACTATTATTGCGGTTTAAAGATTTAATTGATTTATTTATATTATAAGAACATGAAGCTGTTGACGTTAATTTTCCATTTGTATGTTCACCTCAGAAACAGATTTAGGGATGAATCGGCCCCAGTACCAAAAACATATGGGCCTCCACTTGCAAACCGCAAGTCATATAATCGAGTATTTATTTATTTACTAATCATTTATTATTTTCGGTACCTAACTATCAAATTTTCAGATAATAATTAGACATAATTGTAGAACCTTTATGGATATAAAATAAAATACTTAGCACCGAACTGCTCGGTAGTATGTGTGGTTCAACTCACTGAAAATAAAAAAAGTTATATTAATATTTTCACTTTGTCGAAAAAATTAAAATCAGTGAATATTACAACACATATTTTTTTATTGGCAAATTATTTGTTTTTTACTAGCTATTACTTTTTATTTCTTTTTTATTATAAATGAGATATATTATGTTCACAATATTGATCGAATTTTATTAGCTTTTTTACTGACTCTGGTTTTTATTTTGTTATTGAATTACATGTTTATGATGTGAACAAAATTCAATGTATTTCTAAACTATGCGATACATTCAATGCATTTTTTTTCTGTTCATTTTCTTTTATTTTAAAAAATTCAGGATATAATATCCAATAAACTTTTACTTTTTAGGGTAAATCGTACCATATTCGTTTAAAGATTAAATCAAAATTAAATCTATAGAAACAATGGTTATTACAATGGATTAATTTGGACTAAATTTTATACAACTTTGTTAAATACTCTAATGGGCAAATCAGTAGAATTCGGCCTCTCAAGTTAGAAGTAATTCTTAACCGAGGTCAGTTTTTTATTCGATAATTAGCCTTAACTCCTTAACTAATAGTTAAGAGTCATGATTATGACATTGCCTTAACAATGGTATTTCAGAAAACTCATTTATATGTAGTTAGGGATAAAAATCCACTGAAAAACTAGCCCTTACGGGAAGTTTAGCTTGCATTAAATACTAATTTAAATATGTCTGTATATCTGATTGAAAGTTTCAACATAGCTAATAATATTTACAACAAAATACAAAAAAATATTTGAGTTTAATGAGGACATTGCAAAAATAAAATCGATAACCATTGATCATTGGTGAAAATTTTGTTATATGTATATGACTCAAAGCCAGTTCTATAATAAAATGAAAGTCGACTTTGCAGTTCTTCTAAAGTTCTAATTTCTTTTACGTAAAAGCGCAGATTTTTATATCACATCAAACAAGGTATAGAAATATTGCAATATATCGTAACTAAATGAACTTTTACGCCAACTGCACATTAAAACATTTTCATATAAGTACTTTGAAACAGGAAATAAAATTGGAATTTTCTTGATTTCAGTGGGATCTGGAGTAACGAGAAGCACAGGAACGATTCATGGCAATGCAATTTCACCTACGGCAAAACCAGCAAGAAATATTACTGCACTTTTATTAAAGGTATTATTTATGAGTACAGTTAGTTAAGGGAAAAATAAATAAATGATTATTTGTACCTGTATCAATTGTAAGTTTTAGAATTACAAGAAAGTTTCAGTGGCGGCTCGTAGTCATTTAGTCGGGGGAGGCAGTTAAAAAAGATGCGAGCGTAGCAAGCCTTAAAGCGCCGCAGGCAAAATTTTTTTCGTGGTTCAAGGTCATCCCTTTTCTGGGTACTTTTTGCTTAATAATCTTGCTCACGTCCCATGCCTGGTTGCCTTGATAGGAAAGTTTTTTATCATGTTTTTATGAAATTTAGGAAAAGGAGCTCTGCTTGATCAGTAAAATATTTTGCATAAGTACCTACTAAATACAAACTCTTGGTTACAAAGACAGATAAAATTTCGATTAATCTGTTTAAAATTTCTCTATTTTTTTTGACTGAATCATTAAATCTTTGAATTTCGATTTGACGAGCTGAATCTAGGACGGTTATTATTATTTTGTTTGCCTAAAAGTTGTAATTTACACATAGATCTAATATGCTCTTGACTTTTTGAATGTCTCTCAATCGAGCGACCTAAATTTTTCAGGCAGTCATAGCCAAATTTTGACCAAACTTCTTCACCCCGAATTGAAAATTAAACACATGGCCAACAAAACATTTTTTTTTAATGAAACTACCCGTTAACCATTTACATTTACTGTACCAATGATTAACAAAACTACGAGGCGGTTTACCCTGATTAATTAAATACTTACTTATAGGTCTGGATGAGGAACCTCTAAAACTTTGACGAGCAATTTATCATCGTAACACAGCCGATTAAATTTAAAGTTTATTAAAAAGTCAACAATGTGTTCACAATTTTTAATATTTGTTACAGTGTCACTTCGCTCCCCTTCCATTTTAAGAATAAACTTTTGTTTGCACACAAAAAAAACACAAATACCTAACCTGTTTCACCTCACACTTGCACACACAAACAAACAACAACTGTTACATAAAAAACGCAGGCGTAAACGCTTGTTCCTTGTTCACAACAGTTTAAAAAAAGGTGTTTTTGCCTCCAACTTGAATGTGCAATGACAAAAAATAGTAGTAGTAACTAAAACGCAGGCATAACAATCGTAACACATGTTCACCACAGTTTCGTGTTTAAAAATAAAATCGAGGAGCGCCTCGCAGCCCAGAGCGCAAGTGCGAGTGTGTGTGACAACAGCACAGGCAGAAGTGCGATTCGAGTCGTAAGTGGTATAGAACCACAGATGAGAGAAGTTAACGAATATTTCGAGCATTTCAACAGGGTGGCGGTTAATTCAAATTCTGATTCAAAATATTTATCTGAAAAGTTGTTAAATTAGATCTATCTAGTATCTATATTTTATAAGAAATTGAAAAAAACATATTTGTACAATAAAAATAAAATAAATTAGTGTCCATGGAGTAGGCACTGCCTCCCCTGACAAACCGCCACTGGAAAGTTTCTATTTTCAGAATATAAATTATTATGCTAAATAATTATTAAGAACAGTTTCCTCGATATAATTTTTTTTGTAAATTTCCACAGATGTGTCAGTTTGAAAGCTGATTATATAATTTTAGTATTATTTTTTACTCAGAGAATATTGGGTACCTAATCTTTTGAAATAATTAATAAATTCTGGTTACAAAATGTATCTAACGAAATGTCTGTTGATAAATTTGGTTTTTCTTTTTATACAAGCTTTTCCAACATCCTCGTAAAACCACCTTTTGGCAAATAGTCAGGCACTCATTGACTTGTATACATATTTATCTTTTACTTTGTGGACGATTTGCTGGTGATTTATAATTTATTCAGAATTTATAGGTATATTAAATTAAGCTGAGTGCTTGAGAGGTTACGTCTTACATACAGCTTGAGTGTAAATTTTTGCACTGTTTTTATTTCTCAGAGATTTTACTATGTTTAAATTAATAAGACAAACTGAAAGATAAACTGGGTTTGTTTCAAATAAATATTTCAAGCATTATTTAGATAGGTATTAGACATTATAAATTGTATCTACTCGTATTTCCAAATTCTTTTGACGGGTTCTGATTACTTCTTTTATTTCATTGAACACCATCTGAACAAAAAACTTATATCTATAGTATAAACTTTTATGATTACCTTTTAAGATTATACGATTGTGTAATACCGTCTATACCATAATTTAAATATAAAATTGAAATATGAAGTTCTTTTCAGTTTTCTTTTCTCGCTATTTCAATAACCTCTACTATAAAAACTACTTACAATTAGATGTAAATGAACACAGGATAAAAAGCAAAATTACAAGAACTCAAACCACTGAGAAAGAAATTGTCATATACTCATTCCTGAAATAATCAGTTTTAGTAGACAGGTCAAATTTAGTACGTCATCATTGTGAATGAACCCTACATAATAAAACCAGATTGTTATCGCTTCTAGTCTCAAGGAAACCTTCTATCTGCAGACAATAAGCGTTACGATAAATCTAAAAGTATATTCGAATCAATATTTTTTTTAATAATATTCATTTTGTAAAATCTAGGATAATAATATAGTTTTTCTCATACCTGCACAAAAATGGCCAATTTATTTGCGTGAAATGCGGGTAGAAAGTCGCCTTTTTGGGGTAGTCTCGGAAAATAAGGAGTGGGGGTAACATTTCTCACTTGGATAGCCATTCTCTCCCTGATATACGGGAGTTATTTGTGTTTGTTTATGGTTGTCAAGGGGATTTTCTCACCGCACAGTGTCAAGCAAGAATGTCAGTGTTATGCTGTTATAATTTGTTCGCGCGTTTCACGCAAAAGAAGTGGCTATTTTCGTACAGGTATGAGAAAAAATAGAGTATGCTGCACGGGAGGAATTGATTCTCCCTCGTGTTCTTGCGCCCTCGTTTCGCTCTGGCGCAATTTTCACACTCTTCAGAATCTCTTAATCCCATCTTCTTGCATAAACTACTATGTATCCATTCGCCACATTATACCCAGTGCGTGTATGTCTATTTCTGCTCGCTTCAACTTTACGTTGTCAAAAGGAGGCGCAAAATGTCACTTCTCATTATACAGTGTGTCTCTGGAAGACTTTTTTTCGGTTACAGTTGTAGTCCAAAGTATGATGAAATTTTCGATCAATAGAGACCTATGTAATGCTGTTAATATTTCACAATTCCCAAACAAATTAAAGGCCATTTTTCAATCGATAGTTAATTTTCAGTTACTGTTAAATTAGACTTTCACCAACCAGAATCGTTCTTTTGTAGAAGAAGTGAGAAAGACCTAATGATTTGATTGGAAGTTTAGGTGAGCAGTAGGTAACTGAAAGTTAACTATCAATTGAAGACCTAGCCCTTAATCTCATCCGTTTATTTTAAAGAGTGATCACCAATTTTAATTAAATTAAAATTTCCATATGATGATATCTTCAAATTTACGTAGAACGCCTGTATTACAAACTTAACGTCAAGTTTATTTAATCTTCTGTGGCTTGAGTAAATGGTCTGCACCATGGGATTCTTTTTAGACTGTTTACGACAATAGTTTGTCCACGCGTGAATTTTAAAGTTTATTTTTAAATATTTTTTTTTCACATATTGTGGATTATTTAGTGGTAACTGTATAGAGTAACTAATTGATAGAAGTTATATCACAATCAGAAACAGGTTTTTGGCTGTAGTGTATAAAAAATCTATTTATATTGTAGATATTCGCATTCGTGGAATAAAATTTATGTATCATATTACATAGCGAGCGAATGAAATTACAGATCTCTCAGAATAATAGAGGAGTTTCCGTGGTTTCCACAAAGTCCGAAATATGCGTACTTTCTTAATTAAATCTGTATTATTCACGGAGCTGCTCTAATTAGTTAATTTCTGTTTTATCAAATTTAATGTAATTATTTTAATTATCAAAGTTTAACGTCAGATGCAGTTTATAAAAAATCGAATATATTACTAAACACACTAGTGCAGTCAGGAGAAAGGAATGAACTCGGTTTTGTTTGTTTCCACTACTTGATTACTGCACAACTCACTACATTAATTTGTGAAACAGATTTTATTCGTTTCAGTATGTGATTGAATAAAATGAAAAAAATTAACATTGTAGTGAGTCCAATGCATTGCTCTTGGGAATACCCATACATATTTATTTAATCTAGTATTATTGCCACTGTCCGTAATTTCATGATGAAAAAGTTTCTATGCAAATTGATGATCCCGGATGTGGTATTACAACAGGGGCTTTTTACAGATATTTGCATATTTATAAGGTGTTTTTGAATTGTACGAGAAATAGCCGGATTTTAATTTTCTTCAGGTCGAGAATTCTTAAAAATTAGAGGAATTGTTCATAATCAACTGAAATTATACGTATCACAATAATTACGTCACCCAAATATTTCTTTGTCATTTATGTTATAAAGATGTTCTTAATCTTATCCCAGATTTAGATCACTGAATTATCGTCCTTTAACAGCTGTGCAAAAGATATGGATTTAACTTAACACCTTGCTACACCAGTAAATGCAAAACCGTAGATTTAAAAATCTTAAAACACACGGTAAAGACAAAGCTAAGGGAATCCATTCCATCCTGCTAATGGAAAGACAACGTCTCGCTCAGCAATTAACTGGGGCAAATTTTGTGGTTACAAAAAAAAGCGTCTCCTTTCAGCGGTGAAAATGATGCCAAAGAAAAAGCTTATACCTGAAATTTAAATTAAACTGACATTCATTTAAGTTAAGATAAAATAATTTAATTTATATAAATGTACAAAATATGATCCTAAAATCAACCGAATAATATTGCGTATTACTGAAAAATGTAAAAACTTGTTTTGTTTTGGATTCATGTTGATTTGTTTTTCTTGCTTCGTTCACAGGATTTAAATAAATTTTCTTATAATAAAATTACTTTATAATATTATTTACGTGCAATCAAAAGAGCAATGATATTTGTTTATCTCAAATGATATGAATTCCATAATATTCAGGAAATCTTATTTATATTCCGAAAATGTCATACTTGTAAGAGAAACTTTAAAGTAATCTAAAAGTAATTTATGTAGAGTTTGTGAATACATAAACCCACACGAAAATAAATAGAATTAAATATAAAAGCCTATGTATATTTAAAGGAATTCATGTTTTGTAAATAAATTTACTTTGTAAAAAAACATTGAATAACTTCTCGTGAAAATATTATTGGTTTTCTACAGAAAAAACAGCATTTATGAAATATGAGATATTACTTCAAATCCTACTGACACTTCTTTATCTTGTTCCCGAAACAAATTATTAATGGTATTTTAATATTATTTTCCAGAAGAAATCTTCTGCAACAAATCTACCCGCAGGAGGCGATTTACCGTTCATGAGTGAACATTCCCCAGCTTGTCGATACAACAAATCGACTTTCCACAGTGAGCCCTGCACCCAATCGCATCTTCCGCCCAGAGACGGTGATTTCTCACCATTCAACCTTGTGGCAGAATGCTCAAATTCTGAACCCACCATAGCACCTATTAGTATTAATATTAACGAAGTTGAGGTATACTATAAGAGTGACAAAACTGCCAGAACTAAAAACATTTAGTGCCAAGGTGAGATTTTATTTATGGAGAAGTGGACACGAGAGTACATGTGTTAAATAATTCTATATTGAATCTAAGTATTTTCTTCTGATGTTTGTGAATAAAACAGAAGTGAAGTTTTATTGGTGGTCTGCGTTATTTATTTATATTGGCTGTGATGTTTTATTAAATAAGAAAATTATAAATATGACATGAAAATATGTTTTTATTCTATCATTAAAATCAATTGCATTACGTCGTGACTTTTATTTGACTTCCTCTTTGGTTTTATATATTTATATTTGACATTAATTGACTGTTTTCAATTAATGATGTAAACAGGTACAATTTTTTTTTTAAATACTAAAAGTACTAATTGATAATTAAATTATTTTAATTTAATTATAAAATAAATTAATTGAGTAACCTATATAACGTTCCTTTTCACCTGAAAAACAATTCCATAATTGCAGGTAAGTAATCCCACTTATTAGGTTATTAAAATTAGATAGACAATTTCGGGAAATTATAAACATATACCTATTATATTTTGTAATTATATCTATTAAAGACTCGATTAAAGATAAATCATTTCCTTTAAAATGGAAAAGGTACCTACGCAATATAACAACTCCAGTTTAGTCAAGCCCATTAAACTGAACTTAAGTCATAATTTCGAAGATTTATCCAGGATTTAAAGTACCTATATCAGAAATCATGATAGATTACACACAAATTATGAGTAAAAACAAGACCGTTTAATAGCACTGATGTGAGTGTATCAAAGCGGTGATAAAGTGAGAATGCTTCAGTAAGGGTAAGCACAAATTCTGGCTATAACTGCTGCTCTTATTCATTCACCACTTGTTAGTTTTATCCTTAACAATGGCGTTTATTATTAGCCTGCTCTTATCAGAAGAATATCAATAATAGTATATTATACTACGACGCTATAATGAAAGCTATTATTCCTGAGGATGAAAATTACAACTCGAGCGAGCGAAGCGAGCGAGTGTTGTAACATCCGAGGGAATAATAGCCATTATAGCGAGTTGTATACTATACTTTATCTACGACGAAAATCCATCTTCAATATCATTTTCCACATTTTCCATTATAAAATGACACAACACGTACAACACTATCAGTATTTTGACAATTATTTATTTACAGTGACATTTTGTTTGTCATGGTTTCCATGGCTATTTTCAATTTCACAGAAATTGTGATTGTTATACTATTTTTTCATTGGTTTACAAGTATGGAATAATGGAATTTGTATGGAATAATGAGATTCATTATATTGCAAAAACCACAAATATAATACATATATTATATATTTTTCTATTCTTATACAGGGTGTGTCACGACGAGTTGACAGTAGACGTAACTCTGTTACTTAACACAATTTGGTTCTAAAAATTGGTACACGCCCATTACACAATGAACACATTTAACGAAAATATTTCTACCTTTCCGGTACTTCCAGTTATACCGGAACTAGACACTCATAAATACTTGAATATGTTTAACTTCCGGCTAAATGTGGCGCGACAAACCGAGCTTTTTGTATACTTTTACTACTAATATTTAATAATATGTACATGTCATATTGCTTTTTTAAAGGTAACGGTTTGCGTGGCGGGCTCTTAGACTCAAAGAAATATATGTTTATTATACTGTATTTTATTTATTCATCCAAACATCAAATTACTTGCGGATTTTTAAACTATTGGGCTTTCCATTTGACTATTTTCCTATAAAATTAAATGCTTAGTAAAAGTTTTACAAAATTTTATGCCGAAATTGTAAAATGTTGAGCGTCATTATTTTTCTTGTAATATCTACTGAAAAACTGTAATGCTTGATATATACGGAAATCAGCATTTATTACATCCAGCACCAATGTTTTGTTACGAGTATATTGTATGGTATTTTCTGATGAAGATATGGTCCACTCTAATTGACCAGGTTCAGTGATTCGACATCTTGGGTAAGCTCCAACTATTTGGAATTGTTCCACACATCCTAGACTACCCAAACATGTACTGAAACAGAATCAAAATAAAAAGAGTTAGCATCTAAATAGGAAACTTAATATGTTTGTTAGATTTTGGAAAAAAGTAGAACACCAGCAATTTTTAATCACTCAACAGTTTAGTTGCTACATTTTGACAACTAAATTGTTGAGCAATTAAAAGTTGCCTACTCTATTTTCCAAAATAATTCATCAACAGTATGAAAAAATTAAATTAAGTATTATACGTTTTAAAATACAAAGAATTTACATACCCGTACCGCTCGTTACAAATATAATGCGACGAATTAGTAGCCTGGATCAAGTTCCATTGAGCAGAAGCTGGTGGTGCGTATGATTTGTCAACAAGCGTCACTACAGTCGCTGACAAGCAAGCTAGAACTAAGTAGCTTGAAAAAGTTGTTATAAACATTATTGTAAAAAACTTACGGAGCTTTAGGTAATTCACCACACAATTTATACCTACTTATCTTAATTTTATCATGAACACCAGGAATTTTATTTTTTTATTAGAATTTATCGAATGAATGTTTGTTGCAAGTATGCAAGTATTTAGGTTGAAACTTGTATTAAGTAATTAAGTCAGTACACAAAAATATATATATGTAAATATTTTGAAATAATTATGATAATCACAATTATGAATATTATAATTTCTGCCCTAGAATATGGAAAAAAATCTCGTGAATCGAAAAACAAAACAATAATTAAGACAAAAATCCAGATTTTATTACAATAATCTGATAAAACTTTTTGAAAACACGAATAAGAAAATTTCAAATGCTTCTACTTGCAAACAGAAATTAGTTTCACAAAGTTTTTTAATACAATTATTTTAAAAATAATTTTAGTTCTGAAATTAATCTAGTGGCAAGTTTCTCTTAGAGAAGAATTTTGTACTAAATTGTAATTTAATTATTTTATATTTTATCTGGAAGCAATATAGATAATAAATCAATGATATTTTATACAAGAATATTTTTCACAATATTATTTACTCATAAACTAAAACAATTTGCTACGTAAAACTTGGATGAAAAAGAAAATAATTATATCTTGCTTTAATAAATATCCAAAATGTTAAGACAGTTTGCATTTTAAGTTTTAAAGTAATGTAGTGATTTATTAATAATTATTTTCATCGTACACCAGAAACTTTACAACTACAAAATAAACGTATTAACATTTTACTACCTACGCTTTATTAATATTTATGTATGCTTTTTCTAGTTTTAAGAGTGTGTTATTAAGTTTGCAACATAACATAAAAAGCGACACTAAATTTTTAATAATTATAATATACAGGGTGTCTCAGGTTTTAATCGGGAAAATTAACAAACGATAGAACTCGCAAAAATAAAAAGAAAAGTTCATATGAACTTGTATGTTTTAAAGCTTCGTTTTCGATATACAGGGTGTTAAAGTTAATAAAAAAAAAACTTCGTTATCCCTAATTTAGGAATGCAGGATTATAAAATGTACCCAACATTAAAACTCGAATGCATCTACTTGCAAACAGAAATTAGTTTCACGAAGTTTTTTAATACAATTATTTTAAAACTTATTTTAGTTCTGAAATTAATCTAGTGGCAAGTTTCTCTTAGACTCGTTTGCCACGAATCTAATTTTAGTACAAAATTTAATACTAATTATGCGCGCGCAGATTTGGTTGAAAAATTAATAATAAACAATAGGTCTAAATTAAATTCCTTCTGTATTGCACTGTACATTACTGCACCAAATTTACGCACATTTAGTCAGATTGTATAAAAGAAAATAGAACATGCTCTAATTTATTGTAACAAGTTTACTAAATCTGCGCGCGCATAAACAGTATTAAATTTTGTACTAAAATTAGCGTCGTGGCAAACGGATCTTAGAGAAGAATTTTGTACTAAATTATAATTTAATTATTTTATACAGGGTGTTCAAAAAAAGAGTAACAATTTTTAAGGGTATGTAGTATGGACCGAAACAAGTCGAAGCTGTCACTTCATTTGCATGTTTTTATTAAGTGTGAAAGACTTTCAAAAGGTACTGGTTATTGTTTAGCGGCTTCTTATGGTAGACAATTTGAAGATTGAAATTAACAACATTTGATTATTTTTTTGTTATTTTATTGAGAGCTTCGGATTATTGATTATTTATTTGGTTGTCCATGATGGATAAAGCCTCCTAACTTAATACATTTTAATCTGAAAACGAGCTAAAATTATGTAATTATTTTCCCTTTTAAATAAATTAATTTGACTTTTTACATTTTAAAAACTACTAGAATATGTAAAAAAGATGCAAACTAACAGTTCTGGCAATAGACAATGCGCTTTACCACAACGTGCAATTAAATCGTGCTCCTACTTCAACTTCTCGAAAAGAGACAATGGTTGAATGGCTCAGGGAAAAACAAGTGAGTTTTAGTCCTAAAACGTTGAAACCCCATTTATACCAACTCATAAAACAACATAAGGCGACTCACGTCATCTATAAATTCGACCGTTTATTAAAGGAACATGGGCATACATTTCTACGGCTTCCTCCGTACCACTCAGATTTAAACCCAATAGAAATGATTTGGGCTACTATAAAAAATAAAGTTGCATCCAGTAATGTAAAGTTTACTACTAAAAACGTATGGAGAAAAGCGGAGGAAGAAATTAATGCAATTACGGTGGAGGAATGGAAAAAGCGATGTGATCATGTAATACGATGCGAAGACGAATACTTGAAAAACGAGACTATTGTTAATGTGAGAACTGAAGAGTTAGTAATAAATGTAGGTTGTGACAGTGATGAAAGTGGTGAGATTGATTATTATGTAAAGTCATTAAGTAATTTTTTTATAGCTAATTTATTTGTTGAATTATTTATTTATTCATTATAAATATTTATTTATTTATTTACTAATTAAAGTTGTTAATTTTATTTGTTTACTTTTTAACCGCATACATAAATCTACTACAACAGAGTTTTAATTTTATTTTCTGAATGTTGCCCCGTGTAGTACTTTTATTGATACAGCACTGGTACTGATCAAATGAGCGAATTTAGTCGACATTTCGTTCGGAATATGCTCCACGCGAGGCAAAGATTGGTTTCCACGACTGTACCTTATCATGTAATACAATATCAAATGAAATTGAATTGATCAACTTTTATTGCTCATAATTTGCAAAGTAGCGAGCTACTAACATAACTAAAAAGAGTGTTTTGGAACACCGTGCATAACAAATTTATTAAAAATTATTTCCAGTGGTAACATTCAAAAAGTTAGCCGTAATGAAATATTGTGTACACATCCGTATATCCAACGAATTCATATACATTAAGAATAACATTGACATCTATAACGTGAAGCAACATTTTGAAGTTAGTTAAGGATGCAGGCAGATGTCGCATCGTTTTTGAGAGCTTTAAATCCAACAACAACAATTATATTTCAGTTAAGAATTCATATAATGAAAGATATAAATCGATTCCTACTTTACTTCAATAATAGCCATTTATATGTAACAAGTATATAAGCTAGGACGTTATTGTGGGCGAGTCAATAAAGTCAGATTATATACGAGTAGTATACAAAGCTTTATCTTCGACTGCTAAAATTACCTTTTAATTATCTAGTAAAATTATAAATGGCAGTAATAAATTTAATCTGAGAGCATTTATTTTGACATTGACAGTTGATGTATAGCCACTTTATAGAACTAGTAAAATAAAATAGCTTTACTTTACTAGTACTATAAAGAGCTACTTTATGGCCGCAAAATTATGTTACAAACAGTAGTTTATGATGCAGACGTACACAAAATAAATTAGGGTCATTTGTGTCCACATATATGGTGTTTAGATAGATTGATACTAACAGTAGACAAAGTCATCTGACGATCAAAACAAGAAAGGAAATATAGGGCCTTATTATCCGAAACAATTTTTTTTACGTGAAGGTGCATATAAGTTTCTTAACAATATGATTTTTTCTGATGTAGTTTTCATTGTTCCAGATATTGTGAAATGCTGAAATGCGATCAGTTTTAATGATACCTGTTAAATAACTTAATACTTTCAAGATTATTAACGTCGAACTTTAACTTACCTACTATTTGAAATTTTTGCTTTAATTTTTTATTTGACTTGTATTTATGTGGCATATTGATTTAGAGAAATATTTGTCAATTACGGACAAATTCTATTTCTAGAGGCATGATTAGTTATATTTTACTAAGAGACGGAGCTTGTGGTATTAGATCACTGTCAAATCCTATTACACGTACTGAACAGCTCTTCAATAAATCTCAGGTTAAGACCCAATACAAACAGAATTAGGTACTTAAGTGAATATAGCTATAAATGTTGAAAAACGTTTTGTATGTATTTGACATAAGATCTTAAAGTATAGAAGACATTAAAACTCTTGAAACTCCATGAATATTAACTGCCTTACTTTTTTAATTTAAAAAATTGCCCTGAAATTTTGTTTATGAAATTTTTTATCTTTAAATAGTACCTACTTTTAAGGCCTGAACACATAAGTTGTGCTTTGCCATGCCATGTCTATGTTATTGTTCATAATTAATGACAATGGTTGTTATGCAGTTACCTTATATTGAAAAATAACAGACATGGCACAACACAGCTTATGTGTCCAGGCCTTTATTCACTTCTTAATAGTTATAAAATGATAAAAATAAAAAGTTAGAAATTAAAGATATTTCTTAGTTTGGTACGTTCGCGAGGAGGAGACCTTTAATCGGTTAAATTAATGCCAATTTTCTCTAGTTTTATTACTAATTTGGATACAATTAGGATTTTTACAACAATTATTAAGAATATGAAAACATGAAATATTAAAAAACTAATATTGAAAACCACGTGTCTGAGATATTTTGTCATACTGCTTTATTGCAGAACACCCTCTATAATATCAAAATAAATTCTGCATTTACCTACAGGCATAATAAATAAATCAATGCGCATGTAACTTTCCACGGAGTATTTGAAATCACTTGAAGCTGAAAATAACAAAGCAATAAATTTTGTCTTCCTAATACAATTTCCTTTTGTTTGTGTTGTGTGATAGTGTCATGCTGGGAAATTAAATTTAATAAAATATCTTTTGTACACGTTAATTGTACCAAACCAAAGCTTATAGGTATAGGTACATTATTTGATATAGGAGTTTACATACAAGGGCAAAGTTTGTTTTTGCATTTCACGAGAGTAAATTAACCGTGTATATAATCGATAATGTTTCGTTTAATTTAGTACTATAGCGACATTCACACATTGATTTTGGGGGATATTTTTTAATTTAATATGGGGAACAGAAAATATTTAGTTTGGGACTTTAGAACTTTGAATATCAAAATTTGCAAGCTATATAGAATAAATTAATTAAATTTGTCAGGTCTTAAACAAAGCGTAAAAAAATTAGATGCCTGTGCACTGCTTCAGAGTCATATCAGAAATTATATACTTGTACTGTAATCAAAAAAATAATTGGATTGGTAAGAGGTTATATTGATCAAACGTATTAAAACACTTATAAAAATACTATATATAATAATGTGCTTCATATTTATAATGTAAAATGTGCATTACCTAATATTATAGGTATTAGCCATTACAAAACAGTCAGATGTTAAAAATTTTGTTATCTTTGTTATTTTTAAAACATATTTTAAATAACATGTTTATTTTATACCAATTTACTGAAATCATGTGAAACTTTATTATAAAATCAGAGTCCAATTATTACTCGGTTGATCTACTCGTATTTTAAATATCCATTCCAAATTAATCTGAATATAGATACATATGTGTAATTTGTTTACAATATTTATAGGTTTATTAACATTCTTTTAAAATATATTATAGTTCGGTATATATGATGAAGTTAATATTAATTAGTAATTACAAAAGGTTGTATAAAAATATGACACCAACTGATTATATTAACAAATAAAATATGTACTACACATGTGAATTCCTTTTAGATTTTATGTTTTATAGTTTTTATAAATATATTGATTTGTGTAAAACTCATTTGTACCTAGATAATAATATTAAAAAAAGTTTTAAATAGGCGTTGTTGCCGGGGTCTGTAAAAATATATGTAATAGAATGACCAAGTAGGTTTTTTGTTAAAAAATATCATTGTGAGTGTACAATGTGACATCATAACAATTACATATTTTGTCTATTGAACTTTCTTTATAATGTAGAAAGGTTTTTCATTTAATTGACAGAATCTACAACTAACACAGTTTTCAATAATTGCTTTGAGATATTAACAGTTGTGGATGCACTTAAAATGAACCATTTACCAGCATTTCTCAAAAAATAATATTTGAATCAAAGATAATTCTATAATAATTAAAAAAAAGATATGCCCGAGGTTTTGCCAATAATTTTAAGATAAATATTTATCTCGTGCTCCACACAATTTGTTCCTTAGTTAAACACCCTCAATTAAGATCGTTACTTAAATTATATGATTAAAAGCATTCTACTGATTTTGAGTATAAATTAATTGAAAATATCAACTGACTGAAAACTATTCAAGTTATGGTGGAGGTGCCGGTTCAAATAATACTAACGAAATGAAAGGTAATCCTGAACTTCTTAGTTTGCGTGACGAATTTAAAGTATAGAATGTAGACCATATAATGTAAAATAATGACACAAATACTTATTTAATATTTGCAAGGCAATAATATATACATACACACATGTATACAGGGTCCGTCAAAACCCTGGCATTCTTCTATAAATTCGTTAAGTTTGGAAATAGAAAAATTTTGTATGTATTTACAGGATGGTCTGAATTTTACCTTCGATAATTTGGGAATCAACAGAAAACATAAAAAAAACATCAATTTTCTTAATAAACTTATATCGAAAACTCAACCGTTTCAGAAATACAGGGTGTTGAAGTTGCACATTTTTTTTTAATAAATTTAATATCTCTTGAACCAAAGGGAATATTTTGTTGAAATTTGGTGGGTAGTATTTTCTTAATAAGTATCATATTTTATCACCATACTTTGTTATCCTCTTCAAGCAGTGGCGTAACTACGGGAGTGACATCATTTCTCTTTAGAGAAAAAAAAGGTACGCCAATGATATAATACATTTTTTCTGCATTTCTGAAATCAGCAGTCGATTACCAAAAAGAAAGTTCTATTGCAGTTTTTTCGTAAAACGGTTCGCTTTATAGTAACATTTTAATTAGATTACATTGTAGGTAATTTATTGCAATAAGACAAGTACCAAGTATATGTATAGGGTGGTCCGAATTGAACCTTCGATAATTTGGGAATCAATAAAAAATTTTAATTTTCTTAATAAACTGATATCGAAAACTCAACCGTTTTAGAAGTTGAAATTACATATTTTTTTTAATAAATTTAATATCTCCTGAACTTTTTTTTTTGAATTTTGAGCAGTTCCTCCAATGACTTAAATTTCTTTTGTAAAATAAATTTGTTGTTTTATTTTTAATTTATTTGTTTGAAATACATAGGTACTTGTCTTGTTGCTATAAATTACAATAACTTCTAATTAAAATTTTACTATAAAACGATACGTTTTAGGAAAAAACTACAAAATGACTTTTCGTAAATCGACTAATAATTTCAGAAATGAAGAAAAAATGTATTATATTATTGGCGTACCTTTTTTTTTTCTCTAAAAAGAAATAATCTCACATCCCGTGGTTACGCCACTGCTTGAATTAGGAAAACAAATTATGGTGATTAAACATGGTACTTATTAAGAAAATAATACTCGCCAAATTTCAATTAAATATTCCAATTGGTTCAGGAGATACTAAATTTATTAAAAAAAAATGCATCTTCAACACCCTGTATCTCTGAAACGGTTTAGTTTTCGATATAAGTTTATTAAGGAAATTTATGTTTTTTATGGTTTTGTATGGATTCCCAAATTATCGAATGTAAAGTTGGGAGCACCCTGTATACTACATCTGATCGGATTTAAATTGTGAATAATACTGGCGGATCAATAATAATCTCTTAAATATATCGTTATCGAAATCGATTATGAATGTAAAAAGTGATAATCACTGTTCGTATCGGTGTTGCTTTGTGCCTAGTTGTCCAAATAAATAAAAAAATTGTCAAGAATGACGTCAGTCACGCGACAGTTTAATATGGCGACCGTTTTTCACCGCAGAACCGCCAATTCAAAATCGTGCGATTTCAACTGCTTGTTAAATATTTAAAAAAAAAGAAAAATAATTAACAATAATTGTTTTTGGACTCAGGGCAGCTTAAATTATAGAAATAATATGCGAAACAAAGAATATAAAAAAATTTTAATCCTCTATTCTTTTATATTCCAGTCATACCGAATAAAGCCATGAAACTTTTAAAACTAAACAAGGATTGCTATATTCATATAAATGACTTTATTTCGTAACAAGCAAAATTTGTAAGCTTATTTTATGAAAATTATTGTTGATTATTTACTCTTCCAGAAAATTTATTGTTTCTTATTTTTCTGCTATAAAAGATAATATACAGGGTGAGTCAGTTTTTTATAGCAGGAGTTTAACAGTTGATAGAGGACCTTTTTTTAAAAAGAAAATTTCCTATAAACATGGGTCGTAGAAAGTTTCGTTTGTGAGATACAGGGTGTTGAAATACGTTTTTTATTTTACTTTTTCTTTAATATAAAAATACCTGTTTAAAATAAAATAATGATATTGCGGCAAAAGACTAAGTACTTGAGTGCAAATAGTTTAACATAAAAATCTATCGTGTAATATTTCCAGTGGCGTAGATAAAATGGTATATATTAGTACTTTTATTGAAAAAAATATTAACCAACTGAAATTTTTATTTTTTCTGCAAGCATATGAACGAGCATTCAATTTTGTTTAAAAAAGACTCTCTTGTCACAAGTCGATAAGATCCAGCATTTTGAAGATAAACAGAAATGTTTGTAACAAGTTAGAAATTTATTTAATACTAGGTACCTAAGTATGTCAAATTTAATATTAGTCGTGAAAAACATAAAACAACTAATAAATAACGATAATAACAAATAAGCCCATTTACAATTTAAAGTAAGTGCTCAAAATATGTCGTGTACACCCTTTCTTTTAAAAATCGTCATACAAAAAAGTTTAAGGGAGTCAGATCGGGGGATCGTGGAGGCCATGCAACTGGCCCCCCACGACTAATTCATCTCCCTGGAAAGCTGCTGTCCAACCAGTTCCTTACATTTCTCCCAAAATGAGCTGGACAACCATCAAGTTAAAACCAAGCCATCCTTCTTAAATTTAACGGAATTTCTTCCCACATATTGCCATGCTCTTCTTCTAAAAATTGCAAAAAATTTTGGGCATTCACACGTGTTTTTTTGCTTTTCACGATTTATATTAAATTTGTCATGGGTACCTAATATTAAAAAATGTCTGACTTGTTATGAACATTTCTGTTTATCTTCAAAACGGTGCATCTGATCGACTTCTGACGAGAGGATCTTTTTTAAACCAAATTGAATGTTCTTTCATATGCTTGAAGAAAAAAGTTTAAGTTTCAGTTGGGGAATATTTTTTTCAATAAAATTACTAATATCTACCCCTCTATCTACGCCACTGGAAATATTAAACGATAGATTTTTATGGTAAATTATTTGCACTCAAGTACTTAGTCTTTTACCGCAATATCATAATTTTATTTCAACACTCTGTATCTCACAAACGAAGCTTTCTACGACCCATGTTTCTTCTTAAAAAAAGGTCCTCTATCAACTGTTAAACTCCTGCTACAAAAAACTGACTCACCCTGTATGATTATGACTGATTCTTTGCCCCCAAATATATAGTAAATCATATGAAATTAATACTAATTAGTATCGGATCTTTTTCTAGATAAACCGTTTGATAAAGCGTTTGGTAAAATTTTTAAATAATTCCAACAATATTGTAGTTTTAATTGGCAGTATCACGAGTAACTATTTTATTCAAATAACATACTCCTATTAATTAAAGCTAATTTTAACTGATGTGAAATTGTATATGAAAATATTTAGAAGTATTTTTCAATTGCTAAATATACGCAATGTGATAAAATAAATATTTGTGTAGTTGGTTCAATAATTTTACCAATTAAAATTGTATTTACTTTTAAAATTTGGTTTTATGCTACGTACGAAAAAAAAGTACTTATTTGTTTCAACTTAACGCTCTTCTGTATTAGCATACTTTTAAACTAAAGACTAAGGAACTATTTTCGTAATCACTCTTATGAATATCCAAGCATAAAATGCATATTTTAATTATGATTCCAAGAAATGTAATATTTGCTACATTTGCGTGCTGATACTTTAACACCACATATTATTCTCTTATCATATATGGGAAATGCAACAGGGAGCTATAAATTTTCTTACCCCAAAAATGAAATGGAAAGTAAATGTAATATAAAATACATTTCTACTATGTTTTGGAATATGCACACTTTTATACTACTATAAAGATTTGTATAGAAGATATCTGATGTGCCCAACACATGACTTTCTTATACATTGCCATGATACAGTTTTAATTTTTTAACAATACTGAACGGGTAGCCAATAATCACATGCAGTCGACATTCAATACGTTATTAATATACAATCACATTTATTTATTTATTATTATTGCTTTCGGTACCATAGAAACCAGTAAAATACAAAAAAATAAAAAATAATGGTCCTTCTGGGATTCGAACCCGCGACCTTCCGTTTGGCAGCCAAGCCCGAAACTCACTAGTTTATCTACTAGTCGGATTCAACGCGCACTATGAGAAATATAAGTGTTTTAAGAATATCTAATTTTTTGAAATTTATTTTTTTGACGGAACTTTAAAAAATCACGATTACTATACTTTCTTATTACTTCGTATAAGAAAGTAATAACTATAAATTACAATTTGTTTAAATTATTCTGAATTTTTAATTTAATCCTTTATACAATCATTTATCTACTACCAATTCATAATAGCCTTGATTTGACATTAATTTGAGTACGGTAAGTCAGATTATTACGCAACATGTGTTTTAAAGAAATCATTACCACACTGAAATTTCAACAAGAAAATTCTTTCTTACAAGTATTTATAACACAATTTTTACAATTTAGTATCTTTATAGGAAAGTTTATATTTGTAAATGTCTTATTATAATATAATATATATTGTTTAATTCTTTAAAATTTGTGATTAACATTGAGTAATGACACTTCATACTCTTAAGTTTGATTTTTTGAAACCTGGAGAATTTTATAATAGCGTATTTACCTAGAAAAAACCCTAACTTCACGTTAGATAACTGAAAAAATTTTTAGTTTTATTTTATAATAAATTAGTTTTATATTTTAATAATAAATATAACACGGTCCACGTCCCAGATTTTTTGGTGTATAAATTGTTTAATTATTTGAAAATTTATAATTCAAATTCATTGTTGTGTAGCGCTGGCTAATTTTTACACAACTTAGGTTAGGTAGTCCAGTACGACAACTTGACAACAACTACTGAGCAATGTCGCTGGAGATAAATTCAAAATTCATTTTTAATTATTTGGACGGTAGAAGATAAAATCTTGTATATTACACGGGGGATATACACACATTAACATATTCGTCTGATTACAGAACTCGTCTACGACTCGTTCTGCAATTTTCAGACTCTTATGTTAATGATGTTCATATCCCACTTATAATATAAATAACTATTATATCTTCTGATATTTCGAATCACAAATTAATAACAATGAATATTTCTCATCTAAAGTGATAAACCATTAAATATTATAACAGGTAAACAAGGTATAATAAAATTTTTATAGAAATCTGAAAGCTATTATTGATATCACTTTTAATGTTTACTTTTGTTAATATCAGTCTTTTAGATTTCTTAAGATTACTTTTAGTTTGTATTGTAGTTAAATTTTAACCTGACTGCAGTGACTTCACCATTATTGGCTTATTTTTTATTTCATTCGCTCAAATCTCATTATACTGACCCACTGAATGTTTGCAATAAGCCTTCATTTTCTGAGGATGTCACGCAAGCTGACAAATCCAAGATTGGGCTTATTTCCTTTATGTTATTCAGAAAGCATAGAGGTCTAACAAAATTAGACCCTTGCTTAATTTTTTATGGTCACGCTAACCTCGCTGTCCAAAAGGTATTTTATTCAATTGAGGCAAGAAATTCCAGATCCAGCATATATTAATTATGAAGTGGTCTTGGGCCCTAATGACGATTTAAATTTAAAATTGTAGTTCGTTTTGTATTAGTATTAGGTACACAGTTAATCAATTTATGTAAATCAGTAAACAAATGCTCACAACATTCCATGGAAAGTTTACAAATATTTAGTAATTATTCGTAAATTCGTAATTGATCGATCAGGGTTAAATGAAATTTGTTTACTGTTCCTGATATGAAAGGTCATCTCGGATAATAAAACAAATTATTCATTTTATAACCTTATCAACTTTTTACAAATTTTTTTTCACATAGTGAATTTATTATATGTGTATTAAAAGTATATTTCTGTAAACAATGTAAAAAAAGCTTACGTCAGGAAGACATCAGCACGAGGTCTCTTCTAAAACGTAGTTAACTAAAAGGAAGTAATTTAAACTGACATAATACCATAACAATATGTCAGGTCAAAATTGTATTTCCTTGAAGATACAGGAAAACAAATTTATTCGTAGACAGATTAAGCTTTATTTATGTTATATATGCATTAAATTGTAACGTGATAATTAAATAAGTTGTAATTGTGCTATATAGTGCAAAAATAGTATGTTTGTTAATGTTCATAAATCCGGCAGCTGTAAAAGTCGGTGTGAAAAAAATTGCTGATTCAGACAGTTGCAGTAGAGCTTTGTACTCTTCTGAGTCCTGACGAAAGTTCATTTTTAACTTGTGGCATAAGCGGATAATTTTTTTTCCTTCAGATGTAGCATTATCGCAGCATATTATTAAGTAAGTGGAACTAACCTGAAAAATAAATTTTAAGCATTAAAAAATAGATATTTATGCAACAAGGTAGGTGGAAGATGATTCTGATGAGTGTGAAATTTGGGTCCGAGCGAAGCGAGGGCGCAAGAACACGAGAATCACTTCCTCCCGTGTAGCATACTCTATTTTTGCTCATACAAATTCTAACAGAGCATCATGATATTGACATTTTTGTTTGACACTTTGCGGTGAAAAGTCACACTGACAACATAAATAACTCCCGCATATTATGAAGAAATGGCTAGCCAAGGGAGAAATGTTACCTCCACTCCTTACTTTCCCCGGCTGCCCTAAAAAAGCGACTTTATTCCCGTATTTCACGCAAATAAAGTGGCCATTTTCGTGTAGGTATGAGAAAATAAGTATTTATACACAATTTAAGAAACCTATAACTAAAATCAAAACTAAACGTCGATTCTCATGAAATTTAGATCATAAAACCGAAAACATGTAAATTATTATTAATGATATTATTGTAAAAAAATCTGTATGTTAAAGTTTTGTTTGCGAGTAATTTGGTTTTAAAGAATGTTTAAGGGTCTGTTTTAAAAGAGACGTTAATCACAAACCATAGCACTACTTTAATTGATCCCAGGTCGAAATATTATGTCGATACATCTAAACACTTTGATTTTATCTTTTAATAACCAAATGCACATATATCATTTTATGAACTTTTTATATCTGAGTAATAATAAAATATTTGATGTGCAGCTGAAAATGTATATTTTGATAAATTTTGTATAAATGAAATGGAAGTAAAAAGAACGAAACTAGTGGCATATCTACAATATGAACCATAAAATACCTACATACCATTAACACCGTGGCGAAAAAGACTATTTCCAAAGCTACATATTCATTTTCCATAATTTTAATTATGTGTAAACCTATTTCATGATTAATTAGATTTAATATTTCGATGACGTAATATGCAAGAATCCGAAGAATGGACCATCCATATATTTGGTTAAATATGTCTACCAACTCTGATAGTTGTTGATATTTCTCCTCAACAATTAGTATTAGCTGCTTCATTGTGATAAATTGTGTTATGATATTATGGTTGCTTTCACGAAATACAATTGTCTCTAAGTGAGAATTTATGTCAATATAGAGGCGCTGAATTATTACTAAAATTTTGCATATTAGGAAACATTCATTGTATATAAAATATTTGTGAAATGATGTGAATATATATTTCACACCATTAGATGAATTCGCTAGATGACTTCCATCCAATGCTCCGAATGAAATCACAAACACAACTAAAATATTGAAAATTATTTGATCTCTTAACATGCTATGATATTTCTTCGGTTTATTCTTATTGCTGTTTAAATAACAATCTAACATTGACACTTTTTGAATAAATTTTACCCATTGCTTCGGCAGAATATATATTCCTCTAAATATGATAATAATATTCGAAATTATTAAGGTCAGATCACCCAAAACATCAAGGAAAAACAAGGTCCAAATATCCAATGTCTCAAGATAAAACGCCTTTAAATAAGATATTCTCAGAGATAGCGAAACTGTGGCTATTAATGTTAAAATTATGCTGGCTATAGTGTTACAAAATTGGTTGAGTTTCGGACGAAGTAATGATTTTTTCTTAAAATCACACCATGGTGTTAATAACAGTATATTACCAATAATATAAACTGGTTTTAAATTCTGCACATACATAATTCTTACACGCGTGTATACTTTGGTATAACTTGTGGCAAACTATAGCAACTCTATCATAATATTTAATATTTGCCTTGACATTTTAAGAAGCATTAATTTAATTAAATTTACTCCGCACTTCGGTGCATTTCGTTGTAATAAAATAATTGCTTCTCTTTTATTTGCAGTAGTTTCAGGATATGAATTGTAAATATTTATTTTTTCATTGTTTTATTCAATTCGTTATCTAGGAATATAGTTTCATCATTGAGGTTCCAATATATTGTTGTGGCGTTCCATAGCGTAGGTACATATTAATCCATCCCTATTCCCTATATTCATATTCATAACAACATTGCTATGAAATTCCAGTGTCTTAATTGGTTGGTTTGTACTAACCAATAAACACGCTGAAAATTTCAAAGCAACTTCATCGATAGCATTCTTCATATGTATTAATATTGACTTTTAATCCTCAATATTAAAAGACTTATAAGGAGAACCAGGCTAGAATATAAATTTGTGTGTATGCCTATTCGTTTTACGATGTTCTTCTATAATTTCCATTTTTTTATGAACTCGGCATAGCTGCTTTTAGTTTTAAAACTGATTATGTTGAAGTTAGTGTTCTTGAACTGTTTTCTCGTTGAAGGTTAATTTTATGTAGCTGACTTTTCTGTCAGTATATTTGAGCTTCTTCAAAGCTTCTGCAGCGAACATAAGATTAGATAAAAATAAGTTGAAAACAACAACAAATTACCTTTTTCTTCTTCATCGCGGTTGTTGTTTTGTACTGGTACAAAAATGTAACTGCGACGTTGGAATTTTTTTCCACCGCTCTCCATCCTTCGACATCTGTGATAATCGGGACCAAGGGAAAGAGGCAAAATAGAGAGAAGAATGATAGAGGGGGATAGTGCGTAGTCTCGAAAAAAGTCAGGCACCATTATGGGAGAACCACTTGTTGAGTTCCTCAATGAAAATAGTAGTTTATGCAACAAGGTAGGAATGGAGATATTCTGACGAGTGTGAAAATTGCGCCAAAGCGAAGCGAGGGCGCAAGAACACGAGGTAGAATCAATTTCTACCATGCTACACTAACTTAATAAATTTTAATGTGAAAACGAGCTAAAATTATGTAATTATTTTCCCGTTTAAATAAATAAATTTTACTTTTTACATTTTAAAAACTACTGGAACATGTAAAAAAAGATGCAAACTAATAGTGTGCCAAAAATCATTTTGAAATTCGCAGTAGAAAAACCGTTAACACGAGTTAAAGATTTTACCATGTAAATCCCTATGGAGACTCATAAAAAAAATTCACTGTATAAGTACAGGTATATATTTCTCGCTGGAAATGAACCTCCCCAGATTATAATATTCCAAACCGAAGACGAGGTTCAAAATTTGACTAAGTAATATACTCTTTTAGGGCAGGGTGTATAAAACTTTAATCGTTGTGTTAAATTTTTATCCTCCAAAATATCTATAGTGACAATTGTAATCAACAATCGTTTCTATGGCAGTTTATCCTTTTTGGAGGATTATCTTGCGATTAAATCTTTATACAACCGGCCCTAAATCTTGGAGTTAAATTTTAATCCAAAATAAGTATAGTAGTAACAATGATTATTCATCGATTAAAGTTCTATACAACAGGGACTAAATTTTGAAAAGTCTACATTATATTTTAAACTTTCAGGTACTGTTGAATTTTGTTGCCAAAAAAAAAAAGATTCCTAGACGTCCTGCCTGATAGATTCAGAAGTTTAGACCCTAGTTTCATAATTTCATGATAGTTGACGTGATAGGAGCTTCTCGAATCTTTTCAAAACTTAGAAGCAGCAAGAGATCCACCTTGAGGTATACCCCAGGAATGTACAATTCTAAATTAGAATATATTACTTCTCCTTGCTTTCTATGCGTATATTTACTTACGATTTGTTAAATACGTTTTTAGCAATTATTATCGAATTTGAGTGTGTCCTTCAAGAAGTAGTTGAGAATATAGAAATTTTGGGAGTTTCTTCTTTTGGTTATTATTTTTCATGATTGTGGTTGGATTTCTTCATAATAACCAACCAATTCTATAGAACATAGAAACCTTATAACAACCATATTTCCAGAAAAGTTTAAATCAAATTGATATGATTTAAGTACCTATACAAAAATATTTTTGATATATGTTCAGAAAACTTTTGTAATATATAAAATTATCCAAGCAATAAATCAAATTAAATGTTTCTCTCCTATTATTATTATTATCATTTAAATTCGTACCGTGCCGTGGAATAATTTTGTTAGAAATACGACTAACATTCTTTTATATAATTCACTAACCATAAAATATCTCTACTAACTATGTACTAAATTATTGTAATTAACTAGAATGTATAAATTTACAAACCGTCGAAACCGAAAGTATAAGTACATAGTAAAACTAATTACTTGGGCAGCTGTTAGTTATTTCGATATTTGTAAAAAACTAACATGCCTGTTGATATTGGACACATATTTAATTAATTGATAGATACATATTATAAAATTATATACCTAGCCATAATCAACTAGATTTTAATGAAAGTTTAAATATCAACTACAGTTATTCCAATTAGTTGATGAGTTTCATATTATAAATAATTTAATAAACAACAAAAAACAATTTGTTAAATACTAATGAAACATCAATAAAATAAATTGAAGTGGACGGCTACCAAATTAATACATCAAAATTAATGAGATCTAATGAAAAGGGAAATTTATTTTTTGTTTATATTCATATTTAGATGTTTAGCAAGACGATTTATTATCAGAGTATAATCAAGTTAAAGCCAGTCAATTATACTTAATATCTGTCAATAAAATAAATTTCTTCAACAAGCACATTTTGCCAGCAATCGATATAGAGGTTAGCAATTTTTGGTAATGTACTTAATTAAGTAATTTAATAATTTAATAATAATATTATTTATGTACGACTGCATTATAAAGTACTGTTTATGACGTACTTTTGCGTGCGTAAAGTGGCTCTTTATACCCTAGTGTATAATGACACTTTATTTTACTATTATTGTAAAATATCAATATATCAGCTGTCAATGTCACAATATATACTGTCAGAATGAATTTATTACTGTCATTTATAATTTTTCTAAATAATTAAAAGGTAATTTTCGCAGTTGAACATAAAGCTTTGTATGGAACTCGTATATAATCTGACTTTATTGACTCGTCCTTTTTATTAGCCTCGCTCGCAAGCTCGCTCTGCCATAAACCAGACTCGTCAATAAAGTCATAGATTATATACTTGTTGCATAAACTACTATTTTATACACATTAGGTGCGACTCTGCTTCTTTAGGACAACGTTATTACCATAACCATTTTTCTGCATATCTTTTTAAGTTAATTTATATTGAGTATGACTGTCTTTAGATTGCCATATTCAATTCAAAGTACCTGGCCGACAGGATAAACATACTTTATGTGAATTGTGTGAAGCGTATGGGAGACAGAGACATGAAAATGTTTTACTACTACTAGTATAATCGGAGGAAGAAATTTCCGTAAAACTGTGTTTTAAAACGATGTTTCAAAGCGAATCAAGCGTGTCCTACATAATGGGGGAGGTGTTTTGTTTGTCGTTTGGACCAGTGCGCACTCATCATTATCCGTCACGCTTATCCTGTTGTAGTGTAGAAGAAACGAAATTGCATATATTATGACATGTGTTAATGATAAATATAGGTACACATATTTGTAGGTACTTTTTTATTTTCTCTAGATTCGTCATCACATTATCTTTCGCTTGAGAGAAAGAGAAAGAATGAGTTATAAGTATGCATATCTGTTGCAAATAATTATACCAATAATACTCATTTTGGGAGTCTATTAAAAATATTTTTTCTTGAACGAAGAAATTATGGAAATAAGCCAGTTTATCAGCCAAAAACATATTCTGGGTTAAATATTAGAAATACGACTCTTGGTCCCCACCACATCCATGTTCTGAAACAAAACTAATAAAATCGAAGGATATTTTACGAAAGATGTCAGCTATTTCTGGAACATACTGTACAGCAAAATCACTATGGATAATTAAAAAGACATGGAACAAAAGTGTAATTTGCTTAATTCATTCTCATAGTTGTATACATTTTTATTTTGTTATGTAGTTATTATAGCATGTAGACCGGAAAGTGATAATGTTGATGTACGAAATACACTACAAAATCCCTAGATATTTTAAAATGAAAGTTAATATTTTATAGTCAGTTAGCCTGAATTGGTTACAACTGTTATTTTTTCAATTCAGTTATAAGTATTTTAGTATTATAATAATTTTTATTATTTCACGTACTGTCTAGGAGTTCTAGGACACTACCTACATGTTTATTATTTTTTGTAGCCTAAAGAAATACAACCAAAATATCCTTAGACACTGATGTCAGCTTAATAAACTAAATTTTGCATTTAATTAATTTAATATAATTACAACACTGTATTTAGCAGGAATAACAAAGCTAGATGAGTACCTATTCCAGCAATTTTGCCTTATAATATCATTGATTAGTACAACGTACTTGGTCTAAGATAATAAGATTCTGAAATTGTATTGTGTAGCAGGTTATATAATCAAAAATCATTTCTATTTTTAACTGATCCTGTACAGAATATAATCCTGATCTTATGTTTTTACTTTCTTATACGTAGTATAAGGAAGTATAGTAATCGTGATTTTTTTCGACTTCGAGATTTTGATGGATTTACACGTTTTGGGGGCCCCTGAATCCATTCTGACCATTTTCGCCATGATGTCTGTCTGTGTGTGTGTCTGTCTGTCTGTCTGTCTGTATCCACCATAACTCAAAGACGACTTCTCGGA
Source organism: Pediacus dermestoides (assembly GCA_963942485.1). NCBI lineage: Eukaryota > Metazoa > Arthropoda > Insecta > Coleoptera > Cucujidae > Pediacus > Pediacus dermestoides. The sequence continues at coordinate 10,036,626 of OZ012627.1, forward strand.
TTTGATTCAAATTTCATATTTAAGAGTTTGAACAAAATTGTGGGTTCCACATTCAATGTTTTTCATCTAGCACCAAAACAAGCGACAGTTACCTGATGACATTTTTAGGTTTTTTAGGAATATCTTGAAAAATAAACAATTTATGAGATTTTTTTATTCTTTAACATTGATTTAGAATTGAATTTTGAACAAATTTTGTTTGAACTTTTTTTTAAAATTCCGTCAAAAAAATTTCAAAAAAATTAGATGTTGTTAAAACACTTTATATTTCTCATCGCGTGTTTTGATAGTTGAATCCGATGGTCGAGGTAGACCATGTGTTTCATTATATGGCTGCCAAACGGAAGGTCCCGGGTTCGAATCCCAGAAGGGCCGGTCCATTAGTTTTTTTTTATTTTACTGGTTTCTATGGTACCGAAAACAATAATAATAAATAAATAAATGTAATTTCATACCGGAAGATTTTTTTAAGTGAGTAATAGGTCAAAAATCTAAACTAAAACACATTTTTGTCGTAAAATTCGGTTATAATGAGTGCGACAAGGACAGATTCATGCGTATTGCAATAAGTGCGACAGAGACTATTTGAAAATTGCTGGAAACCTTCAAAATGTTTACAAGAAATTTAACTTAATTTCTTTAGGAAAAGTAATTATTGTGATACTATCCGTAAGTATAAGAAAGTCATGTGTTGGGCACATCAGATATTTTCGTACTTATTTTTAAGGGACTTCTTTTGGCAAATAATGCAATTTTTCATTACGATACAAGTTTTTATAACCAATAGAAACGCAACATTACAGCAATATTCCGTCAATATCAAATATTGCCATGAACATCTGACAGATCTAAAATTTAAAAAGTGACAGTTCATTTTGATAATAATAAATATCTATTATTTTATTAGGAGTATAAGCGAAACTTTTATGTGACGAAGTATGGAGGTGTAAGCGCCGAGCGGAGCGAGGAGAATTAACTCCATACGGAGTCACATGAAAGTGCTTATACTCCGAATAAAATACAATATTTTATTTTCAAATGGAATCATTCTAATCGTAATATGACAATCAATTTAATAAATAATTTTGCAACTGTCATACATTTTTGCAGATAATGATATAACTTATACTCCGCCGGAGTATAAGTCCTACTTATACGCCGCTGAAGAGTGGTGTCATAGAAATGAAACTTATACCTTGCCTACTCAGTCTTATAACACCATGTTATATGCCGTTTGAAAATAAAAGTATTTTATTATAAATTTGTTGTGGTTGTGATGTTATATTTTACAATTATAATTAAAACTCTTTGTTTAAATATCACTTTTATCATAATATTAAAGCTGATTTTTCATAAAATGACATTTTGGCAACTAAGTAATATGAAATTTTTCAAATTTTCGACGAAATTTATCGTTATTTATCTTTATACTAAAAATCCTTGGTACAGTTTTGTCTAGGTATTTTATAAAAATGTCATTAAATAAGAACATCTAATAATAAATTGCTAACTAAAAGGTTATATAAAAATAAAAAAATGTTATCTAGAAAACTTCCTGGCAGAAATGGAACCCAGAATACTACAAATAACCGCATTACTGTAATTAATTTTCACTTCAATTTTAATTTATAATGAAAAATAAAATCTCATATTTTAAATGAGATCTCTTGGGTTTATATCAGAATTTTAATTAAATACTCACTAATTACCTGCCTTTATATTTAAACAAATATTCACTTTTATTTTTATTTTACTCACTAAACCTGTATATGTTTCCACTTTCCTATATATTACAAATTCATTTGGCAAATGCAGTGATAAATTACACGTTTTGGTTGGACATGAAAAGTAGACAATATCTTTTGCATGTCATGTATCATGTATGTTTAAAAGCTTTTAGCCTAGAAGAATATATAAATTACTCATAATTTATAGTAATAAATTATTTTCGAACAAATTACTTGTTTGCGTTTAATAAGCCAAGACCGAGAAATAGTTTCATAGCATTTATAATGTTTAAGCTAGTAACAGTAGGTCTTATGTGTTTGTGGTGCATATATGACGGAAAACTCATATTTGAAAAAGCTGAAAGTGACATAAAAACATGGGATAGTTACTTCGAAGAAATCTTTGTTAATTATACCTGCAGTTCTGTTATATATTTATATAATGATGTTGAAATGGCAGAAAAATTTTATACAAACGTTATGAAACACGTGTCTGTGTTTAATATAAACCTGAATGAAAATGGTATTTGCAGCAAGATAGATCTTGTTTACGAAGAAAACAGAATGTATTTTATTATTTTGAATAAAGTGAACATGTTTATAAGTATCTTAGAAACAATACAAGAGATTGGAATATGGAAAATAAGAAATCGACATATTTTTATAATAAACATTCCAATTAGTAGGGATGATTTAGATGGTATCAAACAAAACTTCAAGTGGTGCTTCGAAAAATTAATCATTAATGTAGCAATAATATTTTTGGAGGACAACAAGCAAATCCGGGCATTTACTTACAATGGGTTTGAAGGTAATTTTTTATTGCCAATTAATAATTTCGTACATTTCCCCAATAAAGTTATGAATTTATATCGTTACGAAATTCGAGTTTCCATATTTAATGAGATATTCAACGCAATGCCTAGCGACGGTGATTATATAGGAAAAGATGCGCTAATGGCGAAGACGATATTAAACCATATGAATGCAACCTACAGATATGTAATTCCTGATGATGGTGAGTTCTATGGATTTTTCAACGCTACTCATAAATCGGGTGCATTAGCTGATATCTCAGAGCATCGAACTCAAGTTGGGTTTAATTCTCGTTTTTTAGTCACTGACTACGAAAATAAATTTGATTTAACTTATCCTCATGATAGAGACGATATGGTTGCCTTAGTACCTCTTGCAATGCCGTTTATAAAAAGCTTATTGTATTTATTACCACCAACAATTTTATTCTCAGCTCTACTACTCCTTGGAATTTTTTTCGTCTTCATTAGATACTGCAATAATAAATTAACCATTGGAGACACGTTTTTATTAGTGTTTCAGGTTTTGTTGGGCAAGTGTATTAAAGAAGTAGATATAGAATTTTTCAGACCGATGCTTATATGCAATGTGTTTTTCAGTTTTATTTCATGTATACTATTTCAAACTAGACTAACTTCCTGGCTGGCCATACCAACAACTTCATCCGAACTGAACACTCTACAAGATATTACAGAAACCACTTACAACATTACAACTATAGATAGATTTAAAGTGATGATGCATGAAGCATTTGATGAAAACTTATGGAGGAAAATATCAGGTCGTATTAGGTTAATAACATTTAAAAATCAAGTTAACGAAATACTGCATTGTGATAAACAAATCATTATTTGTAAGGAGCATGTAGGAAAATTGGCAGTGAGAAATGCTAGATTGAGAAACGAATGCTACAGAATAATGAATGAACATCCTCTACCTTCACTTGTTTCTTATATTTTAAACAGAGGTTCGCCCTTTTTGTATCGAATAAATAATTTGATATCAAGAATAATAGAAACTGGGTTATACGAACATTGGGAAATGAATGTGTTGCATGATTACAAAAACAATATATCCATTGTGACGTACAAACAGGAGAATGAAAATGATGGTAGCACAATTTCATTGAATATATTGTTAGATGTTTTTAAATTATTATTAGGTGGATTGTTTTGTGCAACTTTAATATTTCTTGGTGAATGTTGTGTATGTATTTGGAAAGCAAAATTTATTAAAAAATAAATGTGAAATGATCAATTTGAATTATTTTATCTCATAGAGTTTTTCATGTGGAGTTATATTTTCAGGATTTAATCATTATTACCTATATCCTACATGGCTCAGTTTGTTTATATGAGAGAGATGAATTAAAAATCAGTGCATTTATAAATAAAAACATGTCAAAATAAAAAAATATGTCACAAAACATTAATTCTCTTTAATGTTGATGAATAAATTCACTAAAAACACGTGCATATCAAAACCATACAATCATTTTCCTAAAAAATGAGGTAATATTATATTATATATAATATTATATATTATAATACGACAGGCTGATTTAACATTGTCAGAAGATACATATACAACTGTTCTCTCATTCTAATACAATTTCATATAATAATCATGTAATTCCGAACTTTAGTATAATCAGTTCAGATATACTGCAAGTTTCCAAATAAGTATATATATACTCTCAGCTTTTATACCAATCATTAAATTAATATTTTTCTACTTTTATGCTGTGAGCAGTTTGGCTAAGTCCTTGGTCACTTATGTCAACCAAAGAGATCTAATTGTAATTATTGTTAATGTGAGGAGCCCGAAGCCTTAGCAGAAAGGCTTTAGAATACATTTTCTGCAATCTCTAACAACCATCCCTAATTTCCAGTTTCGAACCAACTAGAATTTTTGATGTAGCTCAGAATCCGGTACATTTTCAACTTGTGATGCCCTTACGTTTCACACTCTCATTAGGTACTGTATTAAGAGTTAAATGCCTCTTGAGTCTACAATGGTCTTTTATCGATAGTTTATTCTTTTTTATCTTCTTTAAAGAGGAAGACATTGATCTGTCCGGTCGAATTATTAAAACATTATCACGCCTGTACCCTCCACGTCTTGCTAATGGTTCCTTTATAGTCTCATTGGCCCAGTTAAATACACGTCAAATGTCCATTAAAGAACGATTTTAACCAGAGGTCAGGGCACAGATTCTCTCCTCCGTAAATATAGTACCTACATACTACCCAGATACTATAAGTGAGGCCAAAGTCAGTTGCCCTGTAAGAAACTAATTCTTACATCAGTGTCTAGTTTGTAGTCTCGTAAATGGATCTGGCGCCGTCGTCATCTAACTAATTTGACCATCCCTGCTTTGTCAAGAGTTAGTTCTCTGAAATGAAAGTGTTATCTCCATAGCTGCCTCACTAATAATGGTGTTGACTTTGGTAGAGACGATTTCTCCGCCAAACCTGCTATCTGTCAAGTATTCTTTTCTCAGGTTCGTGGATACAAAAGACACGAGGTTTGAAGATGAATATGATTTTCACAGCTTCCTGGAACTGTGGAACATATTTCATTGCAAGACCGGAATATGTCTTGCAACCAAGGAAAAACCCTTGAAAGGATGGAATACGAAATAATTCAATTAGATCAAGATATTTAGTTGCTCGATCTTTGAAAAAGCAAGGATTTTTTCGTTTTTTTATAGATAACATCTGAATTTTCATTAACTCTTCTCTCTGATGCAGAAGAGTTCTTTACAATTATAAATTTTAACTGATATTTTCAGTATGAAAAATCCTACCGAACATATTATGAGATTCCTCTATAGAAACATCTAACCAATCTTCAATGATTATAAATAGAAATTATTCAAAAATGAACGAACTTATGACTTCTAATTCATATTTCAAACTAATTATATTGTATAACCATTAGAAATTCTTCTAAGAAAACTCAAACAAAAATTTGTTTTTTTCTATAGCAAATGTTAAAGTGTGCTTTTATCAACTCAAAATAGTAGATAAAGTAGCACTTATCCGCAAGGGTAGATAAAAAATTTAGATTTTTTTGAAATGAATGAATTAAAACGTATTACCTACTATTGATTTTAACACCATAGTGAAAACTCATAATATTCACTGACATTTTAAATTGTCATTGATAATAATTTAATTTGTAAGTAGTTTTTCTTTATAATTGGTTTTTCTTTAACATTTGCTATAGAAAAAATTTTGTATTATACAGGACGATAACATTTTATTATCTTCTCGAGCTTATTAGCGTCTCGGCCGACGCCTCGACGCTAAAATCGCTCTCTAAGATAAAGTACAATGTTATCGTCTTGTATAATAAATAACTATTAATGCTCCTAGAAAAATTGGTTCTCAATTATGTATTATTAATTCATATTATTATGAAAGACCCAATATTGCCTAGACCTTACATATATTATACTCCTATTCATTATGATTTCAATATAGTATATTACTTCTGTTGACTTGGGTGTGGTTCTATTTAGAGCCAAGGGTCAAGTCCCAGATTATTCAAACTAATACTATATTAGGCGTTATTCAAGATATTCGTGTTTATCGTCAGTCAGGAGTTGCGTTGTAATTCCACTAGCTAGTCGGGAAACATCTGCTACAAGCATTCCCCGTTGGTTTGGACTTTATAACTTTCAAATTTGTTATAATCATAGGCTAATTAACAACATTTATATATATAGTAATTGTTTCTGTGTTATCCATAATTATTATTATTACTATCGGAAATACAGTTTATTTAGTCTTAGGATTATTACTGAACTCTTTATTATGAAGGTCTTCCCTACTGAATGTAAGGGATAAGGACAATAAAAGTTTCCATTGTCGGGGCATTTCAATATTATATTCCATTCACTCTGTTAAACATATGTATGTAAAAGGTTTTAAATATTTAAAAACGTAAACATCACCCCACAATTTCACCTTTTTATAATCAACTTTCATAAAACCTTAAGTAACCAGAAATATGTTAGTCTACTTTAACGAAGTTACTGCTTTTTTAATAATGAAAGCTCTACCTATAGCTGTTTATTATTCACATAAAAAGTTTTAACAATTAATTAGATGTAAATTTGCCCAACAACAATGTCTTTTACAACTTCTGTTAAAGAAATAAAGCCGTATAACTATAAACTTTAGTGGCTGAAATAACAACAAGAATTTCACAAATTTTGATGTAATTTGAGATATTAACAAACTTTAATTATTTAGCTAGTCGAGGTTCTAGGTTGTCATAAAGTTAAACATCCTGGAAGATAAGATCTATGTATAATGTGCGAGACTACTGAAAAACACCATATAGTTAAAGTTTAGTCAATTTATAAAGTTGAATTATTTTCAGTAGACAACTCATCATATTCTCATTCTGTCTTGTTCGTTATGGAGGCGAACGCGAATTAGAGGCATAGATAAATGTGTCGAGAAGAGTCTACTGAAAATAAAAATAAATAGTTTCACCTGTTACATTTTTTGTTTATTTTCGTTACTTTTTCAAAATGTTGTTTTGTTAATCATTAGTTAATTATTTCAAAAGTATTTGACGGATATATAAGGATCAGATATTTTTTATGCTTTTTGATTAATCAAAAAATACTGCAGAGAAACCTAGTTAACTTCGGACTATAACTACAGCTAATTACCTTCAAATGGATATTTTGTTTCAGGTACATATAAACTTAGAGTAAAAATTCTAATTGCAGTTAAATTTATTTCTCATGCAATAAAATAAACAGTACTGAACAAGTTGCAATTTAAATTATGGGGACACATGGGAACATTATACACTATTTTATTTGTTTACGCTGCATTTAATAACCGTATACTGATTGCTACAATAATTTCAGTGCTAATTAGGAAAATATGAAATTTCCACAGGTGTCCGTTTATTGTCATTTGAGTCAAATTTTCTTATGGAAAGTTTCTTCGTGGTTTGTGTAGTGAATTTAAGACGGCCGAAGTTACTTACGAATGGTTCTTTAAACTTAATAATAATTATTTATTGATATTGGTAATTCCACATTTTATGAAATAAAGCACCTTTGAAATTTTCCTATATGATAGATTGCCCGCAACATTAACATATTGTAAAGATACCTACAAGGATCTGCAAAAGGATTATTTTAAGGCAAGTCAATAAACATTAATATTTTAATTTTTTGTTGAAAACGAAAATGGTACAGAGCATTGTTTAGTAAAAATTTAAGTATGTTGATCATAACCACAAGAGGTCAGATGAAACTGACAATATGATGTGGAGTTTTTTTTGTCATCCATACGAATAGCCGAATAGTCTCTAGTTGAGCGGGCAAAATACTCGGACTCACTAAAATCAACAGTTTTCTTACTTCTAATCAACAACTCCATTTCTGTCTCAATACATCGTTTATTGTTTTATTGACAATTATTGACGCTTCGAAGTTTGTTGACCAGGTATGTAACTTCTTTTAATCAAAACACGCCCTTTTCAATAAATTTCGTTAGGAACTAACGATTTTCCGAGTAAAATATCGAAGATCATTTATTTTAGATATAAATATCTACCTAGTAAAAAATTGAACAACCAAAAATCAATATAATTTTTTCTTCTCCTAGCAAGAATAACGGAAAACTGAGCCACAGTGTGCTCCAATGATCATATTTCGCGACATTCCTAAAAACAATTTGACCTTTTTCATCACTGCGAAAAAATTAACAATTTAGAAACATGCATTGCAATCTGAATAAAGGGTAATAAATAATAAATAATAATAATATTTGAAAATTAAAAAGTATTTTTGAAAGCCCATTTTAAGCCACTGAGTTACCAAGAATATTGTTATTGTTATAGAAACATTCAAAAGCTCACCCCTACACTAATGTGGTTTTAACAACGTTCCGTAACTTTCCATCAAATTTAAATGTGAACCTTTTGTACTAGAGGGACACTTGTTTCATATTTATTGTTATTTTAAATTGAATTTCCAATTACCTCGTTTGTATATGTTTTTTTAGAGCCATTGCCTTTTTGATGTACAAACTAAACACAAATTTGCTTTTAGGATACGATGTCATATGATATTTAACATATTTTAGGTGAACAGTGTAGTGACCTGACACGTAATAGGCGTATTAGAGAGAATGCGTATTGTGAATTGATTACAGTAGGTGTAGAGTGACTTTAAAGCTATTAGTCCCTTTACATAGCTAAAATCTAAATACATTCTATACATCTACCAAACTTGTGTTTATTCCCCCTCAATGTTCATTAATTTCTGTGTGAATATAATACTAATTTATTTGTTATCAAATTGAAGAGGTTGAAAATATGGATTCATGACATTTTTGAGTAATAATGTAAACTGAGTGTTCGCACTAAATTAAAAATGTCAGATTTGAGGTAACATTTTTTTATATAAAAGTTAATAATGTCGATAAATTTAGATAATTGTAATTAAATCTTGTGACTTGATTAAAATATTATGTGGGTGTTGAGAAAAAGTTCAAAGTAGCAAATTTACTATTAACTTGTCTATAATCCTTTAAAATGAAATGAAAAATTTCAGCCATGCTAATAAAACTGTGAGTTGATTATTAATTTGTTTCGCATGAAAAAAAAACATTTCATTAAACATTTTTGCTCCTATTCTTTTCATCAAAAGATTTTAATTACTGCAAGTAAATATTTGCACGTTTTTTTATGAAAAATATATGAACATCTCTACAAACCATAAAAAATAAATAGCGTTTGAATGGGCCGAAATAACTTTGCCAGTATTCAGATTGCTTGGAATATTTATAGACAATTAATGTTTTTTATGTTTTCAAAATGTAGAACATAAATTAATTCGTCCATGTTTGTACAAGCTCTAAAAACAGACTATAAAGTAATTAAATTATTTTATATCCAAACACATTATAATTTAGCAGATTAAATGTTAAATTTAATATATTCTTACGAACTCTTGTAAAGATTTGAAGACAACGTTGTGTATTAAAAAAAACGATCTACTTTCCGACTTTCCGTGAAAAGATGATGTTTTTGTGTTGACTTGAAAATATTATTCCGGAAGCTACGTAATGCTTGTCTACCTATCGACCCAAATAAAGCTTAATTTTGTAATTTGGTGGTTTTCCTTTTAGTGCCTATAGCGTAAAAGTGGTTGCCTGGGTGGTTTGGATATAAAATTTGACCGTGTTTTATTACCTATAATTAAAATGCCTTCGGGGTCACATGTATATTTTCGTATTTTGTGGTTCTCAGATAAGTTTTTCTTGTTACATATTATCGTAAAATTCAAATTTAATACCGTGTCGCATCAAAACATTCAATTGCAATTAGTATATAAAAATAAATTCGTTTTTGTACTGTCATAGTTGTAATTGACATTTTACGTTCGTTGGCCGTTACCGTGCTGCAATGGAAATGAGGAAACTCTAGTGCTGCAAAATACAAACCAGAAATCTAAGCTAGGAAAAAAGAAAATTGTCTCCAATAGGTGCTTTGAAAATATTTAAAAAAAAATTTTTTTTATTTTAGATTACTTGAGTTTATTTATAGAAATTTCGGTTGGTAACGCTGTAAGCTTTGTTTCCGAATATTCATTGCTTTTATTTTCTTCGCACCACTTGATGAATTTTTGATACTCTGCTTCATATCGGCCTGCGGATTTTACATACAGGCTGTTTCATTAAGGGTGGCCACCGGCCATATCTCGGGAACTACTGGGCATAAAAATCCAGGGAAAAAAATTTCATTACTCAAGTGGCCATAAGAAAATTCTGGAAATTATTTTTAAGTTCCGCATTTCGCCGCAAGGGGGCGCAACTGAAAAGTAAATATTAAAATTCTAAATTTCTCCGAAAATTCCCACATTAAGGTATATCTTTGGTAACATCATTAGAAAGCTTGGACAATTCTGCATCATTTTGGTTTAAGGCTCATTGGCGTACCGACCTTAGTAAGAGTGGGGGAAGCTATTGAAAGTGAAATCATTTAAATCGCTGTAACTTCTAAACGACTTATTCGATTTTAGTAAACTTAAGCTTGTTTAGAAGAGAAATGTAGGTACTTTTAATTATCGCATCCAATGGTACACGATAGTTCCTAATAAAATTGCTAGAGGGCGCAATTTGAAATAATTACAGTTTTTTTGATTTTATCCCGAAAACTTAAATTAGATGGTATAATTATGATGTCAGAATCGGAAAGTAGATTAAATTGGCAAGAGAAAATGTGGAAACCGCAGCTCGATATCTTTGTTCATTTCAGAGTTATTGCCAAAAGAATATTTTTTAACACTTTAATTGAAGATGTGATTGTTTTCATAGTTCCGTGGTCAAACAATCCATGACAAAAAATATTTTTAAACTTTATGCTTGTGTAGGTTTGTCACTCTTTATGCCAAGGACCCAAAAACTACTTTAGAATTAATAAAATAATCATGGAAAACTTCGAATTTAGGCACAATAATTATTTTTATAGGTATGGTTTTTTAAAAATAAATCTAGATAGCCGTGAAACAAGATCGGCAGGTTTCCAAGGAGATAAATAAATTGGAATAGTTGTCAACTGATTTAATTTTGATAGGTGTTTTGTTGACAAAAGTTTCTTCTTGATGACATGATTCTTTTTGAATTTCTTTTTATCTATACCAAAAATTGTGCTACATCCCTCAAAAATTCTCAATTTCTCTCCTTGGTTTTATGAACTGATGAAGCCAGTTTTACTAGCTGTGGCATCGTAAATTTACACAATACTTATGAACTAAGTAGTGGTCACAAACAAATCTTCATTGGATGCGCGAAGTGAATCACCAAAATAGGTGGTGCAGAGTTTTAGGACACAGAATTATCGGACCGTTTATTTTTAATGGCTATCTAAATGGTGAATCTTACGTAAGCATGTCGTAAGCCTCGGCATTGGTATAAGCCATTTTTGAGGGATGTATCACAAATTTTGATATAGGTAACAAGAAATTCAAAAAGAATCAAGGAGAAACTTTTGTCAACACAACATCTATCAGAATTAAATCAGTTGACAACTATTCCAATTTATTAATTTCCTTGGAAACCTGCCGATCTTGTTTCACGGCTATCTAGATTTATTTTTAAAAAACCATATTAAAATAAATATTGTGCCTAAATTCGAAGTTTTCCATGATTATTTTATTAATTCTAAAATAGTTTTTGGGCCCTTGGCATAATGAGTGACAAACCTGCACATAATAACGTTTTAAAATATTTTATGTCATGGATTGCTTGACCACGGAACTATGAAAACAATCATATCTTCAATTAAAGTGTTAAAAATTATTCTTTTGGCAATAACTCTGAAATGAACAAAGATATCGAGCTACGGTTTTCACATTTTCTCTTGCCAATTTAATCTACTTTCCGATTATGGTCTCATAATTATACTATCTAATTTAAGTTTTCGGGATAAAATCAAAAAAACTGTTATTATTTCAAATTGCGCCCCCTAGCAATTTTATTAGGAACTATCGTGTACCATTGGATGCGATAATTAAAAGTACCTACATTTCTCTTCTAAACAAGCTTAAGTTTACTAAAATCGAATAAGTCGTGTAGAAGTTACAGCGATTTAAATGATTACACTTTCAATAGCTTCCCCCACTCTTACTAAGGTCGGTACGCCAATGAGCCTTAAACCAAAATGATGCAGAATTATTTAAGCTTCCTAATGATGTTACCAAAGGCATACCTTAATGTGGGAATTTTCGGAGAAATTTAAAATTTTAATATTTTCTTTCCAGTTGCGCTCCCTTGCGGTGAAATGCGGAACATAAAAATAATTTCCAGAATTTTCTCATGGCCACTTTAGTAATGAAATTTTTTTCCCTTGATTTCTATGCCCAGTAGTTCCCGAGATATGGCCGGTGGCCACCCTTAATGAAACAGCCTGTATAGTAAATTTGCATCAGTGCCTTTATCTTCGAATTTTTTTAAATTCGAGTTTGAATTTAAAATTCAAACACTGACAGATTGACATTTGACATATTTAGTGATAAACTGAAAACTAACATAACTGTGGTGAAGTTGTACTTACCTATTAGTACAGTAAACAGGGAGTTGAGATAGACTTTTTTTACCCTACAGCCAATTTTTGCAGAATCTTGTAGAGGGTCACCCTATAAGTTTAAAACTGAGTTTTTGTATTCGTAGACCCCGCCGTTCCTTCATCAACCCTTAATTATAGTTGATTATTTTTATTTATTAAATAACTTCTTTCCTATTAGATTTCCGAAAAAAAAGCATCAGCACAAAGTAGTACAGAAAAATATTTTCTACTACTTTTCTTTTAACATTTTTTTGATATAGTCAATATTTAAAAAAATTTCTCTAGTTAAGTACTACTTACTACTCTTACCTAAAAATTGTTAACATTTTTTACTTTCTTATACGAAGTATAAGGAAGTAATGTAATCGTGATTTTTTTCGACTTCGAGATTTTGATGGATTTACACGTTTTGAGGGCCCCTGAATCCATTTTGACCATTTTCGCCATGGTGTCTGTCTGTCTGTCTGTATCCACCATAACTCAAAAACGAGTTATCGGATTTGATTCAAATTTCATATTTAAGAGTTTGAACAAATTTGTGGGTGCCACATTAAATGTTTTTCATCTAGCACTAAAACAAGTGACACTTACCTGAAGACATTTTTAGGTTTTTTAGGAATATCTTGAAAAATAAACAATTTATGAGATTTTTTTATTCCTTAACATTGATTTAGAATTGAATTTTGAACAAATTTTGTTTGAACTTTTTTTTGAAATTCTGTCAAAAAAATTTCAAAAAAATAAAACACTTATTTTTGTCGTAAAATTCGGTTATAATGAATAGGACAAGGACAGATTTATGCGTATTGCAATAAGTGCGAGAGAGACTTCCGAAATTTATTTGAATATTGCTGGAAACGCTCAAAATTGAAACACAATTTTTACAAGAAATTTAACTTAATTTCTTTAGGAAAAGTAATTGTGGTACTATCCGTATAAGAAAGTCATGTGTTGGGCACATCAGATATTTTCTTATGGGCACTATATTAAAATATTTGAAATCAGCAAGTTTTTCTGCCACATGTCATATTTTAAATAAAATTAGACCGTTGAATTTATTAAAATTATAAAATTAAGTTTTTTCTCTAATCTTTACCATAACGTGTGTCTGCTTTGTACACTTTTTTGTTATGAATTTCATACCCTATCTTTGTAGGTTTTTCAACAACTTTTATATTCAGGATCAGTCCAATTAGTTGAACTCCTGCTTGTGTTTTCGGTACATTTAAGTGTCCAAAAATCCTCGATATTCGACAACGCCTAGAAAACGCGTTATTGTTATTTTTGGAAATTCGTTGGTTCCTTCCAATTTGATATCTTTACAACAAAAGTGTTTATGTCAAGCCACGTCGGAATCTTATCCTTTAAAATAGTATTTTGCTCAATAACTACCGGTGTTCACGGCATTTCAATCAATGAAAATTCGTACCTACCCTTTAAGTTCAGATTTTCTAAAATTTTGAAGATTATCCATATCTGAAAACTTTAATGCGGCTGATGTTCGGTGGTATGGTATATGACTCAATATGAAAAGTTGGGGTGGACCCGATATTAAGAGGATGCATATGCTTCACAGGATGCAAACTTATTCTAAATATTGTTACTTCTTGCCTTAACATTTGCAGCTTAATTCGATTATTTGTTAAATGTAAGAGATTCAGATTGTTAGGAATAACAAATCGATTCCGTTTTTGTTATGCTTAATAGGGATGTTGCATTTTTTTTTAATCCCGTTTTTTACGGACCAAAAATTTTTTAAAAAAATATTGATAGTAATAATTTGGTATCAGCTATTCAAAAAAAATATCATGCAAAGTCCCTATTGCCTGCTAAATAGTAACTCAAGATCCTAAGGCTCTAACAGGGTTTTTTCTAGGTGAACCATATTCGTCTTGTGTAGCATTCGCAAGATTATCTTTGTAAGCAAGTTTCTGCTCGTTGTTTGGGATCATTTTTAAACAGCTAGAAACATCAAAACTTTGAGGTAACCCATTACTTAGCATTTTTAAATCACCTTGGATTTCCCATAAAAACTTGGAAAGTGAGGATACTTAGTATGGGGTTTTGAAATCTATTATTTTTCTGCATTTGAGATACTTTATTAATTTGAAGATGTCATCTTCTCTCCAAACAATGTTGTTGCTTTGGGCTAATTTAAGAAATAATACTGTCATTGTATATTATTTCATTAAATAGATTAGTGCCCTGGGGAGGGATGGAAATCTGAAACAACATACAAACAAGAAGTTAAATCACCATCACAAAATTCAGAGTAGTTCAGACCTCGATTCAAATGTTTTTCCTTTGTCTATCAGATAGAAGCTTTGCTTAAATTCAAAATTTTGATTCCAGTTTTCAAGGCGAAACTCACTGTAGGTACACTTCCATCTAATCAGCAAAAGAAAGAAGATTCGTTTTTTTAATATAACAGTCAACAAAATGCTGGACCTTCTATAAAATTTGAAGCGCGAACCAGATAGGCTTACATCGACCTGTGTCAGTTTCAATATTTACATAAAGCCCCAAACACGTGCTTTACGTTCACCGTACACTCAATTACCCGTAAGTAAAAGACATCCATTTCATTTTAGCCCTTTCTCAATTTCGCGCACCATCACCCATAAAAGTTTTGAATCACACAAAATGTTTATGAAAGTTTGTCAATTTGGTAAATGAAATTAAATATTTTAATAAATTAAGTCATGTGTAGTTATACGTTGAAACAATGTATGTTAATTATCTCATTTTGAAATTAAATATTAACTAAATGTTTAATTAAATTCTAGTTAAGCGTTGGTGGAAGATTAATTATCACAATATTAATGCACTGTAGTTTCAAGCATAATTATTTAACTGCACACTACATACAATTTTCTTAATAAATGAAGTATTATCTATTATACCAATTAGTTTTTCAGTCTTAAGCTAAAATATAATGACGTTACAACAGATAATTTGGTTAATATCTCTTTATTTATTACCTTTGTGGTTTGTTAATTAAAGGCAATTGACAATGTTCGATTACCATGAATTATTAACATTAATAACTTATTGGAAGAGGGAATAATTTTGTAACAATTATATATGTATTATTGAGCGGCCAAGATGGCGACAACACAGATTGTACAAGAGTTAAATAAACTGAAAAAGAACGATTTAATAGAATTTATTGTACATAGGAAGTTTCACAGTACTGTAGAAATCAGTGAAACACTGGAAAACTTCATCAGCACTCAACGTAAAGAAAATGAAAACATTTTCTTTGAAGAAAACGACAATGTAAGTTATCCCTGCACAAACCTGGAATGTCACAAACTTGTTTTAGAAAACAAACACCTATTCGAACAATTAAAGCTTACACAAAAATTAGTAAATCAGATGGAAAAGCGCACCGAGGACCAGGAGCATATAATTAATCTTATGAAAAATAAACCAAATTCTAAGGTTAGTTCCAAAAATGTAAACAATGTCGAAACCGGAAAAAGCCATGACGAAAAAATGTCAGAAGTTCTAAAACAAACACGGGAACATCGAAAGGAAAACAAAGAACCAGAAAATACAGGAATTGATGGAGAAACAAAGAAAGATAATGATAATGGAAGGGCGACCATTGTAAAGAAACACAATATTTTTAATTCTAAAGCAATTACTGGTAGCGCAAAAATAAAACCCGAAGAAGAAATTTTTAAAGCCGCTGTTAAGAAGGGTTGGTTGTATGTTGGTCGAGCTAACTTTGACACTACCACCGAGAAAATACAGCAATATTTGGAAAGACTGTACCCCGACAAAATCTTTAATGTAGACGAAATTTCAAAGCATGAAAATAATAAAAGCACTAATAAGTCGTTCAAGGAGTGGACTATGACTTGCTGGAGCAACTGAACAGGCCGGAAGTGTGGCCGGAGAATTTAATAATAAAAAAATTTAAATTTTTTCGTCCAGCACAAAAGAAAATATCAAACAAGAGAGAATTTTGAATTTCTTTCGGTGCTGAACATTAATATACAATCGCTGTCGAATAAAATTGACCAATTAAACGCTGTTTTAATGGAAAATCATATTGATGTTAATGATGTTGCATGTATCACGGAACATTGGATGACAGACTGCACACTAAACAGATTGATTCTACCAAGTTACACTGTAAGCTGCAATTACTGCAGAAATATCTACATACATGGAGGAGTCTTAATTCTCACAAAAAATGCATGGAAAACGAAGGAATTAGTTGATATTGTCGAAGTTTCAAAGGACAAGAATTTTGAAGTTGCAGCAATTGAACTTATATCTCAAAATGCAATAATTATATCAATCTACAGATCTCCAAATGGTGATCTTGAAACTTTTATTGATAAACTGAACCAGATTTTGACTATTGTCACAGAAAAATATACTAAAAAGGGAATATATCTAGCAGGAGACTATAACATAAATTTTCTAGTTGACTCTAAAGAAAAACAAGAGCTACTTAACTTAATGGGGAGTTTTGGTTTATTTCCAGTGATGGAGCAACCATCAAGAGTAACAAGTAAGTCTATTTCTTGTATAGATAATATATTCTCAAACGATGCAAATATACATGAAAAGACAACTACAAATTATCATCTTGGGGACCATCTCGGACAGAAAATACAGATATCATCGAGGACCTCTGAAAAGCCTGAAACAAAAAGGACAATTAAGTGTAGACAAATAGATCATGAAACGGTAGCCAGAATGAGGAATGCGTTGAATGGCCTAAACTGGCACTCAGTGTGTTTCACATCTGCTTCTGAATCTTTCACTAGTTTTCAGAAAACTTTTCAGAGGCTATACGAAGAAAATTTTCCTGAAAAAGCAAAAACCGCTAAAATAAATAGCAAAAGCTCATGGTATACAGAAGAACTCAAATCAATGAAAAACCGTTTGAATGCCTTGGACACAATAGCCAGAGTTCGAAGGGATTATGAGTCGCAACAGGCGTATATAATCTATAAAAAAATGTATACACGTGAGATAGAGAATACACGTAAAAGGAAATCTTCGGAGTATATTAACAGTACAAACAACAAACAGCAAGCTATTTGGTCTCTGATAAACAAGGAAACTACACAAAAGCGTAAACAAGTCGATACTGAATCTGGTTTGACAGCAGAGGAAATGAAAAAGTTCTTCAGTTCAGTGGGAAGTGAGACAACTAAGACACTGATAAACGCAAATACGAAGCCCATGGACCTGATGAAGTTCGATGCAAGTAGGACTGTCCACTCTTGCTACTTGTACGATGTCACGGAGGAGGAGGTGGTTAGCATAATAGGCACACTTAAATTGAAGAACAGTGAAGACATATATGGGGTTTCAACCAAGGTCATAAAAGAACTAAAATATGAAGTTGCTACACCACTCGCAATAATAATAAACAAATGTCTCTTCGAGGGAATATTTCCAGAAGAATTGAAACTCGCTAAAGTAATACCCATATACAAGAAAGGAGATATCAATGATGAAAATAACTATAGGCCGATATCTATATTACCCACTATATCAAAAATTTTCGAAATGATTATTAATAATAGACTGACAAGGTATTTTGAGAAGAACAACATCTTTAATATTCATCAGCATGGATACAGGAGAGAAAAATCAACAATTACAGCACTAATGCAGATGTACGACAAGATCAAGGCAGTTTTGGACAACAAAAAAATGGCTCAGCTAATACTGTGTGACTTGAGCAAAGCTTTCGATACTGTTCCGCATACAATTTTGCTCGAAAAGTTAAATAATTGTGGCATACGTGGTAAGGCAAATGATATTCTGGCCAGCTATTTGCAGGGTAGAACACAGCGCGTTCTCTGGCAGGGGGAACTATCAAGTTCTCGGACTGTGGAATATGGAGTTCCTCAGGGATCTATTCTGGGTCCGACACTTTTTATCGTGTACATAAATGATCTGGCTCACAATGTAGATTCGGATGGTATGTGTATGTATGCTGATGACACATCTTTTTTGTCTTTGGGCAACACATTACTGGATTTGAACACCAGAACTGAAAACATTATTAAAGAAGCTAAATCCTGGTTTGAATGCAACAAGCTGTTAATAAACGCAAATAAGACAGAAATTCTTACATTTACCAACACTCATAATTCTGATATAACAACGTTGAAGTTCCTAGGATTATATATTGATTCGAGATTGAATTGGAGCAGTCACATAAGAGAAACATCCAAGAAGTTAACTTCAGCATTGTACTCCATAAGGCGTATTAAAGCGATTGCCAGTGGAGAGTTGGCGTTAACTACTTACTTCGCAAATTTCCATTCTGTAGCTTCATATGGTATCGTGCTGTGGGGAGCTTCAAGTGATGCAGCCAAGATTTTCATCCTGCAAAAAAGAGCAATCAGAATGTTGAGTACATTGAGAAACGCCGATAGCTGTAAACCTGCCTTTAAAAATTTAAGGATACTTACCATGCCATCAACATATGTATTTGCCTGTCTGAAGCACATCCACTCTAACTACCATGAACTACAGAGAAACAGTAATCAACATACATTTGATACAAGGAAAAAGAACGAGTTGAAGATTCCTTTTCATCGTAGTAAAAGAACGCAAAATAACGTAATATATTGGGGCACAAAATTTTACAATAAATTAACAAAAGAAACGAAGAACTTGTCTCTTAAGTCTTTTAATAACAAAGTCAAGAAATATCTTTTGGAGCGTTCCTTTTATTCTAGTCAAGAGTTTCTAGACTGTGATACACCATGTTAAGTGTTGTTTGTTTTTGTGTTTGTGAATTATGTTCATTTGTGAATTTGTTTTGTATTAGTCTTGTACTAACTTTGAATGTTATTTTTATTATTTGTTTTATACAATGTATTTTGACAATCCTTGTGTCTATGAAGGAAATAAATACTATTACTATTACTATGTCATGAATGTGATTGTTTTGTGTTAGTAGAATATGTGGGAGTTCACAAAAGAGTTATTTCACAAGGCATAAATCACCAATGACAAATTTCCTTTATTACTGTAAAAATAATTTTGATATTCAATATTTAATCGAAACATTACTGTTAATAAATGAATAATTTTAAAAAGAAAAAAAATAATTTTGTTCAAAAATAATCTTTACTTTAAGCTTTATAGTCCATTAATATTGAAATAAATCTGTATAAATTTGGTTCCAATAGTAAATAAAATTAAAATTAGTATATTTTATATACAGTATGTCCCCGGATGGAGTTCACAAGAGGATAATAATCTTTATTATTGATTTTATGACAAAAAGACATTCTTTATAAAAAATCCCGCTTGTCGACAAAGTGAGTTTACCATATAAAAATCTTAGATCAGATGTACAGAGTGTAAAAAAATTAAGAAAACATGAAAATGCTTTAAGAGGGAAGTACCTTTATTTATTATTTTAGACAAAATGTTCATTAAACAAAGTTGTTTGTAATCTAAAATAAAGCCTCAATACAAAATTTGAAATCTGAATTCCAATTTTTAAATTTATGTCAACTTACATTTTTATTTTAAATTTTCATAAATTCAATTTTAAAAGGAGGATATGTAGAATAGTAATTTTTTTCACAATATTGCAACTGTTATTTCATTTTTATTGTTTGTTTAACAACAAAACTAAAGATTGTGTTTGAAAAAAATTTTGTTGACATAAATTTGCAAATTAGAATTTTATAGAACAGTTATTTTTTAGAAAATTTTTGTTTCCTAGAAAGATATATCATAAAAATAGATAAATCACTCTCCAATTAGTACGCCACTGAACAATACTATCTTTATTAATACTATATTTATTAGTATACCAAATTGCACATCATTATTTAAAATTGCTCTCAAGATATTCAAAAACTAATTTGGAAATAGTATATTGTAATACAAGTGCGGAAACCGCGTCATGACAATACGAGTGTGAAACAATCACACGAGTATTGTCATGGGCCATTTCCGCAAGCGTGTTACATACGATTTTTTCTACGAAAACCCGGAATTCGTAAAAAATTAAATTATTTGTAAATCTTTTTCTAATTTAAAAAAATATCAAGTGAGTTTGTTGTCATAGAACTGAAAGCTCATAGCTGTTGACAGTTTATAAATTGTGTCCTGTCATCGAAATAATTTTGATTTTGATATCAAATTACGTGAATATAAACATGGAGTTTCAAAACTAAAGCGAAAGCGATGCACTCCTCCGGTTGTTAGATATTAAATAAATGTTACAATTATAACTAAATGTAAGTACTTCTTTATGTTTTTGTTTGCGTGCGGAAAGTTTAAAAAAAATTTCCGCTCTAATTTTCCGTACTAGTTTTTCAAAAACCTACTTTCAAGTTCGATTATCTTGTCAGAAAAAACGTCATTTCGCATTTTCGTAGAAAAAATCATTTTCGACATCCTGTATCTCAGAAACGCTTTTCTGGAGATACCTACATAGAAAAATAGCTTTCTTATATAGAGATCCTGAAGTCAAATTTTCAGTTTGATCCTGGAATACCCTCAATAAGTATTCTTGAGAATGTCTGCACTTAACAGTTAACCACAAATCCGTTTTTGTACTACATATGCACCTTTTTCCGTATTAAAAAAAAGTGCTTGCACCTATAAAGAGGGTTTAATACTTTTTGGCTAATTTTATATGGCCACAACGTCGTTGAGTTGTTAAGAGACGTCAGAGGGGTTTTGTATAAAATAAAGTTTTTTCGCTTGGACAAGTCACACTTTTTTTACCCGATGAGGAAGTAATTTTCACGCGAGCCCTCGGTTTATAATGAATAAATCTTTTTGTAAAAAAATATCGAACAACAAGCACATCTTTAATATCGACGAAGGAATGGTCTAATAATATTCTGTTTGAAGTTATCTGCCTTGAGGTAAACCACGACGTTTACTTTACGATATATATATAAAGGTCATTCTTTGTCCTAGTACTATTTTTTCAACTGCCATATCTTGCGGATTATTTGAGCTACAACTGCAATCTAATAATTTTAATATTAATATAATATAGTACCGCATTGTTTACATACAGACTGAATTAAGCTGATGTGTAAATACGAGTAGGCACGTAATAATTATTTTCGTCTTGTCTGTGAAATAGTGAAACGGACTTGAGTATAAAGAGATGTCGGGAGTAAATTTTTAATGGTTTTAATTACCAATTTTTCAATCATTATTAAGTAATTTACTTTATTAAATTCACTGTAACACTTGTTTGTAAACAAGTCCATTCATGTAACGTCGTAAAGTTCTTGTTATTGCCTTTTCCCTGAAATAATAAGATGCACCCACGTATGTAGGTACCTACATACTTTTGTATTATTTATATAGTTTGACTTGAAAACTTGACAACAATACTTGTCACAACATATTTTGTTAAAATTCCCACTATTTTTATTCGGTATGCTGGTGAAAATATTACTTATGTGTATTGTTTTCCTTAATAAACCATATTTTTTGTCGATATTTGTATACATGGAACAAATGGAAATGATGGGGTATCTATATTCAAAAACAAAATGAAACTATGACACTGCAGAAAATTATTATATTAGTCAGAAGTTTATTAGCACCGTTCCATCATACCTACTTTCAACATGTTCTTTTTAAATCATATTTTACTAGCGGTAAACCCATTTTTTACTTTCTTATACGCAGTATAAGGAAGTATAGTAATCGTGATTTTTTTCGACTTCGAGATTTTGAGGGATTTACACGTTTTGAGGACCCCTGAATCCATTCTGACCATTTTCGCCATGATGTCTGTCTGTGTGTCTGTGTGTCTGTCTGTCTGTCTGTCTGTATCCACCATAACTCAAAAACGACTTATTGGATTTGATTCAAATTTCATATTTAAGAGTTTGAACAAAATTGTGGGTGCCACATTCAATGTTTTTCATCTAGCACCAAAGTGACAGTTACCTGAAGACATTTTTAAGTTTTTTAGGAATATCTTGAAAAATGATGGTCGATGGTCGAGGTAGACCATGTGTCTCATTATATGGCTGCCAAACGGAAGGTCCCGGGTCCGAATCCTAGAAGGAACGGACCATTAGTTTTTTTTATTTTACTGGTTTCTATGGTACCGAAAACAATAATAATGAATAAATAATAGTTATTTATATTATAAGTGGGATCTGAACATCATTAACGTAAGAGTCTGGAAATTGCAGAACGAGTCGAAGACGAGTTCTGTAATCAGACGAATATGTTAATGTGTGTATATCCCACGTGTAATATACAAGATTTTATCTTCTACCGTCCAAATAATTAAAAATGAATTTTGAATTTATCTCTAGCGACATTGCTCAGTAGTTGTTGTCAAGTTGTCGTACTGGACTACCTAACCTAAGTTGAGTAAAAACTAGCCAGCGCTACACAACAATGAATTTGAATTATAAATTTTCGAATAATTAAACAATTTATACACCAAAAAATCTGGGACGTGGACCGTGTTGTATTTATTATTAAAATATAAAACTAATTTATTATAAAATAAAACTAAAATTTTTTTCAGTAATCTAACGTGAAGTTACGGTTTTTTCTAGGTAGATACGCTATTATAAAATTCTCCAGGTTTCAAAAAATCAAACTTAAGAGTATGAAGTGTCATTACTCAATGTTAATAACAAATTTTAAAGAATTAAACAATATATATTATATTATAATTAGACATTTACAAATATAAACTTTCCTATAAAAATACTAAATTATAAAAATTGTGTTATAAATACTAGTAAGAAAGAATTTTCTTATTGAAATTTCAGTGTGGTAATGATTTCTTTAAAACACATGTTGCGTAATAATCTGACTTACCTTACTCAAATTAATGTCAAATCAAGGCTATTATGAATTGGTAGTAGATAAATGTAATTTCATACCGGCAGATTTTTTTAAGTGAGTAATAGATCAAAAATCTAAAATAAAACACATTTTTGTCGTAAAATTCGGTTATAAGGAGTGGGACAAGGACAGATTTATGCGTATTGCAATAAGTGCGACAGACTATTTGAAAATTGCTGGAAACTTCAAAATTTTTACAAGAAATTTAATTTAATTTCTTTAGGAAAAGTAATTATTGTGATACTATCCGTAAGTATAAGAAAGTCATGTGTTGGGCACATCAGATATTTTGTTTGAAAAAAGTTGATATTATCCCATTATGGTCGACACAAAGTATTTTAGTAGAAAATTTATGCTCACAATTATTTTAATACGACTCATGATGGCTGGGTTGCAAAGCGTATGCTGACACAAAAGAATGTATTTAAAGAGATCTCTTTACATAAATTACATAAAAGGTGTGGAAATGATACCAGCCGCTATGAACCTGTATCTTTACACTCTTCTAACAGTCACTAAAATATATTCACAGATTTTTTTAAACGTAACTACATAAAGTCTTTTTTAAATTTATGTTCATTTTTTAGTGTCGTGATAGTATCTATATAGTGTCATTATAAAAAGAACATCACATTTGGCTTAGTGCTGTGCCTCCTTTTAAATTGATAGATCGATAGTAATCATAATAAAATAATTGATATAAAATTGATTACATAAAAATTTAAAGCAATTGTGAATAGAAAGAAAAAGAATTATAAAATATTCTGAGAATCAACACAATGAATGTTAAAAATTATGTCGATATTATGTGATATTATAACACACTAACCAATCACATTCATTCAAAATCCCACTATCGTGAAGGGCGGCAAATCCTCAATACATGAGAAATTCACAACCACTTACCATGTTAGATTCTTTTATCATTATGGTTATAGAAGATAGAGGCAGTAAGTTTATTACGAAATTTTGCCATAATTGGACAACTTGTAACAATAACATTTAACATATGTTTACTTTCTATCAATATGCTGATAAGGCACAAGGTACACAAGTAGATGAAATTTTCCAGTCTGAAATGATAAAACTTCTCAAGCCTTTTTTATGTAAAACTGATTACAATATGTTTTGTTAAAATACAATATTGACATCTTGCAAATAGAATAAGTTATACGATGGGTTTATATTTGCATGCGATTACTAAACTATTGAGACAAGTGGAGGTCGGTTCAATTCGCTTCGGTCAAGTGAGTTTTATTCAGTTGTTATAACGTCTGAAGAACGAGGTATTTCTATAATTTGTAAAACCATTGTTAAAGCTAGACTGCCAGAAATCGTGTTATAAAAATATAATGAAAACTAGTAACCAGTTTTATTTATGTCTGCGAACTGAATATTAAATAATGGGATGTTGTTTCAAAATGAACAAATACCAATTATTACATTTCCTACGAAAAACACTTTAGAAGTCTACACAAAAAAAAATCCAATCAGAGCACCAAGGTTTTCACATGTTTCATATTGTTACACCAAACGATTAGCCATTTATCTTGTCAGTCGTCCCTCGTATCAAGGATAATTTTTCCGATAACCCAGGACTTGATGATCCCGTATTCTTTTAGGAAACGTTTTTTTATAACAAATAAAATTGCACAATCTGAATAATGTTGATAAAAATGTAATGAATATTTTTAGCAAAAATAAAAAAATTTAAGAAAATATTTTCAAAACTACCTATTGTTATTTTTTTCTACTCCCATACTTTAATAGATTCATTAGACATTTCTTACTATCTGTACTTGTCATAATATTTCTTTTCTTATTTTTCATTATTTTGACTAGTCGTAGAAAAAACAGTGTATTCAACTCACATTTAATTGCTACTAATAGACTCGTATTCATTACAACACTCACATCGGCTCGTGTCTTAATTCTCATACTCGTGTCTTAATAGCTATCGTTAAATGCTCATTGCACAGTATACTATTATATTAAGCACAAAAGTGTCCACGATTGGGATTATATAAGTATAGGCAAACATTTTTTAATGTGCAATTTAGGAGAAAAAAATATTGATGTTAAAAAATTCTGTGGACACACGGTATATAACATATAACATGCATTATTAAAATATATATTATAAGTAGGTACTTATATTATTATATTATATTAAATGAATGTTTATAAATTAATTTACTCCAATTACAATTTAAAACAGTTTATTTAATTTAATTGAAATGAATTGATTAGTCCAAATGCTATACTTTTGAATTCAATCATTTAAATGACTGTTTCCATCACTGCATATTGTATCTGTTTCAAAGAACGAAAGAAAATAATTTAACGTGATGGCTTAACAGAAGAAATCCACGATTAAGTTGTATTGTTTTGAAAATGATTCTTTCAAGATAAATTTCGTTTTTTCGCTAAAAAATTTTCTCTTCTTATTATATAAAGTTGCGACATTATCTGGCAGAATTATTTTCAAGAGACATGATAAATCATTTTCTTGGAGCGTTTTTACCACAATATTTTAAGATCTCCACTTCTTGCCCTGTCAGTTAGTATTTTTCATATTAGCTGCACAATTCTTGTTGGGTTAAACGGTTTTCTTAAATCTGACCTAATTATTGTACTGTATTATTATTTTGTGCTCAGGTCCTGATTGTTTTTTTCCTTCACTTTATTATGCACTTTTTTATTGCAATTCAAGAGAATTTTGCTCTACGAATTCCTTGTAGATCGTATTCAATTTGTCCAAATTTATTAGTCGATGCTTGTAATTTTCAAAATTTTAATAATCTAAAACTACAAATTTTACAGTTAAAATTTGTTAATGCACTCGTGGATTTAGGTTACTTCTAGACAATTGGTGTACCTACGAGATACATTTTCATGTCTACCAAAATGTAAACCCAAACTATTCAAATATCAAATATTTACTATTTCCATGATGACAATGTTGCAAAATAATGGCAATATTAAGTTACTGTAATAGATAATAATAAAGGCACACTGCAGACTTATTTATATATAAATTATAATGTGACAGCATCAGAATTAAAGCTTAAACTAATTAATTAGATAATTCCTTAAAACCATATAGTTACTATACGTTTAGAATGTTTAAGTATTAACTACATAAAACATATCTATTAAGTCTTCCGTCTGGTATCTAATTAGCAATGTCAATGTAGATACCTCATATGGGTAGATGGCTAAATCCTTTAGCTAAAAGCATGAGTAATTGAGTAGGGACACGATTTATTAATGTATAATATTAAATGCGGTTGTATAATTCAAGCTTGATATAATTTTGTATATTAATCTGACTAAACCAATATAGTTTAAGCTTGTATCGTAGGTAACAATAACTAAATACCTCTGTTAATAACAATTTTTTTCGCTCAATTACACCGCTAAATAATTATTGAGTTGTATATTTGTTAACGACTTTTTTAATTCTCTAGTTAAATTGAAGCAATATGGTTTCTATATGAGTCTGATTTTATTAAAATTCTTTAAAGATTTCGACTGTCTAATTTTCTATTTTATAATTATACCTTAATAAACCGAGATCAATTTCTTCTCGCTGTTATTTATAGTGCACCAAAGTAAGCAGGTATGAATCTCGGTTGTGTGTAGGAAAATAAATTATGTATAACAATTTCCCCTGTGAATTCCAATAGCTAATTCGAACATGTCGTATATTCCGATATATGTACTTGTACAGGCACTTGTATACATATATGTATCACTGGATATAATGTATGAGAAGTATGTACTAGTAAATTTCATAACTTATATTTTAAAGTCACAAGAGCCATAAATTATATTTGTAAATTATTTAGAGCTGAATATAGCATACTTACTTTCCATCTGATATGTGTACCTCGGTAGGTACTTATTTAATGTTTTAATCACAAATTTAGATATCTCATTCACATGTAAATGTGGATAGTAATAAGTATACTTATATCGTACTGTTATGCAAACTTACAATTTAGTTATCTCTAGCAGAACTATTCTGAAACACGTATAACAAAGTTTGGATAATATTAATTAGCAAATTGAATTTGTTGAGGTATTCACTTTAGATTTGAGAAATAACCACAAAAATAAACTGCTGGCCAATTGAAACGTACCAAGTGAATTTTTAGGTTGAATTTAAAGTCAAATATTTTGAAAAATAGAAAAGATGTCAACATGCGGGATTTCAGAGATAATTTAATTGAGAAAACGATAGTGTTACCCGATTTTTTTACTTTGAAGTACATTACTATCTACAGGGTATGAAAGAAAGTATTCTTTTTTTTGTCAAATTTTATAACTACCGAGATTCAACAAATTTTTTTTTATATTTTTTTGATGTAAATTTTTTTAGTCCTTACTTAATGAGAAAACAATCTGTTTCTCAAAATTTTGATATCCCTGTTATTTTATAAGATACCGAATTTTTGCTGAAAATTTGATTTTTTCTTTGTTTTTTGTCGTTCGGCCGTATTGTGTTTTGTAAAACCAATCTCTGTAGTTGATTATAATACCTTATGAATGGCTTTCTTATAAAAAGTACACTTTTTGTACTTTCATTAATTTATTGGTAACCAGTGGTTTATCAAAAATCGGTACACGTTCGCTAATTGGTACATTTTTTTAATTCATGTTTTGAGGCTATTTTCTTAATGGAATAAAATGGAATTTACTTAGTTTATGTTCACCATTGGTTTAAGTGACTTATATCCTGGAAACGGGTTTTTGACTCTTTCAAAAATTTGCTCATATCCGTATATACCGGGTGGCTACGAAATCGTTTTACAACCGCCACCATTTTGTTACATTTAACTATATTAATTTGAAATTTGGCATGGTTTGATTGTTGAAAGGAATAATCATTTTGACGTTTAAAACAATCTGATGACACTTCCGGTTTCACCGGAAGGGCTACTTACTAACTTTCAAATTTTTTTAAAACAACCCTCTATATTTTTTTCCGTAAGAATTAGATTCTACAAAATTACCTTTTTATCGACATATCACATGATGACATTTGCTTTCAAAATGGCAGCATAATTATTATTGCAAAAACCTGTTCAACAATATTAAATTTAATAAAAAATTCGGTATCTTATAAAATAAGAGGGATATAAAAATGTTGAGAAATTGGTTTCTTCCTCATTAACCAGGGACTAAAAAAATTGGCATGAAAACCTCATGTTGATATCTTTTCTCCTTTTCAAAATATTTGACTTTAAATTCAACCTAAAAATTCGCTTGGTACGTTTCAATTGGCCAGCAGTTTAGTTACAAGAAATTACACGCACTAGGGGACAGCACCAAACCTTGTGTAAGCCTTTGAGCAGTATTTGCTGGTCGCTAATTTTATTTTCACCGATTACCGGGAAATTTCTATTGCCGATTATTATAGGTACTACTCGTATACCTAGAGCCTGGCAAGTTTCCTGAATAGAAATCACCTTCAGTAGTTTATCAATTAGGCCCTTCCTTTGATTACGTGTCAAATGCTGCAGAAAAAGAAATATTAACGAAGACGACAGTCGTTTTTAAATATTGCTGGTATCCCGCTCTTAGATAATATTTTATGTTAATGATATGACTTGATTGAGGCGGAAATCAGCCTGCTCGCTAGAAATTTTGCCACTCGCTCTAAGTGTTTGTTGATTAAGCTTAGTAACAAGATGGGGCGATAACTTTGTAGTTTTGTTTAGCTTTAGAACCACTAGTTTAGCACGCTTAAATTGTTGGGAATCGTCTACCGGTCTTAGGCTGGAACTGAAAAATCTTGCCTACCGTAGGTACCTTTGTGAATTAATGAGAAATTGCAGGAGGATGCAATCAACATGTTTTTCCAGATTTCTCGGCTTACATTGCTTCTACGACCTTGTTGGTATTATTTTTCCATTATCTGTTTTTAAGTTTTTAATTTAATAAAACGTTTTTTTACAGTATATGTATTTAGCATAGTGCTAGTGTTGTCCACAAACAGCTGCTAATTTGGTAGAGCATAAGTGGCGATCTGAGCACTAAACTAGTACACAACACTTCAAGTGGTGTTTACTAAACTACTCGCTGTGTTTGGACACATCTTTAGAGACCATTTGACCAAACGTTGTATATTATATACTGTGATAATATACTAAAAATGTTTTAAAATCTTCAAAACTTAAAAGCAGTAACAAATTTCACGTAGTAGGCAATGTTTTATCTTTTGATAAAATTCCTGAGAAAAAATACGCTAAGTAACCCCCATCTCCGTGTTTAGGACAGTTACATGTAATTAATCTTGCTTTGCTATCTTTCATGTTCTTCTTAATGTAATTGGCTGAAGTATTCATGTTCATCACAAGAGGTGACATTTCAAATTCTGTGCCAAGTTTGTTACTTTAATATAATACATTTACATTATGTTTATGTATAGCGAGCTACAAAACAAAATTATTTTATGTTCCAAAGGCAGTAACAAAGCTATATATTAATAACAATTGACAAATGTACAAAATATAGTGTAAATTTAAGTGAAAACGAAGCTCGGACCAAATAAATTTTACCCTCGTTAAAATTGTGTCTACGTTAATATATTTTCGTTCAGTTAAAACAACTAAAATACTAAAACCATTTCCGTATACTTAATTAGAAGACTCGTACCGAAAGCTTTTAGGCCGTGATAAATGTTAGTTGACTTTTTGGTGATTCGTCTTAAGAGATTTAACAACTTTCTTATGAATTAAGTATTTTCAGGTTTGGAAACCCTAAAAAAAATCATTAGTATAATGAGTTTAGTAATGAAAGTACAAAGTTAATTAGTATAGTCCTGCATCCGTTTTTATATTAGGGTATCCATTTTATAAATCCACTCATGTGACCAGCAAAATTAGTGACATTAAATTACACTATTGTTAAACTTCTTTCTAATTATAACTATACTTTTAAGAATTGATAGCGACAAGGTGAATTTAATTTCAAAAAGAAAAGATGTT
The DNA here is from genome assembly GCA_963942485.1 of Pediacus dermestoides. NCBI lineage: Eukaryota > Metazoa > Arthropoda > Insecta > Coleoptera > Cucujidae > Pediacus > Pediacus dermestoides. The sequence continues at coordinate 10,067,119 of OZ012627.1, forward strand.
GATTTACGTTAATAATTATTTTCGCATGCATTTGTCACGGGACTCTATTTATAAAATGGATACCCTTTATATCTGCATCACATATAAAAGAGAATTTATAAAAATATATCGTAAATTTTAATTAAACACGAGCTGAGATTAAGAGATTTGTTTTTAATTTTGTAATATCCAGCGTAATTTTTTCTTTATTTGTTCGGTGCGTTGAGTTCGAATAACTTTAAATTAAAACAATGAAATTTTATGAAATAAAATTATACAAACAAAGATTAGCTCGATAAATTGTTCAAATGTAAATGGTTTGTAATAAATCCTCGGATGAATATTGAAACCCATTTTTTTTTGTTAGAGAAACGGTCATAATAATTTGCTAATTAGTAACAGCTAACTCAAAAGAATGATTTACATACCAGCAACTAAACGCAAAAGTTTTAAATTGACTTGGCTGCTAAACTTGCATAGGTAAACATTTTTCAAAGAAAGTTAATATTAGGTCTTTAGCTACATCCAAGACAAGAAAAACATCATTAACTTTTACGTTATACTTTAAATGGAAGTTTCTTATTGAAGACTGAGTTGTCTTATGTAATTCTAATGGATCATGTAGAAATAAAATAATTATACTAGTGGTTATTTGTTATATTTAAAAAAAATCTGGTTAAGATATAATAACTAAATATATATGATAATATGGTGTAGGGCTTGATTTAAATAACTACTGAATTTAAAGGTAAACAATACTGAATTGTGAAATAAAAATAAGTCTAATGCAGTGGGATTCTGTAATTAATTTTTATTGCATACGAACCAAATTTTTAATACACAAATAATCCCTTTGTGTATAATTTATGTACCTAGACAGGGTACAATTTGCAAATTGAAAACTTGATTTAACAAAGCAGTTTTAAAGTCGAACTCAAACTTTTCATTTAACCTACAACGAATTTTTTAGTAATAAGTCTATGTAGTAGGAAGTCGAGAAAAGTTTGCAAACCTAATAAATTATTGTAATAGCATTTTGTGTTCATCAAAAATGTATAACTTTGTTTGAAAAGTGCTTTGATCTTTTAAACTCGACCCCGAAATGAATTTGTTCGGAAAAATCTGCGAAATATGCTATTAATATGTGCGTATCAAATTCCCGAAAGGCAAAGTAAGTACTTTAAATTGCAAGTAAAATTTACATATTAATTATTAATACATTCATCTACCCAAAATTGTCAAATTTAATCCGATGAGTTGCCACTAAAACACGATCGCTTGTATGTACCTGAATTTTGTGAGTGTTTACAAAACAGATTACGCTTGAATATGATTGATTATTCTTGTTTGTCGTGTACTGCAATTGGAATAAAAATCAACAGACTTGTAAACAAAATTTAAATGTAAAAATACTTTTTTATTCAACCAGGAAATTGAAAATTAATGATGTCGAGCTGTATGCTCGTATCTTTACAAAAAAAGTCAAAAGAATAACAAAAACATTTTTTATTATTATATCATATTTTATTCCGTACATAAATCAGATGATAATGGTAATTTTGTAAATGTGCTGTCAGTAATGTTAAGAGGTGCATTTATTGTACAAACAAGCGTAGATTGCCCTTTGTACAAGTTAATGGTTTCTACTGTGTAAAGATAGGAGCTGCTGGTGATATTATCAATTATAATATAACTTTCTGTAGCTTCAAATTGCAGGAAATTGTCCTCTTCTTGTAGAGTGCCTTTAGCGATACAAGACTTTGTACAATCCAAGGCTACTATCAAGTCTAAAGTAGTTGAGTCCTGAAAAACCAAGATTTTAGTATAATTCCAATGAAAAAGTGTGTGCAGATTAGCTAAAGGGTGATTTAATAGTTATTTATGCAATAAGTGTATAAAGTAGTAGTTTTATTCACGAATGGGATTTCGTCGTTTTTTTTTTCTAATTAATAATTAAAAGGACTGTTTTTGTAAATTTTTGCATACTCGTTGTTACCATAAACGAGTTCCATATAATCGAGTGTCATTATCTGTTTCCGAGGTTTTAATTGTTAAGTATCGAAGAATGCACTACCCTATTTGTATAGATACGATAACAAGTTAATTTATTTCTTTATTACTTACAATTTCTTGACAAGGCTCTGAATAACTGACTGAAGTTTAATGTTTCATATTGTATTACAGTTATCAAGACTTGCAACGGGTTTTGTTGTATAGGCTCAAATGGTCAGGAAATCTGTTTTATGCTGTATTCTGTTGTAGTTGACTGGTTAAGGGCAATTACTTGATAAGGATTTAAGTAGCGCGTCTCAAGTTTCCTTGAACATTTTTTTTCTGAGCTTTATGCCACTAAATAGTTCGAAATGTCTATAACATTATACGTATCATGTTACGTTGGGAAATTAGTTTTGTAATTTTTTTATTATACCGGGACATTTTTTTAACTTTGAACATAGTTCCTATGTTCAGTTTGAAAAAACACACGTCAATGCATGTATGTCTTATCTTAATTTTACATCAAAATAGCTAGCTACTTGACAAGTAAAAAAATAAATGTCAAGTTGGTTGAATTATTATTGTGATAAAATAAATCAAAAACATGTATTTAACTGAAGAAAAAATACACATAATGCATGCTATACTATGTCAATCAGAGCATAAGACGTTTTTTTATTCACTTATCCCGATTCTTAAAAATTTAATTAATTGAAATTAAATCAGGTGTGTGATATAATTGGTTGCATAGCAAAAACTCACAATGCATTGATCTGTGCTTTTTAAAATTGAACATAGGGAATGGGTTCAGAGTTAAAAAAATGTCGCGGTATGTATAAAATACATAATTATATTCGATATGAGAGATGAATTTAATAAAAAGAAATTCTTTATAACTAGGTATATTTTTTACAACTTAGAACTGACATTGGTATGCTCAAAATATTCTAAACGCGTCAGCAATTTATAAATTAATAAAACATAAATGCCTTGTATTTTAGCATCAAGAGAGTTGAATAATAACTTTGCTTTTAAAAGCTAATCTGTAATTTACCTATATTCTTCTTAAGCCATACTGCATTATCTACTAAACATTTCATAAAATCAACTTTAAGAGCTAACTAATTTTGAACCACTCTGTAAAAAACGTGTGGTATAATTTTAGGTAATATTTATTATGCATGTTTCACTTTAGGGTGACTTGTGCTGGATCGGTTTAAATTAACAGCATTGAATATTTAATTTTTTTAAAGCAGTAAACACGTGTGTTGTTTTAAAAAAGTATGCATAAATGAAACCATTTTAATGCAAAACAATTTCGTTTTTAATTAATAATGTAAATTATGCAGAGTCCGAGTCCAAAAATTAGAAAGTATATTGTTTGTTTACAGCACAAATACCCTTTTCCACTAACAAATATGAAATGTCTGAGAAAATAGTAGTTGTAATGTTTCATGTTTACTCTTTGAATATTGAACAGTGAATTTCGTCAATAAAATTGACAAACCAAAATCTATAACCGTGAGCTATTTATTGGAACTTAATGTTGTGCAAATAATCTGATCAATATGTTTTACATTGCTTTTTCGTTTAGTTAGAATATGCGCATATTAATGAAATATAACTGTGTTTATATACAACTGCATTATAAAGTACTGTTTATGACGTATTTTTGCGTGCGTAAAGTGGCTTTTTATACACTAGTGTATAATGGCACTTTATTTTACTATTATTGTAAAATATCAATACATCAGCTGTCAATGTCACAATAAATACTGTCAGAATGAATTTATTACTGTCATTTATAACTTTTCTAAATAATTAAAAGGTAATTTTCGCAGTTGAACATAAAGCTTTGTATGGAACTCGTATATAATCTGACTTTATAGATTATATACTTGTTGCATAAACTACTATTACAGTTATCCCAATAAATTCAAAAAATGCTTTTTTTCTACTCTCTTTAAATACGACTACTCATTAGTCACAGCTTGGGGCCGCTTCGGGTGTTTTCGGCACTTTAGACACGCTCGAAGTTTCATTAAACACGACTTGAATTTTGACATAAATCAAGTTGGCAGTTTCACGTTTTTTAATTTCGCATTCACAGTTCTTTCAAGTGAAACTCAAAAATTTTAGTATTTTTGTGATGGTTGTAGTAAAAGTATAGTATGCAATTATTCGTTTTATAAACTTCTCTAGAAACTCGTTTATTAAACACTCGTTACTAAAATGTTTATAAAACTTGTAGCATAATATACTTTTTCTCATACCTGCACGAAAATGGCCACTTTATTTGCGTGAAATGCGGGTAGAAAGTCGCCTTTTTAGGGTAGTCGCGGAAAATGAGAAGTGGGGGTAACATTTCTCACTTGGGTAGCCATTCCCTCCCTGATATGCGGGAGTTATTTGTGTTTTTCTCACCGCAAAGTGGCAAGCAAAAATGTCACTGTTATGCTGTTATAATTTGTTCGCGCGTTTCACGCAAAAGAAGTGGCCATTATCGTAAAGGTATGAGAAAAAATAGAGTATGCTACACGGGAGGAATTGATTCTGCCTCGTGGTCTTGCGCCCTCGCTTCGCTCTGGCGCAATTTTCACACTCGTCAGAATCTCTTAATTCCTACCTTGTTGCATACATTACTATTTTTCTACTCTCTTTAAATACGACTACTCATCAGTCACAGCTTGGGGCCACTTCGGGTGTTTTCGCTACTTATTGTCGACATAAATCAAGTTGGTAGTTTGACGTTTGTCAGTTTCGCATTCACAGTTCTTTTAAGTGAAACTCAAAAATTTGAGTATTTTTGTGACGGTCGTAGAAAATTGTATATTCTCTAACAAGGTTTTCAATCCCAACCGAGTAATAGACTGTATTTTCTCCACGACCATAAATGTTTGAATCAAAAGAATTAAATTAAAATAACTATTAGGACGCCGCATTTACATCTGACACTGACAATTTTGAAATTCACGGCAATCTATTTCGTTGAGCATATTTTGTTTGGTCATTCCATCACTTGTTATGGAATGAAAATACATGCAAAACACATAAGAAGCAAGTGTTTTGGAATAAATATTCTATCTCAAGAGTGAGAATGTTTTATTTTTCATTATTAAAAACGATTTCGAAATTATTACATTCACTAATGGTTGTGGAGAAAGTATAGTAAGCAATTCGTTTTAAAAACTTCTCTAGAAATTCGTTAATTAAACACTCGCTACGCTTCGCTCGTGCCTAATAAAACTCGTTATTAAAATGCCGTTTATAAAACTTGTAGCATAATGTACTATTCCTTTGCAGGTGAAATTTTGGTAGTTTAACTGGAAGTTATACTAAAAGAATTTAAATATTTAATGGAAACACCCGTCCTTCTTAAATATACCTTATTTGCTATAATATTTCTACAATAATTAACTTATTTGTATTAGCCAGTAACTTTAAATTTAGAGGTAATAAATATAAGTATAACAATGACTAGCCAAAAATATTACATTAGTGCTCGGTTGCACCAAGCTCTGCTAAATGCTCAATTAACTAATTACGCGTTTAAAATTTAGCAGCGTCAGCTTATTGGGTCGTTTAAATTTGTTGCTAAGCAACGCAGCAAATAACAATCATTTAGCCAATAACATGCCTCTGCTAAATATTTATCACGTTGTAGTTTAGCAGAGCTTGGTGCAACCGGACATAAGAATTTAAATTTAAAGCCGTTTGAAGACAATTTGTCCCAACTTGGATATCAAAAGCAATTTATACCAGTTGTTTGATAATCTGTTGTACTATACTATCTCTGTTCTCAGTAAGTACTCTGTCGCATGTAAGTTATTTGAAACTTGTTTGCTCATTTAGTATTAATTGAAACTGTGATTCTCATAATTTCAGAAAAAATGTGGATGTATTGCACGCATCAACCAAACTGCGAAATGGTCTCGATAGACAAATCAATAGTTTCCATTGAAACCAAAAAAACTTGCAGCAAATAGTAGAATGTAGATAATAATTCATTTGACAATATGTTCGTCAGTGTTTCATGTAACAATTATTTACTGTGATATTTTTTATCTGAGTATTTCAAAACTGAAGTATGTGTATTGGAGATATGTTTTTCTATGCAGAAAAATAGACGATGAATATAAATTTTATTGCACTTTATGATGCCTGTGTCGATGACGCGTATGAAATCTATATGTATTATTGCCGTAATTTTTATTCCTTAATAGCCCACGATGGCAAACATTGCTCGATTTCAATGATTTGTTATTTATCGTTACTAAAACCTATTGAATTAAATGTAAGCGGTTATACTTCTGCGTACTTCAACTATATGCAAAATATGATGTATTAAATTTCCGATGAAGAAATTATAAATACAATCTGTCATCAAGGACATAACCTGCGAAAATGGTAATCTTGTCTAGTGTTTCGATTTGTTGGTATTGCAAAATTTACGAGAACTTGCGTGCACGTCACAAATATTTAATGACGTTATATTCTACTGCATTTACATTACTCATCTTTTTATTTATTTAAAACAAACCCGAACAAAAACAGCACCTTATCGATCATAGATCATCGTTTTAGAAGTATAATGTAAATAAATAAATAAAAAATAAATATATAAATAAAAATAATAAATGACGTGCACGCAAGTTCTCGTAAATTTTGCTATATCAAATTTTCGTATAGCAAAGACATCTGTTATTCCAGTTCTGTGTCACACTGTGCACTTGTTCCGCTGACTTCATTGGCTGTATGTTACTCTTTGGCTCTTCTACTTCAACATGCATTATTACAATGGGACGTTTAGATCCTTGCAAGCTCGATCTAGCAGATAATAGAGTTAATAGAGAGCTAAATGGTGAAAAATTGATACGGATTCAGGAAATTCTTGTCGTTTTTAGAGTAATCACCACAAATTGTCTCAGCTGTTAAACTATGTTTTTAGCCCTGAATGTGTAGAGTGTTTTGTCCAATTAAGCACCCACCATCTACGCGATCTCAATTTTATGTTGTATTAATTGTAAATTTAGGTATCGATAAGATAACATAACTAAATGCTTTATATAATTTTCCAAATATTAGACTTTGTTTTCGTGTGTTTATTTGGAGTGAAACTTTTTAATAAGATTTTATAAAGTAACTTTAATAAACATATAAAACACAGGCTTCATGAAAAACACCCTTCGAACAAGCGCTTTGTGAGATCTGAAAGTATTGACTCTCCTTTGATCTTTTATCAATTTGAGGAAAGTCAAAAATTATAAAATGTATTGTATTTTTCTTCGCAATGTATCGTATATGTGATAATATACATACATATACATAATATATAATGATGAAAAATGTTACGCCTCTGATCATGTAGAATTACGTTCATAATTGCCCTTATTTTCTAACGAAAATGTAAAATTTTATAATGTAGGTTTTTTCGTTTCTTTACATGCAACTCACAAGTTCACTGGAGAAAAAAAGACAAAAAATCTTACAGTCTATAAAATTTTACATTTTCATGATTATTGGGGGCACATATTTTCTGTGTCTGACAACAAACTTTGTTTTTCACGTCTCTTTTAAAATTGTTATTTATTTGGAGCACATGATAATGTCTCTAGAAGTAAAAATAAAATTGTGTGTGATTTATTTACTTTGTCATATTATATTTTCTTATATTCCGGGATTGTCGTCAAAAAGTTATTTTGTTTTGTCACCTTTCTTTATTTTCTAACAATAATATTTACTTTATTATTATTATTTGTTGTTTTTCAAACTTACGGTAGAAAATCTGTTGTGTTGTTACAAATATTTTCGAACATGACATCAATGTCGGGTTTTGTTTATTTCGTGTTTTCTGTGAAAAATTTATATTTATTTCTTGTCGAATACTGTCCATGTTTACAGCGAGGGTTTCTAAATTTATTATTTTATGTAAAACTTGCATTTCTGTAGGTAGACGCTGTTATTAAAAGATGTGCAATCAAAACCAACACAGTAGCATTAATCTCACCCAAAGTATAATTGAAATACAAAAATTTAATTAAAGTTTACCTTACCTTCAAAGGTAATATATTCCCTTGCGCAATAAAACTGACCCAGTCTGTTTGAACTACGTCAATATTAATCCATCCGTCAATTTTGGCTGTATTGTATTCCATCCCTCCCCACAATTCATACCAAATGCCAACACTTGGCGGTAAATAAACACGAAGGCTGGTAGTTCCGGATGTAAACGGATGTGCTACGACTATGTTATCTCCTATCATATACTGTTCATCTAAACCATAAGTATTTTGGTCAGTGAAAAAATTGTAAAACATAGGTCGTACAACCGGCTCATTTCTGCTCAGAATACCATAATAGTGAGATAACAATCTGCTTCTAAGTTTCATAGCATTTTTAACGATTTTTGTTGCAAAGCTTGTGCTTAAACTTTCGGGATCTCGCCAAGGTTCGGCAGAGGAAACTCTAAATAGGGGCATTGTCGCAGCTACCAAATACCATCTCATACAATTCACTACTTGAACATCTTTGTCGTAATTATTAGTGGAACCGCAGACTGGGACACTAACCAAATGTTGTCCTATTATACTGTTAAACAAAACTGTGTTCAAGTAAGTTTTTAAGTTGGTCCAAGAAATGTCTACGTTTTCAACAATTAACGGTTGCATATCTCCATAAATATTTGTAGCTGAAATTATTGGTTTCTCCAGTTTCAACGACTGCAAATAGGTGTTGATACTATGCGTTTGCTCAGAGCCATAAGAATTGTGTTTTGTAATATGTTGACCATCTTGCGTTTTTGTGTCCCAGGGCAGCGTATATGACAAGGCATCTTTTAGTGGCTGAAAAAATTTATTGTTAGTACAAGTACGTTATCTGGGAAGTGCTTTTATTAAATTATATACAAGAGAAATGTTGTGGTAAAACCATAAAAGTATATACCCATTTATTATTAGTTTTTTTCGAATAGTATACTACACCTACTTTTACCATCACGATAAAACCCAGAACTTTCTGACATTGATTTATTACAAATTATAAATGAAATATCTGCCGAGAATCTAAATGAAAAGAGAAATTCCTTATAATCTCAATGAAACTCTGCTGTCTATATTCCCGGCATCTTTTCATTACACTTAATAAAAACCTACTCCAGTAAAAAGTGTTTCTGGTAAAAAGAGCGATTATCTTTTTAAAGGTTAATGGCCTGATTTACTTTACGAATATCCGAACAGTAAACTGTAGCAATATTTAAGATAAAGCTCCTGTGACCTGAAGGTCAAGTATATATTAACAGATTCGATGTGGGGTATATTTTTTCTTTGTATCAAAGTGGAAAAAAGAACATATATATTACAAAAGCGACTCCACGATATTAATATATAACAGAATTATTGACTGTGTTGTATTTAAAATTTTTCTTTGTTATATTCATTGAATTTTGAACAGAAATATTGAAGCCGCATTTCCCAACTTCAATCTAAAAATACCAACGCAAAGACCCACACAAATATAGGCGACTTATTCTAGTTATACAAAGTGTTCATTATAAACCTTTCTATAATGTATTTTTTAAATTTATTTCTCAGTAATAACCCCTTGTTATTAGATTTCTAACATCTTGATTGGTTGGATTGTAGTAACCAATAAACTCGCCAATAAATAAAAACACCAAAAATTTCAAACACTCACTCATTATTGTCCTTATATGAATTATAAATAAAAATATATATATAAATTTCCTTTAGTACCTACTTCCAAACTGGTGACTCAGGTGACCCATGAATAAAATTTAGCAAAATCACAAGAACGCTCGTTCAAACCCCAATGGCGGCTAAAACCTCATTCTAGGTGATACCAACTAATGTTCGCTAATGCCGAGGTGATAATCTCGCTCCACTGGTAGTGATGCTCATGATGTACAAACTCGTGTGCAAATTAATCCTAATTAGTTATTTACCTTAGAGGTAAGAATAACAGAGTAAGAAGACGGCTTTTAATTATTACTTAATCGAGTAGTAAACAACTGGTTGGATGGCATGTGCGAAGGTTCCGTTAATTGATTTTCCACGATTAAGTAAAAGTATTTGTTTATAATAAATAAAAATGTTCTATTTTATATTTATACGTATGGTATAAACTATTTATTCTTCTATGGTTGTATTTAAAGAGGGTGTGGAAAATTTATTTTCTATTTTTATTATAAATTAAGTACCTACATATATAAATATATCTTGAGAATATGGTAACAAAATTTTTAATTGCCAGAAATAATTTAAATTAACTGAAATCAAGACAAAAACCTTCGAAGTTTCATAACTGATCTGTCGAAAATACGGGGGCGTACTTCTGCATACCTGCTATCGTTAACAAAGAATATAATTAACCAATTAAGCACCACAAACAACCAAACAACCAGAAATGAAATTCGTTAAAACTGGTAATTTCTTCATAATGTAAATTATATCCACAAACCACAAATTCGTATATTGATTCAAGATCTAACTTTCAGTTAAGTCTCATAAAATTCATCTTTTTCATCATTTTTATGGTTGATGAATCATAAGAAATGGACAGCTTCGAAAAATTAATATGTTGGGGACTAAGTAATTTCACTTATCTCCCTTATTGTAAAAACAAGGTGTTTACATGTATATCAGGATATTATTTTCAGTAGATATATGTGCGTCGTATCTCTGTCTTTCTATCTTGTTCGTGTCTCTTAAGAGTAAGCGAGGGAAAGAGTATGACGTACATGTCTACTGAAAATAATTGTTTTAAGATTTAATTCTATTGCAGTTTTATCGTGATTTTCGGCGTCATTCGAGATTCGAATATAATTATATAATCACGGCAGTTAGGATGCACTTAGCTGATTAATTCTTTATTATGAAATAAGTATAACTATTTTTCCCATCGAAGTTTTATTACAGGTATAGCATGTGATCTAATTTCAAATACTCTCTTCCAGTATATGAAATTGGAGATGACTGACGTACGTTGTGATTTATGTGACATAATATTTTATAAAAACATAAAATATCACTCCATTAGAAAATTGTGCTTGTGTTTTATGTAAATCTCGTAAAATTTCAGTACATTAATAAAAAGTTATTGTATTTAAAGAAGAAGATGATGAAGAACTGCCTGTTTTTTCAAAGAAAATCCTTGTATGACAATAATTGCCCAACCATAATATATTATTTAGTTTTTCAATCAAATAACTATGCATAATGATTTTTTTTATTTAAGTAAGTAAAAAAGAATTGAAGAGGATATTCCTTAAGACAGCGGATTAAAAAATTGTAAATATGGAAAACACTTCTATACTTTATTCAAATTTGGTATACTATCATAAAAAAATTAAAACCGTTAAGGAAATAACCGCACAAGCTAAAACTAGAAGTAGAATTTTAAATTTTTTAAATCGGGAAAGAAAAGATTGTAACAGTTTTAATTAAATTATATTATTTTAATTCAACTTAAATTCTATCCATCTTAACAGACCCATTACCATTAACTATTACGGTCTATAGATACGATGTAATAATGATTAGAATCAAATTTGAAGAATCACCCTGTATAGACAAGAACTAAAAGGGCACTATTTCGTTTATTTGTCACGTATCCTAAGATAATTACTAAAATTTCTACTAAATCTAAATATAAAATTGAATATTTTGTCAAAGCAGGCATGGATCCCGAAAATGTAAATTATCCCAGATCATTTGAAAAAATACAGAGAGCTGCATGAAAAACGGCCAGAGCTGTAGGATCGTTACTTAGTTATTCGATTTTCAAAATTCAAACACCAAAGTAAATGGTTCAAAGCCTGGCATAACCTCACAGCAAATAATATTTTTTTGTTCAAAATGCCTCTGAGCAACGCTAGTCAACTTTTCTTTTTTAAATGGCAACTATAATTTTTAATCTAATTTTGGAATCCACGAATTTCTCTGAATTAAATGATGTATCAATATCATATTTTGCTTCATTCGTATCAAAGAAAAAAATTAAAGTTACGAAATTTATACACATATCAAATCACACATCAAATTTAATCAAGTAGGCTGTGATGTTCAAAAATAGGTAAAATGGTATTACAAACGTAATTGAAGTTTACGGTTTGAGGTGTATTTATCGTTTACCAATTTTCGAATATCATACTCTGTACACAGTCTACTTGATAAAAATTTGATATGTGTAAAAATTCCGTAACTAATTTTTTTCTTTGGTACGAATGAAGGAAAATATGGATATTGATACATCATTTAATTCAAAAAAATTCGTGGATTCCAAAATTAGATTAAAAAATTATAGTTGCCATTTAAAAAAGAAAAGTTGACGATCGTTACTCAGAGACATTTTGAACAAAAAAATATTATTTGCTGTGAGGTTATAGCAGGCGTTGAACCATTTAGTTTGGTGTTTGAATTTTAAAAAATCGGATAACTAAGTAACCATCCTACAGCTCTGGCCGTTTTTCATGCAGCTCTCTGTATAATCAGTAGTGTCCTTTTACAAAATTATATTCGAAGTGTAGAGAAACCTCTGAATTTAATAACCGTATATTTTATTAATTCAAAATAATATAATCCTATGATATGAAAAAAATGAAAAAAATTAATTATTTAAAAAGCTTACTGTTATTTTATTAAAAATTTTACGATTATAATGTAGTTATAAAATCTGACACTTTATTATATCTAATAAAAGATATGTTATTACTGTAATGTAATATAGTTCATTACGCAAAATTTTACTTTTATTACATTGAAATATGTAATTAAGTAATATAATAAAAATAATATATTGTAGCCTAGTGTATATAAAGAGAACAGTAGCGAATAAGTGAAAACCGTATTATACCACACGAAGTACGAGACGTACAAAATCCCGCCACGTTCTAGTTTTCACCATGTCAAGTTGTCCCAACTACACCACCCTGACACACTATTTTCATGAAATTGTAAGATGAAATCCGACCAGAGATGGAGATGCTAGGTAGATGTATAAAATTAGTGAGGGTTAGAGACTTAAGAATTTTAAGGAACATACTTAAAAGGTTTTACGAGGTAAAAGGTGGCTTAAAAAGAAAAGTTTAAATTTTTAGGGCAGTAAAATTATATAGTATGAGTGTCAGAAAATGAATAATAAAATTGTGTCTAAGATTTGATAATAAAAAAATTAAAATAAACATGTAAGTCTCGTTGAATCTAGCAAATCACATTCTATAATGTAAGTTGAGTTGTCACATTTCATTAGTGTTTAGGTGAATATTTCATGGCTACAATTTAATAAACAAATAGTATAAAGAAAAAAAAATTACCAAAAACACTTTCCATGATTGTATCTGAATGAAAAGAATAAAATGCAATACCCAAGAATTTTATATTGGAGTAGTGAGAGCAAATTTGACCTACACAGAATGTGTAAAAGCCTATATAATTATATCTACTTATATCGCCTAATGTTCCATTTCCTAGCAATTATTTATGCGATGTATGAAATACCAAAATCTTTCAGCAAATACACTATAAAGAGTATTACTGTGCAACTGCTAAAATTTGTTAAGTAACGAAGCCTGCTTTCACGCACAGATAACGCCTAAAGTATCTAGAATCCAAATCAATATTTGATTATGTGTAGGTGAACGACGGCTTACGTAGAAAGGGAACAAATGACGAAAAGTAATAGCAAATTTATATTTACAACTGAATGGAATAATGGAAAATGTATATGTTGTAAACGTAAAAGAGCGAAGTTGGTGAAAGCCCGCATGTTAAAATGTTTGTGTCATATAGTAAAGTGTGTCAAATTGGAACAAGTAGATCAATTTGATCCATTGGCAGCTATGCTGGCGACACATGCACAAAGGTAATAATATCGATATGTGGAAAGAAGATTCTTTTTACGCCTCCGTAAAATTTTCACTTTTATAAATAATATGAAATTTATGATTTCAGCACTCAACTTTAAGATCGTCTAAAGATTAAAACGTATTGAATTATGATAATTATTATAAAGATTAAATCATTTTGAATATAAAAATTTCTGTCGTTGGTTATACCTAACCCACGTTTAAAAATTCCCCTATTCCACTACTGAAATACTGACCCAATAAAAATAAATAAATTCTGGTTATGAAGAAATAACATGATGAGTTACGACATTTAAATATGTTTTCATAAAAACATTCACAGAAATCAACGCAAATTTTATGTTTACGTCAATTTCTTCCAATATAATGCATATTTATGATGATATACTTATTTACAATAATCGCTTTTTGATGTTAAAAAAGTTTTATATATAAACTTAATAAAAAATGTGGACAGGTTCATTTACCCCAATATTCTAATATTTCTTGTCAGCGTGATAACACAAACTAATTAATTTTTTGTAGGAATAATTTTAATTAAGAGTCTGTTACGGTTTAAAAACCAGTAAGCGGTCTTGGCTTGGAATTTAATATCTCGAGGGTTAATAAATGATGTTTGAATTGTTACCATTATTATAAATTGTTCTCCTCAAAGCTTTGATATAAAATGTTCCTTATACTTATTGACAAATTATAATATAGTAGAAATTGTACCTAAGTGATGTTTATAAATGAAATACTTACTGCCGACATATAAGTAAAATTGTTGATGTTGCTCATGCGAAATTTTTCATCCGATGGCCAATTGTCTACTAAAATCAGACCGTCCAAATTTTCCATTTTCAAAGTTTCCTGTAAAACTTCCTGAAAGGTCTTTAAATAATCGTCTATGGCAGCATGCCTGAAGTCAGGATAAACGACATCCTTGCTTAGATACGTTCCTTTATAAATTTGGTCTCCCTCTTTGTACAATATGTCCAGCTTCTCAGCGGCTTTAAAAAGGGTGTTGTTTGAATAGTAAATCTGAAATCAAAGCATTATATTATGTAAGTAGCAACAAAGTTTTTATGAAAAGAAGTTTTCATAATACTTATTAAAATAGTTATTGTTAGTTAATACAACTTCAAGAAAATGGATAACAAGAGGCAATAGGCCAAATTGACGATGATATACATGGTTTATTTTTGTTTCATATTACTAGGAACATTTTGAACATATTCTTTAGTATAGAACATTGTTCCTCTGCAATGTGTGATGTATTAACATAAACTGATATTAAAATTTCTAATGTATTACAAATAAATTTATATAAATAATCGTTTAGCTTTTAGATCCGGTGGTATAAAACGTTAATCGCGAAATAATTCATATAATCTGTAGATACAACTGTTAGTTGCAATTGTTACTACATGTATTTTGGAGGATTATAAATGAAACATCGAAAGTACGGCTTTATCCAAGAGCACTTAATGGAATTTTACTTCAAATTTTGTAAGTAGCTTATCTCCAATTTCATATTGGAAATACAAAATTTAGTAAGAACATCCTACTAACTGGAGCATTTTGAATGGATATATTTTAGAGACACAACAGACATTTAAGCTAAATATTTTTGACTTTAATACTTTGAGTTCAGCGAGCATAAAAACCTCTTACTTTTTATATCTACATAAGTACGAACAATTTGGATACAAATCAATTGTATTTTTCTGGCGTTTTTTTATAAAATGGCAGTTACTTTGTTTTTATTTTTATAAATTTTTTTAATAACGAAAATTATGCTATCATCAATTTATTTATTTTAAATTATAAGTAATATGCAAAAACGTTTCAGTCAAGTTACAAAACTTACAACGTTCCAAAGGAAAAATGTTCTTTAATGTATTTTTACATTACTTATTGTAACTAATAATACCTATTCAGTAATTTAACATTTACTCTGAACTCATTCCGTATAATTAAAGTAACCGCAAATATTTATATAATTGTTTGTAAAAGGATATAATACACATATATCTGTATAATGTAGCTACAGGCGTCTGTGACATTCCCAGTACATTCAATAAAAATTTCACACGTGAACGCCTTCTCATTTTCGATACCTTATTGCAGTACCTAGAGATCTACTTCAAACGCTGCTCGCTATGCAGATTCATTCAGTTGTGTAAACAAGTTAATTGATATATAATTTTAACTGTGGAAGTATATTTACACTGTCACTTTTTACATTCACATAATTAATTACAACTGAAAGTAAAATTCTATAGTTATAAATTTAAATATTTTTAAGCAATAATAAGTACCAATCCAATTCCGAATTTATTTATGCTTTATGCTATAATAATAATCCAATTACATCAGTGTAGAAAATTTATTTTGTGATTTATTCCTGCGGGACTGAATCTACAAATTGAAAATTGATTAAATAATGACTTGCTTGTTTTGGTGTGACATTTGTGTTATAGTCTATCTACAGCTTTACATAAAAAGTTCGATCTTCAGAAAATTTAAAATCACAGGCGCAGTAATAAATATTTAACGACTTTACATAACTTTTTATTACCTACACTTTTAACGTTATATAAATTTAATCTCATAAACCTGTACGAAATAATTTCATATTGTTTGTTTTCCCCCATACAAATGGTTAATCAATGACATTTTAAATTACAATTATTTATTAATAAAAATATTTACAGTCAATATTTTAGATGAAATTAAATACTATTCTTACTGAAAAATATACTTTCCACATTCAATAACTTTGTATGTAAAAATTTGAAAAATCCTTTGCATCTAAAACATTCTAAATTAAATATTAATTTCCTGGTAGATTAAACAACTTTATAAAAACAGATCACCAAAATAAATTTCAAAAAAGTATTCTAAAAAGCAAGTTTGGAATAAAGACTTCCATTAACATCTGTATTTTTATGATTCAATATTAAATAAAACAAAGAAAATTACCACATTTTATATGAAATTACCATTAAAATATTGGCGAATGCGCCAGTGTTAATCCTGACCTGATAATTATATAATCCGTACAATGGTGCGATGAGAGGTTGACAAGTATAATGTAATTAAAAATAATGAAAATGAGTGACTAATTATCCTCTGTATGTAGCTGTAATACGTGCCAACGTACAATAATTTAATTTAATTTTACCTGCGGTGGTACCGAAAGCACAAACGTCATATTCTTGGCTTGAATGTCAGAGATAGCTTTCAAAATGTTACCATCCAATGTATTAATGTCGTTTGCCATAATATACATTAACAAATTCTCATGAATACAATCTGATCGAAAATCGGAATTGGCTTGGAAATTAGCTATTGTAGCTTTCAAATCAATTGAACTGCCACCCCTGCAAATAAAACATAAAAAATTATATTCGGGTATCTAGAAGAGCATAAAAACACACGCATCCAAAGTGCCAAACGCAGAAAAAATAGAGTTGCTAAAATATGATATAAATCAGTTAGGGGAGACGCCAAAAGCAAACATTAACTTTTGATCGTTGACTGTGTATTGATTGATTATAATTACATACAGTCAGTACTTGAAAAGGAAAATATCTAATTAACTTAAATCTTTCTGTTTATGTATATCTATAATTTATATTTAATTTGCCACCATGATAAGGCTGATTCTTTTACAAAATAATATTGAAAAGGCAGGAAAGATATAGCCATTCTTCGAAAGTTCATCAATTTCTTATAATAACATACTGAAAAAATTATATTTATGCATATTCCGTAAAAAACGATATAGTTAATCCTGGTCGAACCTCGAACCAAATTTATGAGAATATTTTCAGCATATAGTACACATGACCCTCTCTCTTTCTCTCTCGTTTTCAAAGAAGACGAACATGAGATGGAAACAGAGATGGCGTGACGAACTGTTTACTAAAAATAATCCTAGTATGTATTGTGTATAGCTACTACAATTAAACAAGAGCGTTTTCCTCCTTGAGACTCTTATAAGAAAAGTAATTTTTGTGAATCAGCAGATATTTTTAATCCAATTCTATCTCTCTATTTTTACTGTCTACCGAAGATATTAACTTATTTAATTTACACATCGTATCTTTGTAATTTATCCTTTCAAGTTGAAATATTTTAAAAATAATAACTTCTAAAGAAGATGCAGGATTGAGATATTTGTAATAAATTATATAAGGAGGTACTGTAAAATATAGTTTCTATATTTATCAGATCAAACAAAAGGTATTTATGATTAATGAAACTTATGCATGCTGTAAATTTCATGCATTAGTTCCTTGCTCAGGGCTCCTTGCCTAAGTAATTGATTGCCATAAACAATAATTTATGATATGAGCAACAGTATTGTAAATGTATTTTGAAATTTGCAATATTATATGGATCGTTATTACTCAGTATTATAGTATATTTATAGCTAGCTATACAGAGTGATTTAAATGATTACGATTGATATAAATACGAGTATTTCAATTAAAAATTAATATGAGGTATAAGATTAAAAGACATGGATAAGAGGACGCATCCCTGACAGGAAAACGCGATATTCCTGACAGTAAAGGGGGATTTTTTGACAGGGAAATTGTTTATCTGTCCCTGCATAGATAACTATCTTTCTCTTATAACTTCGGTATAAATACTCGCTGTAATTCAAATGTAAAGCAGCTTTGGCAAACAATAAATATTCTCTTATTCATTTGAGAGTTTGTAAATTTTTACGTTTTTTATGTAGCCTCGTATGCCTCCGTTATTAATAACTTTTTCTCATCGCGAATGTAAACAAACAACAACTTAACATTTTCAGGATAAAAATCATCCCAACCTAAAATACTGAAATTAAAAGGCATCATCATCAAACATTTTAAATTATCCACATAATCATCTACGAAGGGACAGATAAACAATCATTTCCCTGCCAGGGATTTCCCGTTTCCTTGTCAGAGACGCGTCCGCTTATCCACGTCCTTAAAAAATTAGGGGAATCATAAAATCATCGTTTTAAGATAAACTGCGATTATTTATTTGATTTGTTATCTTGGAACATTTGAATAAATACCGTCGATATTGTTTTTAATTAAATTTAAGATATTAAAATATCTGAATTATTGGAACCATATTAAAACCTCAAATTTGAATACTAACAGCAAAACGCACAGACAATAATATATTCACTAATGTTATGGTATTAAATTTGCATCATATTTAAATTTTACAGTTAACTGGATAAACTGACCTGCAAACGTGCGGTTCCAGAAGCCAATAAGGAGGCATACTTTGCGCTCCGTTTTGCTGTTGATGCAAATCTAGTGGTGTGGGTCCTATCGATAATTCCAGCTCGATCCAATTGCCAGCCACACTTCGGAGTATTACTAAATTTGATGGCAATACTGTAATCTCTAAGGGTCCTTCATGTCTCACCGTAACTCCATGAAAACTGCCGTTTTTATAGGCCCAAAATACCGGCACTGTGTTATGATCATTTTTATTCTTGTAGATGACTTTAGTAAGAGTTGAATTTTCATCTAAAGATATGAGTGTTTGACCCAAACCGAACAATTTATCATTAGTAAGATAGAACGACCACTCCCAGTATGCTTGTGATGCAATTAATGGACCTTTTGATGTTGTTAGTAATAAATCATTGTTTTCTGTTCTGTACACTTCGGTTATAAGTTTCTTATCATCAATAATAACTTTATAATTTTTATTTTTGCTTGTTGTTTCGTTGGCTTCAACACTTGAATCATGCAGCAAAATTGATATTGTATTTTCGTTTACTTCCTTCACAGTTAGTATAAGTTCCTCTGTGGCATCCGTTTGGTACGTTGTTTGTTTTAGGGATGTTTTGTAATTTCTGCCTGACATAAAGTCGTATGAATATTTAGATGGTAAATAATGATAACACTGGTCTGTTTCTGGATCGTAGCAGCAGTTTATTTTTATACAATATTTTGCTGAAGGGTAGTATCCACATGGAACTCTGAAAGTTTTGTTTACTAAACATGTATCTGTCTCTAGTTCTGCGTAAGATCCTTTATCAATAATTAAATAGTACACAAGAGGCGGGATAACCAGTGTAAATAAAATGATAAATATCATTCCTTGAGTGATATGCCGTGAGAGGACGGTAATAATTTTTCTTACAATTCCATCCTCTTCTACCACATAGGTTTGTTCTTGTTGTCTTTTATCATACTGTTGTAAGATCGACATTGTGGAAATGATGTTCTGAAAAAAAAATTAAATCAGTAGTAATACAGTAATGGCATTAGTATAAATTGGCAATGGAAATCCTGTAGGACCAGATATCTTTAATGTATGTAGACTGAATTTGAATTATTTTTAAATGCAAATATCATCATCAGCAAGTTTCTCATGTATTACATCTATTTTTCGCACTTTTGACTTGAGGTTCATTGTATATTGAGAATTAATGCTTTTATAAAGCCATCCATCCACTGACAATTCGCAGAACTATCAATCAGTCGTTGTGAACTAGAGCCTGCCAAGTGAAAGTTGTGTTATATTTATGGCTTTTTCGAATACCTGCAGCGAAGTGAACTGAATTGCGTTTGCTATGTTCCTTGTTATATAAATATAATGATGAAAAGAAGTGGTGAGATTTTACATATGTTATATACCTACAGTATGTCCCCGCATTGACGCAACTATAGGTGTAAATAACCAAATTTTTTTTTAGCATAGCTTTCTCTTTCCAGGAGGGAAGTCAGACAATACACTGCGCTAGTAACAGGCCACGGTGGTCTGAGATACTCAAAGATGAGATACGAGGTGGACCCAGGATGCAACCTTATGTGGCGGAGACAACGAAACTCCAATGTACGTTCTTGCAAAGTGCCATGTCTAAGATGAAGCTACAGGGGAAGAGCGATACTGAACCTAGAGGCTTTAAAAGACTCCTCCACTCACAAAATTCTCGGGGCTATTGGAAAAGGACCGGAATCGAAAAATGGAAATAAGGAGTCGACAAAAGTAACAAGAGCCAGGACGGGGATGTCAGGACCGAATCGCTCCCTTGGTAACCCAGTCACATTAATATTTCTCTTCCTGGAACCTTTCTCCACTTTGTTAGAAAATAATTTTTGACTTATTTCCGTTTTTATAAAATCAAGGATGCCTTAACAATTAGGGAAAAATTATTTTTTCTTTAATGTAACTGCTTTTTCTAGGCGAAATAGAGCGAAATAGATTAAGAAAAGTTATTCAAAATAAAAATTCTCCTACTAATCAAAATTTCATGAATTTGTCTTCTTTTTTATAAAATACATTAATAAATTACGTTAAAAACATTGTGTAAGGGTACCAATCTCTCGTTTTTAGCTGTACTGTGAAAATTAATGTGATTTTTTAGACGACCATAACAAAAATAGTGATTCTATGGCTCCTTTTGACGCCACAAAGTTTTACTTTTTTGTACACATCTGTCAAATGTTATTTTTTTGAGACTGATCTGTCAGAAACTTAAATAAAAAATGACGTTTAATATTAAATTTGACAGGAGACGCTTTGGTTTTTAATTGTCTAAGGTAACTATGTTTTTCAGGAAAATGTTCAAATAAAATTAATTTTGTAACCAAATTTCAGCAAATTTTTGAATTCTTTCATGATGATCGCCTAAAAAACGTTGTGTGCACCTCGGCCAAAAGTGCTTGATACACAAATAACTATTGACGGTACATAAATATTTTATTGATATAAGAATATTCATTATGCGAAATTATCATAGTTGGCCGATGTTCTTCAATTTTGGCATAGTATTATAATAACTTTTCAATTTGAATGAACTTTTCATTGTACTTAACACCTGAAGAAAAATAATTTTTCCCTAATTGTCAAGGCACACTTGATTTTAGAAAACGAAATTATGTTAAAATATCTGATGTGCCCAACACATGACTTTCTTATACTTACGGATAGTATCACAATAATTACTTTTCCTAAAGAAATTAAGTTAAATTTCTTGTAAAAATTTTGAAGGTCTCCAGCAATTTTCAAATAGTCTCTGTCGCACTTATTGCAATACGCATAAATCTGTCCTTGTCCCACTCATTATAACCGAATTTTACGACAAAAATGTGTTTTATTTTAGATTTTTGACCTATTACTCACTTAAAAAAATCTCCCGGTATGAAATTACATTTATTTATTCATTATTATTGTTTTCGGTACCATAGAAACCAGTAAAATAAAAAAAAACTAATGGTCCGGTCCTTCTGGGATTCTAACCCGGGACCTTCCGTTTGGCAGCCATATAATGAGACACATGGTCTACCTCGACCATCGGATTCAACTATCAACGCGCGCTATGAGAAATATGAAGTGTTTTAAGAATATCTAGTTTTTTTGAAATTTTTTTGACAGAATTTCAAAAAAAAGTTTAAACAAAATTTGTTCAAAATTCAATTCTAAATCAATGTTAAAGAATAAAAAAATTTCATAAATTGTTTATTTTTCAAGATATTCCTAAAAAACCTAAAAATGTCATCAGGTAACTGTCACTTGTTTTGGTGCTAGATGAAAAACATTGAATGTGGCACCCACAAATTTGTTCAAACTCTTAAATATGAAATTTGAATCAAATCCGAGAAGTCGTTTTTGAGTTATGGTGGATACAGACAGACACACTGACAGACACACAGACACACAGACACACGGACACACAGACAGACATCATGGCGAAAATGGTCAGAATGGATTCAGGGGCCCTCAAAACGTGTAAATCCATCAAAATCTCGAAGTCGAAAAAAATCACGATTACAATACTTCCTTATACTACGTATAAGAAAGTAAAAATGCTGCTAGGTACATTTTTGGGCGGTTTACACTAACTTATAGTTGCTGCGATCCGGGGACACACTGTATGCTATTGCACCTGACACAGAAATTCTATTATGTATTTATTGTTTAATGTCAATGACATTAAATTTTATTGTGTTATATGTAGGTATATACATATTTGGACAAAAAAGTATCTATATAGGGTGTGTTACGACGAGTTGACAGTAGACATAACTCTATTACTAAACACAATTTGGTTCTAAAAATTTGTTACACGCTCATTATACAATGTGCTCTATTTAATGAAAATATTGCCACCTTGCTGGTACTTCCGGTTATAACGGAAGTCGACACAAACTTTGTTATTTTAAATGGAACACCCTGTATATTTTTTTATTTTTAGAGTCTACACTTTATTTTAGACATAAAAGTATTATTTACACTTTTTCATTTTTTTTTTACAAAAACATAGATGTGAATAAAAATTCAAATCTTGACAATGAGACGTTTTTTCCAAAAATTTTTTCTTGTGTTTGAAGTAGGAATATACAAGAAATAAGCTGATGTAGTTTTCTAAAACTTGCTTTATACAGGGTGTTGGTGCTTGTCCGTTCATTTTTAAAAACTTTAATTAAAGATAACTTATTTTTTTTAAATGGAACACCCTATATATTTCTAGATTTTCGAATTCAACACTTAATTCGTGACATAAAAGTATTAAGGTTGTAAGGTCTTAAAATTAACGGTATTATAATTAATTACGTTTTTTAAAAATTAACGGTCAATCACAAGCACCCTGTATAAAATAAGTTTTTTAAAACCATATTACCATGTTTCTTGTACATTTCTGCGTCCACTAAAATTTGGTTTGTTTTTTGAAAGAAATTGTCATTAGTAAAATATGAAAATGTTTGACTCAAATTTATGTATGAAAAAATTGGGAGAAACATAATTACTTAATTATAATAAATAAAATTAAAATAAAAAATATTAAATTAAGTATAATAGAGAACAAATTTTAGTCGACGTAGAAATGTACAAGAAGCATGGTAATATGGTTTTGAAAAAGTTATTTTATATCTACAGGGTGATCGTTAATTTTCAAAAACCTTGGAAATTGGAAAAAACGTAATTAATTATAATACCGTTAATTTTAAGACTTTACAACCTTAATACTTTTATGTCTAGAATTAAGTGTAGAATTCAAAAATGTGGAAATATATAGGGTGTTCCATTAAAAAAAATAAAGTTATCATTGATCAAAGTTTTTAAAAATAAACCGACAACCACCATCACCCTGTATAAAGCAAGTTCTCCAAAACTATATCAGCTTATTGCTTGCATATTCCTACTTCAAACGTAAGAAGAAAAAATGTGTCATTGTCAAGATTCGAATTTTTATTTACATCTATGTTTTTGTAAAAAAAAATGAAAAAGTGTAAATAATTATAATACCGTTAATGTTAGGCCCATACAACCTTAATACTTTTATGTCTAAAATTAAGTGTAGAATCTAAAATTCAAAAATATACAGGGTGTTCAATTTAAAATAACAAAGTTTGTGTCTACTTCCGGTATAACCGGAAGTACGAGAAAGGTGGCAATATTTGCATTAAATAGAGCACATTGTATAATGGGCGTGTACCAATTTTTAGAACCAAATTGTGTTTAGTAATAGAGTTATGTCTACTGTCAACTTGTTGTGATACACCCTGTATAGGTACGTAAACTTCTGCATATACAAAGTGAGCCACCTTGGCTGTTTTACATCCACGCATTGGATAGCAATAGTATACATATCTGAATATTTTGTTATATGGCATATATGTATATCTACATATGAAATTCTAAATGGTCAACACGACTAGGTACAAACTAATTAAATAATATTCAATTCACATTGCCGCGTGTAAATTTATTGAAAGGACGGAATATCCTTAGAGCTGTAATTCTGCATTATGAAGTTTCGAAGTTTCGATTTTGCAATCCTCCTTTGTTTCCCGTAGTAGATACAAACGTAGATAGAAGTATTGGTGATGTTCAAAAAGCTCTATAGATAATCGCCAAGAGAATTAAATCGCCAAACCAATTGCAGTGATTTTGTTATTCTTGAATTGAATGAAACTTCCAAATAACTATTCGAATATACAATTTTTCATCAAACTTGCTTTTTTTTTGTTACAGAATTGAATTGAAAAGACAGTTAAATAAATGGAAATGTTTTCAATAAAATATTCGAATACCACAAGTTCTGTATATTTTTAATATATTTGTTTTAATTTATTTAAAATATTAACGTTTTGTGGTTATGTTGTTCAAAATTAGGTAAGCCTTCAACAGTAATATTTATGTTGCTACAATTTAACATTAAGCTAAAACTAAAACATTGACTTTATGTGTTGGCAAACATCATAGTTCATTCTACAGTATGCACCCGGATTAAATTTGTAAGTAGGAAAACTTTTTTACTTAGGTATAAATTTACGTTAAAAATTTTTTTTGGTTTGTCTTTAATACATTATAAATATCTTCCAGGGAGGATATAAAAATAATCGTGGAAAATGGAATTAAATTATTTATAACGAAATAGATATTCTAAGAAGTATTCAATTTTCGATTTTTAAAAGAAAGTCCTTTTCATTACAATTTATTGTTTCCACAAAATTAAATTAACGTAATTTATAGAAGAACTGAATTGAGTTTCTTAATATTTTTGTAGAGTAGTTTCATTTTGTTTGAAACTACGCTCATATATTTGCTTTCAGAATATAATATAATATGAAAGATCGTGATATTATAGCTATATCTAAGTAATTCTAACTTGGGGGTAAATCTGTCAATGTCATTAAAGGACTCTAAGGGGCGACTAAACAGAAAACCAATTATCTGACAAGCACGAAGAGGTTATTAAAGGACTTTTGCACGTTAAAATGCCCTTTTTCTTATAGTATGTTTTCAGCTATTTATATTACATTGTTCCGCCCCCGCCTTTTATGCTTTTTACTGTCTTATACGTAGTATAAGGAAGTATTGTAATCGTGATTTTTTTCGACTCCGAGATTTTGATGGATTTACACGTTTTGAGGGCCCCTGAATCCATTTTGACCATTTTCGCCATGATGTCTGTCTGTGTGTCTGTCTGTATCCACGATAACTCAAAAACGACTTTTCGGATTTGATTCAAATTTCATATTTAAGAGTTTGAACAAAATTGTGGGTGCCACATTAAATCTTTTTCATCTAGCACAAACACAAGTGGTACTTACCTGAAGACATTTTTAGGTTTTTTAGGAATATCTTGAAAAATAAACAATTTACGAGATTTTTTTATTCTTTAACATTGATTTTAAATTAAATTTTGAACAAATTTTGTTTGAAACTTTTTTTGAAATTCCGTCAAATTTTTTTATTTATATAGTGGCGCCATCTATCTCTGATTTACAAAGTACATGTTGTTTACATACAGAAATCTATACCGTTGAGGAAATCGATTGTAGCATTACTATTTGAAAAGATCGACGGCTACAAAGGCTACGGTTTTATGTTTTGGATATCATGGCAACTCGATTAAAATTTTTTCTAATATATACAATAAAGTCGTTAAATTGTATTATGCATGTAAATCTACATTAAAGATATCGACGCAAAATTTTTTGTGAATTCTCTTTCAATTTTTAGACGTGTCGACAAAGTAAGCAAAGTGTTTTATTTTGCGCCGTTTTTTAATAATTATAAATTATTTACATATTTATATAGTGTTGCCATCTATCTCTGAGTGGCTGTTGTTTACATTACAGAAATCTATTTGTTTTTATACTAAAGATTCTATTTGCATTAAACACACGAAGAGCTCGAATAAAGTTATAAAAATTTAAAAAGTGAAAACCAATTAATCCAATCCTGGTGAGAGTGGCTATATCGCGAAACACCAAAAACTTGACATTGCTTTGCAATCCAAGTACGAAGAAGAAGAAGAGATTGTTAGTCAAACAACTGTCAAAGGCAAAAGATCGAAATATTTTGATGAGAAGGATTATTGTGCACTGTACAGTTTGTTTGAGTGAAACGTTGACCAAAACTGAGAAGTATTTTATAAATCTTCAAAGTTTAGCTACAGAAAATTCAAAGATATCAAGCATTTTTCGCACTGTGGAATTTTGATAAGTATTCTGTTATTTATTTGTCCTAAAATCTGGTAGTAATGAGTGGGACAAGGACAGATTTATGCGTATTGCAATAAGTGCGACAGAGACTATTTGAAAATTGCTGGAAACCCTCAAAATTTTTACAAGAAATTTAACTTAATTTCTTTAGGAAAAGTAATTACTGTGATACTATCCGTATAAGAAAGTTATGTGTTGGGCACATCAGATATTTTAATTTAAGGAACATATTTTAATTTTCAAAGTTATGCAGTAAAGGGAAATGTAATTAATAACTGTTGAAAAAATAATAAATATGAGTTGCACATATTCTATCTTATTGTGACACAACAGAAAACTAGATTATATTCTTCTTATTGGGGGTAGAAAGTAGGTACCTATGTAATACCGGGTGATTCATGAAAAGGCCACAACCCTATAACTCTAAAGCGAAAAATATTTCGAGTATAATTCAAAATACTTAAATTCATATCAAAATGCTTTCAATTTCACTACGTACGAGTACCTAATAACTTTTTTACTTTCTTATACGTAGTATAAGGAAGTATAGTAATCGTGATTTTTTTCGACTTCGAGATTTTGATGGATTTACACGTTTTGAGGGCCCCTGAATCCATTTTCGCCATGATGTCTGTCTGTCTGTCTGTCTGTATCCACCATAACTCAAAAACGACTTCTCGGATTTGATTCAAATTTCATATTTAAGAGTTTGAACAAATTTGTGGGTGCCACATTCAATGTTTTTCATCTAGCACAAAAACAAGTGACAGTTACCTGAAGACATTTTTAGGTTTTTTAGGAATATCTTGAAAAATAAACAATTTATGAGATTTTTTTATTCTATAACATTGATTTAGAATTGAATTTTGAACAAATTTTGTTTGAACTTTTTTTTGAAATTCTGTCAAAAAAATTTCAAAAAAAAGAAAACATTGGTTTTTGTCGTAAAATTCGGTTATAATGAGTGGGACAAGGACAGATTTATGCGTATTGCAATAAGTGCGAGAGAGACTTCCGAAATTTATTTGAATATTGCTGGAAACGCTCAAAATTGAAACACGATTTTTACAAGAAATTTAACTTAATTTCTTTAGGAAATGTAATTGTGGTACTATCCGTATAAGAAAGTCATCAGATATTTTTTAATTTCGGTTTGATCGGAAATGTTATTTTAAATACAAGGACGCCATTTTTTTAGAATCATTTAGTTCACATAAAACGATTTCAATAGAAAGATTTACTTTATGGTCAAAATCGTATTTGATATGCTATAAATGTCCACATGAACTACAGTTTGTAAGAAAAACAAAGAGTTGCTGTTGTCGCATGTTTCACACAAATACACATCAATCCTTGGCTCACGAACCTAAGAAAAATCAGCTTACGAAACTAGATTACTCGACGTAAGTACAGTGGAGATCTGGAGATCTTGCACTGTTATCGTTTTTGTGAAAGTTGGGAAATTGTAGGTAATTTGTTTTTTTTTTTCAGAAGCGACAGAGATTTATTTTTATAGTTTGTAGGCAAATGGAAAACGTGGATGGAAACTCTCCTCCTTTTATAATCCGAAAATTTGTAGAACAATATAAATATTTACATATTAATGGATCATTCTGAGAATATATTTAAAAATTTAGGGATTCTCATGATTAAAGTGTATCTCTGTGAAGGAAAACTTTTAAGTTGAAAAGCAAACTATTATTGATTGAGCTAGTGAACGTTAGATATGGAAATGTATCAATGATTCATATTTTTACGAGCATAAGCATACATTTTAAGTGAGATTTCGTACGTTTACTTGTAAATATTCTACTAAAGTAGATGTAATGTGTATAACATGTGTACCTAAGTAATGGTTCCATAACATATTCTCCGAGAAGTATTTGTAAATTACCTACCTACTTTGGTATGCATTATTATTTACATGCTGTATTATGAACAAATGTTTAATAAATAATAGGCCAGTCAAATTAGCTCTTATAATGCAGGAACTCGGAAATAATAGATAAAGTGTTCAAAATTTGATAAAAGTTGTAAATTGATATGGAATGGAACTATAAATTTTTGCCCCCTCCAAAAATGACGGGAACATTTTTAAAATTGCAGAAAATTAAAAATTAAATTTACTCACTGAGAAATAATTTAAAAGAGGGGCAAAATCCGGTAAGAAATTCTTCTATTTATTCCTTATTTTCTATTAATTTTGCCAACTTTTCAAACAACGGGAACATTAATATTTATTGATTTTTAATGTTTTTATTTATGACAAGAAGAGAACAAATTATAAAGATTGGCAAATTACAGAACATTCTACTGTCTAATATTTTCCAACTATCCTTGAATTTGCTCCCATTTTTTTGGCCGGGAAAATAATTTTTTGGAATTTTTTCTTTAAAAATGGATATTTTTTAATTTTTCGGTTTTGGAAATAATTATAAAGTTGCAATTTTTGGTGGCATATGTTTGAAAACGATTTTCATTGTGCGGTGTATAATTTGCCCTCTTTAATTGCATCGGGAACTTCTCCGGAATTGCAATTTTTAAATTTCGCATTTTTTTTGATAATGGAAATAAATAAAAAATTTGGCAAAATTCACAGGTTGTATGAAACCCCGGTTTCGATGCGAATTCAAATTATAATACAAAATATAATACAAATAAACAAAAACTTTTTATTTATAGAATCTTCATGTTTTTTATGATTTCCAACAAATTTTTTTAAATTTTAGAATTATAAAAAAGTATTTAAGCCGAAGATCCATCCAAAAATTAAAAATGAACTTTGTCGTGATTTTTTTTCAGTTTTGAAGCAAATTAAAAAAAAATATATCAATTTCCGAATTTTCGGTAGGCCTCGTGAACTATCACTATCACACACTATATCGAATATTTTTTTCAGAACAAAAACGTTTATCACATAAAAAACAATAGAATAATTAGGTATCACGTTCAGCGCTCATATTTAACACGTCGCGTCGAATACATATTCAAATACATCATCATATAAAAATAATAAATAGTAGTAATTGTTTCACATCCCCCGCTAACTTGCGAATTTTTTAAATAATTTCCAGGGGCATAAAAACTTGTAAAAAATAATGATGTTTAGCGAGCTGCCGTTGTTGTAGAAGGAGGCAAATTTGTATTCTCATCGAAACTGTGGTTTCATACAACCTGTGAATTTTGCCAAACTTTTTATTTATTTCCATTATCAAAAAAAAAGCGAAATTTAAAAATTGCAATTCCGGAGAAGTTCCCGATGCAATTAAAGGGGGCAAATTATACACCGCACAATGAAAATCGTTTTCAAACATATGCCACCAAAAATCGCAACTTTATAATTATTTCCAAGACCGAAAAATTAAAAAATTTCCACTTTTAAAGAAAAAATTCCAAAAAATTACTTTCCCGCCCAAAAAAATGGGAGCAAATTCAAGGATAGTTGGAAAATATTAGACAGAAAAATGTTCTGTAATTTGTCAATCTTTATAATTTGTTCTCTTCTTGTCATAAATAAAAACATTAAAAATCAATAAATATTAATGTTCCCGTTGTTTGAAAAGTTGGCAAAATTAATGGAAAATAAAGAATAATTAGAAGAATTTCTTACCGGACTTTGCCCCTCTTTTAAATTATTTCTCAGCGAGTAAATTTAATTTTTAGTATAGGGACTTTGCATGATTTTCAAAATAATTTTTTTTGAAAAGCTGATACCAAATTATCACTATCAATATTTTTCAAAAAATTTTTTGGCCCGTACTTTCCAAGTAAATAAATAAAAAGTATTGCAAAATTTGAAATTTACACGCATTGCCCGGAAACGCCCGAATCGGCTCAAAAGATTGCTGACGTCACGAATCTAGTTCCACAGTGCAGCACGCCGCATTTTGACTTATTTCGAAAAATGTCAAACGCGTAAAAAATATTTAGATATGCCAATGTCAACTAGATTCGTGACGTCACACAGGATTCTCCGATCTCAAAGCGTTTTCGGGCGGCAATAATATATTTGAATTACGGTCAATTTATAATCGTTTTTTTATGTACAAATATTGAGTAAAAAAAATTATTTTTGCTGTAGTGTATTATTAATATAGTCGTTTTACATTTCTAACAGAGAAAAACGGGATTTTAAAAAAATGCAACATCCCTATTTTGCAATTTTAAAAATGTTCCCGTCATTTTTGGAGGGGGCAAAAATTTGTAGTTCCATTCCATATCAATTTACAACTTTTATCAAATTTTGAACACTTTATCAATTATTTCTGGGTGTTTTGCTAATTTGACTGGCCTATAATACCTACAGTTCGTTTTGCGAAATGTTACACCATAAAATAAATTAAATTAAATCGTATTATTAAAATCTTTACCACTTACATTAAGCGGAGAGTCTATATTAAGCACACAAATAGCACGAACATTTTTTCCACAAAATACAAAGCACTAGCGAAATTCGGACATATTTTTCTTAAAACGTATATACAAAGATAATAAAATATCTAATCAATCGTTTAATCTATTTGTGATAATTTTAAAATGTAGGTGATAAAAATTTATTTGTGGGTATTTGATATTAAAATTTCAATTTTGAATTGTAAATAGGGCGACATCTATGCACTAAAGTAAAAACGTATTCTGTTGAAAGAAATTATCATTACAGAGTCCTGTTTGTATTTGTACTAGCTTTTGACTAAAAGGTGGCACCACGAGTGATACCGACTTGTGAAAAGAACACTGTAAATTTGGTACGATGTTTTATTCTTTACGTCATAGGCATTTGTCCTTTTCTGATCTTAACGGAACTGTAGAGTACGCAACGAAGACAAGAAATATAGCAGATTCCGACAGATAGTAAAATAGTTGTAAATTATACTGTTAAAAAACATCTGATTAGGTAGTAAAGAAAAGATAAACTGGTCGAAAGTAGCAATTTACCTACAAGAAAAGACTTCAAAACAGTGCTTCGAGTCAATAATGTAGGGATAAAATGTTGGTAAACTATAAAAGGTAACATAATGTTGTCTTTTGTAGTAATTTTTCAACCAAAATGAACAAATCAATACTGTAAAGTGTTGCAATCGTTACCTCAGTCTGACCACTGGTTACTTCGTACAGCCCATTCGATGGCATATGAAAGCAAAGGTGAATCTTCACGTAAATGTGAGACAACAGAAGATGAAAAACCGTTAAAAAAGGCCCGATATATATGGGAAGTTAAAGGTAAATATCATTTAAAGGAAGCATACAAGAATAACCTCAAAGACTGCAAAAATGAAACAGTTAAAAACGTTGAAGAAAGAAACAACACCGATGTGGTTAACAATGAACAAAACAACAATAATTGTTGTGCTAATAAGTGGAGTATAGAATCGTTTTTAGCTAAAACTGAGGCGATTATGGACAGTGATGATGATGAACTACCAACGAAGAACATTGATCAATCTATTTTTAATGAAATACCAATCACTCTTGTGACACCAACTCCCAAAAACCAAGAATATTATTTACGCAAATGGCAGGCTAGACAAATAGCAAGGGGTTTTGTGGATAATACAATAAACAGTGTTTTGGAATCCTGGACTAATCCACCAATCGATGCGGCGGAATTTATAGAAATCTGTGAGAGCGATGGGTTAGTTGAGGACGAGGGAATACTGATGGCGATACAGTCGCATGGCCTGCAGTCGAATTTACGCGGGAATATTGAGGTGCAAAATACAAAAAAACCTTCGGAATCGGAATCTCCCACCTCGTTTATGCGAAACCAGGAAATTGAAGAGTCGACACTAGATAATTTTGAAAATTATCAGAATGAACTGATTAAAGAAAGTGGAGGAATAAGTTCGTCTAGTAACACGGATTCTATGTCTTGTGATTCAACTCAAGAGACACAAGATGATAAGGTGGAAATGGATGATCCTATTGATTTTTTAAATGCAGCTGTATCGGTGGCTATCCAGAAGAAAGGTCTTTTCTATGGATATTAATTGTTTCCAATATTTACGAGT
This sequence comes from Pediacus dermestoides, assembly GCA_963942485.1. Lineage (NCBI taxonomy): Eukaryota > Metazoa > Arthropoda > Insecta > Coleoptera > Cucujidae > Pediacus > Pediacus dermestoides. Next base: position 10,099,950 of record OZ012627.1, read on the forward strand.
TTTTTTGTGTAAGACTGCATTTTTTAATACATTTTTATTAGATATACTGATTTATTTTGTAATAAATACGTAAATGTTCACTAATATATAAAACCTAAATTTAGTCACTTAGAACCAGTATTATTAATGAAAATACTAAATATAAGTATATTGTATGTTTTAGATTTAAAAATAAAAGATTTTTTTCACATGCTGTATTTTATTTGTTAATGTTACTTATAAATTATTAAATAATTATTTCGAATGCCGTTGCTTCCATTATCAAATATCATTTTTTAATCCCTGTGGGAATATTGTAAATGTTTTAATCAAAGGGGTTGCTCTCGGTGACTAACTAATATTTGTAAATATGTCGACGTAAAGCTTAATTTTATAAAATTGCAGTCAATAATAATTGCTATAGTATATTATATAAATTCTTCAAGTTCAGTTACTTTACCCACCCTCATCTTTCTTCTACTCATAAATATTAACAAACTCAAAAGAACTGAGCTTTAACGCGTGAGAATTTAAAAAAATAATTTGGCATAATAGCAGATCATTAATAATAAACTAGAAACTACTTACTTGTATTTAAATTTTATGGAAGTTAACATCTAATAAGTCTATTGGTGTTACAGTTAAGTACTACTTAATTAATAGTTAAGTATTTGTTTAATTAATAAGTGAACAAATCAGTTTTGTTGTCGAATTGAACATCTGATTTTTTCGCCGATCATTTAAGTTTTACGTTTTTATAGAGAACATAATTATGCAAAGCAATCTGAAAATACGATTACTTTATGAGGAGGCTTATACAACGTCATTGCTATAGTTTATTTTATTATAAACAGGGTGTCCCAGGATAGACACAAAATATTTTTAGGTATGATTCTTGAATATATTCTGCATTGTGTTGTATAATTTTTTTATCTCCAATCCGAGTTTTTTAAATATTAATTTCCATATAAGTAAAGTCATTGCAGGTGGCAAATGGAAATGGAAATCTTTTTAACATATTTAATAATTATACAGGGTGTCTTAGGTTTTAATCGGGAAAATTTAACAGGCGATAGAACTCGCAAAAATAAATAGAAAAGTTCATATAAACTTGTATGTTTTAAAGCTTCGTTTTCGATATACAGGGTGTTAAAGTTAATAAAAAAAAACCTTTCTTTTCAAATATCTCAAAGACTACTTGGTCGATTTTGATAAAATTTGGCACGTTCCTAGTAATAAGTAAGGGGCTTAATTTGACATAATTAGATTGAATTGAATTACTTCAGGGGCGTGTGGGGCATCCTAACTAAATATTTTAAAGAAAAATTTGAACACGCCACTGCTTTTTTTAAGTTTGATATTATTTTTCGATTGAGCAATTAAAAATACAAATTTTTTGTCTCTTGCATTTTCTGTTTATCTTGCTTACTTTGCGAGAAACAAAATAAAATTTGTTTTTTTTTTTGTTTATTTAGGTTTTCAATTCGAACACTTATTTTAATTTTATTGAATAATATATTATTACTCTTTATCTACCTATTACATATTTAATTTTTATTAATAAAATAGATTTTACTTTTCCAGGGGTGGGTGGATAAACTAATTTTATTTTGTTTCTCGCAAACTAAGCAAGATAGACAGAAAATGCAGGAGACAAAAAAAATTGTATTTTTAATTGCTCAATCTAAAAATAATATTGTGTTCAAATTTTTCTTTCAAATATTTAGCTAAGATGCCCCACACGCCGCCCCTGGAATAATTAAATTCAATCTAATTATGTCAAAAGAAGCCCCTTACTTATTACTAGAAACGTGCCAAATTTTATCAAAATCGGCCAAGTAGTTTTTGAGATATTTGGAAAGGAAGGTTTTTTTTAATTAACTTTAACACCCAGTATATCGGAAACGAACTATTTAAAACATACAAGTTCATATGAACTTTTCTTTTTATTTTTGCGAGTTCTATCGTGTGTTAAATTTTCCTGATTAAAACCTGAGACACCCTTACTCCGAGTAGACATCGTTTATGTTCAAAATGGAATTTAACTTTTCGATTTAAAATAAACCAATCTTTCATCATGTATCAAATTTTTAACTATTTTCGATACTAGTTTTCAAAATAAATTAAATGAAACGTGGACATCATGATTAATTTTTTCAAATAGGGACTTTGCATGATTTTCAAAATATTTTTTTTTATAAGCTGATACCAAATTATCACTATCAATATTTTTGAAAAAATTTTTGGTCCGTACTTTCCAAGTAAATAAATAAAAAGTATTGTAAAATTTAAAATTTCCACGTATTGCCCGGAAACGCCCGAATCGGCCCAAAAGACTGCTGACGTCACGAATCTAGTTATATATAGCATTTTGACTTATTTCGAAAAACGTCAAACGCGTAAAAAATATTTAGACATGGCAATGTCAACTAGATTCGTGACGTCACACAGGACTCTCCGATCTCAAAGCGTTTTCGGGCGGCAATATATATTTGAAATACGGTCAATTTATAATCGTTTTTATATGTACAAATATTGAGTAAAAAAAATTTTTTTGCTGTAGAATATTATTAATATAGCCGTTTTACATTTCTAACAGAAAAAACGGGATTTAAAAAAAACGCAACGTCCTTATTCCAAATTTGAGCACTAATAATTCTTTAAGGATTAACCTCGGGATTAACACTATCAAAAAAATTACAAAATACTTTCGATCGAAAATCATTTCAGCTACAAATTTCATGTATAACCTTTTTTCGATAATCAAATAGTTTCGCAGATTGGCTACTTTTAATTCAACGGTTTTTTACTTTTTGAATTTACAATTTTCAACATTCAAGAGATGATTGCTCGATAGTTAACCCGGATTGGAGATAAAAAAATTATACGACATCGACAGGACAATGCAGAATTTATTCAAAAATCTTGTTATGAATAGAGTTATGTCTACTGTCAACTCGTCGTGACACACCCTGTATGTATATGAAAATAGTAATTTTTCCATGACATACTCTATATGAAACTTCTATATTTTTGTCTACAGCGAAAATAGTCATATTCTATCTAGAGAGAGAATATAAAAATTTCAAATTTATGATTTTATTCGTGATTTTTTTAACGAAAACACTATATGCACTAAATTTACATAAATTTTCAATATCAATTCATTCACTTTCCATGAAATATTTTATATATAAAGCTTAAAATAGTTAAAATAAAAACTAAAATATAATTATGACGTTTCACTTGAAAACTGTCACCTTAAATAATTTAAAAAAAATTTTGAAGTTTCTAATCCAATTTATAAATTACAGTATCGTAGAAAAAATAGTATTTACTACTCGACATGAAATACGTTTTTTTTTTCGTTCGTGAGATTGCCGCACTCGCTGCTATACAGTTCGTGTACAATTCTCACCTCACGAAAAAAAAAACGATATCTTCATGTCTTGTTGTAAAATATACTATTTTTGCAATCTCGTAGTGACCAAGTGACCAGAACTAAAAAATTATGTAGAAATTGGTTGCTTAATAACCGCTATACAAAAAATATGAGAACTATTTTTTCCATAAGATTGATCATATCTAGGCGCGCCAAATAAAACTCTTCATCCTTCCATTTTTTTAAACATGACAGATCATAATACATATTTGAAATAATGATGTCATGGTTGGTAACAAAAAATGTATACATATTTATTTCTCTATTACATTGCTCTTAATTTGCATTTTTTCCATGGGGTCAACCCAACCGCAAACGTGGAATTGTGAAAAAACTGTTTCCATCCTTATTTTTAAGACTGCGACAGAAACGGCCGCAAACCCTCGAATCCGTAAACTTAGGTTTGCATTAGGAGTCGACCCCTTATTCTCCCTGGGAATAAAATAGTTTCCATTTTTTCATTTTTGTATTAATATCTACTTATCTGCTTTTTTAGATCTGTATTATGCATATACTCGTTTAGAAACCAATAGCTTGGTATTTTCTGTCGACAACTGTAATTTTCATGGAATTAGTCAATATTTAATTTTCAGTATCTACCTAATACTTCTTTTCATCTTGATATTACTTTCCGTTTTAGGTTAACATCGAGGTTCATATTTTTATTTGGTCATTTTTTGGTCCATCATATGATAGGTAGGTACTAAAACACCGTCTTAGGGATCTCTTGCGTTTATGTTCTTGACTTCAAAGTATTCATCTTCCTGTTGCTTGATATTTATTCCGAGGTTAACAATCGTTCGTTACTCTGGATTAACCTCGGAATTTGTTGACTCTGCTTTATGAAACTAGCTTCGATTTTTTGATAATTATTGGAACAATGCGTGACTTTTAATCTTCAAATGAAGTTATAACCGAAACACTAGAAATCGGCCCTGAGGGTCAGTTGTATAACCGCCAGTTACGTTAACTATTGGTTCACTTTCTCGGTTACCACGATGTTCAATGTGAGGTAAGGAAAACATATTAAAATATAGGTACTTTGTGGGTTCGCCTCGTTTCGATAATTTGTGCTAATAATTCACAACAATATTTTCTATTATATTATTAACTATTGCTATTTTCGAACTACATTTTTGGCATGTGGGTTCCGATCTATTATCTTGTAAGTAATTTTAGGTAAGCACGTTTTTGCTGCGATTACTTTTGGTTTTTCTTTTGAAAAATTGTTTAATTGCTTATTGTAAGAATTCTGGGTACCTATAATGAACAATAATATTTCATTTTCATACATTTCCTTAATTATTTAGCTATCAATAGTCATATGAGTAGGTATGTGTACCAATGTGTGAGGATGGATTGCTAAAAATTGATATTAAATCTTTATCTAGAGTGAACCAAACATAAAACTATATTGAATGTAAGACGATAGTAGAATTGCATAACATACTTTTTCTTGCACAATTCTGATTATATAGAATTTTATATGTATACATACTAAACATACGTAAATAAGATATTTTGTATGCATATCTAGATATTATAAAATATTTGTCAAGAACTGGCATTTGCGGAAAAAGTAATTTTAGCTTTTTTATTATGATTCCAAGAACAAGTGGGGTGACATGGGACTTGTTTAGGTTGACGTACCCCACAAAATGTAATTTTACGATTCTGTTCTGAGTCGACAGCTCGTCGAAAAAGGAATCCCCATTGCAACTGAAGGAACTGCTCCTCGGGGTCACTCAACATTGTACTTCTTTTTCTGGAGCTCCCTGTGTTCACCGATGAATTTTGATTCGAAGAAAAATTAAATTATTGAAGGTGTATTTTATTAGGGCGGACCACAAACTAAGAAATGTTAAGAAATAATTTTTTTTTAAAATCAAATAAATATGTAGGTACGATAGCCACTTACATAAAAATATTTGTAGTTTGCCATATTTTATTTTAGAAATAGATAAATAAAATTTTACAATCAGAAATCTAAATCCATCTAACCACTGTTGTATGTCAAAAACAACCCATAATTGACAACACAGTAATTATTCTGATCAGCACATCCAATTTGTTGTTCCTGTTATTCGTGGATACGACTGAATACATTATCGAGGAGAGATGTGGCATATTGGTTCCTGTATCTCAAATAATTGTTTCGGCAATTAATTTTAATGGCACTCGTTACAAACGAATGTTTTACAAAAGGCAGTAAAAATTTGAATAGAAATGTCTACGGTTGAATTCGACGAGATTTGAATTATTTATGTTGCCATCGTCAATCAGATTGATTTGTATTTAAAATTTTAAATAATTCGTTTTCAGGCCACTAAATATTAATTATCCCATTTTATATCGTACAAACTGAACAAAGCACTGAATCCAAATGGAAATGAAAACTAAATATGTATTAAATAGGTACACATCCACATGTAAAACAAATGTAATGTATTATTGTACAATGAATGTGTGCCTTTTGTTGATTAATACAAAGTAATATTATGATATTAAAAGTTAGACTTTTACAAACGAATAACGAAATTAAATTACGGCTGTTAAACCGCATTAATTTACAAAGTTTTATAAGAGAAACAATTAAAAAGTACTTTCCATAATTATTTTAACTCCAAAAGAATTTTAACATCTCCCTAAATAAAGAAGATCCACGTTAATATCATAAGCTCTCATAAATATTTTTTGGGTCGTTTAATATTTCAATCTTAATAACATTTTTTTGTCGATCGTTTATTAAAGATCTAGTTAATGCAATAAGAGAAGTGTATTAATAACTCAGTTTAATGCATACATGCACATTAAAAACATTGTTGAGATTTGCTAGGTAACCAACAATATATTATATTATTGAAACATGCATTTGGGACTGACAGCTGCCGAAATTAATTAATTATGTCAGTGGTATTTTGACTTATTGCATATTATGTCAGAATTTGGATTTTGCCATGGAATAAAATTAGATTATTTTCATTCTAATAAAGAGCGATCGACAAAAACATATTGTAATCAACATGAGTGTTAATCGGCGATTAATAATCTCGAATCATTAACGCGCTCGCTGCGCTCACGCGTTAAAATCGTTTCGATTATTAATCGCTCTTATTAACACTCTTGTTTATTAAACTACTATTATCAAATCGTATTAAAACGAAAAGTGTAATTGAATACACTAGAAACTGATTCTATAGTAGCAGTCGCATGCATAGGTATGCAAAACGTCTTGGAAAATGTAATAATATTCCTTAAAGTTACTTAATACTGGGCACAGTTTGGAAAATTATAAGTACTTACATTTACCTGATATTTAAATACTCATTTTCAATTTTCAATCGGCCAAATGTATTAATTCAGAAAAAGGACTAGGAACAACCAAATGAACGAATGAACCTTATATTAACCAAGAATTCAATTTTCTAGAAAAAAATATACAGGGTGTTTCCTAAGTACGTGCAGATTGACCAAAAATAATAATACTTTTTCAAATAAATATAGGGGCTTTAGGCTTTCATTTCCGAGATACAGAGTGTTAAAGTTAAATTAAATTAAAATAACATGTTCAAATTTGAAACTGATTTGACATAGATTTGAAGGAATGTCTGGCAATAAAAATTTGTTGTTGTCACCTGCCACACTTGTTTTATATGCGCACTTCGTCATAATTTGGTAAAATGTACCTAGTAAGAAAAATCTCAATTTGCAATTAAACGGTGGCAAAAAAACACAGGAGATAACTTTTGTTCAGAATTAAATTGTACATTTAATAGTGTTCAAATATCAATTTCTGCGGGGCCGTATTTTAAAAATAATATTACTAGTTAATCATATCTCCGCCATTGACTAATTACCGAATTTGATATTTTTGCTTTTTATGGCACTCAATTAGGACTAGTGGTATACCAAATTTGGTTAGAATATCTTGCGTGGTTTGGAAAATAAAAAATAAAAACCATAAAATTTTGTAAACTTTAACACCCTGTATCTCGGAAACGAAAGTCTAATGACCCTATATTTATTTGAAAAAATAGCATTATTTTTGGTCAAAGAATACCGACTCACTTAAGTTATCTCCACGTACACTTCTGTTTAATAAAATTAAACACAAGTCTTATGACTATATTCTAGTTGTATAATTCGGGACTATTTTAATTGCCTAGCAGCAGTTTCAATAAATGATAAAATTTTGACATTAAGGAAATTATCAAGTTTATATAATTTTGTAACTAGGAAACTCATCATGTCCGCTTTAAACTATAACATATTTTGTGTGCTTAATTTTATTGCACAGAAGTGTACTTAGGACCCTGTATAATAACTAAAACTACATAAACAACATAAATGACTCATTGCACGTAATAAAATCAATAAAAATGGTAATAAGTATTGAATTACTGACGTGAGATTCATTATTTAGGACCAAGCAAGTGATCGAAAAGGCTAGAAAAATATGAAAAGATAAATAAAAATAATGCAAGACTGTTGTATTTTTATTCATAACTCGAAAATAATTACTATGTGTATAAGAAAAATGCCGTTTAGATTCACTTTCGAGTCATATGTCAGAAGTTTTGTGGAATAGTCGTACGAAATCATAAAAAAATTCATCTAGTTGGTCATTGTGTAGAAACTTATAAGAATCTGAAACAGAAAGTTGCATGTAAGTAAACCACAGTTTTTAACAATCTAAATATTTTAACAACAATGAATAATTTATAGGAAGAATTAATTATAATTGGACGATACTTCTTGATTAGTTCCAATCACGTTAAATCTTTATTCAAAATTTATGAATTCAAAAACATATATTCCCAAATTATGAGATTAATTTATGTTTCTATTGATCATAACGTTCTGTTTAATTTAATAGATAAGTTAATACTAATTTTGTAGTAGGTATAAGTTATGGGTCTACTCTGTAACATATTTTTAATCACGCTGTTAATTTTTGTTCACTTACATAATTCTATTTATTTTACTTTAAAAAGTTAGAAACGTCGATGAGTTAGACTAGTTAGAGAATAAGTATATTCCAAGTATACGATGTCTCTTCATACATGAGAACGACAATAAAAATTAGAATACAGATTTAAAAGTACCAATTAATATAATAAGAGAAAGTCCCACTTACTTTAAATTATTTTCGTATATTTTTTCTCTGAAATCTTCCACAAATAAAAAAATTCATAGCAGAACATTTGGTTTTTCAATTCTGCGAAAGAACTCTTTCACAAAATCAATTGTCGCTTTTCATTCCAATAAATAAAACCTCGTGGTATTCCCCATTGAAAAGCGTAACTTTGAATGATGTAAATGACGGTAGGTCAGGGATTGCCGTTGCGATTTCGTAAGTAAATCAGAGAAAGTGTAGATACAAGATGCCCATGCCTAAGGTGGGTGTTAAAACCGTTGTTGACAGGTAAGAGCCAGAATTCTCCAGACCAACAACTATAAAAGATATATATATATAGTTGACGTCTTCTACCGGATTGCTAATATCCTCTGTAAATTTAAAGAAATTCTTAATCTGTTTGTGCTGAATTAAAACCTTTGTGTTTTTAAACTTTCACCGGCATACGTACCTGTTATTAGTTATTACTTTCTTAGTGTTCGACAAGAAAACACGATGAATACTAGATGCAATGTAAGTTTACTTTTTTGATTTTTAGTTGACATTTTAATTATCATCAATAGTAATAATAACTTTATTAATATTTTACTGCACAAAATTTTTTAATGGCAGCCTTTACTCTTGGAGGATTTTGTATTATTAAGCTATACTATATAAAGTTCGTTATTAAAATTTTAATTAAATTTTTTTATTGTTAGGTGATAATCTTATTTAAGCGCAGAAGTGTTTTTTTACGACACCTGCTTTTTACAGATTATTATTGGTTTTATTATTTCGTATCATGTGGTTCGAAAAATACAAATGGTAATGTAGATATTATGTAAATTGATTATGGAATGTTGGACATTGGGCTAATGTTATTTATAATTTCACACAATGTTTATAATGCAATATAAAATTAATATGCGTGTACCATTCTATTTCATAAAGTGGCCTTGCATACTTTAATGTTAAAAGTAAGACGTTTGTTGGTTGGTAATAGTTCATTATTAATATACCTACCTTCTTTCATAAAGACAGTTTTATCTCAGACTGTGTATATAATCTAACCTTACCTACATAAAAGATTTTTTTTAACGAAATAATCTGTTAAAAATATAGGTACCTACTATAAAGCAATTTGTCGTTTATTTTGTAAATTCACTTTTTTTTTTGTTAGCGTTTAGGTATTCTCTCATGAATCATTTCTCTTTATTTATGACCACCGTGTCTGTCTATAGTCAAATATGAAAAGATATTTTCAAGAAAGCAGACGTTTTATCAAGAATATGAAACCCCGTACGTGGACATAACTGTATACAAATTTACAAATAATCGTTGGCTGCTCTTCACAGTGTCTAAAATTTTGGGCTAGAGGGCTAGTAGGCATTTCCGCTACTGTATACATAAATGGCTTTTGCACTTATTTATTTCTCTTAGTAATAAAGAAAAAGTTAGCTATGTTCTCACAACAAGGCAAATAATAGTATATTATTATATGAGCGATTATGATAGCCATTATTCACGAAAATGATGTTTGATGATTCATTTGAGTGAATAATGGCCATAATCGCGAATGTAATACTATGCTTTTCCACACCTATTAAAGAAATAAATTAAACTCAAATTTGATAATTTTTTTGACACTTATTTAATTACTGTCAAGTTAGTCGATTGTCAAATGCAGAAAGACTTGATGGGAGGCGATTTAAAATAGATATCATTGGTTCAGCAATATTGAATTATGAATTTGTGTATTTGTGATTGGCCGGATACATAGTGAATAATGAAAGTAATTCACTGTAGTGAATTATGGGCACGATTTTCCACGAAAAAAATGCGAATAATTGACATATAATTAAACAGGCGTGGAAAAAGTTCTTTATTTTCAAACGGCATATAACATGGTGTTATTTATGACTGAGTAGGCAAGGTATAACCGCCCCTCTTGACCGCCGTATAAGTAGGACTTATACTCCGGCGGAGTATAACACGAACACATTATCTGTAAAAATGTATGACAGTTGCAAAATTACTTATTAAATTGATTGTTATATTACGATTAGAATGATCCATTTGAAAATAAAATATTGTATTTTATTCGGAGTATAAGCACTTTCATGTGGCTCCGTATGGAGTTAATTCGCCTCGCTCCGCTCGGCGCTTACACTTCCATACTTCGTCACATAAAGTTTCACTTCATTCTGAAACTAAAAAATAACATAAAAAAGTTGGTAACTAGGTGCAATCAATAAATTATGTCTGTTAATCTGCATTATAGATGGATTCTATTCTTATACATCGGGTATTTTTAGGGCTACAACCCATTTTTTTTTAATCCAAGATTCCCACATATATTGCTGGATCTTTCTTGTAATTTTTCAATACAGATCTATTGGTCTGTGCTTAATTAACCAGCTTATTATTAGAGTTATCCATTTTTCACATGCGGTTACAAGTAACTATACATTCTTTCATCCATTTTGCTATAAGTCCAGTCAACTTAGAATTGAACAAAACATTAAATTATAAATGCATAATTTTTTACGGGCAGTTGGGGGGTTCCCAAGAAAAGCTAAATTTAAAAAAGGTCAAACCAACCCCTTGGCAAACCGGCGTCATCTTGTATTTAAACGTGAGTCCAGCTTTTTCCGATTAACTCAGTTTCTTATGATTCCACGACGAAAAGTGTTTAGAGTAAAAATGTTGGAAATAAAATTCTACATATTTTTACATTCATAACAATTTTATATTTTCATTATTTGTCGAGTTATTGCTCGATTTAAGCACTGCAAAAGGGGATTAAAATGGTTTTTGCGTGGTTTACTCATTTTCTATATCATTCCAATAATAAAAGTAGTTATTATGAAATAGTTTAAGCTCTAAAAAGCCTTCAATTTGGTTTTGAAACAATGTTTGTGCGACTAATTATTAACGTACGCGAGCGCGTCAAACTGCACCCTGTCAGATATACAGTGCGGTCCACATGTACAGGGTGTCCTATTTTCGACACTTTTAGGGGGTATTGGAGTTATTATCAAAGATAGACTGTTGCGGATTTCACCTTCCTTTCCTACTTTTTTATGAAACGAAAGATCCCGGTGTCAAGTTTGTCATGGCTCTCTTAGTTTTTAATCTACAGAGTGATTCTGATAATTTTGGACTGAAATGAGTCCGTAAAATAGACTATTTTTGTTTTACGGCCTATTTTTATCATACGGACTTATTTCAGTCTGGTTACTATGATAACATGTTTTTTAAAATCCGAAGCTCACTATTTTTGAGAAATATTTGCTGTAATGACATTGACATAAATTTTATTATGTATGATATGTCAATTACATATCATACATAATTAAAGGTTTGAATGTGTTTTAGGGACCTTTAACAAAAAAATATTGTTTGTAACACGTACCTAAATCAGTTTTTGGGACTCATCTGCTATTCCAGACTCGGCTTCGCCTCGTCCGGAAACAGCGATTTGTCCCAAAATATTTGATTTTAGGTACTTGTTACAAAAATAACTATTCTGAATTAATTTAGGTATTTAATAGGTACTCATATCTACACCTTGTCAAATTTAGGAAGAGACGTGAATTTTTGGATTTTGTCACGCCCTTGAGTGCGCAGTGGAGAGCGGCTTAAATGTATCATTTTATGTTGTTTCTCGGCAGGTAAACTAGTACAGTCTGTGTAGAAATTTCTGTCAACTGTAGGACTAAAGGGGCTCGAGCCAGGCGAGTTTTAGTAGGTACAAAAAGAGTCATCATGTCATCATAAAACATTAATGAGAAAGAAATGGTTTTCAAGTGGAGGTTGACCTTTATTACAAAATATTGAATAATGACCATTCTTTTATTACGAACACATGTTTGAAATTATGTTACTGTGGTTTTTTTTGTAAGATAGGTTTGTAGGGTTTGTTGAAATATATTTCACACTTCAATTATTCATCTGCATTGTAGAAAATATCTCTCTTGTGTAAAGAAATAAATACTAAATAGCGCATTGAAATGGATTTTAAATCTAAATTACAACTTTGTACATATTTTAAATTCTAGCCTAGTTTAATATTTTATATTAATAAAATAAAGAAATAATAACAAAATTAGCAATAGTATCCCTTTTTGTGTATAATTTAAATTTTCCAAATAAATCTTAATTTCAAATGGTTCGTCATATTTTAGATTTGATGTTTTATATGTTTTTATCAAAAAAAAACCTTAGTAAATTATTGGTTGTAAAGTAAATAAATCATAAATCGTATAATTATTGCATAGCAAAAATATTCATTCTTTTAGTTCTTCTTGTTTTGCAGTCTTATATAAAAGTTTGTAGGGTTTGGTTTGTTGAAATAAATTTCGCACTACCTACACTGACTGTACTGTACTACCACAGATCAGAGCGCGTACCTCCCATCTCTTTCGCTCCGAATGCGTTCTCGTTCTTTCTTCTACGCATCCCACAAAATTCTCGTGTCTCTTCCTACAGTTGACGAACTGTATCTCTACAGAAATTTGTACTACAATTACGTTCTATAGAAAATTTTTACATAAACCGAAATATGAGATGCGATGCAAATTTTTTTATAGAAAATATTGTACAAATTTCTCTACTGAAAAACATATAAAATGAACAATATACTAATTTTCAACAAATCTATGAAAAATCGATAAATTTCATATTAGATAGATATTATTAACTTATTAATATAAATAAAATGACATTGTTGGATCCGCTGTTCCAGATATGTTTTTTGGGATGTTTAGCACTAATGGCAATTGCTTCCGCAATTCCACAAACTGAACGACCACCCATTGCCGACGAGGACTTGGACTCCACACTTAATGACCGGAGGTATCTTCTGAGACAGCTCAAGTGTGCCTTAGGCGAGGCACCATGTGATCCTGTTGGGCGCCGTCTAAAAAGTATATTACAAATTATTCTCTGTTGTGTTCTTTCCTGAAAAATATTTTATTATTTATCATTGTAACCCAGTTTAAGCAATTTACCTTGTCCCGTAATAAATAACATTTCATACCCTTAACCAGAAATAACAAAAAAGTAGTTAGTAAATCAAAGTCAAAGTATTGAACGTAAAATTCTTATTTAGTAGGCATAGCTACTATCTGGAAATATTTCTTATTCAAATCTAAATTGTTTGGCAGGTTTGGCTCCATTGGTGCTTCAAGGAACTTGCCCTCAATGTACCCCAAAGGAAATGAAACAAATTAGAAAAGTTTTAGCATATGTACAAGTTAATTACCCCAAAGAATGGAATAAAATATTGCAGCAATATTCTGGATAGGACTGATAGGCGATTTAATTTCCAATCATTAGAGTTTTTAAATTAACTAGAAATTTATTTAAAATATGCTTAATGTATTAAACCTTGTGTTCAAATTGTAAATATACATTGTGTTCTTGTAAATGATTTAACAAAAAAATCTATTGTTACATGTTTAAGCTGTTTGATTTTCCAATAAAATTATATATTTTTCTAAGCTAATTGGATTTATATGAATATTTTTGAGTTATTTTATAATGTAGAAACTGTCTTTTTCTGATTTTTTAATTGTTAGTTTATTAATAATGAAATGCGTAAAACATTAAGTAAATTATGTTATGCAATTGATATTTTTGTCATAAATATTCTACTCGATTAGAAAATCTGTTACTTTATAAATTCTACCTCGTAAAAATTTTGTTTCATCTGAATATAAATTAATTAAAGATTTTTTAGGTAACGAAAAGCATCTGCTGTCTTAATTATTAAAGAATGGCGGGGGCGGGAAATAAGTAACCGCTGGTTGAATTGATTATATGAGGGTGGTTCAAGGTCCATCCGTACATTATTTCGCTAATACAGGAAGTTTCTAACAGTCTTTTTGTGTATATTTTCTCGTACAATGTTATATTACTTAATTTTTACAACGGAAATCAGTTCCGGGTGCCTTTCTGTAATATTCGCTGAATTTGGAAAATAACATTTTCAGGATTTTCAGCTCATTTTGTTTTTGCATAATACTTCAAGATTAATTTTCTCAGATATTTTATTAGGAGTGTAATTATTATCCTTCATAGACATTTTCCTTTCCCTTTCGTGAAAATCTACGAAATGTTATTAACTTGAATTGGTGGTCAAACGTTGAAAGTTAAACGATTATTTTAAGAGCTGAACCTTGTGTAAACTAACAGCCGTTGCACATCATCATATTCCAGAAAATTAACTTTAGGGAAATTCTGGCTTGATATTTTCCATTTCATTAACTTAATGTGATCATCAATGGGACAGTGATTTGGTGAAAATAGTTTAACACAGGAGGAATGTAATTTTTATTTCAAAAACATGGATGACCCTGCTAGTATACACAAGGTATACTTATTAGAATTACTACACTCGTATGTTTTAGATGTATTATATATAAGCAGATTTTTCTTCTTCGATATTAGGTAAACCTTCTCAGAAAAAATGTCGATATTTAACGCGATTTTATAGGTAAGAAGAAATGGCTGTTACCTAGAGTATTAAAAAGATTATAGAAAAAATATGAAAATATATTTATGATGTAAGTACATGCAATTACTAGCCTTGTGATGTGCAGTTATGTTATATTGTTGTCTGCAAACTTACCAAGGTGGTCAGGATTGTGCAATTTGTCATTTAAGGATGACACAATACAAAGCTACTTAAAAATAAAACATGTACTGAGGTCAATGTAAGAATAAAAATACTATTACAAGACGTTCTTAAGCATTTCAAATCTACCTATAAACAGTATATAGTTTTAGAGATGAGATAATTAAAACCGATGATTCTCGAATCTTGCTTAATTTATAAAAACAAGGGTACCCAGTCTAAATTTTGAATGGTGGCGATAGTCTCACAATCTTCATAGATCTCGTAGAAAAAGAAGAAGTAAGTACAAAGAAGAAGAGAAACATTGATGTGTTTCGCTATGATAGATAATGATGGCCACGTGGATTTGACAAACATTATTGAAAATTGAAGAAGAAAGATAAATACTACAGAAATACAACATAAATAATAATAGATTACTCTTCAAATTTGACTTGGATATAAGATTTATGATAAAATAAGACAAAATATTAGAGGAATGAAGAAACAGTTTTTATGAATTGTACACTTTCATTTTTGTATTATTACATTCAAAAATAATGAACAGGCATGTCCCTATAAGGAAAAAGAAAACAGAAAATGATGTCTAAGAAACAGTAGCTGCTGCAAGAAAATAAAAATTGCGAATACCAAACAATCACTGGAAATCCACATAATAAACCTACATATCTATAAAGGTTTTCCAACATGAAGTATAAGATAAACTTGTCTTTAGAACAAATAGAATCCCTCTGCTACGAAATGCTTTGAGAAATTTCTACGTATCGCTAACCCAGATTCGACACAACGCCATCCAAAATATCGGGAATTGGTTTTATTCCTATTTCCGAAATCGGTGTTGGATTATAGAGTACACTTTCAAGGTGTATCTCAGTATTGTGGACATGATGATCTGTATATTTGTATCCTTTTGATGTTAGGACCTGCAGCACATACAAATTTCATCAAAATCACATTTCTATCATTTACATAGTAAAAAAGTCAATGGTTAAATCAATCTACTAGTACCTAATTGTTATTTTCTTTTTAGATTTTTAGTCCAGGAAAAATAGACGAAAAAAAAGGTTGAGTTGGAAAAAAATTGTTACAGGCTGAATTTTTGCATGCACCTTAGTATTATAGCCCTCTACAATGTATGAAAGTTCCCCATCGATTTAATGGCTGCTAACTGAGTTACTCGAGGTCAAAGGTCGCGACAAACAGTTATTTTGCAAATATCTCGAGAACGGCGACCTTTATTGAAAAAAATATAGAGAGGTAATTTTTAGCTGAGGTAATTTGCTATAAAAACTTAGAAGTTTTATTGTAGGGACAATCATTCACGAGATATAGCGTTTCAAAAACTAAGAACATAGAGGACTTACTTCACTACGAAGAATAACGACTAATCTTAGGATATGAAAGTTGGATAATGAATTATTGTTCAATATGTATATTTATGGCGTTTTTTATTTATTTGGGCATTTATGATACAGTAATTAACTTTCTTCAGTTTCGGAGAGCGATTGTTCCGTCACCAAAGTTTGGACGAGGAAAGACGATGGATCGATGTCGTTATCGATCTCCTCGTTATCAATATTAAAATTTTCCTTGTTCGTACATGTTTCGCCATTACATTGGCTACAAACTATAGAACAGTTCAATTCTGCTTTCCGCCGACATCCACAATTGGAATGGAGAAATTGATCCTCAGGACTGGGGATGGGTACTACAAAATAATATTTTAGAGCCAGTTACAACTCTGCTCCAAGCCGCTCCTGATGCATTACTCAATACAGTATTTTGTACGTGCAAGAAAGGCTGTGATTCCAATTGTGGATGTCGGAAAGCAGGATTGAACTGTTCTGTAGTTTTTAGCCAATGTAATGACCAAACATGTATGAACATGGAAAATTTTAATATTGATAAGGAAGAGATCGATAACGACATCGATCCATCGCATTTCCTCGTCCAAACTTTGGTGACGGAACAATCCCTCACCGAAACTGAAGAAAGTTAATTACTGTATCATAAATTCCCAAATAAATGCAATAAATGCACAAATAAATAAAAAACGCCATAAATATACATATTGAATAATAATTCATTATCCAACTTCCATATCCTAAGATCAGTTGTTATTCTTCGTAGTGAAGTAAGTCCTCTACGTTCTTAGTTTTTGAAACGCTATATCTCGTGAACGATTGCACCTACAAAAAAACTTATGAATAAGTTTTTATAGCAAATTGCCTCAGCTAAAAATTACCTTTCTATATTTTTTTCAATAAAGGTCGCCGTTCTCGAGATATTTGCAAAAAACTGTTTGTCGCGACCTTTGACCTCGAGTAACTCAGTTAGCAGTCATCAAATCGATGGGGAACTTTCACACATTATAGAGGGCTATAATACTAAGGTGCATGCAAAAATTCAGCCTGTAACAATTTTTTTCCAGGTTAAAGTCTATTTTTCCTGGACTATTCCCTTATTTTTGCAATATTATTAGTTTAAATATTATGGTGGTCGTTATAACTTATTTGCTGTTTATTCTTTAATTCGTATATCTAATCAACTGTACCTACCTACCTATAATAGTAATTAAGGTATGAAGGGCGTTGTAGGCGTGAGGTCGATGGTGTGCTGCCCGAGGGATGTACGTCGACCGAAGGCGTTATTATACTGATAACGCCCGTACTGGTGCCTTCAACGTTTAATGTCCGAATGGTTTATTATTTTGGTTTGATATATTTTTAAGTAAAATTTGCTATTTTACTAAATAAGAGTAATCTAGTAGTTTTTAAATGCCGTTGCTGATACATTGAATCAACAAAGCAGTATATACGGCTTGATAGCCGGCACCTAAGACATTATTTTCATTAATGGTCCAAGGGCCACTATTTTTGTTAATACACCCTAGGGCGTCAGACATTAAGGTTATTTTTATTTCTGTTAATTAATGTAACGCCTGTTTTTCTATTTTTCATTGTTCATAAATATGCTAGAAACAATGAAGTTAACCTTCATATAAGGAAAACACTTCAATTTAGTAGGAATTTACTATAAAGTAGAAGCGAATATCAGTAATGCTTTGTATTAGAATCCCTATTATTTATCTCAATAGCACAAATTAATTCTCACGTAGTGATTGTTCTACGAAAGGAATAAGAAATTCTACATCACATAATTAACATATTGACATTTTTTTTAGAAAGATTTTTTATTAAATTTTGTTTCTTAAACAAGTTATAAAATAGTTGTTGCTAATAAGTCATTAAACAGTAGTTATAAGATAGTTTTGAGATAATATTCCTAAATTTGATCTTTAATATTATGCTACAATTAATATAAATCTAATTAAAAATATGCTTACCTTATATTTTGTAAAAAAATATCTATATATTATGAAGATAAAATTTAAAAGATCAACTAATTAAAGACGAATGTTTTTAATCCCAACTTTTTTTGTCCTTTATTATAGCTCTAATCAAGAATTTTGCGATAAGAAATTCATAAGGATCCTGATTAGCACATCAACAAAGACAACAGAGGTTGGACGGCAAGTAAGTAAGCAGCAAGTTTTGTCGTCAGCTGAAAGTAATGAAGAAGGAACGTGGACCACTGCAACGGCAGCTGTACTTTATGGCAAATACCCCTTAACTACTGATTTCACATCTTACAGAACTCAAACTCTCGAGTCGACGCTGTTTTCGCCTCAGGATATTTATGTGCATTGAATCGTGTGAAAACAGAATACGAATATCCTTTTTAGACCACACCATTCCCCCAAATAGATAAATTGTGTATACATTGAATTAAATCGGTGTATCGTTACGTTATCTGCACTTGCCATAAATTAAATTAAGCCTCTATCGGTTCATAAATACCTTTTGAGTTAAATACTTTACCTGTATATTCACAGCCATTGAACCAATATTTATTTTAAAACTTTCTGTTTGTATGTTGCGTAATTATTAATTAATATTTCTCTATCATTCTCATGTATGGATAAATAATGATTTCATAGGTAGCATTATTAAATACCAGGATATCAAACAGACTATATATTTTACGGTAGATTTTAGAACTAACTAACTGAACCTATTCCTATAAATTTTCCGTCAGTAGATGTGGTTTAATTGTTTAAAGTTTAAAATTACATAAACTCCATCTTTTATAAGAAAAGATTTAAAGTTTACTTGCAGTAGAATAATAAAAATTTACACATGAAATAACTAATATATTAAAAGATTCTCTTTTTAGTTCCATTTTGTTAAAATTTAATTAAATACTTTTGGAAAGTTCAGTGAATTTGCAATATTACGATTGGGTAAACAGTATAGTCTGTCAGCGCAAGCACATCACAAATGGGTGAAATTTTGCAGAAAATCAGCGTGCAACAGCTACTCGATAAATTACAATTCTTGGCATAGCACAAATCTAAAAGTGATAAAGTCAATTGAAATCCACTAAATAATTCCATTAGAGGCTGGGAGTTTGGACTTGGTCGTTGGAAATTGGCAAAGTGAAGCAGCCTCTGTCCCAGTTTAGGGATTCAGGGAGACAACGTCAGTGTTTCCGGGTAGCATTCGCAACTCATGCCAACCACGTCTCCGGAAAACCTAGTCTTTTCTGTTGAAAGAATGAACTCGCGTCTAACGTACTAGGCATATCATCATTTGTAAATCTCTTTTGTTTTCCTAACTTATGTCACGTACATTTTACGGTAATTTGCATTTGTGTCTCGTTTCTGTTAAACATTGACGACAGTTACATGACGAATGCATTAAATAAATTTTGACGATCTTCAGTTTACTTATTGTTTCTTTTAGATAACTGAAAGCGAAAAGCTCAGAATCTTAAATGATTTTAGGCTATTGTTTTGTTTTTTAATAAAAAAGAAAGGAATTTTCCAATTATTTGAGTTGTGTATAATGTCGCAGTTAGTCTTTTAAAACAATCTTGTAAGTAGGTATACCATAGGTAAGGATTTCTTGAACTTAAACTCTAGAACGCTAGAATAATCTATTTATCAGAGCAGGTATACTTCCAGAATTTTTTTCACGATTTTCAAGCACAATACCTATTTTAATTGTACATATTTCATAATGTGTAATATTTATTACATATCTCAATAATTTCCCTAATGTTACACCTAAAGAATAAACCTTGAAAAGTATTAGCGATATTAATCACTGCCAAGGTTTAAGTTACTCTTGAATTAAGTAAAATAGCATTTTTGCAAGTGTACCTTATAGAAACTAAATAGTAGACAGTGACTCATACATAAGTGACAGGAATTGACTATATGGAAAAATATTTGAACGGGTATGTTTAACATTATTTTCTCTCCGATGAACCCAGCAGCCATAATGTTTTTCAATATGAACACTGTCTACTATTTCAATACTTTGGCATTAAATTAGTACATTTTTATTTATATAATATGGAAAGAAGGAAACTGCCCCCTCTTCCTAATAGCGAAAGTCCATGAAAATTCGAGGTAACAGCAGGAATAGAAGAAATGAGAAATTCGTAATATATAATGCAGAACATCAGACTACGGCATCTAGGACTTGAAGTTTATGGTACCGGCAAAATAATTAAAAACTCTTGTAGATACATACTTTGAACGTTCCATCAGCGAGATATAATGTATAGCGCCATAAATTGAAAAATCAGAAAAGTCTCGAGGAGTAAACACTGAAGAATCAAGATGCAGAATTTAGAGATCTAAGTAACTCGGAATAAATCTGGAGGTAATCTTAGGGTTTTATTAAGGAAATCTGAACAATGTATAGAGATTTTATCCTAAAATGTATTCAGGTTACACAGTTTTGCCAGAACTTTAAGTCTGAGTCTAAAACAATATAGAATAGGCATCTTGCACTATATTTCAAAAATCTGAAAAAAGGTATTTTTTGAGAAATTTGATTGGTTTTAATAAATGGAGAAACATTTTTTTTAACTTAAACATTATGTTTATAATAAAAAATTGCGATTAAAAACACGCAAATATTTGAATCAATGGAGCAATTTGGGAACGCGCTGTGATTGGTGTGACGTAAATACCTAGTACTTGCCATTTTGACAAGTACTGGGTAATGCCAAACACGACAGGTATCAGCTGTGGCAAAGTGAGTGTTATGCATGAAAAAATTGTTGTCAGCGAAAACGATGACTGAATCAGGATATGTCAAAGGCGTTCCGCAAAATTTGCCATGGAACAAACCTATTACTTGGTCAGCAGGATTATAAAATTGATCAGCAACTAAATAATATCCATAAGCTAAGTACCTATAATAATTATGTGGGGGCACTTGCCTCATTTAGGTTAGCTATAGGTATAGACACAGTACAGAAAAGTGATAGTGTTACAGCTTGCCAAAATGTTATTAAATCTGACTTACGAGTTGCCTCTTTATTATCTACTTATATTGCTGCAAATGTATTTAATTAGCTATAGAATTAACTTTAGAGCTGCCTAATAAGACATTATTTCTGATCAATCTTGTTTTACTTGCTGACCAAAAGTGGCGGCTCAACTGACTATATTTGCCGGCAGAAAATATTTTAGATCTGACTAAAACCTCAATATTATGCTAACCGTTTAAATGATAGCCTTTTTTCACTGTTTACAATCTTTTTTCATTAATCAAAAATTACAAGCTTTACGTATGGATAACTATGTAAAAATGTCACGTTCTTTCGACGGTTGTAGAAACTTTCATTTTGCTCAAAATGATTAAAATGTGACTATGATAGTTATTCCCATGCACCCTTCATTTAACTTTAACAGGTGCTCTCCATAGCAACCGTTTTTACTAGGTATCGACGTCATCGAGTGTTTTTGTGGGATTGCAAATTCTACAATTTAAAAACGTATTTTTTTTCTAAGAAAAAAATCGGAAATTTTTTTTAACAATATATTTACGTTCAGGAAGTAATTTGTGAGCTATTTAAGGGAAAAAATTTTTTCGTCAAGTTTTACAAATACAAATATACATATACAACCTTATTATTGAAAAAATAAAATACGATGAATTTTATGTACAAAACTACAACCAGAAAACCATTTTTCAATAAGTACTAGAATTTGTCCATTTACTTTTCTCCTCAAAGTTCCTTTTTGAAGTTTTCTGTTGATTTTTCGGTATCACTCTGTGCCATGTGGAAGCACGAACACTTTTCTTACATTAACCAAAATTTCTTCTATTCAAATTTTGTTTCCTGGCTCTAATGCAGCCCATTATTTTTTAATCCAGCTTGAACTCCTATCTCTGCTGTCCCATAAACACAAGCAGAAGATACTTACTTAATATATCGTCACTGTTATCCAATAAGCACACAATTCTTATTTGTGCAATGAAGTCATTTTTATCTAATTAATTATTTGCCTAATTACATAATAGGCATTTCTGGACTATTTTCTGGTATAATTACATTTTTGAAGTTTGCAGTATTCAAAAATATTAGAATAATAAAAATAAAAAAAATACTTCATATTTTTAAACTCCAAATGAAGTCGTATTATGCAAGTTTTAGAAAAGTGAAAGAGAATGGGCTGATTACATTGTTTAAGTAGTCCAAGTTAATAATATACTTCTTAACATCATCTGATATAAGATGGCTAACCGTCACCATCTCTAGTTCTACAACTTTCCATCTGAATGGTTGTTCTACTTCCTCTTAATATTCTTACGTAATTTAAGTGGAAGTTAGTATACTAAGTGACATTAAGCAATATTAATCTTATTTGTATTATTCGTAAAAATCAACACTTTATATGTTTTTAGTTTTAAATTAAATGATTGTTTTTTATTGTTTCTGTTGCTTCTGATATTTTTATTTCTATCGATAACATTTTATCAGGTACAAAATATAATATTCCGGTGTCGTAAATCTTACACCTTTTGTGTACCTCGCCCACACAAACAAAATGTGATTTGATATGTCAGAGTTGTATTGCACAAACGTCGTTATAAATAATACATCATGTATTTAATAGCTAGTTACCACAAAATAAGTAAGTAAGTGTATAATATTGCGAACATTTTTAAACCATAATTATCTAATGTGCCCTAACGACAAGGGTGGAATAATATTTCGAAACTTAGATAATGGTATGTACTGTATACTGTATATACTGTACATAACTATAATATATTAAGTTATTTTAATGCATAATAATATAATTCGACAGTAAACATGAATATGTAAATTTTGTAACTTCAAAGTGATGTATAATAATTTGTTTTTGATAGCCCTCTAGCGATTTTCAGCATCTTAATGGTAGTAAAATGTAAGTTTACTGCTTCTGAAATGTTAATTGAATAATATGGAGTTTCTTTGAAGAATATAAATAATTTATTTTCTATAACATTGATTCCATTATTTAACCAAATTATGTTCGAATACTTGTACATACTTATATTATCAGGTGTATATATATATACAATTATACATGTTAAGAACAAACAATATAATCCCATCGGTTATACATGGTCTGGTAGTAAATGGACCAAGAGTGATTAATTCATACAATGAAGACTTATTTATCGTAAATATTGAGGCACATTGTATTTTACAAAGCAATTAAAACGGATAATCAAGCAGTGCCATTGTGTTGTCGCATTAAGTAAAATTAGTCCATAATTTGTGGTGTACATAGTATAGATATTGGCCTAATTTATTACAACAAACAGATCATATAACAATCACAAAATCAATTCAATATCAACACAATATCAACGCAATTTACCCTTTGCGGATATAAAACATAATGGGTTCGAGTGAAATTAATTTGTAAATCCATAATGAATAACCGGAAACATTAACTTCATATAACTATTTATCTTCACCAATGTGGGGTTATTTGTGGTTTTTTAAAAAGAAATGTTGGACATAAAAGCAGATTTGAATACAAAAGTTGTCATGTTCCATTTTTCTGTTTTGATAGCAGTAAAAAATGTTATTATCTACACGGAGACAGTCACAACTTAAGAAATGTTGCAAAATATAAGAAGAAAATGAATAACTTCAAATTTTTATATTTAATCTTATGATTGTCGAAATGCAGTTGTGATTGTGAAATCACAATCAGATTCGGACAAGTTTTACTATTTTGTGCATTAGTTCATGCTATTTTTCCATCTGTTTCAAACTTTAAATTTGGAGATTTCTTTTTTAAATTTTTTAGTAGTTTTCACCTTGTAGTAGTCGATTGCGCTTTTATACAAGATGTTCCAGAACACTAGTATTACATTTTAACGATAAGTTTGCTTTCAAAATCTGCGACGATGTTAATTTATAATAGTCACAGGCACACAAGGACCCATAAGGTTACAACTTATGAGCAATGAAAGTTGACTACTACTAAGTTATAGATAAGATATTTATAGCAAATCTTGAAAATAAATTGTTAACTAACAGGATGCCTTTGGTTGAAAGATTCGCGACAAATTATTAAGTTGCTTTGAATCATATTTTTAAAACATTAAGCTCCCAAAATCATCTCGATTTTATATGTAGACAAACTTTCCATTAAACTGCTTAGCAGTTATCTTTATTTGAAGAAATTGCACTTTAACAATCTTACTTTTTGTTGGCAGACAATTTATATTAATTTGAAACCTCTTCTTTTCCCGTGTTAGTCAATTTGTCTCGGTTCCATGACTTTGGTACTTTGGTTATCTTACTGTAAATTGTATTCTTGGTTTGGCTGTATATTCAACCTAATTAAATCTTTATCTTGTTTCCGGGTAGGTACTTTGTAAAATATAATTGTTGTTCATTTGTTCCTTATTTGTACTGTAATGTTCTGTTTCTTCCAAAGTCTTACGGATTTTCATCATACATAAATTTATATCTAGACCCAATTTCAACTTTCATTCTTAATATATTCTTGCCACAGTGTTCATCTGAACACTTTTTCTTCACTACGAGTATATTCGAAATTAATTCCTTTTTAGATAATATTTTATATTGAAATTCAGAACATTGAAGTATTATAAATACTTCAGTCATTTTATCTTTAAATATAGATAATATACAATACTCCAAATACTGATATCTATAGGTATAGGGTCAGGATGCAAAATAATGAATCTTAAACCGTATTTCTTAAGATTTTTTCATTCACAAAACTAGGTCCTTCTATATCGAAGGTACTAGATGTCCTACTTCATTTCTCTATCTTACAAGTAGTTCGTTAGTCCGACCGACAATTTTCCCTTAAAGATTACTCAATGAAATAGTCAAGTGGTACACGTTTTTCATTATTATTAAATTTAAGTGAATGAAATGGAATATAAAGGATAAAAAGTAAGCAAATATGAAGTTAAAAGCCCATTCACAACCACTTTGCGTACGTGACATAACAATCAAACATAACGTTCGACCAATAGAAAAATCTAAACATTTGTCACTGTCAATTATTATTGAGCACTATTGGTCGAATGTTATGTTTTATTGTTATGTCATATTGCATAATTTTCATTGCATTTTAAGGGTAGCAGAGGCAGAGAGCAAATTCGTTGTAAACTATTAAATATAAAAAGACAAAATTGGAACATGTTTTCCGAAAACTTTATTGGACAAGATGTTTGTCACTCACTAAATTCAAAATTACTAAATGCCCATAAGGTCTACAATTATTTCCATTTGCTTTTTTAATTTTTCCATAGTATCTACTAACATCGATGACAGGTGATTCATATTTAAAGCCATGAATGCTGCGGAAATGTGTGGAACAATGTGACATGTTAACATAATCCTTCTTAGATTTACTCATATTAATTTTGTGTCACGTGTGTTTTATTACCATGTATGTCTACTATGTATTTCGGTACTGTGGTAAAGGTATGTCTTGTTTACATCAGATTAGTATATGAGTTATTAGAGAACTAAAGAACTGTAAAACTCACCCGTATTAGACATTACAATTTTGTTATAACACTTAATGTTTAGATATCCTGGTTTTTATATATAAAGGCCATATGATAACAGATAAAGGAAAAATTTACTTCGACTTACCCTTATATCAGCTTTGTAAACGGAACCCTGGGGCATATTTTTAGAGTTAAGGAGAGTTAAGAATATTCATTCCTCAGAAGTGTGGCATTAGACTTCTATGTAAGTTTAAATATAGAAAGTTTTGAAAATGCATTTAAATTAGTAAATTTTAACTTTTCTTGTATTACATTACAACGTTTGTGTTCCAAAAGACGAAAAATAAACTTGTGAACCTAGAAGTATCCTTATACCTACATGTATGTTAAAACATATATTTTAGTTATTATTTCATATGTATGCCATAATATACAGAGTGTACCTACATTGTGCCTGCCGATTGAGTTCCGTCTAGATGTAATAGAGCAAACATTTCTGAAATCCTTTAAAAAAGTAATTTTAAGTGAGATTTCGATTATTCCATATTCTAGTATGTACTTTATAAATAAATTGACCATTTTTAAGGCCAGTACAACTTTCCTGTAGCTTTTATTTTTTAAAACACACCTACTTTTTGTGATAACTTTTGCCACTTTTATTAAACTTCAACTACTACCATGTTTAAAATGCCATTTATTGCATATCTTTCCTTGTCGCTAAGTGATCTTTTAAATACACCCGTGGCTTTGTGCGTTTTAGTCACAGCTTGGGCCGCTTCGGGTGTTTTCGGCACGCTCGAAGTTACATTAGTCACGACTTGAATTGTGTTGACGTAAATCTGAATGCGAAACTGACTTAACTGACGTTTGTCAGTTTCACATTCAGAATTCTTTCAAGTCCAGTAAAACTCGTGAAACTCAAAAACTTTAGTATTTTTGTGGTGGTCGTAGAAAAAGTATAGTATGCAATTTGTTTTATAAACTTCTCTAGAAACTCGATTATTAAACACTCGCTCCACTACGCTCGCTCGTGCCTAATAAATCTCGTTACTAAAATGCTGTTTATAAAACTTAGCATAATATATTATTTCCAATAATATTATAATAGTTATAGGAATCAGCTGTAATTAAAGTGATTTAATTAATAAGGTCTATTTTATTACTATTATATCATGAATTTCAATATTTATTTTAACTTAATCATATACCTCATTAATTAATTCAGTCAATATTATCAGAAACTTATTTGCAATTTCCGTCATTTCACTTTTGTTTGAACGACTTGTGGTGGATTAATATATTTAATGTGTTTAACATATTAAACAATTACTAAATCAAGCAATAACGAAATTATACTACCATAAGTACACTGAGACAACCACATATACAAGTACACAAAAAGATTTATTCAAATGTGAAGAGTGTTTCAGAAAGTTTTGTAGATTTGATGGCTAATGAGATGGGCGGTACTTAGATGTGTAATGCTTGTAATCTGCAATACAGCGAAGTAGAATTTAAAGGCACTGGGATGCGATTATGGTGATGTGCTCGAATACATATTTAATTACTTTTATTCCTTTGGGAAGGGCTCGAATAACGGAGATAGCTGATCTTCGAGCCCTATGAGACAAGTCGTAATTTTCAAGAACACAATAATTACGTCAACCTAAATATCTTAAACTGTAATCAAGATTCTCTATTGGACCTACCTACAATGTTTTTCATTAAATGCCCTGATGGCTAACGGTGGTTGGGAAATTCCTAGTTAAATGTTAAATTTTTCACAATGTTATTGAAAAATGTTTTTAAATAACAGTTTAACTTTATTGAAATCGCAGATATCTATTAATTTTCCTGAAATGACCGTTAGTTTATAGCAGTTACTAAATTTTTTTTGCAAATAACATACTGGTACATTTCGGATTTTTATGGAATCTTGTAAATGAAATGAGAAAAAGAAACAGTCTCATTTATACTAATGGTTAATCTTGTCACGTTCGAATCATTTCTATGTTATTAGGTTTCTGGTATATAAATGTGTGTACTGTGTATATAAGGCTACGATATTATTTTTTTAGTGTACCGTTCATTATTTTAGTCAAACTGTTGAACTACTTTTAATTAAACTGGGAGTTCTTTAATCAAGGACTAAAAGCCCGAATTACAATATTAACGAACAAATTCAAAATACTTCTTTATCGAGATACAACATTATCTTCTGCATATTACTACGGAAGCTTTTTTATGTGTAAGTCTATAGAACAATATGACTTAGTTTTAGTCGTAAAATCGGCTATAATACAGTGACGTTTTTGATAATTTAGACTTTTTTTACAAAATTTTAATTCCTAAAAAAATATCACAAAAAGTTGGGTGTGTTTTGGGTTAAATCAACTTATTTAGGCCCCAGAAATACGCGGAAAGTTTTATATAGACCTCTTAGAGACACACTGTATACGTGGTCTTGTAACTACAGTTTCGTAAAACGAGTATAATTTATCTGTTATTTTAACACAATATTGATTTTGTAATTAAACAATTTGTATATCCTTATAAACAATTTATTATGTTAAAACAGTAATGAAATAATTAATAAAAATGCATATACTTAATTAGGTACTTCTAGAGGAAAATCTTTGTCCTGAGTAATAACCAAATGTCTTTTATCTTTATAAATATATGGGAGAGCCGAATAACATTTCTACACGATTACAACATTATCCTGAAATAAATAACTCCAATTACAGCGAGCCCTTAATATGTTTTAGTGCAGTTGACAACAACATTATTCTCTAAATACGAATTCCAATAGCGGTAAATGTTAAACGAAACCTTTTTATCCTTTTAAGGAAAAAATAACATTACTGGTCACTTTGAATTCGGTTTCACAAAGAAATTCCTTTAT
The DNA here is from genome assembly GCA_963942485.1 of Pediacus dermestoides. Taxonomy (NCBI): domain Eukaryota; kingdom Metazoa; phylum Arthropoda; class Insecta; order Coleoptera; family Cucujidae; genus Pediacus; species Pediacus dermestoides. The sequence continues at coordinate 10,128,894 of OZ012627.1, forward strand.
TTTTTTGTATAAAAGAACGGCTACTTTCAATCTAATGGATACTCTCTCTATAAAGAAAGAAATTTTTATACCCAGTACGTTTCCTGTTTGCCTGTTCGGATCTTTGTTTAATGATTTTTCGCAACTTATATAAGTAATTATTTACAAATTAAATTTCGCTTAGTCAAATAAAAGAACATTACGTTCCAAAAACCGATATTGTGTAAATTAGAAGAGGAGCAGAAAAAGTCGAATACTTAAAGCAGATGGTGGCTAACTCAATGAAAAGTTTCGTTATTTCAGACTTCGTACTACGTTCAAGTCGTAAACGTTTTTTATTACATCGTGTTTCTAAAGCACTTTGACGGAAAATTTAGAAAATCCTATTATTTTTATTGCATGTCGTAGTCTGCATTGAATAAAAATCAGAATTGACTTTCATTGTAAATAAATACTTCTCTAGTTCCTTTATAAGATTTTAAATGCTTCTAGACTTTAATCAAATTAAAATTCAATTACTCTTAGTTTCTAACTTCCTAATAATACACTGGGGTTCTAGACTTTCACAGTAATTAGTTTTGACCAAAAAACGGTGATTTAGCAGTTTTATATTGTAATTTTTGAAACAAACCATACAAAATACACACACTCACTTTAATTAAACTTTTAACCACCTAGCATTATCATCCTGACGTCATTGTTCAATAAAATATTATTTAGATGCAATAATTATTACTCCTATTTCTTATTTAAGTAACTAGAAAAATTGCGTATTTGCTGGTTAAATGTGCAATTGAAATGTTTTCGTTTACAGCTGGTAATTCTTTATACGACGGTTTATTTAAAATATTGGTGTAGCCATTTAACATATGGCCTTTCAAAAGAAATACATTTTCCCACTTGGAGCGATGGCAAGCAGGAATGAAAGAACACAGATGCGTCACGAATTTTGCCGTTTGTGGTAATTTATTCACAAAGTTTTTCGCATCGCCAAGTGGAAATTTTAAATCGAGGAACTTGAAAATATGCCACATATGTTCTTGTTGAACCAGTAGAAATATAAATGTCCAATCAGAATTGCACATACCAAATTTTACATTGTATTATACAAACTAACTAATATACATAATATTCAAATGTGTTAATTCGCCGTCAGAACGAGTTTGTTGACGGAAAATGTTTGTATACATATTTTTGTGCATTTCTGGTGAATGTGAATATTTCCGGACAGAAAACCTATAATTACTATTGTCATTCTTATGTAGGTGTCTACAGAACAAACAAAAATAATTGTTTTTTTCTTGTTGAAAATAATTTTAAAAAATATTTGTCAAAACATTTTCTATCTAATCAGGAAGTGGCAAGAGGTAATATAATATTTTACGAAAACATATAAATATAGATCAGTTACATGTATTTAAAAAAAAGTTTGATAGTTTAGATAATTTAGATTTTATAAATTCATTTTTCGAAGTTTTGTTCAAATATCCTTGAACAACGTAGTGGCACATATAGTTAGATGTCTGTCTAAAGTCTCAAAGGCTTGTCATACCCTGTTGAGTAAATCCTACGTTTAAGGACCACACGCACTGAATCGACTCGGACCGGTCGACTCGGCTCGGAACGATCGGCACGGCAGCGTATACCGCGCACTGAATCGGCACGTTCGGTGTTTTCAGCAACTCATTTAGCATATAACAAATATATTTGTTATATGTCATTTAGTGAATTAACAAAATAAATTAATAATAATAATAATAAATAAAATTAATAAAATAAAAAATACCTACTTGGAATAATAAATGAACTAAATTATTGAGTTATTTATTGCGTGTAATATTTTTTTTTAATTTTTAAATATTAAAAACACTACTTGAAATGTAGTAGTCCTTAAAAGCCGTCGGACCATTCGTCAGTTTTTGCTCCTTCGATCAATCTCTGCCGATGCCGAGACGATCCGGCAGGTCCGAGTCGACCGAACCGAACCAGTGCGCGGGGATTCATTTAATTTCATGCATATCAAAACGTGCCGATCGTTCCGAGCCGAGTCGATTCAGTGCGCGTGGTCCTTTAATTTACTGAAGTTGTGTAGGTAAGTAAACTGCTGATTTAATTTTTCGAACATATTAGCATACCTACTTTATTTTCCATTAAAAATAAATTTATTTGGAAAACCTCGTTTCCTCTTGCTTGCGGATTGTTGTTGACACATAAATGAGAATTGTATCTATTAAACATTTCCTCACGACTAAATTTTATTCGACATTCCAAACTAATCTTCTAAAAATTCGGGATCATTTTCGGTATGTGTGTACTAAAACAGATGACCAGAACCAAAATTAGATTTATTTGAATTTGTTACAATCGAGCCATTAGAATACCAACTACAGACGCCGTGCAGGTGGGTGGAGTCTACTCGCTTTGCTACACTAGCGCACAAGACTGCGTTAGTTGAAAGTACCGGGACCTGTGGGGATTCAATTTTAAGCCCGGCCGCACACCAAAGAAACATGAAACATAAAACATGAAACAGGAAACAAATACATATACCTATTTCATAAAATGTGATGTTATTTTATGAAATAGGTATATGTATTTGTTTCCTGTTTCATGTTTTATGTTTCATATATAATTATTTTAATGTTTCTGGAATTAACGAGTTCCACTGCTAAAAAAATACTATTAAAGGTACTGTATTAGTCATTACCTACTTACATTGGTAAATTTGACAGATGCGTACCGGAGCGATTTTGGAAGAATTTTGAAATTACCTTAAGATCCTAAAATTAACAAATCTCCTGATTATGAAAATGCCAAAAATAAGCGGCGGTCTCCATAATTTCCAAAGTTATAGCAGTTTGAAAACTTGAAACATACAATGTTTGGATGTGTAAATTAAGCACTTTTTATCAACTTTTATTCACTAAAAATGCACTCAATAGAACGTATTGCTCTAACTAATGATTAATCAATCATTACATTTTAGTAAAAACGGTTCATCTTTATATATTTATTATAATATACTTTGACACTTTTTACAGCACGGTTTATCTGATCTTGATACTTTTAGCATGGCTGATACAGGGGGCAGCACTTGAAGGATTGCACGGCGTTTATCTATGCACGGCCCCTATAGAAACGAAGCGTTCCTATTCGATTCTAACAAACTTTTATATTGATCAGATTCCTAACAGTGGTCGCATTGTTTATACAGTAACAAACTTGAAGTTATATAATTTGTGATTCTTTAAAATACCCTCCACGGATGAACCTGATTTTCCTAAATTTGTCTCAGCGCTTGATATCGAGCCGTTAGGATTAGCTTCAAAATACGAAAGTTCGATCCAAAGTGCTTAAATTTCTTAAGTAGGTAATTTAATTATTTGTTTCTATATTGAAATATAATTCATAACACACATATAGCTGATGGACTCTCCTTGCTTATTCAGTAACGGTTCCATAGATATGAAATTCCAGACGTACACGGTCCGTCCGACCGTTTCGGAAACTCGAAAAAAACTCAGTAATTTTACAAGACAATGCGAAGTTTAATCAAAATTTTTGTTTGTAGATGAAGATTTTACCGACATAATGCATACAGGCAATATTATATGGTGCAACCAGTGTCGTTTTTAAAAAATCAGTTCCCGAACTTAAATTTTCGTGCCGTCTAATGGATAGCTTTATTTCCTCATTACAATGTGTTCTTATCGCTTTGAGTTACATGACCCCCAGAATCTTGAGAACATTTGCTTTTTTTTTTATAAATCCTTAACTTTCTGTATCTTAATAATAAAGCGTTTTTGGATCCATGTTTATAAACATGGATCCAAAAATGAAATATGAAAAAATTTCCTATAGGAAGTTTTTTCATATTTCGCTTTAAGCTGAGAATATGAACCAAAAGCACAAAACGCTAACAGAATAATAGTCCAAAAACAAATCTCTAAGTCCAAAAACTCGCTCCTTTATTTTACGTCCATTTTGATAAGTTTTACTATATGAAAATTAATAGAATGCCTTACAAATAATGTTTTTACTTTCTTATACGAAATAATAACAAAATTGTGGGTGCCACATTCAATGTTTTTCATCTAGCACCAAAACAAGTGACACTTACCTCAAGACTTTTTTAGGTTTTTTTGGAATATCTTAAAAAATAAACAATTTATGATATTTTTTTATTCTTTAACATTGGTTTAGAATTGAATTTTGAACAAATTTTGTTTGAATTTTTTTCGAAAATCCGTCAAAAAAATAAAACACTAATTTTTGTCGTAAAATTCGGTTATGAGTGGGACAAGGACAGATTTATGCGTATTGCAATAAGTGCGGGAGAGACTTTCGAAATTTATTTGAAAATTGCTGGAAATTGAAACACGATTTTTACAAGAAATTTAACTTAATTTCTTTAGAAAAAGTAATGATACTATCCGTATAAAAAAGTCATGTGTTGGACACATCAGATATTTATGGTTAATAATCTGGCGGGTTGCATACAGCCCCCCTGCCCAATATAAGCTCTGTTTGACACCATGCCGTCTACTCATACCATTATGAAACCGAATCATCAGCTTTAAAGTTTGTACCTTATATCTATCATTGAATTAAATGTTAAAATATGTATACAATTAATTGGAGAAAAAATACAATTTTTTATTTACATATTTTGTTACAACGGAACTTTAATAAATCGGTTATAATGATTATAATATAATACAAAATTATCGTTCATATTATAACAGAATAACAGAATTATTATTCACTTTTAATATTAGATCCACGATTTGTTTCTGATGTAGCAGATTATTTATCGCAAATGCTATTTCCTGATACTTAATAGTTTCGATTATAGTACGCGAGTCATATTTTGCTCGTAAAGAGCTGCCATATTGATTTTTCAATCATTATAAAGGTAAACATCTGAATGTGAATTTCCCAATTATGCTGCTTGGCTAAACAATAATTTTAAAGTTGTTTTCTAGTTACATTTACATTATTATAGGTACTTATCGACAATTTACTAATTGCTTTACTACTAATTCCGCCTTGCCAATTATACCGGAATTGTACCGATTGAGCATACGTATCCTGAAATAAAACTACAAATAAATCAAATAATATTCAATAGATTGCAGTAGCGCGGTTATCGGGACAATTACTATTAAATAATTAATAACTACAACCCATTATTTTCGCATATTAAAGATGCATGAAGCAGATTACATAGCGTTCATAACGTATGAAAGATTAAATTCCCAAGTACAAACCTGTAGCACGATTTTTGTTTTATTTTGTAATCTGTACTGGGTTGTTATATAAATTCCGCAAACACTACGACGAAAGTCTGATGTTTCGGTAAAACTTTTAATGGAACTAGACCAACGCGAAGTTCAAGTAAAGCTGCTTAACCAGACGAAACTTCAACGAATTTATTTAATTTTAATACAAAACTTGTAGGATAACTTTTGGTTTTGTTATAGGGAATACATCACATACATACTTAATTAGGACAGAGAGACAACATAACAAAACTAAGTATGTTCAGTGGTAAGGAAATATGTTGATTGTGTTTAGGGAAATTATGCATTTATTACACATTTATAAAAATATTATATAAGAGAATTTTCAAAAACATATTTTGAAAATATCATAATTATAATATAAGTATCAGCTAATTACAAAACAGGAAGTAGATATAAATTTATTCATTACTAGGCAAGGGGGTTGTATCATCTTCGAATTAATTGGATAGCCTACTCATCAATAATTAATCACGTAAGTAATTACGTATTAAAAATTAAAATAAATCAGGCAAGTTACATAATTTAGTATAGGATAGTGTGTGGGCATAGGGCTGAGAATTTGACAGTAATTCATGCTAGAATCCCCATTTGCTCTACACTTTGAGTAATTAACCCTTCGTCACTAGATCAAGTGCAGGTCAGCAAAAAGTTCCGTCCTCTTGTTTGAATTATGAACTTGATACAATAGCTTAAGTGAGTTTGCGTGTTTAGAATTCCTATAGTTTCGTTGTTTTTGCCACTTTATAACGAACATTATTAGTTGATCCTGAATTATGTGCGGCTAATGAATGCCATCATAATTTCTTATTGTGTATATTTTTATTCTCGGATTTAAAATAGGTACTTTGGTAACAAAATGTGATGAAATTTACATTTTTTACTTTTAAAATGTAGTTTTACATATAAATGTCTGTCAATTGAGATACAATAATGTGTGACGTTGTAACACAATTATTTAATTAGAGTATCTGAAAGTTATAGACGAAACTATTATTTATTATCATAGGTGCAACATCTATGCCCGGTTGCACTAAGCTCTGCTAAATGCTCAGTTAACTAACTGCGCATTTAAAATTGAGCAGCGGCAGCTTATTGGATCTTTGAAATTTGTTGCTAAGCAACGCAGCAAATAACAATCATTTAGCCAATAACATGCCGCTGCTAAATATTTACCACGCTGTTAGTTTAGCAGAGCTTGATGCAACCGGACAGTAATAAATACTTGTTTTCCAATAAAGAAATGGATTATTGCGTCAATTATGTAATCTTGGGCGGTTTCCAAATATTTATCTATTTGAAGCAAATAAATAAACTTGTATTTATTACTTTCACTTTTTATTGAAAAAAATATTAATTAATTATATAAAGTCGAAACAAATGAGTTATACCGTCAAAGAAATATTTACTTCCCCGTATATAAAGTGCAAATTTATTTACTCCAAATAAATTTTATTTGAATGAAGATAAAATTAATAAAATATTTTGTAATAAAAACCAAAAGGGCAATTTGCTTAATTGACGTATTTTATTTATTTTCTTGAGATACAATTGAACCTGTAGCTTATATCGTAAATGTTCTTTGCACAATACACATTGTCTTTTAGGGAAGGTACCTACTATATTCAAGTTGTGTGTGCTTAAGAAACTTCTACCTCAACGGATTTGTATTTCTAAGTTTGCATGTGGAAATTATAATAGTTCGATATTCTCCACCGTAATGACAATAACATCTGAACAAGAGAATGTATAAGTATTTCTGTAATTGAAAATTTGTATAAGTACATAACAATAATTTAAATAAATATTTATACCTACATCTAATAATATGAATATGTATATGTGACAAGCCCACAAAGAAACAATGTATGTCTGTACATTCATTTTAAAATTACAACTGAAACATAAAGCAACCTTCTTTAGTATCAACTGTAAAAAGCTAACAAAGCCTGAATGTCATACAGAAGAAGAAACAATGCAAATATAATGATTACAATGTTGAACAAAATGTTATTTGTAGAGAAATAGGTATTAGAATAGGAAATGTAACAAGTGTAACAAACCGGCTATTTATACGGTATATTGGCTCTTTTCTCGCTTTGTGCATTAGGTAGATTGGCTTTTATTTTTCCACTTTGTGTAACACAATAAATCTTAACTACCCTGTAAATTTCAAAGCTGTTCGTTCTGGTTTTTACACAGAGTATAATATTACAATTTGTCTTTTCATAAAAATTTTAAACTTCTTTTAATTTGAAACCATATAATTTTACGGACTCTCGTAAAAAGGAAAGATGTCCATATATATTTTGCTGACGCCAAGTAGCAATTTCCCTTTAAAAATTACAATGTTTACAAAATTTAGTCGGTGAAAAATATAACAAAACAAGTGGTTACTATTACAAACAGCGGTTTATGCTGAAACTTCTACTTCGGAACATTATTAAAACCCCAACAGAGTTATTTCACAAATTTTTAACAAAATTGTGTAAAATGGGTGATTCTCTCAAAATGCTCATTTTGCTGGGTTGGAAAATTCATAAATCAGAATTTTTACACTTTTAGAAATATCTGAATTTAGTAAACAAAATTGTTTTAATATAATTAGTTTATTTAGCAAGATAAAGCTTGAGTACAAACTGTAATACTATTTCTCAGGTTATAATATTATTGATGCATTTTGTATGTTCTTGTTGCCACAATGAAATATAGTCGGATATTATGAATAATTCCTTGAAATATCTGTAATTTCTTTAGTTAGGTACTTAGATGTTATCGAAAATTTTTATACTTATCATTTAGATATTTCTATAATATACTTCTTCAAGCAAGAAACATGATTCTATTGCTCCTATTTTTACAAAAACTTGATAAAGTTGGAATATTTGTTTTTAAATTTTTTAGCTAAAGTGTCATACTGTAACCGTGGGTTTCTTTAATTCACTTCTCCCGCTGATGATAGAGAAGCGAGGAGACGTTTGCGCGCTATATCAAGTGGGGTAGGCTAACCAGGTAACTCTTAACTCAAATTTAACCCTAATGAAAAGGTAGATAGCTGCCACCAGTCGCAAAGCTACACAAATATTAAATGTTAACTCTCATTGAGCATCGGACTAGAAAAAAGTAGCGAGACCTCAGTACCTGAGCAGTTAGGCTAACTTAGATAACTACATATGGAATTTTTCTTACCTTGCTCCAAAAGGTAATCTGACCACGAAAATAAGCACAGCCATCCTCAAAAGACGTTAAATTCTATGTATAAAAATACGTCACATGAATATGGTCAAGTGTTATTGCTTTGTTACAATATGATGTCTCATAAAAAAGACATCTTAATGAGATTGTTATAGTTGTCACCATTTTGCTAGAAGATTGTTCTCAAATGCTTTAAACGAGCAACCCCTAACCCATCGATTATGCAATAGGTGCAACAGATTCGAAATTATTCAGACAAGACCTTATCAACAACTCGAGATCTGCAGGATAACTACCCAGCGAGAACATCTTCAGTTGGTTAATTTATCCCTGTAAACTAGAACGGGAACTGCTTTGCAGCTAAGAGAAAGAGTTTCATTTTGCGACTACTGATTGTAGACGTTTATACTCACAAAGGCTACGGAATCGACTTCATAAACCATAACTACGGTCAAGGAGTGCAGCGGTTCCTCTTTATTTAACTTGTGTGCATCAAAAACCTAGAAGAAATTTCGTTCTTTTTATCAACAAATCCAGATTTTGTGATGACAGACGATACATTGAGATTCTCGAATTTTCCCATTTTAATTTTTGTGAAACCGGAAGGTTCCAATTTTATTCTCCAGTAAGATAATGCAAGACTTCACACTATCAGTATTGTTCAAGACCAAAATCTGTAAGCAAACAGTTTTGACCTTAATTCTGTTGAATATTTTGGGACAAAAATTACTATAAGTTGAAAACCAACAGATAATCTTCAAACCACAAGCTCTGCAACTTCAAAAGTAGTGGGACAATATTTACGAAGATTTGATCCATCGGTTCATAAAGTTAATGCCAATACTTTGTGCTGAAGCGAGTCCGAGGTGAACATTATTAATCTTTACCAATATTTAAATTTTTTCCAAAATTACCAGTTAACTTTTTGCTTTGTTATACAGAGTAGTAAGAAAGAATAGTAATTGATATTTATTCCACTTCGTATATTTTGTGGATTTACAGCTTTTAAAGGTCCCTGGATCCATTTGGACCATTTTCGAAAAAAATATTTATGTCTGTATCCACCATAACTCAAAGAGAACTTAACGGAATTGAACTAAATTTCATATTTAAGATTTTGAACAAAATGTTTGTAGGTACGTCATTTTTTAACTTTCGGTTAAACCAGAAGTTAGATGAACTTTATTATTTTAAGTAAATACTGAAAATGAACTTAAAAACAAATTAATGAAAATTTCAATTTCTGATTTTAAAAGCAAACGTAGTTTTTTATAATTCTTTTATATTTGACATCTTTAGAATCGGTTATTAGGTAGTCTATTAATAATAATATTATTAATTTTAAGAAAATCCCAAAAACCTGTGGTAGCTCTGTCCACAGAAATTTTAAACGTCCTGTATAATGATAGTTTAATAACAGTATTGTACACCTTTTCTTTTATGAAACAAATATGAGTCGACACTTGAAATCCAATGGTGAGAGAAAACAAACAAACAAACACTTTTTTGTCATCATCATCAAACACCAAACAACAATTGAAACATAAGATTTTCCCTCGGTTGTCGCACGGTACAATTCCAAGTTTATTGAACTAAACACCTTCTCATGTGACAGTTTTATTTCTTTTGATACAAAGAACGTCCTATAAAATATCGCTCAGATACCTTCGGTTTCTGCATCTAGAAAAATAAAGTTTACGTAATGTTAATATTAGGTAAATAATTGTTAGTAAGAATTATTTGACATTAATTTAGTTTCTTTTTGTAATAACTAATTACGTATATTACCCAATTTTTCCGAAAAAAATATTAAACAATAATAATGACTTAAATATTTAAATTAGTTAATAAACAAATCATAATTATATTGTCTATGTTCAGCATTATGTGAAATGAGCACTCCATAAATCAATGATATTTGATAATTTCCGAAATTCATATCTAACAAATTTGAGAACGGTTTACCCAAGTAGGTATTATATCCTAAATCATAATAACTGTACGTCTTGTCCTTTCCCATTGGTTTCAATTACACCGCAAACAATGTTTTTTTAGAGGGAAATCTTATATGACAAGGGTGCTGAGAGACATCAGGTGGTAAGTACGTCTATGAGGGTTAAACTTGGAACAAGGAAGGGGGCCCAAAGTAATGTGTAATGTCTCTTCTTAGTGCTTGTAGAGTGTATGGAATCAGGTGCGGAATACCTGTGCTGATCCACTATTACAACGGCACTCGCAATCCACATATTTTAAACTGTAATGCGAGCTTTCAACAGAATGTGTAATGTTATTGCCTAGCATTATCTCGTTTTCTATGCTTTTTAGTTCACCTTCCATTACAGAGCTATGCGGCGATGACAGATTTTTATTGTTGTTTTTGTTTCACATGCTAAGCTCTTTGTGAATCGCATTTTAGTGAGACGTTCCTGGTGTAATACTCTTATTTAACATTGTTATTTTTTAATATATATTTTAAATATTCTCTTATACTTATATTATATCAAACGCAACCTAATATCTCCAAATATCTATAGATGATTTGAGAGTTGTATGCTTACCCAAGCAACACAGACTAGTCTGACCGACGTCTCAGCGACGTTGCACTCAGCGACTGGTAGTCAGTTGTTGACGTCGAAACGTCATCTTGAAGACTCTTATATTGACCAAAATGGGCAATAAAAATTTTAGTCGTGTAGGCGTCTCAAGACCCGACGATCAGTGTAGAAATCCGACTACTTTCGCCCTCTTTGCGACTTGTGAATGAATGCTCCTCCCACTTTCAGTCGAAATTAGTAAATATATTTGGATAGTATATTTACTAACTTTCTGCAATAATGTCCATTGTTTGATATTTAGGTATAGATAATAGGTATTTTTATAAATGTTGTGTTGTCATAATTACAGCTCATATTCCAAAACGAAAAAAAATTCTGGTGAACACTTAGTTGATAATTAGAAAATTCACTATGCCCTTTTAGAACAATGCCTAATTTACAAAAAATAATTTAATTTTTTTTTACCACTTTCATTGATTTTTAATATTCAGACACAAAATTTTTTGAAATACTTATCATATGACCTTTTATTAATATACAATCATTTTCTACACAGAAGAGGTAAAAAATTCGGGAAATTTAAAAAAAATTATAATGTTGTAAGAATAGATGCCGTTCTTATACTTATTTCTATTGTGTAAACATGGCGTAGTAGGTATATTCGACATAAAATGACTAGAACCGACTATAAGTCTTCAACTGACCCACTATATCTTACGAAAAGACTAAATCTGATCAAATCTGGACTGCAAGTCGTACACAGACCTTTTTTACGAGGTTGCCGACGAATCTACGTCACGACATCCGCTCTATCTTGTGTGACCACAAATGCGACTACATCATGACCACATGTGACTAGAATATGACAACGAACGACTAACCTATAAACAAATTGGTGGTAATTTTAAAATTAACATGGCAGCTTTTAAAGTGATGGTTATTGAAGAAACTAAATAGAAGTCGTATTAGGTTATGAAATGTGGATGTCAAGGTCTTTAAAGTCGTAGACCAGTACTAAATATGACTGACATGCTTAAAAAAGAAGGGTTGGTTGGCGACGGCATGAAGACGTCTCAAGACGACTTAAAGACGTCGCGGGATGACTTAATTTAAAGAGAAAAGAATGAGTCTTCTAATGACGTCCTAACGACGTCTGTGTGAGACCACTCTACGACTACGACGATGAACCATTTTACAAAGTCTTAAGAAAGACTTCCCGACGTCGCAGACAAGACTAATCAATAGAAGTCGTACTGCGACTAGATTTTGGAATAAAATAGACTATCAAGACTGATTTAGACTAAATCTGGATAAAAAATGACTGGCTTTAGTCAGGTATTGGTCGATCTGTGTTACTTGGGTATCCAGTGACGGCTGGTGGTCTTATAAAGGGGGTTCATAATAAAAAATTAGAAAGGAAAAATTCTAGTATTTGAATCTTACTTTTAAGTTTCTAAGAGTTTCTGCATCATACAAGATCCAAATTCCAATCCAACAAAATCCAGTTTCAAAAGTGAAACAATTGCCAGGTCTTTTGGTACTACCGACGATTCATTGACCAGATCACGTATTCTTGGACTTAATAAAGTTTTTTACTATCTCATTATCTCACGCTGTTATTGGGCTCATAAACATCAATGATCAATTTGCAGAATGGGCATTTTTTTAAATGATAATAATTCATAACACAATATTTGACGTTTACGAAGTGAGACTAATCTGCAGTTTACCTCCAATTTAATCAAGTGTTACTATATGTTCAATTATTCTGTTTACATATAGCATTACCGTATATATTTAAAAGGGGTTTTAGTAATGATTCTCATGGAAACTTGTACATATTCACCACAAAGTTTCCATGATTGAAATAAATGTCTATTTAAGTACTTTAAGTTAGTTCATTACAGTTTGTAAGGGAATTTTCACACAAAGGCACTCTGTCTGTTTTTCTTCTCAAGATTTTTAATTTACTCGTATAGATACCTACATCTATTACTAGAAATTTATACGTTCAAGTGTTGGGATAACTTCATGGTAAAATAATTATCTTTAAACTGATTTTCATAGTCAAATGGATCTAGAGAAGGATTAACGTTATCTGTTCAATTCCAATATAGCGGATTTCTCACCAGCGAATTTAGCATATCTGTGAAATCTCTGTCAACGCTTATCCAATTCAACTTTTACATACACACATTTCGAATTCAATGGAAATACATTTTCAAATATTGACAACAATAAAATCATCTCAAACTAAATTAAATTTACTTTTCGTACATCGTTTACTCTATATTTGCTTTACCATGATTTGTTCATTATATATTTTGTTTTGTTTATATCAAATTTATTTGTTGTTTTATTGAGTTCATAAATAGTATATATTTAAAACAATGTTTTTCTGTTGGACATAAAATGACGGCATAACGTTACTGTTACTGCATATTTATTAGTTTCCTACTTTAGTGAAAAATATGAAAATATTTGAATTAAAAATTAACATAGCTACTTAAACTTTACGGGCAATTTAATGGGTAAAGGTAGCATGACTCGTCGTAAAAAGCATATATCTTTTACATAACATTTTTGGATGCTAGGGAAAGTTATATTATTTATTAAAACAACATATATTTGACTAAAAAGCTTCCTTTATGCAACAAACAAAGATTCCCTTGAAGCTAATTTTATAATGGCATGCGAATTTAATATGCAGTAGGAAAAAGGGGATGACTGATTTACAGTGACGTTTAAGTGTATTTATATACGCTAGGGGTTTGTTTCCATCAACATCAGGAAAATGTTAATTTGACTCAATGCAAATATGATCTAGGCTCCGTTTATAAACTACCAGCAATATAAAATTAATGTTTTATTAATTCTATTAAAACCGTTCGCTTAACAAGTATAAATTACTTATGAAGTTGAGATACAAAATTAAGCAGGTAATGAACTCTTACCACTTAATTTTGTATTAAATCCTGCGCTCTTGGAATTTCAACTAAAGCTTCATCGAATTGGAAGTTTGCTGAATTTCTGAGCTTTCATCTTTCTATCAAAGATTGCCTCTGGGAGTAGAATTAGTTGATTTGTTTTGGTATGAATGTCTAATATCATCAATTAATTGTACTTAAGCGTTTTATTTACTGAATTGGTCTCTTTTACAGAAGTAGGTAATTGTCTATATCATTTTTAGATGTGATATTTATGTATCCATTGCATAGACACAACATAAGAATATTAATATCACATAATATAATGATTTTCTTCGTATTAATAGGTATCTCAAAGCCAATTTTAAGTTATTTGTGTCATGTAGAGTATAAAATTTAAAGATAAAAACATTTATTCACAATTGCAAATAACAAAAATCCTATAACTATATTATAAAATGAAAAAGGAGGTACAATATTAATGTTACCTTTGATCCAAATGCGAGGCTATCAGTTATCTATTCAAAAGATTTACTCCCCAAAGCTTCAGTAGTCGGGTATCTTTTATACCTACATGACACATAAATATAACACTCTTGCACCTCTTATAAAAAACTTGTTTTTTATACCATTATTTCTTTGGTAGGTATTATGTTATGATAATGTAAGTGATATAAGAAGGTGTATACAGGGTACTCTAAAAATTGTTTATATGCCTATTTCAAAGTTTTTCTGGCTTAAAATAGATAGAATGAGCTTTTATTTAAACGAATATTTACAAAAAAAAATTTTAAGGGATTAAACTGTCTGCAAATATTTACTGTGATAGTCTGAACCTTTTTTACGAGCATCACAGGAATTTATTTTTATATAAAAATTCAATTTATTGGAATCATTGAAGTAGGAGTCTCATAATATCTAGTAACAAGAAAAACCGAAGAGTGGTTCCCAAAATTAATAAACAAATTTCGGAACCTTGTAAAGGACGTAAACATAAGCAATTTTTGGCAGTTTCTTGTGTCTGTTTCATTTGCAGTTCCTTCACTATAATAGGGATGTTGCATTTTTTTAAAATCCCGTTTTTTTCTGTTAGAAATGTAAAACGACTATATTAATAATACTCTATCGCAAAAATATTTTTTTTTACTCAATATTAGTACATAAAAAAACGATTATAAATTGACCATAATTCAAATATATTATTGCCGCCCGAAAACGCTTTGAGATCGGAGAGTTCTGTGTGACGTCAGAAATCTAGTTGACATTGGCATGTCTAAATATTTTTAACGCCTTTGACACATTTCGAAATTAGTCAAAATGCGGCGTGCTGCACTGTGGAACTAGATTCGTGACGTCAGCAGTCTTTCGGGCCGATTCGGGCGTTTCCGGGCAATGCGTGGAAATTTCAAATTTTGCAATACTTTTTATTTATTTACTTGGAAAGTACGGACCAAAATTTTTTTTCAAAAATATTGATAGTGATAATTTGGTATCAGGTTTTCAAAAAAAAGTCTTTGATTTTGTATTTACGTAGGTATATTTTTGTTGCCGCAGTAGTTTCAAACCAATCAGAACAATTTAAATTCTAAGAAAATAGTTTGGTGACTATGTTCCTGATTGGTTCTGAGTCTGTTTTAACATTTCGTAGAGGAAATAGAAATGGGAATTCAACATAAAGTTTTACATAACTATGCCAAAAACAAAATATAGAAATATCAAATGCGAAATTTAATAAAGTTATAGGTACAACACATTCTACATCCACCATGTTAACGAAATCACATTTGACATTTATTTCTCGTTTTGTATCTATGTAAAGTCGGCTTTAATAGTAAATATATCATTAAAGATTCTTATTAAAATCATGATATTATTTGCGTTTCTATTCCATACTCATTTTGCCGTGTGAATTGAAATATTTACCTACATTCAAGAAATTTTAACGAAAATGCGTTCTACTATACTTTGAAGGTCAAATTGAGACACGATTTGAGCAAACATAATTGCATGATTTATTCTCTTTCCGACAACTTTCTGCTCTTTACCCTCCAGTTACGATTTCACCGACTATAGAGGCATGCTTTTGATGGTTCTCCGCTAGTAATTTCTGAGAGATAGTATCACTCGAATCATAGTAAAACATCTATATATCTGTTTTCGAAAACCTCAGAGATATTTCAAAAAGGTAAGTAAAGCTTTGGATTTAAAGCCTTATTGTTTCTGTGATATTATACTCTCCTCCACCTCCAAATACCACAACGGTTGTTTTTTTAATTAAGAGCCATGACAATCTTTCGAAGAACTGGCCAAATTGAGAAGTATATAATTTTTGGGTCCCAGTACATTTCCTCCCTTAAAAATAGAAATACCTGCAAATATCTTGAGATCAACTGGGAACAACCTACTTTGTAAGCACTCATTCAGAACAATAATGAAAAAAGACTAACTAGTTCATTAATATCAAGTTTTCAAGTTCAAGGCAAAATCAAATTGACGTTCATTTGGATATAAATTGTTTCGAGATATCTTTGGTAAGTAAGTATTTCTTAAATTAAAGACTAAATATTGGAACACTGAACTTTTCTTCTATGATTCATCAGGTGAGCCGACATATGGTTTCAGTCACAGCACGTTAATTTGATAGACTACTTCTTAGGATCTTGTATGGATGAGATGGCTACTAGTAAATACTTTTAGCACGCTATATCAAGCGTTTTACAGGTCCATCCTCTTCCAGTCTCGTTCGTTCCACACGGGCTGTGTCAAAACCGGGACATTCTATTAGGAAGTTTATGACATTTGAAGCAGAGACTGGTGGTAGCGAAGATAAGACAGATCGGTAGGCAAGAGTTTTCTCCACATTTTCCATAAAAACACTTATGTGCCCAAAGGTGACCTGGCAAACTCACTATGTTAGTTGGTTTGTCATAAATTCAGCATATTTCAAAACTGTTTTCAACCAAATTGATTGTAACTCCTACATGGATACACTACTTTAAATAGTATCAACTTGCTATGCATAGTTCTGTTCTTTGTAGCCTGTGTTCGTTGCTTAGTGTTCCTCTTTCTACACAAGATACCTAAGTCTAAGTTTAGTAAGTGTATAAAAGTTGATTTCTTCAGATATATTCTTGGATTCTTACGTTGGTTGATAATTTGTTGAGCTTTTATTTTTACTTTCTTATACGTAGTATAAGGAAGTATTGTAATCGTGATTTTTTTCGACTTCGAGATTTTGATGGATTTACACGTTTTGAGGGCCCCTGAATTTATTTTGACCATTTTCGCCATGATGTCTGTCTGTCTGTCTGTCTGTCTGTATCCACCATAACTCCAAAATGAGTTATCGGATTTGATTCAAATTTCATATTTAAGAGTTTGAACAAATTTGTGGCTGCCACATTCAATGTTTTTCATCTAGCACCAAAATAAGTGACAGTTACCTGATGACATTTTTAGGTTTTTTAGGAATATCTTGAAAAATAAACAATTTACGAGATTTTTTTATTCTTTAACATTGATTTAGAATTAAATTTTGAACAAATTTTGTTTAAACCATTTTTTTAAATTCCGTCAAAAAAATTTCAAAAAAATGAGATATTCTTAAAACACTTATATTTCTCATAGTGCGCCTTGAATCCGACTAGTAGATAGACGAGTGAGTTTGGGACTTGCCTGCCAAACGGGAGGTCGCCGGTTCGAATCCCAGAAGGACCATTATTTTTTATTTTTTTGTATTTTACTGGTTTCTATGGTACCGAAAATAATAATAATAAATAAATAAATGTGATTTTATACAGGGTGATTCAAAATTCGATGTAGATATTTTAAGGACGTATTGTTGGGATCAAAATAAGACTTTTTTTTCAAATAAACATGTGTCCTAAAATGCACCCCCTCCGAGCTACAGCCACTGTAAGTTGCGTAAAAAAAAACGATTATTTAAAATTGTGACCACAATAATGGATTAAATCTTCTGAAAATTGGCATGCCCCCCTTTTTTAAGCCACTCTATTTATTTTTTGCTTCAAAAATTATGTAAACCCAGTTTTGGGGAAGGTTGGAGGGGGTGCATTTTAGGACACATGTTTATTTGAAAAAAAAAGTGTTATTTTGATCCCAACAATCGGGGTGATTCTATAACATTTTAATGACCGTGACTATGTAACCACTGTGGTTGTTGCTACGGTACGACGTTTTTGATTGGTAATTATCATAGCAACAACCACAGTAGTTAATAAACACGGTGGTTAGAAACTTACAGAATCGCACCGAATACGTCCTTAAAATATCTACATCGAATTTTTTAAGTGAGTAATAGGTCAAAAATCTAAATTAAACACATTTTTGTCGTAAAATTCGGTTATAATGAGTGGGACAAAGACAGATTTATGCGTATTGCAATAAGTGCGACAGAGACTATTTGAAAATTGCTGGAAACCCTCAAAATTTTTACAAGAAATTTAACTTAATTTCTTTAGGAAAAGTGATTATTGTGATACTATCCGTATAAGAAAGTCATGTGTTGGGCACATCAGATATTTTATTCTTATATTACCTAAAGTTAAGTGTAAATAATATAATATAATAAATTATATCCTTTTCTGAATGCCCACAAATATTAAATTATAAAAATAATCCATACGAATAAAAAAATTTATTTAAAATTCACTTTATATATGCATCAGCCACTAAATCAAAAACAATAAAAAATTCATGCAATGACTGTCACAATATTAAATTATTAATATACGTTTGTTCATTGAAACAATTTTAAATAAATATAAATTTGATAGAATAAATAATAAATATATAAAATAAATCCAAAATGAAAATGTCGCCATTATGAACTTGTCGCGGTTTCCCGCAAAGTTTTTGGTCGTTACTCTAATGGAATTCATAGAAAATGATTCCTAAAGCCAACATAATTACACCAGCTGTAATCTGGATAGTAAATCGCCTATGACAATAACAATAGAACTTCTCCTGAATCCAACCGCAGTGCACCGAGTGTCCTGTGCCAACGATCAATACATCAGATGCTTCCCTCTGTTGAAACTGTTTATTATTGTTCAAATTTTGTCACATGGACACACACTATACAATATTGATGTATAATTTTACTAAAACAACAATAATAGTTGAGAAGATTCCCTTGATATTAAAAGCATTTCGAGTGTGAATTTCATAACTTGCGGTCATAATCCTTCTACGAAGAAAAAAGTGCGGATTAGGTTCATGTATAAACATAACTATAGAACTGGACTAGGAGAATTTATCACTGTTGTTTATTTAACTGTCACTAATGGTTTCGTTACCAGTGTATGAACTTAAAACCAACAGATATTCATATTGTGAATTACAAAAGCGTAACGTATTGCTTTCATATATGTAGCACTGTATGTTCATAAATTCACAATTTTAATTATGTGGTAGGTTCAATAAGTTGGAGGAAAATCTCGGACACATTAATATTCGTGATGATCTACGTAGATATTTTGTTGTGTATCGGTTTTATTTAGACAAAGACAACATGGCGAAAATTGTCAAAATATTCAGATTCAGGCTTCCTCAAAACGTATAAATCCATCTAAAACTAAAAGTCTAAAAGTCATGATACTTATTACTTCATATAAGAACAGCTATGTTTTAAGGACCACGCGCACTGAATCGACTCGAACCAGTCGACTCGGCTCGGAACGGTCGGCACGTTTTGATATGCATGAAATTAAATGAATCCCCGCGCACTGGTTCGGTTCGGTCGACTCGGACCTGCCGGATCATCTCGGCATCGGCAGAGATTGATCGAAGGAGCGAAAATTGACGAATGGTCCGACGGCTTTTAAGAACTACTACATTTCAAGTAGTGTTTTTAAGATTTAAAAATAAAAAAATAATAATTCACGCAATAAATAACTCAATAATTTAGTTCATTTATTATTCCAAGTAGGTATTTTTTATTTTATTAATTTTAGTTATTATTATTATTAATTTATTTTTATTTTCAAACGGCATAAAACCATGGTGTTATATGACTGAGTAGGCAAGGTATAAGTTTCATTTCTATGACACCACTCTTGAGCGGCGTATAAGTTGGACTTATACTCCGGCGGAGTATAAGTTATATCATTATCTGCAAAAATGTATGACAGTTGCATGACAGTTGCAAAATTACTTATTAAATTGATTGTCATATTACGATTAGAATGATTCCATTTGAAAATAAAATATTGTATTTTATTCGGAGTATAAGCACTTTCATGTGACTCCGTATGGAGTTAATTCTCCTCGCTCCGCTCGGCGCTTACACCTCCATACTTCGTCACATAAAAGTTTCGCTTATACTCCTAATAAAATAAATATCTATTATTAATTTACTAAATGACATGTAACAAATATATTTGTCATATGCTAAATGACTTGCTGAAAACACCGAACGTGCCGATTCAGTGCGCGGTATACGCTGCCGTGCCGATCGTTCCGAGCCGAGTCGATTCAGTGCGCGTGGTCCTTTATATGCAGTTCAGCTCTATTTTTTGTCTAACTGGATTGGACTCCGAATGACCCGAAGTAAAAAATATTAAGTACATAAAAGTGAATCACAGATCACAACTTCTGCAGCTTTGGAATGGGATTCCACATAATGAACGAAAAATTCTAGACCATTTTAGTTTAGTTTCCTAATTGTGACAATGTAATGCGTTTTATAAGACCAAATTGGTGTGACCTCCCAACTTTTATAGTAGTAGGTCAATTAAATATCGTGTGATTCTTTAAATTTCCATTCTGAGTTGGCGGTGGAAAAAAAATTCATGTCTTTGATTACACCTCATTTCTTTAAATATCAAAAAAGGTTAGGTTTTCTGGTTGTTGTTTGACACTGACAGCAACACATAATTCAATTCTGCGCGTACGTTCAAATTCCAAGGCTTACCTAGAATGGAAATTTAAAGAATCACACGTTACTTACCACCAAATATCTATATTGTATGTCGATATGTTTTTATTTTTTGTTGCTGACTAAAGGAAATGAAGTTATTATAATAAATTCCTCTCAAGTAGGATATCAACTTTGTCTACAACTGTCGCTAGAATATTTTTCAGAATAGTTCACTGACCTACTCTATCACTTACAATTTTAAATTTCAGTATGTTTGCTTGACTTACATATTTATAGATATGTAGGTATCGGATAAGGCTGTCGCATGTGATGTAAGTTGGTGTTGTAAGATGCATTGGGGAAACGAAAGGAACAAGTATACGAATCTCATCCGTTGTCATAGCGTGGGAATCCATCCAAATGTTGGCAAGATTCTAAAACGCGCATTGCACATCACTCACACACAACACAAGAAGAACACGGCTCCATTTCATCGTTAAGTAGCAAAAACTAGATATTTCAATGTCACCCTCTACCGCCCCCGACTACTTATATCCACAGTAGTCATCATGAGGACACAATGCAAAGTATATTTGAATAACAACCACATAATTTATATACAGAAAGGAAAATTATGTTTAAAATTATTCAAGTATCAATCTCCGTCAGCATAAATTAATCATATTTATTTATTTTGAACACTATCTGTAGAATCGTCTATAACTGCAAGAGCGAACATACATTTAAGAGTTCAATACAATTTTAATTTTGAATTAATTAAAATAAATTACTGCATCTTGACGAATAGCCTCAAAAATAATAAAAATATCACTCAAAATATGGGTTACAGTTTATACAATAATAATTTTATAAAAGCACGATTTTATTTTACGAAGAAGAAATTTCAAGTGATCTTACTTTTTATGTTTTTTGCTTAATTTCCTTCAAAGTATAACTATTGACTACACACAACATAAAAAGTCAGTAAACAGGTTTGCTAAAGTTAAATTTCATCTAGAACTAAATAATATTATCTGAGACTTTTAAAAGTTTTCCAAGCCATAAAAAGTAAAATAAAAATGTACACGTTTATACTGTACTTCAACTGATAACAATAAGTTGAAAACTTTTCGCTATAAAATGCTGAGAAAATATATTCAATAATTCACCGGCAATATATATTCTGATAGAGGATGTAATAAATTTATAGGAATTATCAGAAAATTGATCTTTGCAGGCACAACAGTGTAGACCAGAGGGCATATTAACAAAGTAACAGGAGATTTATAATTTCCACAGAACTTAAATAATTCCACTAGTACTTTCATCCATAATAAATCCACACAACATGTAACCTTTAATATTTAAATCCATATTACACCGAAAAGAACAACGTATACTTATGTAGGTAAATATACATGTTTTTGTTTCAAATTCAAGTGAATCTTGAATAGTTTAAAGCATAATAAAGTTTCGTAAATTACAAATGGTAAAAAATTTAAAAAGGTATATTATCTCTGTGATTGTTTTACGAATAAGCACTTTAGCTCTTTGTGGAAGTGTAGTACATCCGGTATTTGATATAATACATTATGGAAGTCCGTGGTAGCTTTCCGGTTGTTGTCAGAGCTGGAGCTTTGCGGGACCCCAGGAAACAATATAGTGGCCACGAAGGAAGGTTTGCGGTTTTGCCTTGTTTACTGCCTCAATAAACTAGACTTTACTCTTATCGCCGGCGCGGTTTGTTTACCTATGCTCCAGCCACCTCACTCTGGTTATTATTAGAATGATTTATTTTGTGGTGTAGCTACTCTAGTTTTTATTTCTTCTTTTAATAATGACATTCATTTAATTTTTGATAATAAATATAAATTAACAGATTATGGTTTCTTGTTATTTACTATTGAGAAAATTGTATAAGGTCAGTTCAAAATCTAACATATAGCATCTTAACCATTATTGATTCCGGCTTTGCACTAGTTTCTATTTCAGAGATGAAAACATAACTATTTAAGAATTACTATCAAATATAAATTTTCTCGTAAATTTTTAATTATATGATTTTGTTTATGGAATATATTCCATAGTGTAGGTATATAAAATATTCTGGTATTAGTGCTTGTACTAAACGTGTGGTCTTTATGATCTAATTCAGTTCAAATACCCGAATGAATATAAATTCACAACATTTTTATTCAGATGATACTTTGTAACGATTTGTATATTACAGTATACAGGGTGGTCCAGGTTAAACGTCATTAATTTTGGGAGGTGACAGACCATCAAGATAAAAGTAGACATATTAAAAAACTTTGCTCAAAAATGTTTTATAACAAAGATACCGGGTGTCATAGTTTAAAATAAGAACTCGTTTTCTTAACATAAATTCTAAACCATTCGATCGATTTCTATTAAATTTCACACACAGAGTAATGTAGTAAATTTCTGGATAATGATGGGGTTCGTTTGTAAAAAATTTCTTCAGTAACGTAGATATTGGTGGACCGTTCTACTTTACCCCTCCAATCTTTGACGCCACTAAAAAAAAAATTCGAGTAGTTTCTCAAACTAGCCTTCGATACATTTTCGAGCTCTTTAAGCAACGGAATTAATTGTTGCCAAGACTTGATGGCGATTTTCCGGATTTTCCAGGCCTACCCGAAATTTTCTTTAATTCAGCAGAGCATTTGATGTTGTGTTTCCAAACATTCAAACTAAAATATCTCAAAAACCAAACCTTAAATTAAAATTTTTGAATAGTAACTATTTTCTCTAAATTAAACAGACAATCCAAAAATTTTCTTCGTAATATATCCAGTGGCGTCGAAAATTGGAGGGAAAAAGTGGAATGGTCCCCCAGTATCTACGCCACTGGAGATTTTTTTTTAATAAACCATCATTACCTAGAAATGTACTACATTATTCTGTGTGCGAAATTTAATGGAAATCGATCGAGTGGTTTAGAAGTTATGTTAAGAAAACGCGTTTTTATTTTAAACTTTGACACCCTGTATCTTTGTTATAAAACTTCTTTGAGCAAAGTTTTTTAATAAAAGTCTACTTTTTTCTTGATGCTCTAGCACCTCCCAAAAATTAATGACGTTTAACCTGGACCACCCTGTATTTATTACAGAAATGTATACCTATAATAGTTATTTATATTATAAGTGGGATATGAACATCATTAACATAAGAGTCTGGAAATTGAAGAACGAGTCGTAGACGAGTTCTGTAATCAGACGAATATGTTAATGTGTGTATATCCCAAGTGTAATATACAAGATTTTATCTTCTACCGTCCAAATAATTAAAAATGAATTTTGAATTTATCTCCAGCGACATTGCTCAGTAGTTGTGGTCAAGTTGTCGTACTGGACTACCTACCTTAAGTTGTGTAAAAACTAGCCAGCGCTACACAACAATGAATTTGAATTATAAATTTTCAAATAATTAAACAATTTATACACCAAAAAATCTGGGACGTGGACCGTGTTATATTTATTATTAAAATATAAAACTAATTTATTATAAGATAAAACTAAAAATTTTTCCAGTTATCTAACGTGAAGTTAGGGTTTTTTCTAGGTAGATACGCTATTATAAAATTCTCCAGGTTTCAAAAAATCAAACTTAAGGGTATGAAGTGTCATTACTCAATGTTAATAACAACTTTTAAAGAATTAAACAATATATATTATATTATAATTAGACATTTACAAATATAAACTTTCCTATAAAGATACTAAATTGTAAAAATTGTGTTATAAATACTTGTAAGAAAGAATTTTCTTGTTGAAATTTCAGTGTGGTAATGATTTCTTTAAAACACATGTTGCGTAATAATCTGACTTACCTTACTCAAATTAATGTCAAATCAAGGCTATTATGAATTGGTAGTAGATAAATTAATGTTACCTGTACTTATACAAAATACAATTGAAATCTTTTTAAGAACGAAGTAAACGAAATCCAAGATAACTACTACATAATTGATAATTGTGTTCCATTAGATCATTATAAGCCTCAGCAAATAAACGTCACAAGCATTCCTTTATACTAAGGTAGGTAGGTCTAATTGTATTTATAATTATAAAACTTCATTCTTGTAAATTTTATTTACTCAAGTTTTAAATATCATCTTATATTGACAAAGTTACTCATTTTATAGTGATAAATTATTTACTACAATGAAAAAGTCCATGAAACATTGTGAAACTAAGCTTTGAAAGTTTTATTATTAACCCTGATGCATTTCAGTAACGAAGCATTTCTGAATATCGTTTATAATTTATTAATTTATGCTTAGTTTTGGACCTTGCATCTGCTCAATTTCAGTGAACCAATATTTCGGGATTTGCTAGTTTACATAAAAACTTAACTTATACCGGGCATATGTTAAGTCTTCAATGTACCGTAAAATCTAATTAACAGAGTTTATATTCACAGAAGTGAAGTTAATATAATTTTTTCCTGAATAGTTATGCAGATATTATAAGCACACCTGTGCTTATTCTACATATCCTAAAGATAATATTAATCTTCCAAATGTAATTTCAACCTTCAACTGTATATAACTAATCACCCTTTACATTATCAAAAACATGATGAGAATCTTAGATAATTTACTCACGCATAATACGTGTCTCATTAAGGCATCTTCAGATGGGCTAAGTCGAATTAATTAGTCATGAATTGTTCGTAACTCAATATTTACATCAATAACATAATCAGGAACGATTTACCAAGGTATAAACTTACATGAAGATGTAAATTGGACGTGAGTCCAGTATTATCAAGCGACATGATCGTAAATTCCATAAAAGTAAAAACATTAAAAATTATGTAAGCCGGATTGGCGTAGGTAATACGGTTTTACGGCACGAGGTAATTTTAAATGCCGTCTGTTCCAAAGTGCTACACTTAAACACACACCTCTTAAGAACGGAACTTGTCCAAAATCTAGGCACATGTTCTTGAAATCGCGTTGTGTTTCTTAAATTTTCTTGCGTTTTCAATAAGTTATGAATATAAATTCTTTGGCATTAGAACTATGATGACAACACTTTATAACTTATTGAAAACACAAGAAAATTTAAGAAACACAACGCGACTTCAAGAACCTATGCCTAGATTTTGGGTAAGTACATAATTTTAAGTATACTGCGAACTCTCCAAGTTCACAAAAACCCTTTCCAAGTGATACATGAAAAATTTAAATGGAAAAATCATTTTTGAGACATGACAGTTCAACTGAACAAAAATGTATATGTATATGTATTTAATTTAAAAGAGTCCTGGTTATATCAAAGAGTCATTAATGATGCCGAACACCAAAGTATCAAGAATCAAGCAAAGTAAAGTCTTCGTGCTTCTAGGAAAATCAACTTTATGGAGCTCCACTCTGAAATGAAGCCTTAAGAGTACTGTAACACAAAGAGTCACTGAAAAAAGTACAAGTACTGAAAACACAGGGTGAGCTATTACACAACCAAAGTTCGCCTATTTTCTACAACATCGGAAAAAGAATATTAGTTTTTCCGAAGCACACGGTGGACATAAGGAATTGGAAAAGAATGGAGTGATATAACAATATTTTTAGGACAATAAAGAAGATCAAGGGGATGAAATATCACAGAAGGATCTCCTGAAACCCCAATCGTAAATAAGAAAAAAAATGAGTCAACTCGAAGCTGTACCTATGCATTTCTCGTTGTAGAAATGAGGTGAGGTTTCAAATGGTGTACATCTACTGGAACAGCCAGGGTCTCACACTACCTGGGTATTTGAAGTTTAGCAAAAATGGCGTCATTTAAAATTACCACATAATAAAAAGAGGTGTTTGCAAGTAATATTTTTCGAATTCGAAGGAAAAAAGTTATTTAAACTAAAAAATATATGTAGGTATAATTCCAATAAGTTCCAGAATTTAAGACCCACACAGGACTTTTATTATTTTTTTATGAAATGTATAACATTGATTTAATATATTAATTCGATTAAGACTGCTATTGGTAACGCTTAATATTCTAGTAATATTTTATTAATAAGGAAATGTTGATAAGTCAGAATAGAACTTTAACAGCTAGCTGCAGTTGTTTCTTGCAGTATAAGTGAATTTTTTGTTATGTAAATCTTAAATCACAGAAACGGAATTGCTTTAGAAGATTTAATATCCAAGAGTTTATTTTATGCTATTTTTGTAGTAATTGAATTCATACTGTAACTTAGCGGTTTCAGAAAGTTGCAATCCTGTACTAAGTAAATAATTAACTTTTGAATTGTTTTCTAAACAACGAGATTAAACTTTTACCTTATATATGACGTGGGGTATTATTCAAATTAAATTCATTTCATTGTTTTACTAATCGTTTTGTTTAAGGGCATTACAGCTATATACATAAATCGATAACAAAGTTTCTACAAAACTGTTTGAGAACCGGCGCATCCGCCACATTTCAAAACGTGGGTGTTCTCAAAGAACATCAAAATACTGCTAAATTAAGCAGCAGTATAGAATTTTTTTCGTTTTCGTTTCATTTTTAGGTGAATCTCTTCAACATCTGCAGCAGTTGTGAGGTTTGCTTTTACCTAATTCTTTGATGTACGGTATACAATCTTTTATTCATAATTGTGATAGTGCAAAAAACATTTTTCTATATAACATTTACAATATAAAGCAAAGGAAATACACTTGTATTGCTTCAAACCAATGCTTAGACAAACAAGTATTTATTTACAATGATATGATAATGGAATAAATAATTACATTGAATATTTGCGCTTTGGCAGGTAGCTGAAAGCGAAAATTTATACCTATTCAAAATTATTAAACGATATCATGACCTGGGGCTGAATTTTAATGAATTTAACAATGTTAATACATAGAGAATAATTACGATGAACTGGAAAATTTTACCAACCTAAGGCAACCACCTGTGGCTAGTTTGTAAAATGCATATTTTATTTTTGCTTTAGGGGAGATTATGTTATAACCACATTTATATAACTGTTACCATGTCGTGGTTAGTTTAAAACTAATACTGATATTCATAAATTTAAAGTCTATAGTAAAACATTAAGAATTTGTAAAAGTCAAATTTTGTATAGACTTTTTAATTTTTTAATATTTTTTTGATTTATATCTCATTCATTAAATACCTAAAAAAAATATTTGAAATAAGTAACGTATGTCCCATAAGTTTTAAGAAAAATAGTAATGGCCGTGTCTAACGTTCTTTTAATTTTATATCAAATTCAACTGGTTAAATCTACATCTATGTTCAACAAAACTATGTACTTAAACTACGGATATGGGTCCATGTTCTTCTATGGCACGTAGTTGAACCCTAATGTTCTCCATAAGCCTTTGGAGCTATGTCGATTTCTCGAATTTTTTGAAAAATTGTATCGTCAAATGTCCCTCAAGTGAGACCCACAGAAAAATTTTGAGCCCTACTTACTAGATTAGTATAACGTATGTTTCATAAGTTTTGTCAAAAAATTCAAGGTACGCTAATGAGGTACCTATGCAACTTATCCAGATGGCTTTGGAAACAAAAGTATGTTTGTTTGCTAGGCTTCAATTTGGCATACGGAAATCTTTATTCGGTTTGCGAAAAATGTCGTACAAACTGGAAATTACAAAATGTACCTATTTATAATTTAGTTGGGCAAATGCGTAAGGCCAGAAATAGTGGGTATTTTTCAAAACTAAGATATATCAGCTAGGACCGTATATCGAACTATAACGGAATGCGAATAGAGTATCCCTTGTATGAACCTTCCAAAAAGTGGAAGACCAAGGCTTTTAACTCTTCAGCAGTGCCGAAGAGTGGTAAGAAGGGCTAAAAATAGAGTTGGTGTATCTGTCAGAAAATTATCCAGGGAGAATTGGACTTCTGGCAGCACTATTTTTAGAATTTTGGCCAGAAGTGGTCAAAAATACCGCAAAAGACAAAAATGTCCAAAATAAGAAGTTTACTGTTTCAAAAATATTAGATTTTTATTTTTTTGGCAAAACTTATGAAATATACGTTATGAAAATGGCTGAGAGGCCCAAAATGCTGAACAATTACGTCGCTGGATCTAGCAAAAAATTGAAGAAATCGATATAGGTGCCGTCCAAATGCTTATGGCGAACATTAGGTTTCAACTACATGCCATAGAAAAACATGGACCCATATCCGTAGTTTAAGTACACAGTTTTGTTAAGCATAGATGTAGAATTACACTGTTACAGTTGCAGTTGATATAAGATTAAAAGAACGTTAGATATGGGCATTACTATTTTTTCTCAAAACTTATGGGACATACGTTAAGTAGATAATGTTTTTTTAATGGTGGTAATCACCAAAATTTTCAGTAAAGTATTTTTCATACTTTTATTTTCAGAGTTGTTTGAAATGTATGTAGGAACAAAGCCAAATAACTCTGATTTTTGGTATAGATTTGTTCCTTTATAATAGGGAGTTTAACTTTCTTGGAAGCGTTTTTGTACTAAGAACAAGGATTTTCTTTCGGAAAAATAATTCGCTTTAAATTATTATTAAAGTATATTTTTATTAATTGTAACTTATAATCAAACCTACTACTAAATTTTTGCAGTTTTCTAAGGAAAATGGCAGGAAAACTGTGTAAGTAACAGAGAAAGAATAAAATACCGGCAAATACAGAGACAATCATAAAGAAAATAGAGAAACAGCAATTGAGTATAACCCGAAGTTTAACATAAAATTAAAAAAATACAATGAGTTGGAGATGAACTACTTGTACAATTTGTATAGAGTCAGTAAAAGTCCATATAAATGTGATTCGGAGCAAATAAGCTACATTATAAGTACCTAAAGGAAAAATTCAAGCAAGATTTACTACAAAAAAGGTCAACTTAAAGTTAGTTCCAAAAATAAACATAAACAACAGTGAAGTGTTCAAGAGATAAAATCCTCGAGCACTTTAAAAGCCACCTTTGTTTATTACTCTGTCTAGCTATTATCTTGAATTTTAGCGTGTTTCCAAATTTGAACAAATAATTATATATTTGAGATTTCATTCTATGTTCCAATGATAGTGACTGTCTCATGAAGAAATTCCAAAGAAAATTCAAGAAAATAGAAGATAATCATTTTAGATTATCTAACTTAAGCATATCTGACGGACCAGATGAGATGGGGATGATCGGAAAGCTCTTTTCCAAAATGAATTTATTTTTCAGAAAGCATCAAAACTACTTCACTTATAACCTTTTATTATTTTCTAGATGTTAATTTTGTGAAATCCTTTCTAAGTATAAGCTCCTAGACTTAGGGTACAAACATAGTGGAGCGTCGAGCTACGCTTGGAGCCACGATAGCTCCACTATGTTTGTACCCTTATTAGACTACCTCGAGAGCGACCTCTTGTACTTCTTTGTACCTACCGTTTTTTTAATATTTTTCACAAGACATTTTGAAAATTGCATTAATTCATTGCATTTATTGCAAATATAAAGACCATTAGATACCATGAGGTGTTTTGGAAAGACCATAAATAACTTTTCGATTTGGTAGTCTTTTGGCATTCATGAAAACTTTTATAAACTGAAGAACTAAGATTTGGTGACGAGGAAAAATAATCCAAATTGAAGATTGTTAATATAGTTTTCCTACACGCTACTTTGGATTTCTCTTATCTATTAGATTACCTACTTCAATGACTATTTAATTCATCTGTCATTTAATGTTCATAAACGAATGAAAAAACTTTATTTTAGTCATTTCCATGGTTACAAAAAAATTGCAGCGGTAATTGTACTAGTACAAATTAGATCGATAATTCTACTAGTCCTTTTGGTGATAATTTTAAACAAATGATTGTGTGGGACGTTTTCTGACACTTATGACACTTACCGAATATTATTAGTTGTTCTTACAGTAACAATCATGAATGGCTCGATTGATAAATTATTTAATTTGCTTAAAACGGGTTTGAGGTATTTGATTCATTAAAAAATCCTCCAAATACGACTCGTAGTCAATGTTATGCCGATTATTTTTGTCGTGGTTTTACGAATGTCAACTGCGCTGGCATATGAATTTGACGAGTGCTTGCACGAGTCGAATTCGTCGTATTATAACTGAGTATTTTCATATGTTGATCTAGAATTTCCTTCAAAAAAGTGGAGAACGTAAACAACCAAATAATTTTACAGCGTCTTAAATTAGCAGGTTTTAAATTGAACAATTATAATAAACAAATGATGCTCACACTCGAAAGTAAACACGGTTTTATTATGATTTATTGTCATATACGTATTATGAATTCATTAAATTTAATTAGTTGTTAATTAAACAGATAGTTACACTATTATACATCATTATAAAAAGTTTTTCGGAACAAGTGTGTAAACTGAACACAGATAATATTATTAACTTTTAATGGCCATAATAATTCAGTTTCATTACCGTTAAAGTGTGAAATGGGCCATAATTCATTAACTATAGGGTGAGGATCCTGGGCCGTTATTGTAATACATATAAACAGTGCTATAAAGCAGAAATATGCTAATTCCCCAACAAAAACATCGCGTCACCGAAACATTAAATACAGTAGCTCTTGATTAGAAAACTTTAACAGTTAACTGTAATCTAAATGTATATAATGAAAACCCAACTTTACTAATATTTTACTGTCAAATGCATTCGTTGTTTAAAGATTATCTACAACAATGAATTTCCAGATGTTATCTTTATTTTGTTTCCATATTGCTCTGTTAACTAATCAACTGAATATGTATATAACATATAAAGAAGGTATGACAATTTATAAAATTATGAAAGAAAAATATTAATAATATTAAAAAGTTCAGGTGCATGCAAACTGAAGAAAGTTTTAATCAAAACTATTTCCTAAAAAAAAACTTCAATTCATTTTGTTTGAATGTTGAATGTATTCAAAAATGTAGCGCTTACGTGCACCTAAATTTTCTCGTTTTATGTAAGATATTTTAAACAAAACATATCTTAAATAATCTTCATAATATTGTTTAATTTTCTTATACAGAAAGTAGATAAAGCACAATTATATTTTATTTTCCTCTGTTGTCGACCGAAAATTATCAACCCCAACTTGAATCATTAAAGCATTTAATTTACATTTAAATAATTCCAAACATGTTCTGTATTTGAAATATGTCAAATTAAAATTAAATAAAATTAAACGTAGAAGAGGCATATAATCTCCAGAAAATTTGAAAATCCTTGTACGTCACGTTGACTTGAGATGGATTACACAGGCCGCTGCTTTTAAATTTAAATTACAAAGGACCTGAATTAGGCAACTGACTACTGCATACTTTTTGCTTAAAATAATTAATTGAATATATAAAAGCTGTCTTCAAATGAATTAAAATTTGTTTCTCTACAAGACTTTTGGGGAAAGGCCGTATTACATTATCTAGATACTCATACACAGTTGTAATGGATCCTCTATTTCTCCTACAAGTAGATTTCAGTTTCATGTACTTGTACTTAGGACAACTAATAGCTAACAGCTACCTATGTTTGAGTTGTCGTACTAGATTCATGATCTACCCTAGATATACATATTTAGAAAATATAGGGAGTGCAACTCTTAAAAATTTACATGGTACCTACTTGTTTACTAAACATTCCTCATTGGAATCACTGGTCATAATTTTCTTGATGACCATATTGATTTCTTACATAAAATTAAGTATCTCTGCAGAGGATAATGCCTCAAAGCTACCTAAAGATACTCGTTATGTTTGGTAAACATTCTTAATATATTTACATATTATAATTATGTAAATAAAGATGATTAAAATATTATAGTGTTTACCAAATGGTAAAAAGTTTCTTCATTTGAATAAAGTTTTTAAATAATTAATGAGACAAAATTTATGTTTATAGTTATATTTTGTTTCTGGAACGAAAAGTGGCAATTATTCTGTATTTTGCACACGCCAAATTTTAAATTGCTTTAATAACTTTTAAAACTTTAGATTCTAATTGCTCCCATGAGAATAGTGTTTATTATGTATCTTGCTTCTGCCAAAATATGCATCGATTTTCTCCAATGAAAATTTATTACAGATTATGGATGTTCATTTAACTTTAGTGTAATTATTAATTTTAGAACGCTATATTTTTGTTTCAGTAAATTTCATTGAGATAAAAATTTAAGCTTAATGAATAATAACTTAAATTAATGGGGCTTTACATAAAATATTGGCGAGAAGGCATTGTCGGATTACCTGGAAATCAACAAGGAAATAGAGGAAGCTAATTGATAAAGTAGTTAAGTTTATTTATTATTCTCAGATAAAAAGTGCAAATACGTACCTACCTAACATTTTTACTGGTTATTTTATTATTACAATATAGGCCATTTTCATTTTCGTGTTATAAAACTATTTTTGAATGTATTTATTATTTTAGTTTATAACGATAAAGCTCAACTTTATACGAAAAATTTACTATAAAAAGAGGCGAACCGGAAAGATAACCTAAGCAGTGTGAGAAAAGTGGCACTTTTATACGGAAAACGTCACCAAATATGATGCATCTATTTTCTCTATTTGTACAGCTCAAAAGCTCCGAAATGAATATTTTATAAAAATAAGCTAGAAAAAAATATCAACCCGTTTGCTAAAAAAAATTAAATTTATGGCTAAAAATATCTAGAAATGTAACGGGTGTTCATTTAAAAAAGTCATCAAATTGGCTTTGATCTTTGTCGCTATCTTTGTCTAACCAACTTAATTTACGATGTTGTTGTCTTTTAAAAATTAAAGTCAAATCCAAATAGATGAGTTTTTTAAATGAACACCCTATATAATTAGCATTATTTTGGATTCAGCACATTTTCTTATAATATTCCAATATGTATACAAACTGCGATAGAGTGGGGCAACATATTTATATAGGGTGTTATAAAATTCGAATAAACCATGCCGTCAAAATTTACTTGGCAGTAAAATTTGCAGGAATATCTCCATAAATATCAGAATTAAGGTAATATTTTTTTATGTACTTTTCATTTGCATATTATTAGGGTATATATTGAGGGAATCAAATAAATTTGTCACATAACATTCTTAGTTTATAGGTAAAACGTTGTAAGAAATACTAAATAAAATTGATGTGAATTTTAAATAGGGCAAAAGTAAAGTTATTCCGTTTTATTTTTACGAGATATGTTAACATTGATTCTGCAGGACATAAAACAAGTATAAAAAGAAAAAATCTATTCGTATTTTATTTTCACAAAAACTAATGGAAAAAGTAAGGTTTGGCCTGATTTTTATAACTAATAAAACGAAAATTGCTAAGTTATTTTTTTTCAAAACAATGGCTATGTAGTTATTTGCTTTGTTACTGTATGAGTAAAAGAAAATTCTCTTAGAATTTATTTGAAGGAAACGCTTGACTCCAACAAGACAAATATCTAAGTTTATCCAAGTTTATTTTCATAAAAAAATGCTAACTAAAAACTGACATAATTTTCAATATTTATATACACAAGGACGAAACTGAGGTCCAGAGCATTGTTTAGTAGCACGTAACAAGATGAAGCCCTTTTGTATGTCTACTATTGTTCAGCTTGGATAGTAAAAAAGAATGAGGTTTTTCATAGTGCCATCAAATAAAAGGCAGGTTATCAGCGAATATGCGCCAGATATTTCAGATACGTACTTTTACTTTATGCATATGACAAAGGAACACGGAAACCAACTTATTTTAGTCTTTTCTCTATGCTTATATGGTCTACATTTCATTTTACCTTTAGTGTTCCTTTATGGATTTCTTCCTGAGTAAGGAAAATAAATACTATTTCCTTTTTACTAAACAAAGACAACGTTGATTAAGCAAACATACAGGAAAATATCCTACCCATGCAGTCTGCTATAAACTCCAAGTAATTTTATATTTCTAGTTTATACAATCGTAATGATTCCATATTAGAGAAAATTGTATTTACTTGTACACAGACATTTCATATTTATATATTATTTACTATTTCATTAAGCATATGCATATTGTATTCTTCGAAACATTCCAGTACCTACTATTTCTTCGAAGGTTTAAAAATTTAGTTGCACAAAAAACTAGTAGCTTCAATTAAAAGAGAGCTTAAGAAAATAATTAGTAATGACAGAAGACAGTATTGATTTTTTTAATTGACTTATTATGTTTGGTATGTTTTATAAACTAACTACTTAACAATTATAACATCAAATTCATAATTTAATAATATAAAACTATATTAAATATTAATCAAAGTGAATCATTCCTCAGTATTTTACATTGATTCCAACTCTTATAATTAATTACTTGTCCACCACCAGATATCAATAAATTTAGCCAAAAAGAATGTGACAGAATTAAAATATATCAGCTATATTCTCTAAATTTAATTATTACCAAAACTAAAACCATAATAGGACTGGCGAAATTAATTGTTTTAGAAGACTGTCTTATATTTCTTTGTTGACTCTCGGTCTCGCTGCTCCGTTTGAAACAATTCTCAGTTTACACCGCTTAGACTACACACCATTTTAAACCTTTGGACATATCCAACATACCCGAATAATAATACTGAGCTTGAGAAATGTTATCTATTAAAGGAGTTACTTCAGAAAATATCTGCAGAAATATTGCCTTTTTTATTAACCTATATCACAGTCTGTGCCTATATCTTAAAAAAAGCATGACCAACAAAAGTATCTAAATTAAATTCAGATAAATAATGTAGTATGTAGCAGGTATTTTAGAACATCGTGTTTTTCAAAATAAGTACTTACGCGTTTCAGAGGATCTTAAGAGTGAACTTTTGAGATTACATTACTAACAATACATATTAGAAATGTTGCTACTCTTTATTAATTAGAATAGATCTGTAGATAGTAGATAAGTTTTATTTAATGAAATCTTCTTTATATGAGTTATATAAGGACAAATGTTGCAAAAATATATTGCAGACATCTATTACAGTGACTGAAGTTATAGTTATGTATTTTTTTGGTTTGTTTAATAATAGAGATAACACAGTTTTCTGAATAATTATACTGATACGCCAAGTAGTACAATTTTAATCTCAATCTGGAGTAAGGTATGCCTGATACGCATTCCCTATCAAGTGGCCACTGGCCTCATCACAAGAAGGTACTGCAGTTTTCTTTCTGTTTTAGAGTGAGGATTTTTCCTTTATTTCTAATATTTTAACTTCTTAATTTAACGATTATAGTAATGATCAATTTGTTGGAATCAGACATGAAGGAGTCATTTATTTTTTAAGGCAACTTAAAATATATAATTCACATGTCCTATAGTCCTATATGTCCTATGTCCTATGTCCTATAGTTTTTGCTAAAAATTGGTAATAAATATACAATAAATTTGCAAATTATTTTCTATCCCAGATGAATGTTATCCATTGTGAAAGACTTCTAATACTTTTAACACATTCGAAAAAGGGGGAAAACAAAACTGAAATAACTGTATTTTATATTACAACATTAAATTTGTAGGACAATATAATACTAACGTACATAAAATCTATTATACTACAAAAATATTACCCAAAAGAAGTCGAGTTTTAAAAAAAATTGGAAGTAGCTGCTCTAAACTAATGAAGTTTTTCTATACAATGTGTCCTAATTATGTTACATACTTCTTCGTATTTTCGTTTATTGCTAGGAATAATACATTGTATAGTGAAAAGAAAATGTTATTCTTAAATGAAGTATCTAATAAACAAAAAAATCGTGATTGTTATACTTTCACTTTCTTATATTTTGTAACGTGTGATTCATTAAATTTCCATTCTGAGTTGGCGGTGGAAAAAAAAATCATGTCTATGATTACACCTCATTTCTTTAAACTCAAAAAAGTTTAAGTTTTCTCGTTGTCGTTTGAAACTGACAGCAACAGATGAATCAATTCGGCGCATACGTTCAAATTCCAAGGCTTACCTAGAATCACACGTTATAATTAGTAAAAAGCTCGGTAAAAAGTATAATGTTTGAATATCGAAAAAGTTAAACGTTAGTAATCTAATAGTATTTTTTGTTAAAGGTCCCTAAAATACATTCAAACCTTTTATTATCTGAGGTATGTAATTGATAATATTGACATATGATACATAAATACAATTTATGTCAATGTCATTAGAGCAAATATTTCTCAAAAATAGTGAACTTCGGATTTTAATTACCATGTTACCATAGTGACCAGACTGAAATGAGTCCTTAAAACAAAAATAGTCCGTAAAACAGAAATAGTCCCGAAAGGAGCCATTTTACGGACTGAAATGAGTCCGTAAAATAGCTATTTTAGGGACTGTGTAAAAAAAAAATTTTTTTATTCAACTCTTATAACTTACGGGATAATTAAGAAAAGAAGTACTTACCTAATAAAAAATAAACTATAATTCCGTATATTTTATACCTAAAATGTCTGTAAAACAAATTAATATTATATTAAGTAGGTACATAAATTAATTATCTACTATAACTAAGGATAATAATGAAATGTTAAAAAACCATCACTCTTTAACTTGCTCAGAGAATGTAAATTATTTCTTTTGAATTTTTAATGAAAAGAATCTTAATTTTCCAATTTAAAAGTAATTTATAACAGAATACTTCAATTTTGTATTTTATCGAATTTCTTGTATAAAATTTAATAATTGTAATTACATAAATAAATATAAAGAAGATTGTATCAAACATATGAGACAAAGAATGGTTTTAATCACTACAACATATAAAAATAACTGATCGAGTATTTAGCGATGCATTTTAAATTGTAGTTGAACTAGTATCAACTGAGGCATGAGAGTACAGTGCAAATAGTGAATTAACAAGTCTGCTAAAACTTGGTGATGATGTGGAGCTGTAACTAAAATAAACATGATATTCGGTAGAAACTGCTGTGAAACTGATTGCGTTTTGCGTTGGTAGTAGCAATTAAATTGATATAAGCCGCTATTTTAAATGAAACGCTTCTAAGAGGTAAAGGTATATTATATCATCATCAAATTCTGTAGTTGGTTTCTATTCAATATTCAACAATTATTCTCTTAACTAGATAACATCTGCAATGTTTGTTAAAACTATATTATTGTGTTTCAGTAGACATTAAGGATATAAATTAGAAACGAAATAGGAGATTATCCTTCGGATAGAATTTAATCCATCCTCAGTGTCAACTCTCAAAGCACAATATTTTGATGTTGGTTAATTCTCAATTTACTTAACATAAATTGTTGACACTAGTTAGTTTAGTAACTTAAAGCTTTTGCAAAATTTAATATATTGTACCTACTGTTCAAGTGCTTAACATACGTCTTCTTTAAAATTTAATAATATATGAGTTGGTTGTAAAATAAAATTATTTTCAGTGGTATGGTAAACAGGTTGCACATACTTTAATGGAAATGCTCCTCAAGAAAGATTTAACATGCAATGTTTACAGTAGAAAGGATATACTTAGCTCATATTGACCTGATTCTTAAAACCCAGCACACATACGTGAGACTTTAAAAGTTCTCGAGATTTCGTATGGACCAAGTGAACTCTTATATAAGGAATAATACCAAAGATATACTGACGTTCTGAGACATGCCGTCAAATAAAATAATAAAAACTTATTTAAAAATACATGGAACACGTAGGTGGCGTATTTTAAGCGTAAAAATTGTGAGTCTGGGTGAGTTTTTTCAACAAAAACAAACTGATAGTAGTAAATATATAATAATAAAGCTTGAACTACCACGAAGAGTTTTATATTAGAATTTATAGCATAAACAAAAAAGAGTAAAAATTGTGTTGTGTGTGTATTTCATAAAAAGTCAACAATCATTTTCGGTAATAATAACCCCTATTCTGTATGAACATTGCCTTACATATTCATAAAGAATGCGGTTGTATGTCTTATATTTTACAAGAATTTCAACAAATCTTTGAACTCTTAAACTTGAACTCCTAAATTGTCTATTACCTAAAAGTTGGAACCACCTGTTCTTACCTTTATTCTTTCTCGATCAACCTTCTCATCTTCAATTCTATCTAGAATTCAACTGTACCAGAAGCCTATTGAACACTGACAAGCGAAGTCTTTCTGCTTTTAGTTAACCCCTCAGTTATTATACGAGTAGTATACTTCTTAAATCCTGTAATCATCTTCAATATATTATACAACTTTGTGACTCTGAATTGCTTTTTGTTCTTCGTTTGACTGACTTAAAGCACGTCTTCCTGTTGGAAAAGAGAAAACCTAGAAGAATGTTTGTGATCCTCAGATGTCATATTTCACCTCATCACCCTCTATGCTTTCTTTTTTGTCGCCTTGATCATTTTCCTCAGTATTGATCGCTGCTCCTTGTACTTCGCTTTCTGTTTCTACCAGAGTTTCTCGTCTGATATCTCGCATTAGGGCTCGTTTAATATCCAAAAATATTTCCACAGTGCCTCAGTTTCTTCGTTCCACCGATATATTCAAGGAAGGTAAGTATATCTTCCTTCCCCTCATGCTTTACTATGAAAGACTTGTGATTAAGATGGCATTTCCAAGCACTCTTTTACTGTTGGAAATTTCCACTGGCTGACGACCACTGAAACTTCAATAAATTTTCCTATAATGAGGTCAGGTTCTTGCCCGTCTGATTTATATTCTATCCTACTTGTTATGTTTTTTTTTCATTAATAATGTTCTGGTGATCATTTAGGTTTTCGTCCTACAGCACCCTCAATTTTTCAGCGTGTATGAAAGGTGTCATCTATGAAAGAAGTTTGTACTTCGCTATTCCCGCATACGAACATTTTTGGTTTACCTCAATTAAGATTTCACTAACCATTCATTCCAGTTTACCTAAGCTGAGTTTGGAGCATTCGGTCAGATGTAGTGCTCCACTGAATTGTCTAGTTCCAGATGAACATATGCTTATCCGGGTCTGCTTTGATTGACTGACATTTTCTTAAAAATTTCTTGATATCATCGGAAATATTAATGACAAATGTACCTACCCTATTGTCCTTCAAATTCACCATTTATTTTATAAATACCTTCTAGGTATAACGAGTTATAAATAAATGTTAACTTGTTTAGAAATGAAAATATTGTTATGAGCATAAATCCAGTCGTGAAAACCTTCACATGATATATTTTAATTAACCAAAATGTGGAAATTGTTAAGATATGGCTTCATATTAAAAATGTAAATATGGTATTTTACTCAAAATTATTTAGGTTTAAATATTTAATTACACTGTATCTAATTTTTATTTCCACTGAGTTCGAGGTTGGTAGTTAGTGGAAAATGTATGAGCTAATAAGTGGGTCTACGTGTTAGTAAAGAGAAGCAAAAGAGCAAACAGATCAAAATTGTATTAATATGCAACTAATTTAACTGTTGGAAAAAATTGCTAATTTAAAAGCCTTTTAAAAAACACTTAACCGTTCTTGTAAGCGTTTTTTTAATCAAAAAATACAATGGGAAAAAAGAAGCCCTAACAGCCGTCTAATAAAGTGCAGCTTACTGTCCTGAACGTTCGTCCCTGTCCAGACATACAGAAGCTATTAGCACTAATTGTAATCACCCGGAGCGTTTTAAAATTACTACTGTTTGAGAGAGCATATGCAAATTAAATTGTACCCGATTACAGTTGCGGATATTATGCTGTTTTTAAAGCTAGAGTACACATGCAACTTGATGTTATCACGCTGGTTCACATTTCACACCTCTGCAAAAAAGGATAATTTAGGATACTGTTCGGTTTAGCGAATTAAATTCAATATTATGGTGATTTCAGTATTAGTTTGCACTTGCTTATAAACAAATAGATATTTTTATTATACTTATCTGAAAACACCTTGTTTTCATCTGTTTTTGCATTGACGTAAAGGTGACATTTTCAGAACAGCGCACGGAAAACTTTTCCCGGTCTCCTATTCTTTTTTCCGTGCGCTAAATCTGACAGAAAATAAAACATTGCCGATAATAAACAAGTCGTTGCTATGGAAATGTTAATCGTGTTTGCCTACTATTTTTTCGATGTATTATAATTACTTTGAAAATAAAATATTCTAAAATTACTTCTAATCCTTTTTTGGGTTGTTTTTAGATAAGTATAATAAAAAATATCGTTCATTACCCGTCCAGAAATGGATTTTCCGTGCTTGCATGACTTCCCGTGTTCGGCTTCGCCTCACACGAGAATTTGTCACGCGCGCACAGAAAAATCCTTATTTCCAGACTGGTAATAAAATATACTATACGGCTAAAGCATAAACTAGTTTATAAATCAGCTTTTAGTTATTTTATTAGTAGCATATTCAAATAAATTAGTTTGGTTAGTTTGTAAAATAGCCTACTTGTTCATAAACTCATCAATGGTTCCTCTTCCTCGATAAAATAACATCTTTGATATGTGATTCTTTATCATAAATATAAAAATGTTAGTAAAAATTGTTCTTTTTGTTAAGTCAAACCAAAGTTTTGTTCACTGAGGAAAAAATACGAGATCAAATACATCATCACAAATAAATGAATTGTACTATATTCGCTTAAAGATGAAAGCAAGATTAAATAGGTACGTAGAAACAATTATTATTATACGAATGTATTAATCTAAATTTAAATTTAAACAACTTTGATATATGGTGCAGAGAAAGTTTAAATACATTGACGAATATATGTTATTATTATCATTATGAAAAATATAAATATAATATTGTATAATTATTTTGTCTTGTAAATAATGTGTAAAACTGATTAATTAACTTTCAATCCACTTATTAATTAATTTGAAACTTATTCCGGTGGCTATTTACGTAATTAATAATTTTCAGTAAAAAAAACTGGAATGTAGGTAAGAAGATGGAGTAGTCGGTACGGTTATTTCCCTGAGGTGACGTCACTTGGTATTTTTTCTTACACGAGTGTGCATCAAGTCTCGTGTTTATGTTCTGACAGTGAAAAAATGATGTGTTGCCGACCGTTTTTACTCTTTCGCCTTGCATCTACTATCAAACCCAACAGCTTATGAAAACCATCAATTTTATTATTTTTATGAATTTTCGAAGCAGCCTGCTATGTACGCTTACAATCTTGACAGTTTTTTCTTTCTATTAAATTGTGCATGATTTTAATTTTTCAAGTAAACTAAAGAGGTAAGGAAACTCTTTTATAAGTTTTGTATTTGATTAGTAAAAGAAAGTCTAGAAAAAATACATTCCCATAAAAAAGGGCTGATATGCCCACCACAACTTGATTATAAAACTACTCATACAACAAATATGTACCGGGTGATCATCTCAATTTCAGCTCTAGTTATCCATGGAAATTGATCTCATGACTTTGATTAGTTCACTATTTATTGTTTACTACTGACAGTTCATAAATTTGACATTTCAATTAATTTGTTTTGTTTGTTTGTGAGCTAATCAAAGTCATAACTTAAATTTCCATGGATAACTAGAACTGAAATTGAAATGATCACCCGGTACTGTCCACATCTGAAGTTTTATTTTTACTGCATAACTATTTTCATTTTTTGGAAAATCATCCATTGAAACTAGCAGTTCAGCATCTGAAGATTTTAATGCTAATTTTGAAATCGTAGCAAAAAATAATCTACAACCCGTCAGTGCAGAACACTCCATCAGATCTACGGAAAAACCAAAACTTACCTGAGAACTTCAATCTATTTTTTCATCTGAAGACGACGAAGAGATTTTTTTAATAATCATCAACCTAAAGTCATTGCAAACAGAAGATATTATATAGTACGCTTTATACTACAGCGTGATCAGGAATGACTGAATCTGTTGGTTTTAAAACAGTTGCGAAATTAGGATTTTTTTTTGTGTAATGATTTGCAAACCTGATTGTCACAAAATATAAGGTTATATTTTGGTGTAGTATTGTTATGTTGGGATTGTCAAAAGTTGACATAAAATGTGCGCGCCAACGCCGTTGCAGTTGTTTGCGTCAATAGTACCAATTCCACTAGTTATTTTTTCAATACCAACAGATTCAGTCATTCTTGATCACGCTGTATATTGCTTAACATACCTAATTGTTTGTCGAATACAAAGTCCGTTAATAATCCTGATCTACCATTACTATCAAAAGTTTTCGACATCGAAATAAAAACAGGAATACTAGAATTCTGTGAGAAAAATAAAATGTTTGACCTCACACAAAGAAACAATTTTTGCACCAAAATCAAATACCAGATGCCCAAGTAACGACATTTAACTGATTTATGTAGGATTTTTTAATCGATGTTTAACCTTAACTGTAAGTTAATTTTCTTAGATACTATTATTAAGATAATGGTAAGCAAGAACATGAACAATTACAAGATGAAAAAGTGGCCCCTAAGAAAGTTTAATCATTTTTAATAAGTAATAATTAAATATAATAAATAAATACTAAATCAGTTTTAATAAATAATAATTAATAATATAATAATGTTCTATTCTAACCGCACGATAGAAATGAATACAAACAGTTAATATTTGATAAAATATGTCAACAATATATTTAATATACATTTTGCTTCATTTCGTATAAATGTACATTAATTCAAAATGTATGAAATTTGTACTTGGCTGATATACGTTCAAATAATGTTAGAATAACAGTCAAACTGTTTAATCTGCTTCCATGTTGGGGTAGAAGTTGTAAACTACTTTGTATTCGTATCCCAACTTTTATTTCCGACGTTGACGTTTACAGACTGAAAAATAATATTTTTAA
Source organism: Pediacus dermestoides (assembly GCA_963942485.1). Classification (NCBI taxonomy): domain Eukaryota; kingdom Metazoa; phylum Arthropoda; class Insecta; order Coleoptera; family Cucujidae; genus Pediacus; species Pediacus dermestoides. Next base: position 10,172,497 of record OZ012627.1, read on the forward strand.
AACAAACTTAATTGAAGTAATGTAAATTACTGAAAAGACTAACTGAAAAAATTTGATACCTATTCCTTTGTTTAAAATAGAATGTTTAAGGTACCAACATGGCTATTAAATTCAGCTGTAGCAGAGAGTAAACAGTAATAATTGTTCAGTTTCAGTTTATTTTTAGGGTGAAATCAAAAACAAAAATATCAACTGACAATTATTGGAGTTTATTTTTATTTTCAGTTAAAAAATCACACGGTTCAGATTGAAATCGTATATTTTAAGGTTTTTAACAAGCAAGCTGCCAGATGTTTTAAATAAAATGGAATTTTACGTAGCTTTGACAAGAGTGTGTTCAAAGTGTGCTCAAAGCGCATTCAAACAATTATGTTAAACGAAGGGTGGAAGACGATAAATATTTTCACAACCAAAATAACAGACAGATACAAAGTAAATTTATTTTTTGCCAATGACTTTCTTTGTCGACTGTTAAACACAATAGCATGCGAGTTTTACAAAGCAAATAATTATACCTGAAATCAAATAGCATGTCTAGGTAGGTACGTTAATTTACAAATTGTTTTACAGATCGCTACTTAAGAACCATTTTAAAAGTTTAAATCACTGGCAAAGCGAGACCAGCGAACAAACCAAATAAAATTTATGATGCTATTTTTCGCAATTGTAATTTGGAACCATATTTTTCACTGTTCGTTCTTATCCTAACATCTATTTTCTACCCTACAGTAAAACCCTTAAATTTGTGTTTGTTCACAACCATATCAGTTCATAATTAAATTAGAAACATTTCTTAATCGATTGTTTCAGACTAATGCTTGGGATTAAATCTGTCAACTACTACAAAAATATATAGTCCTCACTGAAATAATGGTTTTACTGGAAATCCAAAGAATTTAGTCAGATAAAATCCACATACTTTAGTGTCAACAAGTATTTAGGCCGGTCTGTAATTTATTATCCTGCTTTTGAGAGCCTGTCGCCCAAAATAAATACTCCTATATTTTTTATAAATGTCTATTATAAAACTGTTATTTATATTTATTAAAACATAAAAAATAAATATGTAATTGCAGATTTCACGCAGTTGTGACATACATATTCATTATTATATTTTATGTACAACTGCATTATAAGGTACTGTTTATGAGGTACTTTTGCGTGCGTAAAGTGGCTCTTTATACACTAGTGTATAATGACACTTTATTTTACTATTATTGTAAAATATCAATATATCAGCTGTCAATGTCACAATAAATACTGTCAGAATGAATTTATTACTGTTATTTATAATTTTTCTAAATAATTAAAAGGTAATTTTCGCAGTTGAACATAAAGCTTTGTATGGAACTCGTATATAATCTGACTTTATAGATTATATACTTGTTGCATAAACTACTATTACAGTTATCCCAATAAATTCAAAAAATGCTTTTTTTCTACTCTCTTTAAATACGACTACTCATTAGTCTGACTTTATTGACTCGTCCTATTTATTAGCCTCGCTAGCAAGCTCGCTCTACCATAAAACAGACTCGTCAATAAAGTCATAGATTTATATAGATACTTGTTGCATAAACTACTATTACTTTAAACAAATATAATATTTTATTTTCAAACGGCGTATAACATGGTGTTATAAGACTGAGTAGGCAAGGTATAAGTTTCATTTCTATGACACCACTCTTGAGCGGCGTATAAGTAGGACTTATACTCCGGCGGAGTATAAGTTATATCATTATATGCAAAAATGTTTGACAGTTGCATGACAGTTGCAAAATTACTTATTAAATTGATTGTCATATTACGATTAGACTGATTCCATTTGAAAATAAAATATTGTATTTTATTCGGAGTATAAGCACTTTTATGTGACTCCGTATGGAGTTAATTCTCCTCGCTCCGCTCGGCGCTTACACCTCCATACTTCGTCACATAAAAGTTTCGCTTATACTCCTAATAAAATAAATATCTATTATTTTGCACAATTATTTTATTTCTCACCTCCAAAATCTGGAAACTAATATATGATGAGCCATGTTAGACTACTAATAAAATATTTATTATTCAACCAGGAGCATGCGTTTGGGGTTATCATATTATGCCTCTTGTATTTTTGACTTAAAATAAAAAAACTATATTTAGTTTAGTTAAGGCAGTTAAAGCAGATTTCAGAAAATATCACAAATTCAAATAAATTTTACATAACTATTAACTATGTCACTTGGCATCCGGAGAAAATTAGGCGATACATTTACAGCAAATATTTCCCAATTATTTTGAATATTGTCTTTATACTAAATATTATTTTACGCCTACATTATCCACTACAATGAAATATAATTATTTCTGAAGTTTCAAATTGTGTATTTTTATTTCTGACAAACCAGTTCGTTTTATAAAAACGTAAAAGGTCTGCGGCAACAAGAATTCAGTCACATAATACATAAGCCACAGCAATCCCTATAATTTCTCTTTTTCCCCACAATAACTTACTAGAATTTCAAATTAACTGCTTAAAATACGATATTAGAGGGTAAAGTTTTTGTTACGACACCCTGCATACATTTTCGTCGCTTTGTTTCGCCTTTTAGAATGTTCACCATTGTAAATATTTCCCTAGTCCGAATCAATATAAAAACAAATAAAACTAAAAAGGTTTCAACAATCTCAAAACAATTAGAATCAATTTAGAATTTGTCTAATTATAATTTGGTAAATTGGAAGTAATTAAACAACCATTGCTTTTTATTTAACAGGAACTTTATTGCTTCATAATCATTAAAGGGACAAACTAATTTTTAATTTAAAATAAATTTGCCAGGCGTAGAATATTAAAAGGGCTATAGCGCAATAAACATTTAATTTAAATAGTAATAAAAGGGTAAGGAGCGATGGTGAGAAAGTATTGGATTTTTGCAGTCGTAGGATCGAAGACAGTCGTGTCTTTTAGTAATGAGATATTGGCCGCGAGATGTTAAAGTAGGCTATTACGAAAGACCCGTCGATTCGTAGATATCCAAAATACGCATCCCGGCACAGATTGTGGCCGTCGATAACCCACTTCTCAGTCGTTCCAGACGGGATCCTACTGACACTTCCATTCGATAACTGCCTTAACCATTACGGAAATGCCAGATTTGGCCATTTCTTATTATAATAAATATTTGAAGTGGCGCATACTTGCCGAAATATTTATCTGTCTCGGATTTTTCTTCCTAAAATTTCTAAATATTTTCAACACATATTATCCTTAGCAGGAGCTCACGAATATTTAACTATAACATAAAACTCAGTCATGTAAATCGATATCAAAAGTATAAATTATATATTTTCTCATCAATACTGTAATTATTTACATAAAATCCGTTTGGCAATTTATTTGGAATTGCTTATAAAAATCAAACATTTGTGATGTAAAAAAAATACACGTGTACAATTTTTTAATAGAAGAATTAAATTTTAAAACGCAATAATAAACTGTGCATCAAAATTTGTCGAGCGCAAACAAAATAGCGAACAAGTTTGCAGAGAAGATTCAATATTTGCATTCAATTTATTTCCTATAATGAATATAAATCGTAACTTATTCGATTTCTCCAAATTAAATTATTTATGTTATTTAACTTAGTAGGTGTATTATATTGATTGTTTAAAATATTCGTGCGAACGCATGGATCCTGAAAGTAAGTACTAATAACCTGATATCAGTGACTTATGAATTAAACACAGAGAGAAATCGAAAAGTAAAAAATTACACAGTGTTGTACAACTGACTATTGTACATTTTTTTTAAATAATTGTGTTTTTTCATTGAAAAAGTATGTGGGAATTGATTCTACAAGATTGTACATCAATACATGTTGTTCTTTTTTCCACATTTGTTCATGAATATTGTACAACTTTTTAATTCAAATAATTCGATAATTTTTCAAACTGTTTTACCATCAATTATACATTATTTTTTTACAAATTGCGTAAAATTATTGCATTAATGTATACGTAAAATTCTACACAATTTTTCAATAACAACTTTGCATAAATTGCTGTTGAAAACTTAACAAAATTGTTAAATTTCTATATTCTTATTGTAAAAATTTGCACAATTTTGTAGTTAAATGTAGAACAGTTTGTTGAAGAACCTTGGACCTTCAACTAAATCGGACCAATAGCATCTTTTGCCGCTATTATTGCGCCACTGGAATCGTGGATATGGATGGATACGCATAAATGTCTTCACTTTGGTCGTAGTCGGTGATTGATAAGTTTATTTTTGATTGTGCTAAATTGGTGCTAGTGTTTACTGTTTGTTAGGTTTATTTTGTAACTTGTGCTGTCGAGCTGTTGTGGATGTAAGTATTACCTACTTATTATTATTTATCTTACTAGGCCTGTTTTTTTCACCGGCAAGTAAAGTTACTGGACATCAGATACGTAATTTGCACGACTTTTTTTGTTAAGACAATTGTTTCCATAACAAATATTGGGACAGTAAATTTACTTGAATATGAAAAAACCGAACCTATTTAGTATTTATCAATAGTTAATAACTTAATAAAAATATGTATACCTATTATTGTGTTAATCTCGAAATTTGAATTAATTGTTTTGTTGTACCTGCCTAACAAAATTATAAATCAGTTATATCGCCGGATCGACGTACGTGTAATGTTTTAGATTGCTTTTTTACCTAAATTGGTGAGTTTTCATAATGGATTTCGTAAAAAATATACTAGAAGAGTGGGGACTATCTTCCATTGTTGATGCTTTTATTGGTAAGAGTTTAAAACCTGTTTCGTTTCTTCAAAATGTTACAAACGGGAAATCATTTTTTTAGAAAATGCTATTGATGAAACCGCGTTTCAAATGTTAACCGAAACCGATATAAAAGAATTAATACCAGTCCTCGGCACTAGGAAAAAATTGCTTAGAAAATATTTTAAAAATTAAACTATAATCTATATTTTACTTTTAGGATTAGCACTGAAAGGTTTAAGCAGTTAGCAAGGGAAATAAATGATATATTTATCCACGAAGATCCAGAGATATATTATTTGCCGTACACAAGAGGAAGAAATAATCAGGTTGTAGCTGCACGTGGGAAACTTTGGAGTGCTTATGTTCACCTACGGAAAATTTACAGAGATGTGGGACTGATTAAAAGCAAATGTGTGATTGATGCACCGTCAACTTCACGTAAGTCCCTAAACAGTAAATTTTGGAAATGTGTTTTTACTGAAATATTCTTATTTAGGACAAGAAACTGAACTTGCAGCTGAAAACATTCTCATTTGCCATGCGTATTGAGTAAATTAGGAGAAAATTTATTTATAAGTGTTCGACATTCTGTTTAATGTTAATATTTTTTATAGTTACATTTAGGAGAAAATTTATAAAAAGTTCGATGTTTAAAGTTTGTTATTTCTTTTATATTCGATAGAAGAGTTACTAATACTATCTCATTTGCCATGCCTATTCAGTAAATTAGGAGAAAAGGTATTTGTGTTCGACATTCTGTTTGATGTTAATATTTTTTTATAGTTACATTTAGCAGAAAATGTATTTGTGTTCGACATTCTGTTTGATGTTTGTTATTATTGTTTTGATAAGGTGGTCCTTATATAACGTGTAATAAAAATATATTTATTTATAAAATAAAGATTTCTATTATATGGAAAAAATATTTGTTTTATTATTTCATCCAATAATATTTTAAAAAACCACTAAATATTGTTTAATAAATTAGTACAATGTTTGGAGTAAAATATGCAGTAAATTGTATTAAAATTTTCCAAATGATAAAGTGCATTATCGACTAAAGCATTCTATCCATTTGAACCAATCTTGTGCAATTTTTTATCCCATATTGTGTGAATGTCTCTCCCAAAACCTTGCACAATTTATAGAAAAAAATTGTACATACAACGGTATATATTAACATTTATTGCGTTTCAATAATATTCAACGTACTATAATGTAGTTTCATAATATTGTTCTATATCTTTGAATAATAACTGTGTTAAAAACTTGAAGTAAGTGTTTATAACCCATTTCAACAATTTGTGGAAATATATATTACAAATAATTATGTACAATCCTGTGAAGATTATTTCCACAAATTGTTTTAGTCACCGTTTTAGGACCAATTTGGAATAATTTATTGTACAATTATTAAATTTGATACTACAAATTTTTCTCTGTGAATGTACAAACTGCACAAAATTAATCTAATTTTACATTATAAAATAGCTTATTCATAAAATTATGTAAGCTAAAACATATATGTACAAAAAGCGAGGGGCAAACAGCTGTGTAGGTACATCAGAAATCAATTTTTGCGAAATAAATCCATGGAAATCCAAAAAATCCCTGAAAATCAACAGAAATTCACAGACATCCGCGAAATATTAAAAACTCAAAAATTGTCGAAACTTCAAATAGACAAAAAAATGAGGTGCGTATGCATTTGCGCATGAGGGCTTGCTACTTCGACGTACAAGGAAGTCGAAAGACATCTACAGACATCCGCGGACATCTACAGAATTCCACGAAATACAGAAATTCGTGGACATCCACGGAAGTCCATGGAAATCTATATGGCTGTATACCAGAAATCCACAGCTGTTTACCACTCGAGAAAAAGTTACATTTAAAAAAATAAAGCACAGCATAAATCGAACACTTTGTACAGTTGAAGATAGCCACAATAGATCGAATGGTCGCAGTGGAGGGCCGATATCGACCCACTCATATTGAACCTTGAATAGTTGAAGATACGTTTCTAAGTTGTTCAAGTCTAGAAGCGAACCATATTCGTCAAAATATTTGGGTAGGATTAACAATAAAAAAAACATAGAAGACCTTCGAACTAGGTCGACACCCTGTATTTTCATTTTGTAATACAAATTTAGGTATATTTACTTTTAGATGTTTGTGTTTTCCCTGGATTAAATTTAATGAAAGGGATATGTTAGAATAATTGGTAAAAATACTTTTAAAAATAATGTATTTTATATTTAACATCATTAAAATTTCTTCTTAGATTCTGAATTTCTATAGTCCATATTACCTGCTGGCAACATCTTTTTTGTTCCATTCAGAAGCGTATTAGAGAGCTTTATTATTTCTTCTTATAAAAAATTGTTTAACTAAGTTCATATTCACTTAACTATTTATAAATTAAATTAGTTAAGTAAATCCGTACCTTTTACCCATTCAAAATATAATTTCTAATGAATAGATGTCGTATTGCATTCCATTCAATAGGTACCTATTACTCGTACTTATATGCAGTTTAATTTTCACCATCGACATCTCGGTATTCCTTATTATTTTCTGTTCCTATGGAAACAATATATACAACGGTTTTAATTACACCAGTTGTCTCAATAAAGTGAATATTGAACTTTAGAATTTTAAACTTTTGTTTAAAATGAGTTTTGAACTCAGATTATCGCTGTTACGAAGTTTTAACAGAACGGAAACGTGATGCAACAAAATTAAATTAATTTTAATTTTTTTAGTTTTACTTTGTACAATTAACATTTTTTGGTTTGTGCATTTCATACTTAATTTGAACAATTGATAATTTCATTTTTACTTTCAGTGTCTGTAAGTTATATTAGGTAAATTGAATAACCTAACTTAGGAGATTAAACTTTAGTGGTTTCGTTAAAACGCTTCTTTAATTATTTTTGCAATTCTACACCAACCTCACTATTAGGGTTGATAATTCTCTTTAGTCATCCCCATAAAATTTATCTCAACTCGTTCCATTTTCTTAGTTCAAAAATTTAATTCAAATTCAGCTTTAGAACAATATACGTTTTTTTATTAATTATTGTGATAAAACGTCAACCTTTGTCTGCCTTGTTAGTTTCAAAAGAGTAAACAGAGAATCAGATGGGGTAGTAAACTAAGAGCTGTCGTCTACACACTTTATAACCAACAAAGGTCTCGTATCACCTAGCTTGGACGTCACAAGAATCTCATATTTTCATTGTGTTTATTTCTGCTCAGATACACTTTACTATTGTTTACACAACATAGTGGATTTACCGCAGACAAATTCTTAAAATGTCACAGTTCTTTAGTTAGTGTGACGGATTTTCAGTATTTGTCAGGATATTTTATTAGAAGTAGGTGAGTATTATAAAATATTATGCATAAAGAAATAAAATGTTATGTCACGATTCTGTAAATTTGCCTATTCTTTATTCATAAACTGGACACTTCATGTTAATGTTAATAAATCATGGTTAAAAGTATCTAGGACTTGGATAATATTAACACGTGCCCCAGAGCGGTTGAAATTTTAAATGGGAAAATATATGTATTTTTATAAAAATGGATGGAAATGTCTGAAACTTGGCAGGTACAACAATACTTAATTTTTTCAAATTTTTTATGGTCATTTTTTTTTATTATTATAACAGGATAGATGATAAAACAGGAACAAGGTGTATTTTGCAAGAGCCTGGGTCATAGTGATAATGATAATGAAAAAATTTGAAAAAATTAGGTGTTGTACCTTCCATCATGTACTAAAACTCTGCAAAGTTTCAGATAATTCCGTCCATTTTTATAAAAGTTGGAAATAATTAAGTAAAACATGCAAAAAATACATATATTTTCCCATTTAAAATACCTTGATTGATTTTAGGGGGGTATGAAAAAAAAAACTGCCACCCAACTAGGTATCCATTTCATTTCAGCTCTGCTGCAGCATTATCCATTTTAAAGTGCAGGAAGTATGTATAATGAAATAATATTAATAATATAACTAAGCATTATACTTAAGCACTTTTGAAACAAATTTTAATAAATTGACAAGAGATATCTTAATTTTTACTGAAAAAATTAATAAAATGTTACAGTGGTCAACAAAGATGAATTAGAAAGTAGTTTTGCAGAGTTTAAATTAAATCTCCAAATTGAGAAAAATGGCAAAAAATTCTCAAGTTTATAAAGGAAACTCTTACTCCTATTATTTTTAGTATGTGGTAGTGTCAAAAGGTTTCCGGAGATAATCATTTTTACATTTTTACCTAAATTTCCTTCAAAGTACTCTCTCCTACATTTAGGAACACAATGGTTCCATCGTTCTTAAAACACTCCTGCAATCCATTTTCTGAAAGCGCCTGCAACTGGGTCGCATTTTTCCTCACCTCATCTTCTGAATCAGCAAAAAGTTATCCCTTCAATTTCATTTTCAGTCGTGGCAACAGGTAAAAATCGCATGGTGCAAGGTCTGGACAGTAGGGGAGTTCCAGAAAACGATTTTTTCATCGCCTCGTTTCCGTGTGTTTTTTTCAGTATATTAAAGGTGTCAGTTGATGACTCCTGCAGCAAAACGCAGAATCTGATGTTTGTATGCTGCTCTAAATACGACATTTCAAAATCCGACGAACGAAAAAAACGCTTTCCCTAGTGGTGCTACCAACCCAAGAAAAAGAAATTGCTTACTAACGATCACCTTACTTTTGGTTCTAGATATCGATTCCGGAAACTTTTTGATCCTAGCACGTATTCATTTTCAAAATTTGGACTCGAATTCAGACCACCCTCTATATAAAGCTTACCCACTTTTGTAGCTGTAAATAAGAAGTTATCAAAACTAAAAAAATAATACTTACACCAATTTGTTAATACTCGTAATTGCTTTACCAAAAATTTACAACGATTTTTTCCATTTGATTGACCATAAACGAACTACTTTGACTTTTATGTCCTTTGTAAGTATATTGACTTGAAAATTTACATTATTGATGTCGTCCTAATATTCATAATAGTATATTATTTTATGAGGAGCTTAAGTGATGCTTCGGCTGCTTTTGTCTGACACACTTCGTTCGTCAGTCAAACACCAGCCTCTGCACATAAAGCGACTTAAGCTCCTAATAAAATATGCTATTTTTTCTTCAAACGCAAACAATTCATTAAATTGTAAAATTATCAATTGAAATTTTAATAAATAAATTTTGACAATTAATTTGACTTATGACCAGCGGCGCTTAAGTAGTACTTTAGCGCCGTAGAAGTAGAAGTAAAGTAGAACTTTACCTGTCGCCGGCAATAAAGTGACACTTAAACATAATCAGTACAGCAGGATAATGTCACACTTAAATGAAAAACTATTCTCTAATAACATAGTGGCGAGATTGGTTCACATTTTTATAGAAATAGCAGAAAATCTCCAACGTGCAGAAGAAGGTAGAAATAACAAGAAAATAGACCTACCGTTTCCTTTGAAATGTCCTTACTGTGACAGAGACTTTCTGGGGATTTAATTGGATTGGTTGATGTCGTGGGCATCGTATGTAATTTACCTTTGGAATAAAATAGCCATCCTAACGGTATTGTATCATGCATCAATCATGTTTTAAACTTTTTCTTTTTTATCTAGTTAATGGAGAAACATTTTAAAAGACAATTTAATACAAAAATATACACTGTACCAATTACGTCTTATCGATTCCTTCCTTCGTCTTAGATACGTCGTTTCGATCAAGCTAGTTTCTAGCAGAGTAAACTTAATAGTAAATTAACGGTGTTTGACCATTGAAGTATAAAGGTGTTGAAAACTTTTATAAAGTATATTCTGTTTAACGTTGTTTGAAACTTGTGCACTACTTGAACAGCACCATCTGCCGTTTCATTACCTAATTAGTGTTGATGATAAAACTTATTACCGCCACTAAATTTTAAAGTTTCCGTTATGAGCTGGTCCCTATAGAAATTCAAAATTTATTGCAAAATTGTGTAATACACCACATGAAGACATTCGTTGTTCTCTTATATAATTTTGCCACGCAGGTTTTGATGAAGAATAAACAAATTTGTAATAACTAAATTGAATGAAATTACTTCACGAATAATAAAACAAATAGAAAATACAATACACACTTAATAAAACTATTAATAACTAAACTGTTTCATAGATAGTTGATGTATGAAGTTGCGAATCATATTACATGTTCATGTTAGGCGCTGACCTCAACAACTATACCAACTGAATGTACTTTAGCCTCAAATATATACCATTATACTATTGTGATCCCTTGAGCTAAATTAGTTAGTTGAAAATCGTTGGAGAGTTCTTGTAGAAAATTTCTGTTAAATTATTTAAGAGAAACTGTTGCTAATGGAGTTACTGGTAAAGTTTTTGAATTAAATGCTATTTTGCTGAAAAGTGCATGTATAAAACTTTTACTATTATCTAGGCAAACAATTCATCTTAATTCCAAATGAGCACTTTTATCGTGATCTCTATTTTAAAATAGTAATTGTGTAAGTAACTTGTATAAGTGTGGATATCTGTTTTGTAACGATTATTCAATGTCTGAAGATTAATTGAAAAGTTGTTTAGTCATTTTTAAGTGAATAATGGTAACAAATAAAGTTTTTTAAAAGTTTTTGGTAAATAAACTAAAACTATTTATTCCAAGTTCTTTGGTGAATTAAGTCGAGTCTACATCAATGTCGTTTATAATATTCGATTAATATTGAAAAGTTGGTTTATATGGTAAAATTCAGGAAGAAAATATTTACACTGTTTTTCTGAAATTATTTGATTAAACGAGATAAAATGTTATTTAAAACAAATTTTTATTAATAAAATATCTGATGTGTCCAACACATGACTTTCTTATACGGATAGTACCACAATTACTGTTCCTAAAGAAATTAAGTTAAATTTCTTGTAAAAATCGTATTTAAATTTTGAGGGTTTCCAGCAATTTTCTAATAGTCTCTGCCGCACTTATTGCAATACGCATAAATCTGTCCTTGTCCCACTCAATATAACCGAATTTTACGACAAAAATGTGTTTTATTTTAGATTTTTGACCTACTACTCACTTAAAAAAATCTCCCGGTATAAAATCACATTTATTTATTCATTATTATTGTTTTCGGTACCATAGAAACCAATAAAAAACAAAAAAAAAATGGTCCCTCTGGAATTCGAACCCGGGACCTTCCGTTTGACACCCAAGCCTCTATGTGACACTAGTCTACCTAGACTGTCGGATTCAACGATCAACGCGCACTATGAGAAATATAAGTGTTTCAAGAATATCTAGTTTTTTTGAAATTTTTTTGACGGAATTTCAGAAAATGGTTCAAACATAATTTGTTCAAAATTTAATTTTAAATCAACGTTAAAAAATAAAAAAATCTCGTAAATTGTTTATTTTTCAAGATAATCCTAAAAAACCTAAAACTGTCTTCAGGTAAGTACCACTTGTGTTGGTGCTAGATGAAAAAGATTTAATGTGGCACCCACAATTTTGTTCAAACTCTTAAATATGAAATTTGAATCTAATCTGATGTAGTTTTTGAGTTATCGTGGATACAGACACACAGACATACACACACAGACAGACATCATGGCGAAAATGGTCAAAATGGATTCAGGGGCCATCAAAACGTGTAAATCCATCAAAATCTCTAAGTAGAAAAAAATCACGATTAGGTACTGCACTTTCTTATTACTTCGTATAAGAAAATAAAAATTAGATCGCTATTTTAGTGATCATGTTTGATTCGCACAGCCTTATCTTTAAATTAAATTTAAATCTATACCTAATTTTATATTTAATGCTCAGTATCACTGCAGATTATATAATACCTATATTGCTATAATCATTCATCTGTATACGTTTCATACAATAATTATTAAATACTATACCAATAAATTTACATAATTTCATAGAAATTATTTGAAGAGAAAACATTCCATCCTCTATATCAACAAAATAATGTTCTGTTTGTTTTGGTTTGAATTAATAATAATTAATTAATAATTTAATACATATCGAAATAAAATCATATTATAGTTCGTATTTAAATTTATCTTTTCTATAGGTATCTGTTTTGTAGTTTTTAAGTGCATCTACTTATGAAAAGGAATATTCTGCTATAGCGTATCAAACTTTCTTTTAACATCTATGAAAATGCATTAAATTTAAAAACTTTTTACTCAATCGTCAATAAACTAAATTCACTTATCACAAACTGGAATGAGTTCATATTTAAAGAAGTTTCTGAAATGTTCCGATTTGTCATATAAAATTTATAATGGACCTGTCGAGGCAGATCGATTTTGCGCAATCCACCATCATTGCTAAAGTTATCCTTCATCTCTATATTATATAATAAATCCCGATAAGTATTTCTATCATCCTATAGATTTGCGTAGTCTATAAGGTATTACTAAAGCTTTATGTTATTTCGTGCAAGATATCTACACTCATAATAAATATATGACGTGCATGAAGATAAAACTAAAAAATCGTTTTTAATCAATGGTTAATTATTATTAAATGAAAATAATTTAATGTAAAATATTGCAGATTTAAATCATAATTACATCCCTGTCAAATGTTTATTCTAAAAATTTCAATAAACGGCCTTTTGTTGTTTCCATTTGTTATTCATACTAGACAATAAATCGTAATTTTATATAAATTTTGTGGTCTTCTGAAAGAACATCGCATCCATATAATCAATGAATGAAACTGATCAAATTTGGTGCAAAATATAATGAAGGGAATCAGAATGTAACTAATTTTTTTCAATATCAGCCATTCAATAAATATTTTATTAGGAAGCGTTATAGGCGCGTGTGTTGTGTGGCATTCGGTGCTTGTTACATGGGAGGCCATATGTACATAAATATTAATGTACGGATTTAATGAGACTATAGCAGGGGTATTGCCTGGCTCATTGCTTGTATAGGGACGTGACCTGGGAACATGAACCTAATTCGGCATTAACAGCAAGCGACCAGATTATAACTATCTCACGAAATCCTGACATGTGGCATAGATCTTTAAATACGGGAATTTAGGTATTTCATGTATTTGTTGTGAATAAATAAATTTTTCAGTCAAACGCCACATAATTTTTTGTAATTGTTAGTGAGAAAATCGCGAATTTTGTTGATGTATATAGGATGAATCAGTCTGTTAGCCATATATTAAGAATGGAAAATGTTTAGAAATTTTATTTTGCTCAAATATTTTCAAATTACATAGAATGATTGCACACAAAAGAAAACCTTCTTCTCTACTTATTAGTGTAATGTCAGAATTGAACAGTATGTCGACGATAACTTGTTTTTAAAGAAGATAATTCGTCATAACTTATAATCAGTTTGTCTTTAATTAAACTTTACCTATAGAATAAATATCCCAGCTGTTAGTTCAGGATTCATTTTGATACATACAATTCCTCACAACACCCGAATAAAGCGGGATTTCTTTAATGAAGAGAATATTGACGGATTTCCTTTTTCCTTAGCCAAGGCAATATTCGGATCTGAATCTGATCGAGCAAGTATGGAATATATTGCAAGAACGGATAATAATAGCCCCACAGTCTGGTCCGCCGAAACAGCCACTTTTTTGTGGTGGGGTGGTAGGGTCTTGTACTCTGCACCATCCAACGTACATTCACCTATAATACACATGTAAATAAATGTATAGCAAAGAAGTTTTAAATCTTGCAATAATATATTTATTTATTTGGGTTCGATGTTACTATAGCCAGGACAGGACAGAAATCAAACAAATTGTTCATTCACCTGAGGTTAGACTTTTTACAGGAAAGTTCACAGAATTGTAGGTATATCTGATAATATGAGATGTATTGACTAAACATGTCAATAACCATAATCATGCAAAAAGGCAACGTGTTTGGATTCAACATAACCAGCAGAACATTGTACTTCATTTTCTCAATATGGCACAGGAAGCAGCTCCTGAAAATAACAAAATAGAGCATGCATAAATTTTAATAATTTAATTTTTTTAAATCTTGTAATTGATGACGTTAGCTAAAGAAACTTGTTATTTTTATATCTATTTTTTGACAATGAAAAGTCAATAATTGTTTAAAGAGAGTGTTCAAACCTCATACATATTTATCTTGATGAAGTTAGTAACTTATCATACAAAAGGTTCTTTCGGTTTAGTCCTAAGTCCAATAAACGAGCTTTTGCTAATTTGAGAGCACGAATTTAATTGATTATATAGCAGGATGTAAAAAATATACTCGTATTAAATAATTACAAGTCATCTTTTACTCAACCTATCACACCCTGTAATGGAGAAAATGAAATGTGCTGTCTGTAAAATCAAAGATAAGGGTATTTATGTCTCGAAATATTTAGAATAACAGTACGTAAGTAAATTGAATGAAAGAAGGTAGAGCTGCAATGCGATATATTTTATCTATAATGAAGTCAGACTGTTTGTATTTGGAACAAAACTAAATATTTTACGCGTCAGGGATTCTGGAATTATCTAGTGCTTTCTAGTGATACGTGGTAAGAATACAGTGTTTAGAAGCGCTGAACGCCTGGCTGTCTCATCGTGCAGACTTCAAATACCGCCCCTGGCTAGATAAACGTATTGTCTTTGCTTTTCAAACGATATATACCCACCACTAAAACAAACAATTAAAGAACCTCGCCTACAGTTTTATTTTCATATGATGTCCTTTTTTTGATTTAACAATTCTGTTCAAATAAAAGCTATGATATCCGGTTCGAGTTTTCAGAGACTTGCTATTTTTATAACTGAAGGTCCTTCGGATGATGGTTTGAGTCCAAGCGCTGGAGTCTCGAGGTATTTGTAAATAAAATGCAGTTTAAAGGTATTTTTGTACGTTTCTTCTTTCTGCCGATTACTGCAAATTTATACATTAGATCATATCTGTAATGTATCGAAATCTTATTATACATTACATGTATAGTCTCACAGACATTTACTTTGATTTTATCTTTGTATGTACGTGTCACTGTTTCGCGATCAGGGATGTAGGGTGATTGTCAAAGTCAGATAGGGGAGCTTCTGATATTTCTAGATTTCAGACTTCAAACCGTGGTACCTCATTGAGGCCGTAATTTTGTTGATCTGTTTAATGAGCAGAATCAGTATTTAGATATTCCAACTTACCAAGTTTATTAATTTTATGGTTACTTAAGTAGTTAAAATATTTATTATATGTAAAAAAGTTATTAATAATTATGCAACAATTATACCATTTTATTGTATAAGATATATGTTACATTTTTAGCTTAACATAAATACAAGACACTTTAAAATAGCAGATAATTTAAAGATTAAACGAACTTACCTTAAGTGAAGTTCTATCTTAATTATATGTAGCACCTTTTTCTACAGACTAATATGTAGTACACTGACCTTCCGTGTACGCCACCACAAGGTTCCAAGTAAAATTTTAAACTTGGCGCCTTACACTACCTTGCTTACTTCCTCTAAATCTAACTTCATTTTTTCAAAGTTTTATTGTTGCACACGGGGTAATATTCTTCTTTTATTGGGATGGGTTGGGACCGTCTGTAGAAAAAGGTGCTACATATAATTAAGATAGAACTTCACTTAAGGTAAGTTCGTTTAATCTTTAAATTATATTTGCACCTTTTTCTACAGACTAATATGTAGATGTTTAAAGTTAGTGCTACAATAGGTATACCTAATGTGTTTTGTGTCGATATAACTTTTTTGTGTTTTTTACCCAACGACTCAAGGTGTCTTTGAATGCAGCTCTATGTGGTTTTTTTAAATGTTAGAAACAGGATTTTTTCAACAGAACTTCTTAAGGAATCGGTACTATTTATATAATTCTGTAAAACTCTTGCACAACAAATATCTGTGTGTTCATCGAATACTGCTACGATCAATAATGGTTACATTCTATTTGAAGCAGAAGATAAATTCTGTCTGGAATTTTAATTCTAAATCCTTTAGCGTCTTTCCAATTGAAAGAGATGTAGTGTTTGTAACCTGTGACCCGTCATCAGTGTCAACAGAATGATTAATTATTGTAAATTATTAATTTATATGTTAGAAGTTCTAAACTTATGGAATCATCAGGATAAAGTTTTTCTAAATAGTCTAGGGCCACTTTGTTGTCCCAGGTTTCCAAATATATATTTTGGAGCTGAGGGTCTCATGTTAAAGATATCTTTAAAAAATCGTTTTATACTCGGTTCTTCCTTTAAATTGTGATCCGCTAATAAGGAGATAGTCAACCGATGGGTGTTTAGCGATCCATAAGAATAAGCTCCTTGGTTAAACTGTTTTAATAACAAGTATAAAATGTTGTTTTAGAGTTGCTTTTGATAAGGAATTTAGCATTACATCAATGAACAAATTTCCAATAGCTTTTAAAGTAAAGGCTTGAACCATAATTTCCCTGCCACCAGGGAAAGTGCTTCCATAGAGGATGAGGTAATCAATTTTTTGACGATAACAAATTAATATTTGGTTTCAAGATTACTTAATGGCTCACTTATTACCATTTTTGTAAACAATGGAAACCATGGTTGCGTGTTCCACAGAGGAACCTAACTACAATACCTTCAGTTTTATTCTCAATGATCTTTTGTAAGGTTTTTGAGGTAATTGAGAAGGGTGGGAAAGCGTAAAAATTTTTGTGTCCAAGAAACGGTAAAAGCATCAATGTTTTTTGCCTCAGAATCCAGTAACCAATAAATGATTTAATCTAGTTGCGAAAGGGTCTATGTCTATCTAGCATTCTAAATTTACGTGTTATACTTTCGAAGGATTGTTGTGAAAGTTCCCACTCGAACACTCGATTTCTGAATAAGAGCGTTTTGACTCAAAATCTGCTTCGGTATTTTTAGAAGACTTAATGTATGATGCAAAACCCAAATGTTTCTTTTTTCACACCATTCCCATATCTGTCTGGACAAGATATTTAAATTAACAAACTTAATGTCCTCCATGCGATTAATATAGCATAGGCAGCTGTTGTATTGTGTATTCTCAACAGAATTTTACAATCCTTTAATTCGGATGCGAAACATCTTAATGTAAAAATTGTCAGCAACATGTTCAAGTAGTTTATGTGGTACGGTGTTTTTTGTACCGTCCAGTGTCCATAATATGTATGGTTTCCTTAACATGCCGCCCCCAACCTGTTTTTGAAGCGTCGGAAAATGTGTAAATAAAAAACCAAACGTGAAATCTTTTTTGAGGATTTTTAAGATGGTGAAGTCACCATACTAAATCTCTTTTAACGATCAATAGAATTCTCCATTATTATATCGTAGTTTTTATTAAATCTTGTCAAGGCCAAACATTTGGCACGATCAGTGTTTTGGTATGAGCCGAACCATATGGCACTGCTGCACAAACAAATGTCAATAATCCCAATACTCTGGCAAAATCTCTGATTTTTGATTGAGAGGAGAACAGAAAAGTTTTTCTAGGCATTCTAGCTTTTCCTGCTTTTCTATAGAAAGCTTTATAGTCATTGATTTTTAATTAAATATAAATCCTAGGAATTTTTAGGACGATTTCGGAGTCAAGACATTTGTCAAAATTCATGATAAAATCTAAAGTTTGCAGAGTGTGGCAAGTCATTATTGTTAGAATTCTCGATGAATTTTTCTAGTAGGTAGTAAAATTTCATCCAGATATAGGTACTACCGCTATAGGGCCTGTACAAACTTCCTGCAAAGGAAAATCTCAAAATTTTTTGTGAGATTTATGGATAGATGTTAAGAAATATCCCTCTTTTTGATTAGATAATAATTAGCTCACAATGAATTTCCTGCGGGAATTTAGGAACCGCGTCATCTGCGTCGCTCGAGATTGTAGATCGTAAATCTTCATTGTTTACAACCGTTTTTTCACTTTGCTCTACCATAGTTCCTAACTATTTCTTCAGTTCCTCGTCAGAAGATCGATGAACGTGAATAGGGACGTTTTCTTTTATTGTGCTTGCCCATTTGTTCCAAATTAATCAATTTATTTGTTGTGGTAGTAAAATGACGTGGTGACGCGCACACACAAGAAACAGTAATGAAGTTAGATTTAGAGGAAGTAAGCAAGGTAGTGAAAGGCGCCAAGTTTAAAATTTTACTTGGAACCTTGTGGTGGCGTACACGGAAGGTCAGTGTACTACATATTAGTCTGTAGAAAAAGGTGCAAATATAATGAAGATATCAAAGAACGGTTTAAAAGTTAATACTTATAAATTAAGTAATATTAATACTTAATAAATATTCTATTTGGATCACAACTCATTGAAAAAAAATTAAGAATTCGTGCGTCGATAGTGGTTTTACTTATTTTGAAGGTGCTTTTTATTTCTTTTTGCGGCATGTTACTTGTGTGGATGTGTTGTATATCTCGGTAAATTTTTTTCAATAAGTTCTAAATCACTTTGTATAAAACCCACATACTCTGTGTTCACTACACAGAATGGAATTGAGAGAGTAAAAATCTGAAACAGGAAATTTATAATTAAAGATGTTCCTTAATAAAACATCTTTTAAACACAATTTTTATTTAAAATTCATAATTTGCTGAAATAAAAATGACTTAAACATTTTCAAGATTCTTCGTATAATGATATACCCATTAAAAATATATCCAACTACAAATGCAGTTGAAGTTCTTCGTGGTCTCTTTATAAGCTTCAGCTTTATAATCTTCCTACGTTATCTCGCTTTACAGGGAAACAATCTGCTTCCTATAAGCTCATTATTACTAAAGTGACATACGATGTTGGCCACTCATTAATCAAGTAACCAAACAGAGCAGGCAGTTTGCGACATTCGCTATTAACACATCAACATGTGCCTCGCAAATGCCCATTTCAGAGCACCAGGTGTTTAAATTCTCTCATTGTCATAAAATATTACTACCACAACATTTCCTGCTATTTCCGTTTTATTCAGCTAATCAAAAAAACGCAACAATGTGATGGGCATAATATATTTTCATTTTCACAGCGTATACAAGGACAGATCATATTAAGCTTCCGAATATTTTTCCTGGAAGTTGAAAAATATGAAGAAGGTGTATTACAATACTTCATACTGATAGTTTAGAATTTTTTAAACTTTACTAAATATTTTAAAAACCAGTTGCACGATTTTCTTTATATATTAAACCAAGATTAAATCCCTTCATTAAAAACGACTATGTGCTATTTATAAAAGAGTATTTTTTAAATCTTTTCTCACAATTCTATAAAATATATTTGGTTTCGTCCTGGGGGACACTAATCAACATAAACTTGATTTATGGTTACATGAAAGTAGTTAGGCAACTGATTAATAAGTATAATTAAATTACTTCATACCCTTATCAATATTTTGAGAAACCGTTAATCGAATTATTTATTCTGAAATTGCCTGGCTAAGTAAATTTAATGTTACGAATTTCTAATGAATCGAAATTGACTGCATTAATATTCCATTTCAATTCGCATACAAAATTCATATGGAGCCAGTTGCAATTTTCAACTTCAAATATTAAATGTTATTTTAACTAACGATGATATTGATTTTGGGATTTTTTATTTATGAGATTCCCCTTGAAATAACCGATACAAACTTTCTTAATATTACACTGTATGCCACTGCAATATTTTGACAAAAATTAAAATATAGAAATAAAGTCGGGATAATACCTACATTAAAAACACTGGAAATTTATTTTAAAAATCACGATTACTATTCTTCCTTATATGCTTCGTATAAGAAAGTAAAAATTGTTTAAAATTAATTGTAGTTGTTTACTTTCTAAAGCAGATTGAAACTAAAACACTTTTGACGTTCGTGTAACCGATGAAGTTTCTAATATTGATTTATTCTCGTTGAAAAGGCTAAAATGAAAGTTTATGATCAAGGCCTAGAAAAAATAAATAAATTATTATAAAGTACTTTTCTGTGTTATTGACACAGCTATTGTTTATATAAAGAACGTCTCTTAAATCCATTATTCTCGTCGTTTTCTTGTTGCCTCTTACCCAGACAATATGGAGTATGGTTATCTATATAAGAAAAACAAACATTGCTGGGACAATAGCGCTCGGTGAGCTTTCACAAAAGGATGATATTTTTGCACTCCATAAAAGTGTCCTTAACAATAATTACGATAGTCATTCGATTCATTTATAACCAGCTTAGACGTTGAAATTTCATTGACTGCAAGCCTTATAAAATACTTCTGATCATATAAAAAGATTGTGGAATAACACTCCAGAATTCTGCATCTGTTATGTGGTTTGTATCCATTTAAGTAGGATTCTCTTTGATGTTTGGTGAGCTTGTATTGGAAACCAAAGTTCGAATTGAATCCTGTACCCTCATTTTGAATATTTCTGCAACATGGTGAATCAGTTTTGTGGTTAGGCATTGTGATGCAAATTTACCTTTGAAATAAAACCGGACTGCAGTCACACGTTTTAATGTGTGAAACTGCCTGGAGGTGTCAAATATGCAAAAAATTATTATTAAATGTTCCAGAGCGAGATATTATTTTATTATATAATAGGAGGAAATTGCTGTAAAAGTAAAAATCTAAAAACTGATCTTAGGAGCTTTTAATCAAAAATTTAAGTACCTACAACTATTACTAATGATTATAAATTTTTAAATACTATAATTAATGATTTTGATAACATACAAATTATGAAAATCCATTTTAAATACTGGCTTAATGACATATATAGCAGTACTAAAAATTGAGTATAATGAAATATCCGAATTTGATCCTGATCACAACAATGGAAAAGAGGTTCAGTTGAGTATTGTTTGAAATTCATATAAACCAATCCTTCAGTTGATTTTTTTAAATATTCTACATTGTTCCGATATTATTTAAATTCCATAAAGTTCCATAAAAATTACTTTTATTGTTAGATTTTTACATTTAATTCTCTTTGTATAATTCTTGAAACTTGCCTAGTAAGTCCAGTGACCGTGAAGGAGGACTGAACGTCACAAGGGTCAAAGAGCCACGCAGACAAATATATTCTTCTGTTTAATTTCTTTTTACAAACATTTTTTGGTTACGTATATTTTTTGTTTTTAAGAAAAATATATTCCTCTTGTTAGGTTTTGTTTTAGCTATTATAATCTGAGGTAGTACATTTACATATAACAAAAATATTATTCTGTATTTCTATTCCGCAGATGTTAGAGGAAGAGGACTAAAACTTTAGTCGTCTAACAAATATTTTTAAATATAAATTTTGATACAGTGGCCTTTACGCCTAAATTTGAAGCTGCGCCACTGAGTACGTCTAGTATCTGTCGGATTAATAATTTTTATGACGAAGTCAGCAGCCTGACTGGCCAAACATCATTGAAGGGAAATACTGAATCTAAGACGATCGGACTCAGAAGATAATTACGGATATGAATCAATAAATTTATTGGTTCAAAGAACAAATAATTATATGTAGATACCTAGGACAGGTCAAAATACAAAAACGTAGTCAATAAGCAATAACTAGTACAATATACAAATAAGTAAAGGCAGTTAAAACACCTAAAACAAATTGCTCGGGCCGAAAATGCGAGTCTACTCAAAATAGTTGTTTAAATATCCCCAATTTTTCAATCGATAGTTGACCGTAACTACAAGTTAATTTGCTTATATGCCATAATTAAGACAATAGAAACCAAGAAAATGAACTTTTAGTTAAGGTTAACTATCGGTTGAAAAACTGGCCCAGAATATACTTCCTTTTGCAAGAGAAACTGCTTTATTTACCCAGTAGTAGGTATAAAGGTGATAATTACTATTTTTAATTAACTCATTTTTGTGACTAACTGTAAATACCGTAAACCTTGAGCATACCATGTGAAGCAAAGCACCCCCTATAGGAAGAGAAGAGTGCCCCCGAACCCCGGATATTACTTTTATAATTCGCTTTTGTCACAAATACCGTCTTTAATGCCATGTAGAACACCTGATTTTGCAGGAAAGATTGCTGAGTTTATTTTAATAACAAAACCACTCGACTGGCAGTAAATAAGAAGTTATGAATTAATACTCTGCACAATGGATATCAAGGAATGGTCCTAACGAAAACGTTCGACAGGATGCAGAACTTTTGGAAAAACGTCTTCTATGAAATATGGACAAATATGTCCAACAACCTTTTATTCTATATTTCTCGAATAGATTTCAAATTGTCGAATGCAAAAGTAGTAAATCAGATTCTTCATTTTAAAATGAAGATTCCCAAGGTACCTACTCTGTATTATTTTTAGTTTATTTCAATAAACTGCCAAGCAATAGATAGTAGAACAGCAGAAATGTTGCTATTCTCTGGTGGCATCAGTTTGCAGCTTCAAGAGAAGATGTGTACGTCATCGTTAGAGACCCTAGCACATCAAAAAATAGGTGGATGCGAACAAATTATCGTTAAATGAGGTAAGATAGCTGGAAGTAGTAGTAGGCTTAATTTTGGAACTTTCACTAAAATGGAAAGCTATCACATAAACCGCGTATGCACAACAATTCCTGTCTCGTCCCTTGAGAGCGAGTGGGAGAAAAGTAGACGAACTGATTACTGAAACTATAATTTAACTCTATGCTATCTGGATAGTTATAGAGTTTTTAATAAGCTGTTCTTTTCTTTGCGATAAATTTGTCGGTTTTTCATAAGTATACAGAGATTTTTATATGAAAAATACGCTATTGGATACCGACATTTTTTAAAATATCATGGCACTCGGCTTTCAAGCACAGTGTATATATTAATCGTCGTTTTAATTATTCCTTAAATTGAATAGATTGTAGAAATTGCCCATCAAAATATGGATTTTATTATTCTTATTGCAGATATAACAAAATCTTTCCCTCTTCCAACAAAACACGATGCCAATAAGTGAATTATATCATTCTATATCTAAAATTAGAAGGTGCGGGGATAAAGTACTATGATAGTTATATAATATTGAAAGTGCTAGCGTGCCAGCGTGAGGGGAAAAGTTTAGATTAGAAAACATTTGGAATATTATGTACGTCGGTATAGTCTCCTCCTAACATACGATGCATGAAGAAGTATTCCTCATTGCTCATCATATAGTTAATTACTTAAACATCCTCAGTTATTTTTGGATTCTCTAATTATTTAGTACATCGAATAAAGAAAGATATCTTTATCTTTTACATATTTTTGCGTACCAAGAATACAAATTTGTTTTCTTTACACAAACTGTGTTACCAACTCGTATATTTTCTACTTTGTATAATATGATACATAAATTATATATAAGTAAGTAGTTTCTTAAATTACCTAGTTTTTCTACCACTGAAGAAGATAATTTTCAAAGCAGCTTTGTTTTTGTTTTATTAAAACGCGCGTACAGATACGTGTTCCTTTCTGTACTTTATTGCTGTATATGTTAAGAACAGCTAGTGTCAGAGAGCACAATCTTAGAGACCAATTTATACATCCAATAAAAAGATGTTGTCACTGCCAGACAGAGCAATTATTAAGCTTAGCATAATACCAGTATGCAAAT
This sequence comes from Pediacus dermestoides, assembly GCA_963942485.1. NCBI lineage: Eukaryota > Metazoa > Arthropoda > Insecta > Coleoptera > Cucujidae > Pediacus > Pediacus dermestoides. Next base: position 10,196,828 of record OZ012627.1, read on the forward strand.
GTTACGACACTTGGCGCTTCTAAATGCGTGTTGATTGTGTTTTCAGTAAACGTTCCCCTTTTGCGTCTTCTTTTGTGGTTGGAAACTTTGCAGGATGTCACCATCACCAGCAGGTCTTTGATAGACTCCGGTAGTCGAAGGAAATTAGCGTACAAGTTTCGGTTTATCCTTCGTTAGCTTCTTGTGTCGCTTGAATTTCCTGCACAGTGATCGTTTGGTTGCACACCGACGGTACAACCCCGGCATAGATTATTTTAATTTAACCCTACCAGATGGCGGTTAATTAATTTTTTTCTTTGCAAATAAATTAAGATCTACCCAAGAAGGGTGCTACATAAAACTTTATATTAGAGTTCAAGTCGCACATTTCCGAAATGGTAAATCATTTTTATTACACACCTGTTTAAGTAACATACGTAAATTAATCGACAACTTTCTAAATCTTACAATTACAATATTTTCTTGTTATTGTTTTAACTTATAGTGTAAAGTAGGGGAAGCTTAGGATAGGTAAGTCTGCGATTACTTGGGGGAAAATAGACATGGTCAGTGTTGTCAGCATTGGTAGATGAAAAATCACCAGTAAAATCTTGTGAATGTGAAATTGCCAGAGGCTAACTTGAATATTGACATCACGTAGGCAATAAAGCGTGTCAAGGATCAAGCACAAATATTACTTTTCCGAATATCGTTGCATGGCTCCAGGATACAAAATCCTTTGAATCTCATCCGTGTTAAAGTCATTTGCAGTTGTTTTTGGTTTTACATTTTTTATTAGGTGCCCAAAAGCTATAAGAGGTGCACTATTCTATAGAAATCTCAAATTTTCTTCATAAATTGAATTTATTTTACCATGTCAGTCCAATATACAAAAAAAAAACAGTGAATGGATTTTGAATACTATTCAAAGTATAGATCCTCTATAAAATTTTGTTTGGCAGAAGACAGAAGTAACTGCATAAAGCATCTTTTTTCTTTAAAATATCGTTTAGCTGCCGAAAGCATCGACATAAACAAGCTAGAGGCGGCCACAGCTGCGTCTTATGGACACGACTTGCCAGCAAATAACATTAAACAACACCCTGAACGCAGACTTCTCATCATAATTTGGGTCGAAGTGGGTGGAGGTGAATTTATAACCTTTGCCATTTATTTCCCAAATGTAAATTCTAAATTATATTAAAATAACATGCAAATAATAATTTGCAATTATAGATATATCTGCAGGGCTTTAAGTAATTGTATATATTATTTCGTTCCATGTTTACTTTTGCCTCTATAACAATAAAAATATATGTTTAACGAAACAGGAAAATAATAAATGATGTGCAGGTTTAAACAAACCATTTCTTCGGTTTGAAAATGATATTAAAAGACCTAAGAACATACCAGTAATACTTTGGAGTTAATGGGCTGGAGAACTATATTGCAGCTTTGGATACACAAAGGGGTTGATCACAATATTCATTACTTCTTGTATTTTGCAGTCCAACTATATGGCTGAAAATGCACATTTTCATGGCAATATTTTAAAGGCGGCCATATAAAATGTGTTAAAATTTCTTTCTTAATGATAATTTTATTATGCGGTATTCAGTGATGTCCTGAAAGCGCTGTTGCTGTGGTGTATAGCTGTGTGATTATCACCGACGTCCCCGGAGATCGCTTACGTTCCTCCTTCAAACATGCCTATAAAAACTCACTCTCTCACCTAAAACATACAAACTTGCATGCCCTTAAGGCCACCAAGGTAATAACGAACTTTTATTGCTTTCTTTTTTCCCTTCTCTACTTATCTGATTTATTACGCTAACCGCTAAGTTCTTACTTCACCAAAATGGTAACGTTTAATGTTTATGATTACAAAGGGTGGCTAACTTTTATTATGGAATTATTACTTACTTAAAGTACAATGGTTAATGTTACGTATAATATAATGCACGATATTACACTTTTAATAAATATATAAAATACCTTTACGCTCCCATCATAATATTTGCTATTATATTTATAACATCGTCAAAACATAATCAAACTTTAAAAGATTATTATTGCTTTTATTACAGACATTTTCATACTTTAAAATTCTGAGTAATAATAATTTTACATATTTTAATGTCTTTATTAAAATCATTCAAAATATCGAGATATCAAAAATTATCTTGGTCAAAGGTGGTCATGAAATGGAAAAGGACGGTCTTAGCTGATATCATCCTTTTGAAGTTTGTCAAGTTATGTACCATAATATAAAAATAAAATTCCATTAACTAGCATACCAGTTCGAAAATAGGCTTTAATCATGTCAATTTTATGCTTTGTGGTGTAAACAATATTCAAAAACTGCTTAACATTACAATAATAAGAACAAATTTTGACAATCAAAAGACGGTTGACATAAATGCACGGTACCTACTAACTCCTAGAATTATTTTAAAATCCATGACAAACTTTGAACAAGATAATTTTTGATATCTCGGTAGAACTGTTTTAAAATATGGGTTCATCTAAGGGTTTTCAAAAAAATATACTTTTCTCTATTAATATGGAGAATCATAAATAGAACAATCTAAACTTTGGATGATTATGATAAAATCAAAAACAAACATTAACTCAAAACTTTTGTATAATAAGTTTTCCACTCTATGGAAGCCTCATAACTATTATGATTTCATTAACTAAGCGAGCTTTCTAAGAGACTTGCTATTTGGACATAGGGTGGATGGTAAACATACGAGTAGATATATTCAACTTCTCCTTTCGAGCTCACACTTTTCTTAGCTACATTGGTCCATCAGCTACGAATCAATTCTTGCAAACTTTAAATTCTCATTTTGACATTCCATACCTAAATATAAAGACACTCTACTTTCCCTCACCACAATCACGGAATTGTTGAATTTAATCTTAGAAATGGGTGGCAATCGTTAGAAAATTCATAATTCGATGTCATTGAGAAACTCTATACCTGGATGCAATCAACTTCGTAAGATCTGGTCAACCCTTAACAGGTTACCTACCTACCTACCTTCCCCAATTGGGGCTTGCCATATTAAAGTAAGCTTGCCGAATTCCTGATGGTATCTTCTAGCATAACATATTTTAAGATTGAAAATGTTTTCTTCTGAATTCAAATCGTAAAATGTTAGTTGTTAAAATAGAGCATAATGTTTACAGTGTTATAGCACGGATTGATAAATGAACTTTCTATGGTTTTGCATTGTTATAATATGCAACTAAATTATTATTGAACAATTAAAAGTTGCTAGTGCGCAGCCCGTCAATATGTATTTATAATTATATTTGTTAAATGATTCAATCTGTAGGTTTATATCTGCATACACTAAATATATTGTCTTCCTTATGATATTTGGGCCAATAATACTTAGTACTAGCTATACACTAAACGTTGTGCCTATTGTGCATACAATGATATTTCTTGCCACTTCGATCCAGGGTCATTTTCAAATATTTCGAATGCAATGTTATAACTGCTGGCCTTTCCATGTCATCTGCAATTTTCTTGGACCTTGCACCTTCCTTTTTAGATGAAATGCACCCCATTTTGAATGTTGGTAGGATCCAGGGTAAATAGATCTTGAGTTAATTCCTTTTTAGGTGGTTACTTTTGAAGAGTTTTCGAAAGACTGCATATAGCAAAATTCACTAAACAAATTGAGTTTCTAAATGATTATACATGATTTAATACTAAATAAATTATTCCACCTTCATTCATCTTTAGATTCTGTGATTTCCTGGGAGGCGCTATATCAAATTAATTCAGTTTCTTAATGTAACCTTACTATTAGCGAGATAATCTATCCAGGATACAATTATTATCTTTTGTACAGTATTAAAAAATTTGAATTGCGAAATTCAAGAAAGGAAGAACGAAGGTCAAAGGCGAATCATTTCTGTATCCGCTCTGGAAATTGTTAATGACGTTCATAGCATGAACTTGGAGGACCGATAAATTGGGTACAAACATTTCGTATGAAAAATAATCCTTTTCACTCAACTGATTGTGACACAGTTTTCTATTAATTGGATCCTTCTCTGACTGGACGCTGATAGAAAATAACGCATAGTGAAAACGGTCAAGGCTCTTAACGGTTTTGAAGAACATTCTTCTAACTTTTGTATCATACTGTAACTATGGACCAAACATGTATTTATCATTACAACAATGAAACAATAGAAAAAAATATATGAACTAAAATAATTAAGTGTTATAAATTTGAATTGCCAAGTGGTTAAAAAAGTACGAAAAATTGATCGCACGTTCTTTATTACTTTTTTTAGTTACAAAAATATCATTAGAAATACTTAAGAAGTTGTAGTAAAAATGGCTTTTTTATCATGTTGTTAGGTAGAGACCGCAGTCGGTACTGAAAAAAAGACACTCAAGAGAAGACCTATTAAGTGTTTACACGAAGGGGTGTAACGGGTGTAAATAATTCATGACGATTTTAGTGTAGATTTAGGTCACGACTTAAATCACCTGTGTAAACGCATCTTATATTATATTATCTTAATCTAAGTTAATTGTTATATAAATATTTAAATAGTCCTGAATCTAGTAGTTGGTACAATGAAATCCTGATTATTACTTATTGCATCAAGATTTTTTCAGATATTACCTATGCCTATATTCTCAAAAGATACAGGTAAGTACTTTATAATAGATCATAATTTTATAATTCCCGCTTACAGAAAGATTAAAAATTGTTAACATAACTAAACAATAAGTACCCGTACATTTGGGCCAGTAATAATTCAATTCATTTTAGCATTACATAGAATCATTTTTATGATATACTGTTGGAAGACGTAGTTTTTGTCAGGCTCTCACAGCGTTATAGAATGGTGTTTATTCACCTCTCAAAGGCTGTTATTACAGGAGACGGCACAAAGACAATACTATACGATATCAAAACGCGTCTATTGACACAAACGTAAACGATAAGGATATATTAGCTTCTTGTACGAGAAATATTGGATAAACACAATGAGCCCTTCATACCGTTTATATTTATTTCATGAATTATGAAAAATTTAATTCTACACCACAAATAGAAGGGGTGAATAAAAACTTTACTATACTCCCAAGTGCTGTACTGTAATTAAAATCTTTAATTATAAATTTATGAGGGTAAGAAATTTTAATTAAAAATATCTTTACTTAATCCAGACTTTGTGTGATATTGATATTTTAGTAACTTGGTGTTTTTGATGTGAAAACAATAATATCACCACTTTATTATTTTTTGTACGTAAATAAACATGTAAACAATACTACGACTTCTTTAAAATAGAAAATTTAATACCTATCAAAGTTCTTATGTGCAAGGTATACCTGCAAGTGACAATATTATTGAATGTAGCTAACCAGCCAGATCTTCTCTTTAAATTTTCATTTAGTGTTATGAATGTTTCCTCAAGCATGGACAGAAAGGCGAATCAATTATTTGTGCAAACATTGACAAACATTTGTAATGAAACAGTCTTTATTAAACCAAAACACATCCCTGTATTTTCAACGTACTTGTGTTGAACAAATTGTTGTATTTCGTACATTATTATTTGAAATATCTAAGTATTCAACTATTCAACACAAATTATAACTGTTTTGTTTATTCTTACGTAAAAATTTAGATTTAGGTTTTAGATTTTCTCTATACATATAAATCAGACAATCTTTATTATAAATTCTGTAGTGTTAATTTTAAAAATATGGAGAGCTTGAGCTTTATATTATAAATAAAGTGACTTTGTGTTGTAGTAATCGATTTCTAGCAATATAGGTAAATTGACTAAACCGAATTTCGAATAGAAATGTTATCTAATCCTTATCAATAAAGACGGCGGAGAAAAAGAGAAAAACGATACCCCAGATTACACAAATACGATACGAAAGGCAAGCAGAAATCTTTGCAATATTATAATAATGCCTTCGGTTTCATTTTGCAGACATAAATTACCAGGGAGTTTTAACTATTCTTCATCTGAGGAAGCAGCAGTAACGTTTACTATATTTATATTAAATAATAACTATTTGGAGAAAAATGCAGATAGTTATTTCGATGGCAATCAATCTGAAACTATTTATAGTTGCAGTTGCATTGAAACCCGATTTTTTCACCTCTAAATTACTTTTGACAAATAAATTTGTTGACTTTCATTGCTGTAACAATGATAACCTAAACATTATTTGCCAAATTAAATTATTCAGATATGAAAAGATGATGGGACTTTGTTACCAGAATTGTTTTTCTTCTCTGAGGGAAACATCCGATAAAAAAATTAAGATATAAGTTATAGTGCTACAAAAGTAACATTTTAGGTTTTAGTCTTCCTGAAAACCTAATCTTCCCCTCTAGAAATTGATATAGTTTACTATATTTATTATGATTGCTGGTCATTATGACGAATAATCAAGAAATTTAATAAATTGAAAAAATTTCATTATGATTACCAATCTTGTCGGGTATTGCATGTTATTATATTCACATTTGCTACTAATCCACTACTTATTTTCATATTGTACGTTTAATTTTAATAAATATATTTGACAAGCTCTTGTAATAATTCTTCATAGAAATTAATACTTATTCAATGATTATCCATACTCTTTACTGTATGGCACAGAAAGCTAGATATTCTGACATTTTTCATAAAATAAAATCGATTTTTTGTTTATTTTAATGCTGGCTAGAATATTTTTAGGTGTGATTCTTGAATTAATTCTGCATTATCCTGTATAATTTGTTTATTCCCAATCCGGGTTAGTTTTCGAGCAATCATCTTTTGAATATTGAAAATTGTAGATTGAAAAAGTAAAACACTGTTGAACAAAAAGAAGCCAGTCTGCTAAACTATTTGATTATCGAGAAAAAGTTATACTTATATGAAATTTGTAGCTGAGATGATTTGCGATCGAAAGTATCTTGTGATTTTTTTGATAATGTTAACCCTTAAAGAATTATTAGTGCTCAAATTTGGAATTTGAAAAACTAAATCATTATGTTCCCGTTTCATTTAATTTATTTTGAAAACGATTACTGAAAATAGATAAAAATTTGATACATAATGAAAGATTGTTTTATTTTGAATCAAAAAGTTAAAATCCATGTTGAACCTAAACGATGTCTACTCGGAGTAATTATTATTAAATTAAGTCTACCCTGGGACACCCTGTATAGAATATAGCTATGTGCTATTCTTAATAGTATTACCCGTTAATGTCGAGACCTAAAGGCTTTCTGACGTTGAGAATATATGAGCAAGAGTTCAATTTCATTTCAGTCAGCAAATAATGGGGCAGAAAATTTTATGCGATTGTAATAACTAGTGAAATGTTATGGTGTATATAAATATGTTGATAAATAGTGGAATTTAACACTTTTTGTCATAAAATATTTTATGATACGATATATTTATTGTATATTTATGATTCAATTATTACATATGTTATATGTTTATGTGAGTAGCCTTAGAAATAGTTTAGCATTATGCAGTTAATCGTCACTTAATAAAATTATCCGATAATTATTGATCGGATGACAAAAATATGCAGCCGGTAATCAATTTTTCGCAAGGTAAGATAATCAGTTTAACTTTTGAAGTAAATTTAATAAATATATTTCAATATTTTTTTAGTTTCAGGATAATCGAAAAAACATTATTTTACAAATTATTAACATAAATCAATCCATTTATAATTTAACAGAAAAGGAAATATTCCTTTTTAGAAATAAATAAATAAAAGTTGGAACAGAAGTAAGTGGTTTTTTATTGAAACTTCTGCTTAGACAATACTAAAATTAACTTTTCCGTTTACAGTTTTTTTATTGGATATTAAAGAAAAACTAAAATAAAAACTTTATAGGTATAAACAATAATGTTGAACTAAAAGAACAATAAAAAACCTCCCAATACGACGAAGCGAATATATTTGATCCGTCTTTTTCCCGTCCGTTTTCCATCCACCAGAACACATAAAGAAGTTATCGAATATTACCTTTTTAGCATATCTATAGTAATTGTCGGATGTTGTCAATGAAACAAAAGTGTTTTCCGATATTTGCAATAAGCAGTCTGGCTTGCACGCAGATATCGTACAAGGATGATATGCACGGGCGCATGGGCGTCTGTCTGAGCATCTCGACGCTAAACGCGGTCAGTCCTGCTGCGGGTCTGGTTTACAACACCAGCGTCGTCGGCAATTCTTGTAAGCGTTATCGAACACGCGTTGCTCACGAAAGTGCGTCGTCGTGCGGCTTCAAAGTGATTGATGTATATTTAGATACCATACAGACCAATTAACACCAGTCTGTTCATACAAACTATAAACATCATCTGTTAAAATCATCACTTTAAACTTCGCGAATATTTAGTTTGTAATTGTTGGAGAATAGTTTTGAAATGCCTTTAGGGTAATGGAAGAATTATTGACCATAAAGCATTAAATTTAACAAATGATTTAAGAATTAAATTTTATTCTTGTCTCGTTTAATATTACAAATAAGTCAGTTTTATTATCAAAAAATTTAAAAAAGCTTTAAAATTTTGGCGATTACATTTTAGAAGTTAACATTTGCGATGAAATGCAAGAATATTTGAGAATCTGTTTTCTTAATTTCAATGTTATAAATTCTAAATTATGAGGTAATAATTTATTAATTTCTGTACCTACTTAGTTGTTATTTTACTTCCATAATAAATTTTCTCCCTCAATCATAAGTGTGAGACGGATGCGATAAATATTTAATCCATTGCAAAAGTTAGATTTTAGATGAGGGAAAATGTTTGTTTTACTTGAAAACTTTTATTAGAAAGGACACACGTACACACAATTTTGATATATTAGTAAATTCATTTGTGTTTCACGTATAATCAATTATAGTACTCCTTGTTTTAATTATCTTGTGAGCTCATTTAAATAATATTAAATTTTAACTTAAAATCTTACGTAAATTATTTAAAAGTTATTTCGGTTTAATGCATAGGACCCCAATTCTTTTTTAAGGGTAAAACACTGCAGAACAATTAAAATGATTGCATTTAAAAAGTACCTATTAAACGAAAGACGTTGTCTAGAATTCTAGAGAGATAATACTTAGTCGTAATAAGAAATTTCGGAAAACTAGTTGTCTTTAATATATAATACCGGTTCAAAATATCCAGGACATATAAACGTAATTTACTTTTTATGTAGGTATAAATGTTCTTGACATGGCGGCATGGCGCATAGTTTTAATTTTTATAGCAGTTCTTTTTCCCAATATTTATTTATTTCTTATACTAAAGATCTGTTGTATTAAAACAAGTCTACCTTATAGAGCTCGTGTTAATTCTACAAAGAAAAAATTGGAAATATGGAACATGGTTTATTTAAAACATTTTTTTTCACTATACTACTGAGAATGTTTATGTTAGGTATATTTCAAGTCGAGGGGTGAACCACCTGGGTGAAATAGTCTAAGTACACCACATCTCCCGACATTTCCCTAGATCCTTCGCAGTAGTGTTTCGCCACATCTCCCAATATTATTTCCCAACATTTCCTAACATCTTACATTTGCCGCCTTGTGCATTCGACATTTTCCTCGTCATTTGCACTGTTTTTTCTATGAAAAGGGAGATTAGGCATCCTCGTATTATTTATTACCTGCTTGGATAATTTTTTTTTTGTTTAACTTAATTATTTACGAAAAAATTATTTAAATAATTTGTCTTGAGAGTGTGATCTCGAGATACAATTTTATTTTTGATGTAATTTTATCGGTTGCTTAGTACATGGTACTAATGTAAAGGAAATTTATGAAAGAAGCACAGTCACTACGATTTTAAATTCTTGTAATAATAAGCGAGTTTATTAAAAGCTATATATTATGTAAATAAGATGTTTTCAAAGCAATTCCTGTAAATTTTCCAGTACGTAACATTATTTTAAATTTTATCATACTTTTAGTAAACAATGTTAAATTCATATTTTAATCCGCTTAAAACTTACCAATCCACAAATAGATGATTCCTTGTTTTATTGTTTAATTAATATTCTGAGGCAATATTTTATAATTAATACCTAACAGTAATAAATATCATTAACTTTTATACTGAACTTAGTTTTTGAACATTTTTTTCAAAACATATTTACAGACGATTCATTTTTTATCTTTTTCGTATTTCTATGAAAATATTTAATTTTTAAAATTACATTTTCCATTTTTAGGTAGATATAATACTTGTTAAAAGTAATCTGAGAGAAAAACTAAATACTTAGGTGTCATATTATACCTATGCTATATGACAATTTTGTGCCGCCTATTACAACATTAATTATTAATATGAAAGCTTTACCGTCTCCCTCTTTTTCTAAACTCTCTGAAATACTGCACCTACATGTACAATTAACTTAAATCCTGTCTATGAACTCCTGCATGAAATTAACAACTCTTATGTTTGCGGTTTAGAATACGCGAAAGAGTTTTTCACCTTATATTGATTGGTGAATTTAGTGATATTATATCATTGTACTATATTATACCGGGAGATGGATGATCAATGTTTAAAATATACTGAAATACTAATTTGTATGAAGAATAAAAAACATGTGTTTTTAGTGTATTTAGTTGATAACCGAGAGAGAGAAGGAAACAGAAAGAAAGAAAGTTACGTGCATATGTCTTCTGAAAATTATTCAACTATAAGTATAAATACAAAATAGCTTATAAATAAAACTGACAAAAAGATTAAAATATGATGTACTTGTTGTAGAAAAACAAGAAAATAATATATTAATTAAAAGCAGATTCTAAAGAATTTTTGAGATTACTGACACCTTCAAAGTTTAGTTGACATGATCCTGTTAATATCGATGTTACAAATTTCATTTGAGATTTTACACATGGTTTTAAGGGTACCTACTTTACACATGTTCACTTGACACAACATGACAGCTGAATGTGTTTTATCATATTTTCAGTACATACAGGTTGATTTGTAACATACGGAGGAGAATAAAAAGGTAGATATATGGGCTCAAAATAAACCAGTTTTGTTAATAAACTTTAATAAACAAAAGCTCAATAATTATGAAGATACATCAATGCAAAGTTAGATGAATTACTAGCATTTTCAAAAAAATAATAGGTGTAATTAATGTTTTAAATTTTATAGTTATTGGGTGATATTTAACTGGCGTGAATATTAAACAAAATAGCAAAAGTAAGTTGCCCTTGTAATGTAAGTAAGTGTCGAGCTGACATTTCAGTTTAATACAGTTTACTTTTCAGTAAATGTTATTGTTATTAAATTAATTATTGAGTTAAAATGGTAAATGATATTAATAATTAATACATGGACATGATAATTATTTATAAAGCTGCCTTTCAAAATGCTGCACGAGCAAGGCGTATATTTAGAAAGATATCTAGATAGACGCACGCCTTCTGAATTTAATTTCAGCAATACTCAATAGGTGACAAACAAATTGAGAACTTTAAACCACTCTAAAGCCTAGTTTACACAAGCAAGTTAACTATCGCAAGTTAACTATCGCAAGTTAATGTCTGAGAGCAACTTCCAAATAATTTGCGTAGTGTAAACACTGCCCGAGAGTTCTCTCAGCAAGTCGCAAAACTGGAGGCAAGTGCTTGCGGCAATAATCACTTGCACATCTAAACAAATTGGGAGAGCGTTCTAGGAAGTTACAATTTTTTTCGATTTTACTGAAAGTTGTGTGTAAGTTGCAGCGACACGCTCGAATATTTTATACATTTTTACCAATTAACAACTTATATTCATTAATATAGCTATTTATGTATCAAGTATACAAAATAGAGTTTTTGGGGACGAATCGTGAGAAGTCCCCAAAAACTATTTGCGTACGTGTTGCATACAAGGTTTTTTTGCATGAGGTCTGCAAACCCCCAAATTAATTTAAAAATTTGTTTAAATATGTACATACAGACTCGTACATAATACTAGCCCAGTCAAATTAGATCAAAAATTACCTAATATCTACAAAGTTGACATGATGGCCACATTTTTGAGAGCAAGTCGAAGGTCATTGATAAAGCTCTGAACCGCAAGAATCCAACAAAATTTGCTTGTGTGTCACGGGATAAGGATGATTTTTTATATCTTGGTCTCTACTGATTGGATTTTAATGTAGTTGTTTTAATTTATTTGGATCTTCACTTACTAACTCTTTTAATAACATCGAAGCTCCATTCTTTGACCCCTATCCTGTTTCTATCCTCTTTTCGCTCTTTTTGTGCAATGAGAACAGCAACGGCTGCAGCTCTCTTTCTACGGCGTGACATTTCACACTTGAATATAGTCTACCGTGTAAACGCGTATGCAATCACTTGCTGCAAGTTATGTCTAGAGAGCACTTGCTGAGAGAAATTGCTTTGACAACTTGCTTATATGTAAACACTAGCGCAAGTTACTCTCACAAGTGCTATCGCAAGTTACTATCCCGTGTAAACTACGCTTTACTTTTGTTTTATTGGGTTTTCATCAAAAGTTTATTATGCAAAAATGTTTATGTTTCTCACCACTAAATGCCCTTTTAATCTCTTCCATATGTTACAAATCACCCTTTATATCAAATGTAACTGAAGATAGATACTTTTGCATGAAAAAATATCTTTTATTTAAATAGGTACATTCACTTTCGCATAGATAAATGAAAGTAAAAAATAATTCTAAAGTAGCTAATTTACTTTTATATAATTAGCGTAAATTCCAATATCTAACTTGATTAATTCAAATATTGGTCAACCAACTTTTGCGGTTGACTATTGGTCGACTGAAAATAATTAGATAACGGAACGAACTGATTCAAAACATAACCTAATCCAATTCCTCTTTGCAATAACCAGAGTTTATTTCATTAGCACTGAATTCAATAACATTCGTTGTAGGTAGTTGATAGATCAGATCTGAAATATGAATCACAAAGATTTCATACGTTTGAGGGCAGATTCCTTTTACATATCAAATTTGTCAAATTTTGCCCCACTTAATCGATTCTCTATCTCTTTTAGTTTTCTAAATTCCAATTGTGGGCAAATATCAGCTGGTTTTCTCATTACAACGTTCTAATCTAGCTTTTAATAAGCTTCGTCTATTTCTCAAATTTTCCGAATAAAAAAAAATCATAAACTAAAACGAGTTGGAGTAACTATACGTAAAAACTGTTTAGGTAATTAGCACATTTTTATCGAGGATGGAAAATATTAAATATTTTTTTATAGATGTCAGGAAAAAATAATTTTTGTGATATACCTAACCTAAACTTTCTTCTATATAAACGTAGATGCTTAACTCTTTTATTTACTATATTAATATGATGTACCTAGAACTAAATAGCAGCTAATTTAGAAAATACAAAATATAGTATAGTGAAAAAACGTCTTATTTTCTTACTTTATACTACGAAAACAAAATCCAATTACGAGCATTTAACTTAGATTTCAAATTTAGATATTGATTTTATAAAACCCGCTTATATTCTTAATTCTTCTTAGTTACACAAAAGAAGACGTTAGCGAAAATATGATTGTATTTCTTTTATTCAGACTCGTGCTGAAAGTGAAATTTATAAAATGTCTGTAAGGATTGATTAACCGCTGACAACGGATTACTCCGGAAGTGTTTCTGCTATAATTTTTACAAAGTAGGTCAAATAAGGATATAAGATAGGGCACATGGTGTACATTGTTAAAATATATAGGCTTCTGATGCGAATATATATTTTGTAAACTATTTGTGCAAATGTCAAGTAGGGAACCCTGGGCGGTTAAATGCTCTTATAATTACTGTTAAAATAGAACTGTTGCTTGGAATTTTCGTAATGTTGTTCTCGTTTTGTAATTAGAAAACAAATTGGGAAAATTTATGTGGCGCACAAGATAATATCTTAAGTAAAAAATATTTAATTTTAGAACAAAGGGGCGTTGTTTGTTATGTTAGAATAAAAGAATATTTTATATATTTGTCATTTGTAGGTAAAGTAATATTTACTACTACTAACCGCTATTTAAATGAGCCACAAAATATCTAATTTTAAATATCTCTAGGTATTTCCAAACAGAACGTTTGAAATAGAACTTAATTTAAATATGTATAGGTATAACTTGGATAAAAACTATTTTCATCTCGTTTTTCATTTTCAGTATTGGGATAGTAAGTTAAAAAAATGGGCGTAGAGGGAGTAGAACTCTTACAATAAATTAAATTTAAAAGAAGTTTTAGACAGTTTTATAAATTTTTGTCTTAATAAAATCGGGTTCCATAAACGTAAACCATAATATAAAAAGCTTAAAATAACACTCATTTCACAAAATTATTTGCCAAAGAAAGAAGAAATTTTATAACTTTTGTTAAAGTAAACATAATAAGATTGTTTAATTTGGTCTTGCTGGTTGTGTTTTAACGGAAGTTCTTTATGTCGAAATAAAAGATGTTGCCAATTAATATTTTTATAAGGTAATATATTTTTTAATAGGTACTCTAGTCCCTTTACATTATGAACAGTGAAATATAAAAAAGAAAAAATATCAGTTGGACAGAAGTGCGTAAAAAGGACAATGTGGTGTTTATTAATTTTGTACATCGTCTATGGAAGCTTTGCAATTAAAGGTGAGTTACGTGTGTTCCAGTATAATAAATTTTGTTTCATGTTTCTCGTTTTTAAATCTCTATCTATTATTATGTTTTATACTCGATTTTATAGACGTGTTATTTTATAAAAAATGCAACAAAAAGTGACTGAAAATTCTTTGTACTTACGTTTTTACATACTTTACCACCATTAGTTTGCTAACTTTGCCCATACAAAGTGTATAAAATGAATGTTTTCTATACGATTCAAAGAGTTGCTTTAGATGCTTTAGAAATATTAACATAGAATTTGATGACGTTTGAAATTTAATTAAGAATATAATCAGTCAACTCAGTTGATGATACAAATTTCAATCATCGGACGCTACTGAAAATTTTCTAAAAGCAGATTTTAATAAGGAATGGTTGCTATCTTAATAACGAGATTGGCAGAAAATGTAGCAAATGGCGTGAAAACGCCTAAGAGGAAAATCATTACAGTGCCTCTGTAAACAGTCTCCTAAAAAAACCTTACCCAAACTTTAAACTTGCTTACACAAGTGAAAGTTTATAGGTAGGGTCAGAACTGGAGATTATTTAAACTTAAACACTGTGATAGAAACAAATTCAAATCTGAGAATTATTACGAGAAAAAAAAATAATTGTGGGACAATGTTTTATTGGATTGCGATTGCGAAATAATATGTTCCAACAGTAGATACATCCATCTATATTTTACGAAAATTTCAAATTAGAAAGATAGCTATAAGGAATTCACAATACCACTCGTAAAATACTAAGACAAACGCCTTGTACATCAAATTTTGTATCTTTTGTCTTAAGGTTCGTAATAAAAACGTGCTTAAAATAAAATTATTTCTTAATTTATGAATGACAACAAAAATATAATAAAGTTGGAAACATCTGCGACCCAAAATCATTACTCCATGTCCGTAATACTTTTTTTAATATTTACATTCGTCGTGAAAAGTGCGAGTAAGAGATTTCAGTGAGCCGAAAATAGATGAAGGAATGTACTTTTTCAGTGAAGAATTTTAGTTATTTCTCGATGTGTAATTTTATATAAAGAGATATGTCATTTGGAATATTATATTCAAATAATTGTAAGATGTATAACTTTCATTGCCAGTTTATATGTCATATCCTTTTTATACATAGTACCATGGTATAAAATATTAGCTCCGCATACTTAGTAAAATATCCAGCTAGTTTTTGTGTGTCTATATTTTCCTCCCCCTTAACTACAGACATTTTTGTCAGCTGTACTATTCAAGCATTTTTATTCAACACAGTAAAAATCTATAGATAGATAGATAACTTTATTGGTGTTTTATACATACATAACGCATTTACACAAGTCAAATTTACACCAATAAAACTGCAAAGAACATGACGATATAAAATTTTATACATTTAGGCACGTCAAGATGAGGACATACAGTTAAAAACATTTAAATAAAAACAAGAACCTTCCCTCAAACAAGGTTTTTTTTTTAATTTTTTTTTTTGATATCAGAATATGAAGTTTTTAAACTCCTGAACGCTGTAGAAGGCCTGCCCCAAGAGGAAGCGCTTTACACCTCCGTGAAAAGCCCTGAAAGATAGGGTTTTGTATTTTTCCGGCAGTTTGTTATACAGACCAAGGTCTAGGGAATTCCGCGCCGATCTCGCCAGTCTAAGTCTTGGGGCCTTTAACAGTCCTGCATTTCTTGTCGGATAGTCGTGTATATCCGAATATTTGGTACGCAATGCTGCCGTCCTGTGAATTTCCAGCAGGTTGTAAAGTATATACGCTGACGGAATAGTCAGCACATTATACTCTATGAAAAAAGGTCTACAGTGCTCTCCTTTTTTGACTTTTGCAATGGTTCTCAGTGCCCATTTTTGGCATTTAAAAACAGTAGACGCGTGCGGTGCGTTTCCCCATAAAAGGATGCCGTAGGTGGCCTTAGAGTGAAACAATGCATGGTAGACATTCAGAATTCCCTCGTCGTTCATTATAGGGCGTAATTTTCGAATTAAAAAGACAGTGGAGGATAGTTTTTTTGTAAGATGTTCTATATGTTGGGACCAAGACAAGGAATCATCAATGGTGAGGCCGAGCAAGCTGACTGCATATCCCGTTGTAATTGAGTTGTCTGTGGAAAATAGTATGTGTTTAGTTTTGTCAGGATTTGTTTTTAGACCATTTGCACAAAACCAGCGGACCGCGCATGCTTCGGACCGAGCCACCAAAACATCGAGATCCTCACGAGAGGCACCTGAGTTAAATAGCGTAGAGTCATCGGCGAACAGCACACACTCACCCGGCGTTTGGTTAAAGTAAAAGTCATTGGTAAATATGATAAACAACAGAGGCCCCAGAACAGAGCCCTGAGGCACTCCGTGTGTAATAGGTTTTGGGACAGAGCAACTGCCACCCACAGAGACGTATTGGTGCCTGTTCGTTAGATAGGAATAGAAAAACTTCAAAGGAAGACCTCTAACGCCATAGAACTCGAGCTTCTGGAACAGAAACCCATGGTTAACGGTGTCGAAGGCCTTACTGAGGTCACAGAGACAGGCCATCGAAGGCTTACCCTCTTCAAATGCACCAACCACCAGGTTTATCAGACGCGACACTGCCTGAATGGTGCTCCTCGAGCGCCTGAAACCAAACTGACCGTCACCGATCAATGCCCTCCCCTCAAAGTACCTCTGCAGTCTATCTCTCACTACTATTTCTAATATTTTCCCAAATATCGGAATCACGCTGATTGGCCGATAATTGTCAATTTCAAGATTGTTTCCTTTTTTGAATATTGGTGTGACGCGACTTATTTTGAACTCGTCCGGAAAAATGCCTTGAGATAGGCAGGCACTGATCATTGACGCCAAAGGACCGAGTATTGTGCCTATGGTTTCTTTAATTATTCGACTGTGCAGACCGTAGTAATCAGGCGAACTTGAATCCTTTAGATTTAATACAATATTTAGCACTTCTGTTTCAGTGACAGGCTCCATATAAAATGAAGAATTTGGTGAATTCATACCACCAAGAAAGTCACCGGGAACAGCGTCCGTAGGTGGAATTTTTTCCACTGTTTTTGTACCTACTTCACAGAAGTAATCGTTAAATGAATCGGCTGTCAGGGATGAGGGTATTTTTGAATCTTTTGTGGCATTCCTTTCAATGTTAATTAGCTGCAAGGAATTTTTAATTATGTTCGACGATTTGGCAATGAACCGGTCGTTAGCCCGCTTTCTTGCATCAGTACATGCATTACGATAATTTTTTCGGTATGATTTTAAGATATTTTTTGATGTTTCTGTTCGATCAACGCTAGAAATGATATCTAAAGCTATCACTTTGTCCCGCATTTGTTTCAGTTCTTCATTGAACCATCGAATTTTTTGTCCGGCCTTTGTAGTGCATGGTTTGAGT
This sequence comes from Pediacus dermestoides, assembly GCA_963942485.1. Lineage (NCBI taxonomy): Eukaryota > Metazoa > Arthropoda > Insecta > Coleoptera > Cucujidae > Pediacus > Pediacus dermestoides. The sequence goes on from OZ012627.1 coordinate 10,214,886, forward strand.
GGAAGACAGGTTTCCATTAACATTTTGAACCTACCCGTGAGAGTAGATGCACACTGAGAAACATTGCAGTCCGTTACACAGAAGCTTCCCCAACTTAAAGCAGTCAGAGCACTCCTCATTTTGTCAAAACCATTCTTACTCATAACGCGAACAAGATTGGTTTCGTTTTTGTTTTTAATATACGGTGTGGATATTTCAATTAATTGACCGTGGTGATCACTAATACCCGATGCAATGATTTTTGTTTCACAATATGAGGACTGCACATCTGTTAAAATATTATCAATACAAGAGGCAGTCCTTCCAGTGACTCTTGTATTTTCAGAAATGGTGATTGATATGTCAAATGACACGCATAAGAGCGTGAAGTCATCTAAGTTTTTTGATTTAACTGTCAAGTTCAAATTAAAGTCACCCAATAGAATGATTTTTTTATTTTTTCCCGCGTACTGCAGAAGTAGTTCCTCCAACTTACCCAGAAAAAGCTCAAAACTCCCAGAACAAGGTCTGTAGACAGTTATAATAATGCAGTTTAGCTCATGCACCTCTATACCACAGAATTCCGCGTGCATTTCGACTATAAACTCCCCCAGGTTCAAAGAATTGCAGGACAGGCCCCTCACGAAGATGCACACGCCCCCATGAACGCGAGCACTCCTACAATATTCAGAAATTAGTTTGTAATTTTCGAGCGTAATCATTTTTATGTTATATTCATTTAACCAATGCTCTGAGAAGCATAGGATATCGAAAGGATATTTTTCCAAAAATAGTGCTAGATCGTTTACCTTGTTTGAAAGACACTGAACGTTCAAATGAAAAATTTTGCACAATTTATGTTTATGTTTGGCTTGGTCTCGAAAAAATCGAAACTGTTTTATAACACTTCCGCATGGCCAGATATGTTCTTGGTTGACTTCCTTGAGCAACTCCATGTCGAAACCCAACCTAAACGATTTGTTCCTGCTGGTATTACTTGCATGTTTGGGTATTTCTTCAACTTCGAAGGTTTTGTTTGGGAATTTACTGTTCAAGTAGTTTTCAATGTCATTATTTGTTGTTGTTGAAGCCATCTTGCCTACGTAAAGCCAGGCCTTTTTGTCTGCGGCTCTCAGACAAAAATCATCCGTTGTCTCGGCGGTACCTTTTGTGACAGCGAGCCTCTTTTTCTTTTTGGAAACTACCTTAGACCAATTCTCCTCATCATTTTGATTTTTGTCGTTGAGTGTGTCATGTTGTTGGGTGGCTTGTTTATGAATTTTTACATTCACACTATCCTCCTTTGTTTGTTTTTGCTTGGGAACCGCTGACTGCTGTGTTGTTGTCGTGGGTGACGCGCAGACGCCGTCGACGGTTTGTTTTGGACAAGCGCGTTTTAGTTCTGTCAATCCAGTAGCGCCCCTATTTGATTTGATTTTATTTTTGGAGGTGTTGTTATTTCCAATATTTCCATTTGTTTTCACTAGGTTGATTATTTCATTTAGGTTGAGTATTCGAGCTTCTAGTTGATGAATAAGGGTTTGCTTTGTTTTGTTGTTATCTTCCAAGGCATCTATGGTTTTAGCATGAGCCTGTAGTCGTTCTTGATGTATTTTTGTTTCGGTTGTGGGAACAAGAAATTGACCACCCACCAAATGTCTCAGTTTTTCAAGGGATGCGTCACTTATTGTCGAGGTTGGTGATAATGAAGTCGGTATAGCCTTATTTATAATTGTGGAGACCAACTCGTCCTTGTTCAGCCTCATTAAATAGTTTTTCAGGAAAAGCGCTTCTTCCATGCTGTCTAGGTTATGGCGTGGCCCACCAGGAAAAATGCACCTCCGCAGTAGTTAGGGGGCAGACAAGTGAGACTGAAGTTTGTGTGCACTTGCCTCCCGTGCTTATAATGCTTCTTCAACTTAGTGGCACTTTATAAACATTAGTTTTACTTATAAAAACACTCAAAATATGCAACTCGAAAATATGCACGTGTTACACTTGTGTAAGTAAAAATACCTAATTATAATTATATACATACATGTCAGTTTAATATTCAGATATAACTGCTGAAATTTAAAGTTTACATCGCTTAAACCACTAAAATTTGATAATTGCCTGTTTCATTTAAAATTCCATAAGCATAGGTAAATTGATGTATATTGAATGTACGTATCGGTAATTATCTATTATTATACCAATCAATTTAATTACAGACAACAGACAATTAGACCTACTCACGGATTTGATTCTCAACAAATTAGAGATTCAAATTATTGAGGGAAACAAGTGTGGGAGAGATATCACCTGAAAATTAGTTAATGATATAATTTGATGGTATCCTGACGAAATATTACCATTTATTAATTTGTTTAGATACTATTATATTTATATTGCAAACAAAAATTAAAAATCTTTTTTTCTGTTTTTGCGTTTGTATAATAATAATAATACAATCTGTTCATATTGTGTACTGGAAATACTTTCAATCTTTAATAACTGAATTATTTATCCTCTCTCTAGTGGCTTTATAGTAGTTGTAGCTAAGTGATTGATGATGATAGACAAAATCAGCAGATCCCATGTCAAGTTTTTGGTCTCTAAAAATCCTTTGTCGATTAGTTAATTTATTGATTATTTTCGTTTATGCTTGTAAATGGAATTTATTTTACTATCTTTAGAAAATATATTTGGGAATTATAAAGTAAACGATATATCCTGTAAATATCGTTCAATCCATCTATTTTTATTCTTTCCTAAAATAAAAAAAGTCAAATATCTTATTCCATAGATATTTAATTTCTAATTCTGACCCGAGATAAATATATAATTCATATTATTTGTAAAAAAACCGAAAGATCTTTCAACTATGTTTTTTGTTTATTGTCACATTTGTTTTAGAACTTTTTACAGTTGTACGAAAGCGGTTAAAATAAATAAAAATATACTTATTAATATTCACTATAATTTTCTATAATACTAAACTTAAATTTTAAACAAAAACTACTTGATACATGCATTAGATTGGTGGCAACTATAGCTTTTAATGTGGATGTTGCATTTCAGTTCCGTATAACATATTTTTCAACTATACAAATAATACAACAACGTATACAGTTGCCACTAGCGAGTACGATTTATATACTCATATATTTTGTCAGTAATTGCAAGGGAAGTTTGTTGTTAATAACTTTATCTACTACAATTACTTGGTGTAATAAATATTGTCATGCGACTTCTAAAATTTTCACATGCGCACGTATCTATTTTTATAAAATAATATGTGTATAAATTGTTCTATTAACACAGTCCAAAATAATAGCACAGTCGTTTAACAGATTTCTTTACATAAAACAATTTTACTTTCATAAATACTCCATAACATTGCGTATTAGGCAAGTTGAGCAAGATTTTATACAGAAACGACTTTTGAATTATTAAAGTTGGAAAAACCAACTTTGATGTAGATATTTAGATAAGTTTAACGTCGCATTGAAACTTTTTACTGGGATACTCGAATTTAAATTATTATATTTTGTTTACTTATAATTTTAACCTAAATATATTTGCACTTTCATAAAACTTTGTTAAAAGTAAACAATTTTGAGATCACAAGTTTTTGAATGCTTACAGTTGTAAACTCTCTTAAAACCACAAAATAATTGATTACCATCAGTGTTATTACCGACATTGAGTGTTTCAATTCCGACAGAAACAACTTAAACGTTATTACTTTTTAGAATTTAAAATCATATCTTAATATTCACTTCAACGCAAGTTTATCTTGATTTAATGAACTTTCTAAACGAGTCACGGCGTAGAGAAAAGTGTTTTATAACACCCGATTAAAGCTTTGTTATTATATGACTTGCAGTTTTACTGCAAAAAATATTTATTTATGTGACTTTCGTATCATATTATAGAAAATAAAAAACAAAACTAAAAAGTTTTTATTTAAGTAAGTATAGATGATATCTACATTTTCTAGGTATAATTCTTTATAATCATCAAAGTTTGGTAGTTGATATATTTCGGATAATTAAGAAAACCGTGTGTTAAACCTGACGTGAAAGAGCCATTCTTTACATAAGATATTATTTTTGGTCTTAGATTTGAATGTGCAAAATATTACAATCCACATCAACTTGGCGACAACCATAAATATATTCATAATTCAAAATTAATCTATTGTATTAACTAAAATCTAGATTCTGAAGGCATTCAATATTCAATGTCTTTTGTCTACTATAATCTTACTACTTAAAGCAAACGATTTAATAAACTTGTATTAGTTGGTTCCAGTTATATGAACAATGAAAATGAGGGAATGTTATTTTGTGTACGTACTAGTACTATGTTACGTTCTATTCTAATTTTCGTTTTTGTATTTGAAAACCATGCATTATTGGAATAGGATATTATCGTATTCCACTAACATTTGAGTGGAATACTCACAACATAGATTTATTAAGTGATTACTGAATTTTTTTTTATGTCCTGATAATTTAGGAAAACTAATTTTTCTTCGGGTACAAACTGCGTTTTCTGTGAAAGATATAACGTAAAAAGATAATTTATTATTTTAAATAATTTTACTTAATTACATTCAGTTATATCTCTCATAAAAAAGGCATTTTATACCTGAAGAAACATTACTTTTTCCCTGTCAGGAAACATTTAATTTTAAAAAAACGTCGATCCGGAACGCACTGTATATTTTTAAACATAAAATGAAGTTAAACATAATATAATTCTAATAAACTTACCCTGTAGAAGCAAATCTTTCAACAGTTTGAATTTGGGTGGATGCGCCGGTGCTACAATTTTGCTCTAATTACTTTGAAAACTGTAAATATCTATAGAAGATATTGACAAACCATTTGCACAATATTGTTAATGATTCATTTCTTTTCAAAAATCGTAATACTGTCCATGACAATGATTGTCAACTTTTAATAAAATGGTTCTAAAAAAGAAAATTGGTACAACTCTACATGACATTTTTTATTTCAAAATAATTTATCTTATTATTTTAAAACTAAAACTATGCAAAATTTAACATGGTAATTAAAATCCGAAGTTCACTATTTTTGAGATATATTTGCTCTAATAACATTGACATTTAATTGTATTTATGTACGACTGCATTATAAAGTACTGCTTATGACGTACTTTTGCGTGCGTAAAGTGGCTCTTTATACACTAGTGTATAATGACACTTTATTTTACTATTATTGTAAAATATCAATATATCAGATGTCAATGTCACAATAAATACTGTCAGAATGAATTTATTAATGTCATTTATAATTTTTCTAAATAAATAAAAGGTAATTTTCGCAGTTGAACATAAAGTTTTGTATGGAACTCGTATATAATCTGACTTTATTGACTCGTCCTATTTATTAGCCTCGCTCGCAAGCTCGCTCTGCCATAAACCAGACTCGTCAATAAAGTCATAGATTATATACTTGTTACATAAACTACTATTATGTCTAATTTTGGAAAACATGAGAAAAAGTGGAATGCAGTTTTAAAAATAATTCTTCTAAATTAGACAAATTTACCATAAAGTTCTGTAATTGTGGTTGAAATGTGAGATAAGGTTACAGAGACAAATTTTGAAGTGAGCAACAAATTCCGATATTTTCGATAGATTAACATTATTATATCACGTCTGTTTGTTAAAGAAATTAGTATTTTTTCCCATACCTACACGAAAATGGCCACTTTATTTGAGTGAAATATGGGTACAAAGTCACCTTTTTAGGGTAGTCGCGGAAAATAAGGACTGGGGGTAACATTTCCCCCTTGGATAGCCATTCCTTTACTGATATGCAGGAGTTACTTGTGTTTGTTTATGATTGTCAAGGTGATTTGCTCACCGCACAGTGTCAAGCAAAATGTCAGTGTTATGTTGTTTTAATTTCTTCGCGCGTTTCACGCAAAAGAAGTGGTCATTTTCGTAAAGGTATGAGAAAAAATAGAGTTTGCTACACGGTAGGAATTGATTCTGCCTCGTATTCTTGCGCCCTCGCTTCGCTCTGGCGCAATTTTCACACTCGTCAGAATCTCTCAATTCTACTATTTTTTGTTTAGTAAAGTTGTAATAAACGTACTTATGTGTAAATTCATATTTTCATACTTATGTCATATTTTCTTCTCATTTAAATAAAACAAAATAATTTTTCATTTATTTTTATTTTTACAATGAAACATTTATATGGTTTGTACAAACGTTTCTTAAATTTCATATTTACAGCTACCTATATTCCTCTGTTCAACACCGTTTTAAAAATTGATGGTACCATTAAACCACCTCATTTTTACCCAAAATGTAAATATCAATAATAAAAATCTTGATTAAAACTGTTTCAGAGAAAAAAGAACACTGAATGGTCATCGGATGAATGTCCATTGAAAATCCATTAAGTAGTGCTTTCTCTGCTATTCCCGGGGGTTGAATAGATTTTAAACATTTTTCACACACATCGAGTCAATTTCAATTACAAACCACATCTATTTGCCGGCTTCAATACGTTTTATTATCTACCTTTATTTTTATACTTCAGTTTTGTTGGTCGCGAGTGTTTACGCGATAAAAATTATTGATGTTTATTCAAACGGATTGATATATTTGTATATTCGTGTTGCTCTTTTGAAATGATAAAATAGTAAGTTTACAGGAATCAAATTGCCATATATATTTAACTGAGAAATAGTATATTTCGCATCAAGGGGAAGAAGTGGACTATTTTTGACGAGCTTTGATCACGAGTACCAACTACATCGATCGAGTCAAAAAATGTCCCTTCCCCATGTTGCGAACGATATTTTTTTTACAAGTGTATGTTTTTAGCGTCATTTTAGATCTGTAGAGGGGGTCTAACGGGCAAAAAAGTATATTTTTTATCCCTATGGATAAAAAATACCTGTTTATATGTGTTTTTTCTCGGCTCAATGAAAAACGGAACTTTAGACCCGCTCTACAGATCTAACATGACGCTGAAAACATGCACGTGTAAAAAAAATACTAATTTTAAATGGCAAGATCATATTGATCTCTATAATATACCTATGCGCAATTACTTGGGCATGCATGGGTTTCTTTTGTAGTGTTTGACATAGAAAGTCGGTTAATGGATAAAATAATGCAAATTTGTGTGCTAATTGATTCGTCGAGAAAACATTTCAATTCCCAATCATATGTGGTACATCAAATTACCGTAACTGAATTGCATGGTAAATTTGTATTGAACTAACTGAATCATGTTAGAGATTGAAGAAAATATTACAAAGTTAGTTATAATATAGCTATTAAAATTGTGAACTTTTATATGACTCAGCATTCTCGGTATGCAATGCATCTTTTAAACTTTTTTGTAAAAGCTTATGCTTGTTATTATTTTCCTAAAAGCCACATGAACCTAGCTACACATTTCGGTTTCTACCGGATTTATATTTTCTGTTTATTAAGGCTTTACGGGGGTTTTTCTTTATTCCTCATAAGCGCATAAAATTGGGTAAGTTTTATATTTTATTAAAAGAATGTGTTACGTAATATGATGTGAGTCATAATTAAATCTGACGTCGTAAAACGAAACGTAAACAATAGTAAAGTGCTAGGGAATATAAGCATATGTGCCGAAAAGGGGGACAATATGAGCGAAAATAATTTATTAGTATCACCACCACAAGGAATGTATGTCTCAAAGTTGAGAAGACGCAAGATTAAACATAATGAGATTTGTTACTATTTACCCTCTAGCATAAAGCCGCGGCTTATAGTACCCTTAGGAGACTCATTGTCACTGAGGTCAAGATGGCCATATGCTTAGCTTATCCCATTGTATTATTATTATTGTACAGTTGGTTACATTACTACAATGTTATATAAATATGGGTGAAAGATAAGTGTGTGGCCGTTAATTCTGCACTTACATCTAATAAAGTATTCATGAAAGCTATTTTGGTTCAAATGCGTTCTCAAACTACCGAGCACTAAAACGGTGAAATACTGAAGGGTTCTTAAGAAGGATTTATTACAAGAATTATGAAAGATTTGAAATTAAATATTTACAGTTAACTTTTCTAGATCAATTAGCATGCATATTTAAGTATTTTGCTCAGAATATAATTATAAATCTAAATTTTATTTTATTATAAAATACTTATTTGTAAAACGGAGATTTTAAGTAATAAAGAGTTATAACTTTTTTGCACGATCCGTCAAATTCGCGTATTTACTGGTTTAATTAAAAGAATAGTAGGTTTTGTTTACAATTTACTGATCGGTAAGTAATTTTACCGATCAGATTCTCGCCTTCTGATCGGTAAGTAATGACATTTGAAAGTTTTGTCACTTTATTTTAGATAATTTTATAGTTGTCACTTTGACATGATCAAATTTTAGTTTGGTTACTATTCTTTAATTAAACTCATAAATACGTGAATTTGACGGATCATGCAAAAAATGTTATAAGCATGTCGAACGGTAAAAATCCCTTACCGTTCTCCTTACTTAATATACTATTTTATTCAATTTTTATGAATTTGTCAGTGATATAAACAGAATTTAGTTATAAAAGTTTGCTTTTAAAATCCAGTGCTTAATGTAGGTACGTATTTCTTATTTTTTTTATAATATAAATTCTGTGTTTCTATATTATAAAAGTTTACGTACTGCCCGATAAATGTGGGTTTGACCATTTTACCTCAGGGAAACACCTGTACAACCATTTTATCGTCAAAACTTTTGTTTGACAAACAGTTTTGTCGGTTGAGTGAGGTGTATTAAAATATACGACACTACAAGCTAAATGGTTGAGACAAGCTGCTGCAAACAATAAGAACAACAAAAAGTAGTTTCTACACAACTAACAACAGTGATATTCGAAAAGAACTGGCACTTGTTTGTACATAAAAAAATTAAACAAATCAACACTTTCTAACTTTTCATAAATTGAATGGCAGAATTTTTGTCCTTCGCTGAATGTGGATAATTGTGGAACCTCAGAAGTCGAGACTTTAAACTCTATTCAGCAAATTTCACTGGTATTTCGCAAAATGATAAAAAATCTATTAAAATTTTTATATTTTACTTGTTTTTGTAAGTCTAGATTCACAAATTGAGGGGATAGTAAACTTCAATCTCTAGTTTTTAGCATTGTTATTAACAATACTAATCAAAATAAAAATAATTAATTTTGGAAATATTTAGTGGATTTACAAATATATAATTATTCAATCGAAAGTTTTCAATTAAACATTTTAAACGAAGCATAGAACTTCTCTCTTAAGGTGGCCATACACGATACGGTATACGGAATATAGGTTGCATCGTAAATGCTTAGATTGGCCGGAAGACGAAACTTGAACAACAAACTATTGCCCTTTCAAAAAACTATCTGAGCTAGAATTTTTGCCTGGAGACAACGCCTTCACGTCAGAGTGAGGGAGTATAGCACGAAAGAGCATTCATATTTTTAACAAGGACTATTGTACATGGAAAATACAAAATATGACTGATATGTGATATGATATCTTGTTCTCGCTGAGGTATATTAAGATGGTTCCAACCACAGTTCGTTCATTTAATGCTTAATAGAAATCCATTTGTCGATTATACACTTTGAAGGTTTGTGTTTTAATTTTTGTTTCATTGGCAGCAAAGTGACTCGTATTAAAATAAACTGTCTTCGTCAAGATTTACAATAGTTTGCACTGAATGAAATCCTTGTACAAATATTTAGTCTCTATGCCTATACAGAGAGTATGTACAGCATTGGTGGCTTGAAGGTTTGCCTTCCGTTAAACTGTATCGAGTATGTGCTCCTCTAATGGTACGTTTATAGTACAAACAACTAGTTTGACGATTATAGATATATTTAGCGAGGACGCGATACAAATGAACACATGGAGCTTAATGTGCACGCAATTTAAAGCTAGTTTTCTTAGATACAGCTTAACATGTGTGATTGTGTATACAGCATCGCTTGTCGCTACCTTTTAAGCAACCCTTTATATATCATCTAACTTCAAAGCCAATCGATTTTGCTCTATAAAAACGCACCTATATTGAACGATTATACTGCAAGCAATTTGCTTGAAGGGCAGATTTGTATTGAATGGGTACCGGAATTCTGTCATTTATTTCCAGAAAAAATGCATTAAATTTGAATTTTTACCAGAGATATACCGTGCATGGTTTCACGGCATTAGTTGCGCTTAGTCGAATCAGAAAGGTTTGAATTACTATTTACAAACTTATTAATAAAATATCTGATGTGCCCAACACATGATTTTCTTATACTACGAATAGTACCACAATTACTTTTCTTAAAGAAATTAAGTTAAATTTCTTGTAAAAATCGTGTTTCAATTTTGAGCGTTTCCAGCAATATTCAAATAAATTTCGGAAGTCTCTCTCGCACTTATTGCAATACGCATAAATCTGTCCTTGTCCCACTCATTATAACCGAATTTTACGACAAAAATAAGTGTTTTATTTTTTTGAAATTTTTTTGACAGAATTTCAAAAAAAAGTTCAAAGAAAATTTGTTCAAAATTCAATTCTAAAACAATGCTAAAAAATAAAAAATCTCATAAATTGTTTATTTTTCAACATATTCCTAAAAAACTTAAAAATGTCTTCGGGTAAGTGTCACTTGTTTTGGTGCTAAATAAAAAACATTGAATGTAGCACCCACAATTTTTGTTCAAAGTCTTAAATATGAAATTTGAATCAAATCCTATAACTCGTTTTTGAGTTATGGTGGATACAGACAGACACACACACAGACAGACATCATGGCGAAAATGGTCAGAATGGATTCAGGGGCCCTCAAAACGTGTAAATCCATCAAAATCTCGAAATCGAAAAAAATCACGATTACTAGATATACTTCCTTATACTTCGTATAAGAAAGTAAAAAGGAACCACATTTATGTTGTTGCGAACAGAATTTTACTTCATAGTATGACATCAGGTGATATTTTTCTTCATTATGCTTTGACAGTGGTTCAGACAACAAGCTGATATCGTTCGGTTTTCAGAAAGCTCGACCGTTCGATAGCTTGTGTCCAAAGTAAATAGATCAATCAATTACGGTACTTTTTCTCATACTCTTGGTGCACTGTACTTCAAAAGTTTCGCGTCTCAATGAACGTAGTACGTATTTACTTTAAAGTGCCAAGAAAACTCACGTAAATACATAGTAAAATTCTATATTTAGCCAAGACTTGCTATTCTATGGGTAATTTTCAATTATGAGATTTGTGATCTTCTTTTGATGTGTTTCTTCCTTTCTTACTACCAACTCCCTTAAGTTCATCACATGACTTAAGATCATAAAAGGAGATGAATCACTTTATATTCCGTGTGTATGAAAATGAAATATAAAATGTTGGCCTTTTGAATGCAACAATAAATTGCATATGGATCAAAGTATTTTGGATGCCCTCTCCTGTTAGATTTTAGATGTTTTTAAAGATTAAAAATGGACTAATTTCTTTAAGATCGCATACCGTATAATATTAAGTGCTAATTCAAATTTTTTTTAGACAGAAAATGCATCTGCGTGTGATATAAAGTAAACAGTTTGAATTGTTTGTTATAATTCGTTTAATGTAAAAGTACGATTGTATAAAAACGTTGTTTTATGGTCCTTTTTGTTTATTATAAAGTTTATATTATCATAAAAGCAACCAATTGGTATCTCTATCCCATTCTTAACAAGTTTCTTTATTTTATGTTTTCAATTTTCTCATATTCCACTTTCTTCTTGTACTGTAATTCGTAAATCGATTTCGGTCTGCGGCTGTTTGTAATTGGATAAACAAATTTTAACACGGTGTTGGTTCAAGATTCAGTTAGAAACATTTTCTACGCATGATTTAATTATTATTATAAAAAAATTAAGTGAATGTTGGGAACTTGTTAGACTTGAATAAACGTATTTACATTTGTTCTCTTGAACGTGTACTTTTGAAATTGTAAAAAAATTATATAAGAAATGTTGAGCAATGATAATAATCAGATATGTTCTTATAATTTTAAAGGCACTGAAGTTCGGATATTTATAATTAAAAGAAAAAGTATTATTTTTATGGAAAATGAAAGGAACATTTTAATACAGATGCGCGATTTAATTATCTGTATTGTATATAATACTGCACAATCTTATAGTTGTACCTGGGGCAATGCGGGATGCGTTAGATAAAGATTTGTAAACGAATAAGGTTTTCCGTGGTTAACCCAGTGTTTTTTTAAAATATTTTTGCCGCTAATACTTTTTAAAGCAATGTACTACCCCTATTCTGGATGAATATTAATATTTTTTTTAGACTACTAGGACAATTAAAATTAATTTATAATAAGACGAACTATTCAAAATTCAAAACAAATGGATTGCCTGCAATATTAAACACGGATGCAAAAAATTATGTAGGTATACAGGGTGATCAGTAATTGCCGCACTGGGAGCATACTGTGATAAAGTTTACGTTTTAAGAATAACGAATTCTTTTACCGCAGTGCTGTAACTCCTTTCTTTACAAAGATATGACCACTTTTGTGAAAATAAAAGTGGCAACACTGCATTGAACATGTGAATAGGTTCGACGGGCTAGACCGGCAAAAACTAGGAATTTTTAGTTTATCGATTGGCATCATTGAAATCATAAAGAACATTTGTATTTTCCATAGAAACGGATTATTATTTCTGTTATTCGGCTACTACTGTCAGTGTCAATTTTAAGTATCGTGTGTTACCAATAAAAAAAAATCCCTAATACCAAATATTTAAACAAATATTTTGTAAATTTCATTTTATTTAAATAAACTTCGGCACTAAAAATAGTGTGTATTACACGCCTAGAAACTGTTTTGCGAGTACTCGTAGTTGCGGGCCTCGGCCTACGGCTTCTGCTCGCAAACCCTACTCGCACTCGCAAAACTCTAGTTTCAAGGCTAGCAATACAATTTTGTCTTGGTTATGAAAATAATTAGCTTGTAACTTGGATGAGGGAAACTCTATAACTAGGAAACTAACCATCAGATTTAATTTTTCTTTGCAGATTATCCTTAGTTTTAATGTGCTCTATAACGCCCTGTATTCGGAGTGCGCCAATTACTGATCACCCTGTATAATAATTAAAAAATCTTTTGGATGAAGAGACACACTTTTGATAATGTAGTTAAAGCTGTATTACAAAAGACATAATCTACAATATGTTTTTTATGTCCTTATAAATAATTAGGTCAATGATGTCATACCTAGCATAGACAGATTAGACAGATATTAATCAAAAGTTCAAATTTACGTAACTCTATTTTCCATCCACACTATAAGTTTCTTCAGTCCCAGAAATTTATTGTTCCTTTTATGAACTAGAGAACGAATTCTTGATTTTAATACATACAATATACAGGCTGATCTAATTTAATTTAATTCTAAGAATTTTTCGCCTTTACGGTTTATACTATTTAATTGTGATTAGCATATTTGATTATTATTATTAACGATATTAACGTCAATATTATGGGATAAAGCTCCAGTAAATACAATAATAAACAGTGACTTTTGAAGCACTGCGAAGATTAAATCGATTTAATTATATTATCCAACCCCAAACAAATCATTTCATATTTGTATAAAATAAAATTCCAAGCCAAATGATTTGGTTTAGTTGGTTAATATTTATTACGAAGCGCGTTAACGGTGAATTAAGCACAGCTTTAAGTTTCCACATGAGTTCATTTATTAATTTAGCAGATCAGTTAATAATAAACGGAAACAAACATATTGCAATATTAAATATTTGAAATTTGAAAAATCACATTCGGGAGTAAATGTTATTTTTAAAAAGTCATGGTTTTCCAACTTACTTATTTCCACACATTCAGCGATAAGCCAGATTTAAATATGTAACATTTGTAGTTTAACAGGGTTCTCAATGAGAAACACGTTCAAGCTTAACCGGACTAGGTTTTACATTCTTTTTGGATTTTTCCAGCGTATTGTTGCAGAAAATTTATTACACCATTTCGCCAGGGTTTTTTTTGCTTAGGTAATTAATGGAGTCTATTGTGCTTTTTTGAAGTGTTATTGTTGTTAGCAATTTATACAAAAGTGTATTCACAGAGTTGGCTTATTTTTTCATGAAAATAAGCTTCTCACAAATTCGAAAGGATTAAGTAAAGAGGTTTGAAATATTCATGCCTATTTGCATATTGTATGAAAACTTTAGAGAAACTCACTAACATCTAACTTTTGAAGTATATATTGCTATGTATATTTAATTAGTAAAAGTATAATGTGTATATACAGTTATACTAAAAGGCAGAAAAATTCGTGTTTTATTAACTTGAAAACTGTTTAAAAATGTATTATCTTGTTATTCAGTGAGAACTTTGTCTTCCGCAATACCCTAAACTGAATTAGTACCTACGAGTACATACTCGTATATATATTTATTTAAAATTCAAGAAAGTATGACAACTCTTTAAATATTTAGAGACCTATGGATGCTATATGCAACAGTTAATATTTAACTTTTTGATGAGCAGCAGTTCCTGCAAAATGAAAAAACCGACAGTTTATATTAACCACGACTATTCTCTAAATATCTTCTAAACCTAAAGGGTTTCCCAATGTAGACGATAGAACTTTGACAGCTCATGGCGGCCACGTTTGAAAACTAATATTTAACATCTGCTGTCGTTTGTGTTCAATAAGGCTTACGATTTAATATCAAGCTTGGAAATTGCCAAATTTATAGTCGAAATTCGAATTCTGTTCGCTCAACTCAAAGAGCACTCCGTATACAAAACACGGTCTCTATATTATGCCGTTTTGTTGTCGTTCTTTAGAGGGAGACCAACCCACAAGAAGTGGTACATGACATGAGGCACCTTTGTATCCTCAAAGGATCACTGTGGCGCGTAGGCACCATCCCATTATCGGACCTTAATTCTTCTAAAATGAGGAAGGAAGAAGCGTTACCGTGAACGGTGAGCGTTACCGGTAGATGTTAATCGATTTGTTCTTTCCGGAAATTGAAGACATGGATTTGGACGACATTTATTTTCAAAATGACGGTGCGACATGCTATATACACACTTCAGGTATTATGATCGACTTATTGAAGGAAAAACTCGGCGAGTCGTTAATTTCGGGAAATAGACCTTTGAATTGGCCGCCAGGATCGTTCGATTTAACGCCTCTGGATTATTTTCTTTGGGGTTTTGTAAAATCATATTCAAATGTTCTTTCAAATAAAACTGTCAGATCCAGTTTTGGTTTAATAGTTGAAGTTTTATTCGATTTAAAAGTTTTATCGTTCTTAATGGGAAACCCTTTACTAATAGGAGTACTATACCAAGTTGGTACAGCATCTTTTCCTCGCTTATTATTAAAGATAGGGTTTTCAATTTTTGCAGGCATATTCAAAGACATTTTCTACATTTAATGCACTTTGCTTTTATTTTTTTCTGCTTTCCGTCTAACCGGAAGTGATGGCAACTCTCAATTTTCAATTGAAACACTGTAGTTTTTCTTTTGGATTTTAAAACTACATTTTTTTCTGAGTTAGAAAGTGTAAAAAAGTATTAGGTTGAAGAGAAAAGTTTTTGAAATAATGCGATTTTAAAGTTTCAAGCGTTGAGGTACTAAAAAATAGTCGAGTTACCCATGGAATGATTTTGTGGCAGATTAAAATACCCTCTGTATATTCGTTAATAAGCAAAAAATTATTATTTTTTTATGAGGATAGTAGCTTTATGGATTTTTCATCTTGTCCTCCTGATGTTTTATAAAAATGTAGAGAATTTTATTATCTTTATACAGGGTGATCAGTAATTGCCGCACTCGGAGCATACTGTGATAAACTTTTACGTTTTAAGAATGACGAATTTTTTTACCGCAGTGCTGTAAGTCCTTTCTTTACAAAGATATGACCACTTTTGTGAAAATAAAAGTGGCAACACTGCATTGAACATGTGAATAGGTTCGTCGAGAAAAAAAAAGAAACGTTCAATATTTTATGATGCGAGAACTTGTCAAACTAATTTTGTACTGTCAATTTTATTAAAAAACAGAAACAACAATTAAAATTCATTATTAATATTTTCAAGGCAATAGAAGGTATTTTGGTTTAACCCAAAGGGGAGCTTGAGAGGTTGCCAAACTTCAAATTCTCTCAAACTTAAGTATTTTATTAAATTTTAACATTTTCAATTTCTTTGTATTAGAGGTTTTGTGAAAAAAATTGAAGAAATCATATTGCATTTTATCCAGAGATTATAGTAGCATGAATTATTCACTCATTTCTGTTTTGGTTATGAAAATAATTGGCTTGTAACTTGGATGAGGGAAACTCTATAACTCGGAAACTAACCATCAGATTTAATTTTTCTTTGCAGATTATCCTTAGTTGCACCAATTACTGATCACCCTGTATAAAGAAATATATAAATTATTGTTTTCAACTTTTTACACATTTAAGGGAACGCCTTTTTTCCACAACCCTTTCAGAAAATATATGTACATAACAATTCAAAAAAGTAGGCGCGAAAACCAGTATTTACTTATGTTATTTTATAACAACATATCTACCAAGCTTCTAAATTTTCAAATTTTAGCTATTTGCTGAAATTGGCCGTAGTGACTATAATGGTGACTATAATAAAATGTATGAAAGTATATACAATTACAAAATAAAATTATGAGGGTCTACATTGATAAAGCAGTGATGGTAAGCTGATGGTAAATAATCAACCGTTGCAGATTTCTCTAGGTTTATTTTGAATAAACTTGCATTAGGTCGTCTCTTTATCTATGGTCGTCTCTTTATATTTAAAATATGTATATTAATGTTAAGTCAAAGTTACGGAACTACCTATTAGAAGTGATTACCTAGATGGATTACGGATTTAATTTTTTTTTAATGGAAATTTTTGCATTATCACATGTTATTATCGATTCCATCCGGACATTTTAAGCTATCATCACATTATCCGATAATCGGTGCGATTCTGTAAGTTTTTAACCACCGTGTTTATTAACCAGTGTGGTTGTTGTTATGATAACTACCAATCAAAAACGTCGTACCGTAGCAACAACCACAGTGGTTACATAGTCACGGTCATTAAAAAGTTATAGAATCACCCCGATTATAAGTAATACACATTTTTCTACCTAAACCTGATTTCAATTTCGGTATTGTATATCCGTGTTAAAAAGCCTGCTCACCTTGATGAAATTCAGTTTCCCACTTATTTAAATTTTTTAATATAAGTATTTTAAACTAGCACAATGATCTTAAAGCAAAACCGCAAACCCCATTCTATTAAAAGTAACCGCCCTCGTCATTTCATTTTCATTTAAACACGCTTTTGTTAGGGGTCTTTACGCGACGCGTTTATTGTTTTCATGCATTTTACTTACTGCCTAAGTAGAAAATTATTAAAGTAGGTGAAAAGTAAAAATTAGACTACGAAGACTGTTTAGTAGCTGAAAACTACATAACAGATTTATACAAAGACATTCTTTGTTGAAATTTACGTTGCAGTTGTTGCCTATGCCACGAAGAAGTTTTTTTAATTTGTTTTTGTCGAACTTATGAAGCTTCGTGACAAGTTTTGATAGCAGCAAACTCTAGATTTTTATTTTATACCGTTGATGGTGGTTTATTACATAAACACAGTCGAAACAAGATTTTTTATTTCTTAGTTTTAAAATATAACTTTACGAGAACTGGTAAAATTTAATAAACTTTTAAATTATGGATCTGAAGAATATGCAAGCACTAGCAATTTATAAAAAGTTATATTACAATATTTTTCTTTGCTGGATGAGTTCCAGAAATGTATTTTAAACTCTACGCTAAATAAATGAAAGCAATCTAAAGTTTTTATTCCCTAAAACAATCAGGTAAAAATAATTTTAGGAATATGGGATGTCTGATGTAAATTTGATAAATATTATAATTTAATTACGTACACTATGTACTTTTGAATTTCGTAGATACACGTAGGTACATAACAATATAAAAAATATAAGGACCTTAAGAACACGACGATATTCATCAAAAATTAAATTAACGTAATGAATTGTTTGCACGACCGTAGAGTAACTTAATTTAAAAATATAGAGAGTTAATATTAATTGTATACATTTTTGTACTCGCCTTTGTAAAATTACTGTATTGTGAAACTTTGAAACAAGCAAAGAACTTTTTAAGTATTTTTATTCTTTGTTTTAAATTCTTTCGTCGTAATTAAATTACAGTCTTACTTTAATACCTTTTTTAAAATCATTTTAGCTCAACTTTAAACTTGAGTGATTGCATTTTGAAAAGCGTTTTATACTTTACGTATTAGATTAACTCATTCAGGTTATATTAAAAGAAAACTTTTGCTGTCTAAATAATTCTTGATTATGTTTTAATTTGTTCACAAACTGATTGGTCCCGAGCGGCCTCATTTGTCTTTTTAGAAAAATAACGTAGAAGGTGAAAGAAATTTCATTGTGACTTTTAAGCACGTAACGATGTCTTAGTCTAATTGAATGAGTGAGAGATAATTAAAAATCGATTAAACCCATTTTACACTCACTTTCAATTTGGGATAATGATTCAACTTGATAATTAAAAAAACTTGCTCGGAAATTTTAAGAAAATATTTGTTATAAATTTAAAATATAATTGGAGAAACAACATTTCTAAGTAGATACCTACTTGTATTATTGTATAAATATACAGGGTGATCAGTAATTGGCGCACTCCGAATACAGGGCGTAATAGAGCACATTAAAACTAAGGATAATCTGCAAAGAAAAATTAAATCTGATGGTTAGTTTCCGAGTTACAGAGTTTCCCTCATCCAAGTTACAAGCTAATTATTTTCATAACCAAGACAAAAATGAGTGAGTAGTTCATGCTACTATAATGTCTGGATAAAATACAATATGATTTGTTCAATTTTTTTCACAAATCCTCTAATACAAAGAAATTGAAAATGTTAAAAGTTAATAAAATACCTAAATTTGAGAGAATTTTGAAGTTTGGCAACCTCTCAAGCTCCCCTTGGGATAAACTAAAATACCTTCTATTGCCATGAATATATTAATAATGAATTTCAATTGTTGTTTCCGTTTTTTAATAAAATTGACAGTACTAAATTAGTTTGACAAGTTCTCGCATCATAAAATATTGAACGTTTCTATTTGTTTTTTCGTCGAACCTATTCACATCTTCAATGCAGTGTTGCCACTTTTATTTTCACAAAAGTGGTCATATCTTTGTAAATAAAGGACTTACAGCACTGCGGTAAAAAAATTCGTCATTCTTAAAACGTAAAGTTCATCCCAGTATGTTCCGAGTGCGGCAATTACTGATCACCCTGTATATACTGGGACATTTTTTTAACTTTGAACATAGTCCCTATGTTCAGTTTGAAAAAAACACACCTCAATGCATGGATTTAAGTAATCCAGTAACCAATTTTACGTGAAAATAGCTACTTGACAAGTAAAAAAAAAAGAAATGTCAAGTTGTTTGAATCATTATTGTGATAAAATAAATCAAACACATGTATTTAACTGAAGAAAAAATACACATAATGCATATTATACCATGCCAATATAAGACGTTTTTTCAGTAACTTATCCCGATTATTAAAAATTTAATTAAATAAAATGAAATCAGATGTGTGGTATAATAGGTTGCATAGCAAATACTTGCAATGCATTGATCTGTGCTTTTTAAAATTGAATATAGGGAATATGTTCAGAGTTAAAAAAATATTGTTTACAATATTAGAAGCAATGAATAAGATTTTTCCAAAAAATGTCATAAGAAATCAATGAACTAAAAGACTAGATTTAAAGCTATAAGTAATTATTTTGAATAACAACATTTTTAAACATTAAAATCAGCAAATCAGGAGGAAACTAAATTGCATCATTCAGGTCATCGACCAAAGTAAATAATAGGTACAATTTTCTGGAAGAATTTTACGTCACGTTTTCCCTACAACATTTACGTACAAATATCATTCAGAGCATTAAGTTACTTAGTTACAACTCGGTTACAATTTAGTTTCTATTAAGTTATAATTTTCTAGTTGTTGTAATTCAGTATCATCCTTAATGAAATGCAAGCTTACCTAACAAACAGTTATCTTAAAATATCTCTTAATTTGTTCCCAAAATCTTCTTGATCAATCTGTGCTTAATTATACAGGGTGGATCTTAAGTAAGTTCCATAAATGGTTGAAGCTATTTATTACCTAATTTAATTTTCTTAATCCATGATAAAGAGCTTACTCCAAAACATTGCTTTCCTGGTAAATCTAAACTATTTTTTTTTTAAAATAAAGATAGCTTTCTACTTGAGATATGAATTTCTACATACTTTGAGCTTGAACTTTTTAATCAGTTACTTTTTGAATTTGTATTTTAAGATTTATTAGAAACAAGCGATACATTTTTTCTAAGTCGATACTAGTAATGGTTTTCAACCCATGCACTTCGCTAGTTTCAGAAAATTTAGTATATAAAATCGAGTAAGTAAATATATTTGAAGGAAAGGCAGTAAAGAAAGTATTTTATTCTATTTTTAATAAATACTATTTGTTGAAGTGTAAATACGATCATTTTACCGTATATTTTATTCAAATACTATCAGCAAATCCCCTTGAGCAATAAATATTACTGTAACTGAAATGGTGGAAAAATATAGACTATAAATATACCGTTCAACGAGCATGAGAGTTCTATTTGATTCGGGGCCTAGGAAGCCGTGGCAAATATATCATTTTCACATAAGTTTGAATTTATATCTTCAATTTGAAGCTATATTAACCAAACATTTAAGACAGATAAAAGTGGATGATATAAATTTTCCGAATTTGAAACTACATAAACATGTGCGTGTCTAAAAAATCTAGTGAAAAATTTTGCTAAAACGTCTCAAATTTACTTGAGGAAATGTGTTGTAAAAGCAATAAAACGGGTAAATTATGTAGTGGAAAATTGCACCTATAAAATTATCGCGTCGATAAAGTCGTTAAAAATTGTATTAGTATGCCATTTTTACTAACATTAAATGGAAAATGAACAGCATAAACATCACCCGAAGTTTTATTTATTACGGGAGGTGTAGTAATTTACTGGAAGTGAATTATGAAAGTTATATTTTTTTAATTTATTATAACTGACATAATTTTAAAATCTTGTTTATTCAATGAACAATATTGAAGCAAGCGAACTTAGTTATTTAGATTTAAATTTTTTATACTAAAAATGCGTGTTCGCCACAATTATTTAATGTTAATGTTTGACTTTATAAGTTAATCTATTTCAATAAAAATTACCAAAATTAATACTTTCCTATAAACAATTTAAATGGAAATACACTATTGGACAAAAGTAAAGCAACAACTATTAATTTTGAAATATGTGAACAGAAAATGAAACTTACATTTAAAAATATGAAAAATATGATTTAATTAGTTTTCTATAGTCAAAAACATTTGATCTGGAGATTCATACTTTTATAATACTTTTATAATATTTCTTATTAAGTCTCGATAAAAAATTAAAACCAATTGTAGGAAAAAGGAGTCGGACAAAAGTAAAGCAACATTTCAATTTTATTAAACTAACTGAACACTGACACATATGAAACAAGTAAACAATAAATATAATATTTTGTAATTTATTGCATATCCATTACTTGCAATAATTTGCACGCATCTTCTTAGCAACGACGATATTAATTTTTGTATAACACTTTCCGGAGTATTCTTCCAAATATCGTTGATTTTGTCGATAAACGCCTGCTTGTTTTTAAATAATTCCGGAGTATTAGCAACTACAATGAAAGAGGACATATAGAGACTGCACCAAAATCCGGACGACCACGGAAAACCACAATCTACACGGATAGAATAATTAAAAGAATTAGTCAGAATGACCCTTTCAAATCAGTTCCAAGTATTAAAGCAGAAATTGCGAGCCTAAATATTAGTTGCAGGACTATTCAAAGGAGACTGGTTGCTGTAAAGCTGTTCAGTAGAAGACCTACAAGAAAACCTCTAATTTAAGCAAGAAACAGGGCCGCCCGACTTTCCTTTGCACTTGCTCACTTGAATTGGACCGTGGACGACTGGAAAAAAATATTTTTTAGCGATGAAACCCGGTACACGATTTTTAATTCCGATGGAATGCGTCGTGTAAACCGACCAGTAGGTCAGAGGTTTAATCCAAAGTTTGTTACACCAACCGTAAAGCATGGCCATGGAAGCGTGTTCTTATGGGGTTTTTTCTCATGGAATAGCGTCGGCCCCGTCCATTTCAATGATGGCATCATGGATGGGCTTGCTTATAGGGACATTCTTCAAAACACAATGCTGCCTTATGCAGAATGGGAAATGCCCTTACACTTCATTTTCCAACAGGAGAACTACCCAAAACGCAAATCACGCATAGTAACAAAGTAGCGAATAAGAGAACGTGTTCGAATTTTGGACTGGCCAGCCCAGTCACCTGACCTCAACCCAATAGAGAATCTGTGGGAAGAGGTCGAGAGACGAATTAGAACGGAATTATTTAGAAACAAGCGTTGATCGACAAAATCAGCGATGTTTGGAGGAATATTCGAAAAGGTGTTATACAAAAATTAATCTCCTCGATGCCAAGAAGATGCGTTAAAATTATTGCAAATAATGGGTATGCAATAAATTACTAAATATTATATTTATTGTTTACTTGGTTCATATTGTGTAAGTGTTCAGTTAGTTCAATAAAATTGAAATGTTGCTTTACTTTTGTCCGACTCCTTTTTCCCACAATTTGGTTTTCATTTTTTTATCGAGCTTAATAAGAAATATTATAAAAGTATGAATCTCCAGATCAAATGTTTTTGACTATAGAAAACTAATTACATCACATTTTTTATGTTTTTAAATGTAAGTTTCACTTTCTGTTCACATATTTCAAAATTAATAGTTGTTGCTTTACTTTTGTCCAATAGTGTATATACCTCATTCTAATTCTCTGCGAGCCACAGCATATAAAATAATCCGTATAACAAAGGTACATATTTAATGTCTGATTCGTTCAGATATAGTTTCAGGCTCGTAAATCGTAAATCCGCAGCAATATAAAACGTTTTCTGTTATACAAATGTCAATGCACACTGAAATATTTAGCTGAAATAAATATACCTAATATGTAATGCAATATGTGTATAGATTATTACGTACCTGACGAGATACTTATAAATTAATATCGATTTCTTTCAGCATTCGCCATTCTTATAATTTTCATGATAGGGCTACGATCAACCACAAAATAAATATCAACACATGTTAAAAATAACAAATTAAAATAGTGACAACTAAATATTTTTAATACATACTTCTTGTGTAATTAATAAATATACTTAAGAGTTTTTATTTCATAAAAGTGATAATGTTCGAATATTATAATTTGTATAAATAGACATCTTAGATCCATGCTAACTATAATTTTTTTAAAACATAAGATATACATATAACAGACATTTTACTAAAACTATGTTTTTCACGATCTCTTCTATGGATTAAAAATTTGGTTTTACATAATCTAAAATTTTCTTATTTTCTGTTACTAAACCTTATATTCAAACTAGCAAGTCACTCTCTTAACATTCATAGACCTGTAGAGGAGAACTATTCATTTATATATTAACACAAAATAGATTATTTAAAATAAAAAATACTAATTTCGCACCACTTTATGGTTTCTTGAAATAAATCTTTATTTCTCAGTACTAAATCTGCTATTAGCAAATAAAATACCTATAAAATTTTGCTATAATATCTTAAATTCTGTTTATTTCAACAGATAAATTTAGTTCTGAGAAATGAAACGTGCAGAAGAAATTTTGATAGCTTTCTTAATCTCTACTTTGCGTTACTACAGGGGGTATTAATAAAAAAAGTGTTAATTAATTTTTTCTACTCTTATAATATATGACAATAAGTACGTACATGAAACCTCTACATTTTTGTCTAGTAAGAAAATATTCATAACTATCTGGAGAGAAAATAACAAAATTTCAAATTTATCATTTTTTTCGTGATTTTTTTAATGAAAACACTATATGCACTAAATTTACATAAATTTTCAATGTCAATTCATTCACTTTCCATGGAATATTCTCTATACAAAGGTTAAAACAGTTACAAAAAAAATCTAAATTATAATTATGACGTTTCACTTGAATAAATAAAAAAAAATGTACTTTTTAATCCAATTTATTAGTTACAGTATCGTATAAAAAATAGTATTTACTATTCGACATGATATACGTTTATTTTCGTTCGTGAAATTGCCTCACTCGCTGCTATGCAGCTCTTGTTGTAAAATATACTATTTTTACACATTTTGGGAGGTGAGGAGTACAGATCAAAGCAAGATTGAATTCTAATCAACAAAGACCCGATAATCAATAGTTTTACAAGATATATTTACTTCAATCTAAAATCTAGATTCGAACTGCGTACTGCGTTTATAATCAACTAAAACAGGCAGCATGAACTTTAAGCCTTGCTCTGATCTCATTAGTTTATATTTCATGATATAATTTAGTTTTAGCATTTAATTTTTTGGGTGTACTTTTCTAAATCAACTTGTGTAGGTTTTTGAGTAGATGTACACTACAGTTTTTTAAAATATTATTATTAAATGATTTTGATTTTTTGAATTACAAGAATTACTATATCAAAGCATTCAAAACGAAAAAACACAATTGATTCTGTATAACAATTATAATTTTTCTCCTCTTAAACAGTTACTTTTAACTTATCAAACAATTAAATTTTTTACTTAATTACAGTTAAGGACTAGAATCTGTTTGGTTTATTGGGTTAAACGTACATTTCTGGCAGATTGTCTTTGGGTTATTCAAATCAGACCCTCATAATTGGCTTCTCCTAAACATCTTCAGTAAATTTACGAAATTACAGTCATCGGTCTGTAAAATCCTCATAGTCTTCTTTTACATATTTTATATCTATAGTCAGCCTAGTTCAATTCTAATAGTTTTATATTGGATGTTCCGTTTTATATTCAACATAAAATTATAATCATAAGTTATTAAGAGTATATGTCCAACACCTTCTGAAATATTTCAGAGGGTGTTGACCAAACGCCCCTTGTTTAAATGAACTGTACCTACGAGATCGTTGGTGGAGGATATAGAGGGCACTTAGACTATCATTTTAAAAACTTTGGAATTTGTAGGACATATTCAATAATTTTCAAATTATAAGCAATAAAACTCAAATTCCAGCTACTAATTCATGATAAGGTAGGTATGGTTTAAAATATTGAAATCTAAGTAATTGGATAACAATATAGTTACTTATCACAGTATCTTATATCACCTGTTTAATAATAATTGTTAGGGTGTTAAATCTGATTCATTACATTCAATCTATCAAATGATTTTCTTCTTTAAAAAGTAAGTCATCCGTGATTTTGAAACCAAACCACTTTTTGCGGCGATCTGGTACACTCTGTAAGTATTTCCTAAGGTGTCCGAAAGAAAAATGAACGTAAATATTAAATACATTTTATTCGATTAAGTGGAACTTTAATAACATTACATAAGAGATGTTGACTTGAGAAATGTAATAACTGTCATAAATGTGCGGAAAATCTGTAAAAAAATAAACTATTTTAAAAATTTATTGAACCTTATCGTCGATTAACCGTTCAAGAAGGGATAACCGAAAATAACAACTTTTTTATGTTATCGTAGATTAGGCCTTCTCTCAGCTTAGTATAAAACACTTTACTTTTACTAGTAAACTGTGATTTATGTCCACAATTCCAAAACTAGAAAAGACTAGTGGCTCAAACGCATTTATAGTGATTATATTCAGCATAGAAAAGTTTTCTTTATTCAACATGTAACTTGGACAGGTCGTTAACGTTGCGTAAAAATTCTCACTCTAAAATTTGATAAAAATCAAAACTTGTAGTTTTAACAAATAATTTTCAAGAGGTTACCTCGTCCATGAGTTGTTGTCCACAGTTTCCGAATAATGTTATGATAAATGTTCCCAATAAAATTACTATTATCATTCGGAGGTTGATTATCAAATTAACATTCTAGAAGAAACATATCAAAAGACAACTTTTAATTTTATTTATAATGTTAAATATACTCACAGAAAAAAACTCAACTGCACTGCATGTTATTAACATTATGCCGCTAAAAGTGTAAAATAAGATGGCCACATTGATGTTAGACTGAATCCTTTTTTAAACCTGCAGGTAAACTTACGCGTATTTTAATACAACTCTAATTTAGTTAAACTCACCGTTTAATTTCTTGATGACATTGAATGCATTTCTTAAGTTTTACAGAAGCTTGTTTTTGAAACACACTATCTACACTACTATACTTTTGAAACACTTTTAATAACGCTTCACGCAGTAAGTACAGTTGAAATTTTGCGTGCATCAAATAATATACAACCATCCAATTGTACCATAGTAACTCCTATGTGAAATAAAGAATAATATAAATTGGTTGCAAGAAATGAGCTAAATTTAGGTGGAAGGTATATTCTCATCGAAATTTCTGAAATATATGGTTGGTGCCCTTTACAAATCGGCTGAAAGATCACTACACACAAAATTACGGAAATGATGGCAGAATACATTGTGAATACAAGAATTTTGGCTTCGAACTTCATTCTTGTCTTTAGTTTTCTGCTTCCGCATTTGAGTGGCAAAAAAAGGTCCAGTCATCTTTTCAAGAGGATATTAAGTCGGCCTCTTGCAAAAATTCCAGATATATATGAACAAACTGCCTGTAGAAATTTATTCCATTTTTATTTCAAATAAACTAAAAAGTTCTTTATTGATACTTACGTAAAAACTAATTAGTAAACTTGCTAAGGAGTATTTGAGAGTTTCGTAATCTATTCCAAATTTAAAAATATATACTAATCCCATGATGCAGTGAATCATTAAAGTTATCACTACGTTAATTGCTAAAAATGTTTGCAGTTTACTTGTTATCATATACATAGGAAAACTCACTAAGGGCCAAAGCATGTCGTCTACAGAAAGGAAAAAGTGTAAACATACTAAAGCAAGAGACAAGAAGTCAAATACCTTTTATAAGTGAGTATTTCTTGGGCATTACTTTTAAAACCATCAACCTAATATTCATTGTAGGTAGGTGTGTCTTGACAGAACTCAATAAAAGTATTAAACGTTATTTTGAGCAATAGGTAGGCAAAAATATTATTCAATTAGACTAACTGAAATTATGAGAGTCGTGTAATACTAATAGGATAATAATTTCTTAACGATGCGTAAATTACGAAACGATAAAATTATTCTATAGATAAATTATTATAACAATAGTATTAAGTACAGTGTAAGTATTTTATAAAGATTGACCTTGAGAAATATGTAATATAGCATATAGCCAAGGAGATATATAGTTATTTCGAGGATTGATTTACAGAATTCAATAAGATATAAAATATGTCTTCGCACACATCTTAAATGAAAACAGCAATAGTCAAGGTCAAGTATACAGGTTGGAAAACCTAAGGAACCATATACTATTTTATCAACCGCCTTAGAGAAATATCGAAAACATTAATAAAATAATGAGAAAATGCACTTTTACTTTGGTGGCGTGGTTTTATCGCCCTAGGGCAAATAATAAATATTAATGACCTGAAATTGCTCTGCCGTCTTGACAACCAGTAAAGAAACGGTTATATTCGCTTACTCCTAAGATATTTTGGCATTAATGAGACGTTTTGCTACTCACTCTTTATTGAAACTCTTCAAATGTATTTTACCAGAACATCTTCAGAAAAAACATAGAAGTACTTACTATTAAAATATTGCAATTTTTTTATAAGGGTGAACTTGATGAAATTTTTTTTATTACAAACCTCAATAATGTTAAGATAGACCTACATACCTGTTAATTAAAATATTAATCTTGATTCCTGCGTAGAATCTAAAAATATACTAACAACTAAGAGGTTTCATTTAAGATAAAGAAGTAGATGTCCAATTTCGATCAATATAACTAGAAGTTGAAGATATAATTATGTATATAATTTAGTTAAAAGGGCAAACTGAGTAAATTTACGCCTAAAAATTTTCTAAAACTATTAGTAGTGTTATAAATAAAGTCGATTAGCTTCCAGTGACAAACCGTTTATAGAGTTTATAGAGTACACATTGATTATTGTTGATTGTACTAAAATTGGATATTTCAAAGTCTACTAAGGCTTATTATTACTTATTACAAATGACAACTTATCTGAATAGTTTTTAATTTGCTGTTATTTCTTGTAATTGCATATGTATCAACACATGCGAATATTTTATGCATTTTTATTAGGTAATTAACAAATTATAACTGTTCTCTAAAAATAATTAATTAATCATGTGAATAATTTAAATTCATTTGTTTACTCAAAATCCGACGTTTTTATCACTTTTCGTTTATTCTATCTTTCTACAATCTTCTCATGTGTTCTAGTAATTTCATAACAATCGAGA
The DNA here is from genome assembly GCA_963942485.1 of Pediacus dermestoides. Taxonomy (NCBI): domain Eukaryota; kingdom Metazoa; phylum Arthropoda; class Insecta; order Coleoptera; family Cucujidae; genus Pediacus; species Pediacus dermestoides. Next base: position 10,243,460 of record OZ012627.1, read on the forward strand.
CTAATCCCATTCTCAAAAATTCCAATATAAATTGTGACCAAATATTTTCAAATGAATTAGTCCTTTTCCGGACGTTTATACGAGTAATACAGATACGACCCCCTTGCCGAGCGACATTGTATTAATCTAGATTTTTTGTTACGGTGTATTTTTAATTCGTGGCGAACCCAATCGGCATTGGTGACCCCGACGTGATCCTAGTGCAGCGTTGTACGCGAGTGTTCTTGTAACTGTTTCATGACGTCCTCTTTTTTACACACGCCTTAAGTAAGCTGTTAACCGACGACGAAAACAAAATGAGCCTTGTCAACGACCAAGGTCAAAGATTTATCTACGGCGTCAGTGTGCGAGTTCCGCCTTTCAATCTTTGGTTCGCTATCATCGAGAAAAGTTTTGACGTGTCAAAAATTACCAAAAATTTCAATCTAAAGTTCGAGATATAATCCTTAAACCCCCAACTAAAAATCCCTATACGCCTTGGTACTTCTCAAGGAAGAAAAACCTTTCAGCTCTTGGAGATAGAAACTCTCGGAGATCGTAAACCACCGCTCGCTGGAAAATCTGTTCCCGTTTCCACGCTTCGGACTATTTGGTTAAGCTTTCTGAACTAGCCGACACCATTGCTGATGTAATCAGCTCAACTCTCAGGTCGCCGAGGCTTCGATTTTCAAAGAATTGAGGCACAGTTCGAGGCTCTTTTGAATATGAAGTTGGCTCAGCTGACATTTCGACTATCGCGCAGTGGAAACCGCCATATTTCCTCCGACCGCCCCAGATTCCGATCGCGTTCGCACTCGCGGTCGAGCTCTAGGAGTTCGACACAGTTCCCGCAATCGTCCACTTGGAGATTCGAACCCACTAGAATTCATAGTCCCAAACCAACGTCAGTTACCACTGAACCAAACCTCCCTTGTCTAAATGAACTGCACCTACGAGATCGTTGGTGGAGGATATAGGACACTTAGGGCCGGTTGTATAAAAATTTAGTCGCGTGATAATCCTCCAAAAAGGATAAACTGCCATAGAACGATTGTGGATTACAATTGTTACTATAGATATTTTGGAGGATAAAAATTTAACACCGCGATTAAAGTTTTATACAACCGGCCCTTAGATTACAATTTTAAAAACTTTAGAATTTATAGGACAAATTCAATAGTTTTCAAATTTAGAAGCAATAAAATCCAATTTCCTCTACTAGTTCATGATAAGGTATAGTTTAAAATATTGAAATCTAGGAACACTCTGTATTTCCCCAGGTGTCCGGAAGAAAAATGAACGTAAATATTAAATAAATTTTATTCGATTAAGTGCAACTTTAATAACGTTACATAAGAGATGCTGACTTGAGAAATGTAATAACTGACAGAAATGTGCGGAACATCTGAAAAAAAAGAACAATCTTAAAAATTTATTGAACCTTATCATTGATTACGCGTTCCAAAAAGTGATAAATAAAAATAACAACTTTTTTTTTGTGCCTCAGGCTGGCATTGGTCATTTTGCATACGTATAAATCGGCTGGAAACACATGTTTTGTCGGGCTAGACCGGCAAAAACTAGGAATTTTTAGTTTATCGATTGGCATCATTGAAATCATAAAGAAAATTTGTATTTTCCATAGAAACGGATTATTATTTCTGTCATTCGGCTACTACTGTCAGTGTCAATTTTAAGTATCGCGCGTTACCAATATAAAGAAAATCCCTAATACCAAATATTTAAACAAATCTTTTGTAAATTTTATTTATTTAAATAAACTTCGGCACAAAAAAGTGTGTGTATTATACGCCTAGAAACTGTTTGGTGAGTACTCGTAGTTGCGGGCTTCGGCCTACGGCCTCTGCCCGTAAACCCTACTCGCACTCGCAAAACTCTAGTTTCTAGGCTGGTAATACAAATAACTATTATGTTATACATGTTAGTTATTAGCTTAATATAAAATTCTTTACTTTAACTAATAAACTGTGATTTATTTTCACAATTCCAAAACTAGAAAAGACTAGTGGCTCAAACGCATTTGTAGTAATTATATTCAGCATAGCAAAGTTTTCTTTATTCAACATGTAACTTGGACAGGTCGTCAAAGTTGTGTAAAAATTCTCACTCTAAAATTTGATAAAAACGAAAACTTGTAATTCTAAAAACTAATTTTCAAAAGATTACCTCGTCCATAAGTTGTTGTCCACAGTTCCCGGATAATATTATGGTAAATGTTCCCCCTGAAATTATTGCGATCATTCGGAGGTTGATTAGGAAATTAACATTCTAGAAGAAACATCAATAAACGAACGTGTGATTTTATTTTTAATATTAAGTATACTGACAGAAAAGAGCTCAACTGCACTGCATGTTATTAAGATTATGCCGGTAAAAGTGTAAAATAAGATGGCAACATTAATATTAAACTGAAGCCTTTTTTTAAACCTGCAGATAAATTTACTAGTATTTTATTTACAACTATACCCTGTTGATTTTATTTAAACGCACCGTTTTATTTCTTGATGACATTGAATGCATTTCTTAAGTTTTACAGAAGCTTGTTTTTGGAACACACTATCTTCACTACCATACTTTTGAAACACATTTAATAACGCTTCACGCAGTAAGTACAGTTGAAATTTTGCGTGCATCAAATAATATACAACGATCCAAATATGACATACCATAGTAACTGCCATGTGAAGTAAAGAATAATACAAACTGCTTGAAAGAAATCTGCTAGGTTTAGGTGTAAGGTATATTCTCATCGAAATTTCTGAAATATATGGCTGGTGCCCTTTAAAAATCGGCTGAAAGATCACTCCACACAAAATTGCAGAAATGATGGCAGAATACATTGTGAATAAAGAATTTCGGACTCGAACTTCATTCTTTCCTTCAGTTTTCCACTTCCGCATTTGAGTGTCAAAAAAATATCCAGTCCTCTTTTCAAGAGGGTATCAAGTCGCCCTTTTGCAAAAAATCCCATTATATACGAACAAACCGCCTGTAGAAATGTATGCCATTTTCATTTAAAAAAAAACCTTAAAAGTTCTTTATTAAAGTATACTTACGTAAAAACTAATTAGCACACTTGCTAAGGAGTACTTGAAAGTTTGATAATCTATTCCAAATTTAAAAGTGTATACTAATCCCATGACAAAGTGAATCATGATATTTATCAGTATGTTAATTGCTAAAAATGTTTGCAGTTTACTTGTCATCATATATATGGGAAAACTCGCTAAGGGCCAAAGCATATCGTCTATAGAAAGAAAAAAGTGTAAACATATTAAAGCAAGAAACAAGAAATAAAATAAAAAATACCTTTTATAAGTGAGTATTTCTTGGGCATTACTTTTAAAACCATCCACCTAATATTCATTGTAGGTGTGTCTCGACAGAACTCAATAAAGGTATTAAACGTTATTGAGCATTAGATAAGCAAAAATATTATTTAATTATACTAACTAAAATTATGAGAGTCGTATTATAACTAATAGAATAATTTCTTAACGACACATAAATTACGAAACGATAAAATATTTCTATAATAGTATATTATGCAATGAGCATTTAATGATAGCGATTAAGATACGAGTATGAGAATTACGACAGTAGCCGTAGGTGAATAATACAAAGTGTTTTAAAAATGAAGTAAGGATTAATAAATAAATAAAATAATTTGTCAATATTGTATAATAACAGACTATATCTGCCTCCACTTCGCTTTCACTGCCCTTGAGAGAGCGAGAAAGGGAGAGTGACGATCTGTCTACGGCAAATAAATTTAACTTTATTCGATTTATTTATCTTAAATCATATTCATATTTTTTTTAACTAAAGGTGTATACAATAATATGTACCATCTAAACTAACTAGATGTACATTTTATTCATTTTGTAATGTTAATAATTATTCAACATAATTGGTGGAAATTAATAAATGTAAAAACCGAAATTTATGTTTAACTAAAAAATTATAAAAGATAAATGGGTTGTTTCATTACTTAACATTTTGAGTGTTTTACCAATAAATATGCCGCCATAAAGAAGGTAAATCAACCTTTCATGTTTTTAATAGTTCATTTAGCATTAAAATTTTAAATTCATGCATCCACCGTTAGACATTTGATACACTATAATTACAACGAATAATTAAATTGAGTGTTTCAAAAACTTCAAATTTTATAATAATACAAATATGTATATGTATAGAATGTAAAGCACACGATGTTAATATTCTATATTATTAAGAATTTTCATTATCTATACATTTACACATTATTATACTCTATAGAATAATCTTTTACAAAAAAAAATGAATAATATAAAGAGGAAAATGTAGCACATTACACAGAGCTTTGTCCCGTTAAAAATTAATTTAAATCTAAATATGTCTGATGTTAGTATAATTAAAATCTACTGTACAGTTATATGCTTTACTACTGAAAAGCTATGTAAATGAAAATATTAAAACTCGTATGTTCTTATTTGTTGCAGTGGAAGATGTGGATGCAAGTGCTTCAAAATTTCTGATGGATACTCCTCAATTCCAAGAAGCAATAAAAAATGTTACTGTTGCTATTGGACGGGAAGCAGTTTTGAGTTGTTCCGTGATGAACTTGGGATATTACAAGGTAAAACATGCACATAAACTTTATATATGTATTGAGGGCTTTATCATTATATCAATAATAGATAGGTATTTATTTTATTAGGAGTATAAGCGAAACTTTATGTGATGAAGTATAGAAGTTTAAGCGCCGAGTGGAGGGAGGTGAATTAAATCCATGCATAAAGTGGCATATTCTCCGCATAAAATACAATATTTTGTTTTCAAACGAAATCATTACCATCGTAAGGTACCGGAGGGTAATAAGGCCCCCTTAATTGAAAATATTTTTTATTAAAAAAACAAACACAAATTTGAACATAAGGAACGTTTATCCAAGTTCTTAGTGATCTTGGTAATAACAAAAACGTAAAATTATTTATAAATTTCTAAAAGTATGGTAACAAGGTAAAAAAATATAGGAACATCTCTTTGGGCCTTATTACCCACCTGGTCAGGTAATAAGGCCACATGAAAAAATATGATGCAGGTAATATGGCCCTCGCCTAATAATCATTTATGGCATACATTCTGGACAAATGAAAGGCTCAGTATCTTCCTCCGTCAACCCAACACAATCTTCGTGTACCCAGGTACCACATATACTATGAAGGGCCTTATTACCTTATTAGATTTTCAATGTAACTCTTATTGAGATCTGGTAATAAGGCCCGGGCCTTATTACACGAACACTACATTTTAGCTTATGCAGGTTATGTTTTTTTCATTATTGAACAAAAGTCTCGAAATCAACGATAGATCTATTGACAATAAGTCTCTATGTACGTGCAATACGGCCCATATATCAAAAAGTCGTTGAGATAGTTTATATAACTTACTAGATTCGTGATTTTATAACAATTCCAGCTGCAGGGTCGACACTGACAAATGAAGTAGTGCACACGAAAATCCCCGGGTGCAATGGGCGCGCTTTCTGCACTTTTTAACTAGGATTTGTATAGTTAATAGATAGATGGCACCATGCGCAGAAATTTCAGCTTTCTTCTTGTACAAACTGATTCCGGGCCTTATTATCCGGCAGGCCTTATTACCCTCCGGTACCTTATAATCATCCTAATTAGAAATATTAAATACGGAAATAATATTAGGTTGCTTTGCATATTTTACTATTATGGTGGTTTCTATGGAGATATTTATTGTAGCAGGTATGTGTAGTAAGCAGCTAAGCAGCATTATTTGCTTTAAGATTGATACCTATATTTATATTCTAAACATTAATTTCATTTATTCTATTTTGACATTTTTCACTTAATAAACTTGTTAACCAATGAAGTTTTGGTACAAAATATGCTTTCAGTCACATTGTAAGGAAAAGCCAAGGAAAAAGCAGAGTATTTAACATTTCTTTTTAAACTAAGTACTATCAAGACTAAACATAATAACCCCTTTTTTCATCACTTGGAATATTTACAATATAATATATCGTCGTTGTATTCCTCGTAACATTGACAAATATTTAAATTGAATGAACCTAAGGAACCAATAATAAATGTCATTACCATTGTACATCAAGTTTGATTTGGAACACTGTCAGACGTTGAAAAAAATAATCAACCTTGTATTGTAGGGGACGATTTACATTCAAGATCATGACAAAGAAATATAAAGATTTTCATCATATTTTAATACATCACCGAATATACAATGAAAAAGTCGCCCAATATTGTTTACGAGTTTACGCGTTGGAAGTTGTCAGGAAAATTCTGGGGTTTTTTGATGGAAGAATATTCATATCGGTAAAAAAATATAAACTAAAATTTTTCTGCTTCAATAAAACGTATTATGGGAAGCCAATGTTTAATAATTAAAGATCGTACTTAGTAGCTATAATTTTGTTATATCTAAACAATCATTTTTCCTAGAGATAACAAAGCTGAAAGTTTAAGCTGTCTTAACTGGAGCGACTAATTTGTGACTGTCTAGAAACTAAAATCGCTTAAAAGTTATTTGCACATACATGTGTTTCAATAGGATCTCGTCTCGGATTTCGTAGTCGAGTATAATTATTCCTTTCAGATGTGTGTCTTAAACCGTTCTTACTCACAAATTTATTGCACAATTCATTTTTAACACCACAGACAACCGCTGTTTATATGAACTTTTCTTCTTAAAAGAAGGTCCTTATCAACTATTTAAGTCCTGCTACAGAAAAATGGAACAGCCTGTACATAAAACTTAGAAATAAACAAATTTTAACATTCGTAAGTCAATATACAGATTGGTGAATGACAACTAGCCGGAAATCCTACTGAAACAACTGATACGAGAATGTGTACGATGAAATGAGACAGAGATGTACATGCTGCTGAGCTGCGTCGATCAAAAGCACTTGAGCATCATTCCGAGATATTTTGTTTGCGGTTCGAGGGTTATTCAACTGACTTTTACAAACGCAGCTCAAAAGTGCCGGTGATAAACCAGCCGAGTCGGGGTACGACCGCGCGCTACTGTCCGCCCTACCATGTCGATCTCGCTTACTCACGCGATCTCTGTCTAAAAAATAGGCTAGTTGCCATTAACTAATCTGTATAAATTATTTAAATAAAATGTGTTTGCTGATTTGTGTTCATGCCATCCAAACTTGATACATCGATTACATTCTATGTAGGTTCTGTAAAATAACTCTTTTATAGTGTGATGATTTATCACAAACAAAAATGTCATAAATAGTTTTCATTAATGTAGAAAAAATTTTGCGAAATATCAAGTGTTTATTACATATCTAGTACAGGTTAGTGAGAAATATTTTTAACTTGTCGGTCCCATTACAGTTGGATATTTGTGTCATAGAAATCCACCTCCGAAGTTTATTACAGCTACACACGTACTAATGTTCGAAATTTGAATAGCGTAAATAACAGCAATTATGTATTTGAGACATAATTCTCAATACATGTGTAACTGTTTGATTATTTACTGTTGACAGGTATTTGCAATTATTTGTTGGTTTGTCATTAGTAGTTCGGGTGCACGAGAATGTTAACTGTTCAATGGAATGTCAACCAATCACAAGTTGTTTACTATACTGTTTAATTTGCTCGTAACATTTTTTTACTGACTGGAAAACGATCATTATCGACAGCGAGATTTTTCGGTGAAGTTTAATTTTAATTAAATATCGGAAATAAACCATGAGAATTTAATGATTTAAATTTATTATGTAAAATTAAGGGTGAAACTAAACAAATCCCATAGGTATATGATTTAATGACATAGGGTAGGTATTTAAATCGTTGTTTGTTTGGTATTAATTATAATAATATCATTTAGTAAACTATACAGGGTGAGCTAATACCTCGTGCTTTCTGTGGTCGTCCGGAATAAGTAATCAATATTTCTAGTTAGTTTTAATATAATTTCCATAAGAAGGCTGGCATTGCTGTGTTATTTTCTGCAGTGTACACAGAGTGTGTCACGACGAGTTGACAGTAGACATAACTCTATTACTAAACACAATTTGGTTCTAAAATCTAGTACACACCCATTATACAATGTGCTCTATTTAATGAAAATATTGACACCTTTCTGGTACTTCCGGTTAATTATAATACCGTTAATTTTAAGACCTTACAACCTTAATATTTTTATGTCTCGAATTAAGTGTAGAATTCGAAAATCTAGAAATATGTAGGGTGTTCCATTTAAAAAAAATAAGTTATCATTGATTAAAGTTTTTAAAAATGAACGGACAACCACCAACACCCTGTATAAAGCAAGTTTTCCAAAACTATATCAGCTTATTGCTTGTATATTTCTACTTCAAACGTAAGAAAAAAACTTTGGAAAAAATGTGTCATTGTCAAGATTCGAATTTTTATTTACATCTAAGTTTTTGCAAAAAAAAATGAAAAAGTGTAAATAATTATAATACCGTTAATGTTAATACCATACAACCTTAATACTTTTATGTCTAAAAGGAACTGTAGAACCTAAAAATTCAAAAATATACAGGGTGTTCCATTTAAAATAACAAAGTTTGTGTCTACTTCCGGTATAACCGAAAGTAGCAGAAAGGTGGCAATATTTTCATTAAATAGAGCATATTGTATAATGGGTGTGTACTAGTTTTTAGAACCAAATTGTGTTTAGTAATAGAGTTAAGTCTACGGTCTAAGTCTCGTCGTGACACACCCTGTATAAAATAAGTTACTTGACTTTATTCAAATTTTTTGATAAACAATTGCAATTTTATGGGATTGAAAACGAGATTAGTTCAATAATGATTTATTAATTTATTTAAAATAAATTAAAATTCAATACAATAAAATTAAAAAATTTTCTAAAATATGTTCAAAACATATGCATATCATTTTTTCATAAAATGTTTTTTGTGATTGCATGTTTCAGTTTGGTTTAAATTTTCTATACATGAGATAGCTAGTTTTATTTAAAAATTCATAATTTGTAATTTGTTCTGATGTCGATGATACATTAGAATGTATTTTACAATTTATGTGTACACTCAATCGAATTAAAACGAATAATACTCTAGCTAAAAATAGTAAAATATAAAGATCCGTTAAAAGAACTAATGCAACTAAAGAAGACTAAACAATTTATAGAGTAACAAGTTGCTATAGTTAAGTATACCTCACTATAAAAGCAGATAAAATGTATCTCTCTACTTGAAGTCGACTCGTGGACTATTCTTCAGTACAGTAGCGCAACAACAATAAAAAAACCTCAATGGAAAATACAATATGTCTCTAATTAAATAATTAGGAGTATCTTTTAGTAAAATTAAAAATGTGATACTATATTATATTTTGCTTTATTTGCCTAAAAAAATATGTACATGGAAAAAACAATAAATACCTACATAACTATTCAAAAATTGACATTTTTATATATATATATATATATATAATCGTTAAACCTTAGTATACCCGAAGGTGTTAAGGATAAAAGTATAAATATTCAATTATAAACAAAGTCTCTCCATTTTTTCTTGTTCTGTGCCATGCTTTTTCCTTCTGTCCACGTCTTGGTTTTCTTCTTCAAATTCTCAGCAATAACCTCATTCCACTTCTTTCTTGGTCTGCCTCTTTTCTGTTTTTGGATTGACTTTGCTTCCCATATCTTTTTTGTTTGCCTATTATTCCCCATTCTTACCAAATGACCAAACCATCGTAATTGTTTTCTCTCTATGCTGTCCATTACAGGTTCTACTTCTAGTTCTTCTCTTATTATGTTGTTTCTTATTTTATCTCTTTTTGTGATGCCCTTAATGCCTCTTAGATATTTCATCTCGATGGCTTGTATTTTGCTTTTCTGTTGCTTCGAGAGTGTCCAACTTTCGCATCCGTATGTTAAAATGGGTTTGACTATTGATTTGAATACTGTCAACTTCGTTTTCTTTGATATCTCTTTTTTCCAGATGAATGTTTTGTTGAGTGAATAATACAATTTTGTTGCATTTTCTATTCTACTATTAATTTCAGCTTCGTTCTTTCCATCTTTTTGTATTGTTATTCCAAGGTATTTAAAACTGTTTGTTTGTTCAATTGTTTTGTTATTTAAATTTATTGTTGCTTCTGTGTCGTTCTTGCCTATTACCATTATTTTCGTTTTGTCTATATTAATCTTTAGGTTTCTTTGGTTAAGTGCTTTATTCCATATCTCTAAATTTCGTTGTAGCTCATTTTCACTTTTAGCGCATAACATTAAGTCGTCCGCGAACGCACATTGAGTTATATATACTGGTTCCATATTCCAATATCCAATAGGGATGTTGCATTTTTTTAAAATCCCGTTTTTTTCTGTTAGAAATGTAAAACGACTATATTAATAATACTCTACAGCAAAAATAATTTTTTTTACTCAATATTTGTACATAAAAAAACGATTACAAATTGACCGTAATTCAAATTTATTATTGCCGCCCGAAAACGCTTTGAGATCGGAGAGTCCTGTGTGACGTCACGAATCTAGTTGACATTGGCATGTCTAGATATTTTTTATGCGTTTGACATTTTTCGAAATAAGTCAAAATGCGGCGTGCTGCACTGTGGAACTAGATTCGTGACGTCAGCAGTCTTTTGGGCCGATTCGGACGTTTCCGGGCAATGCGCGAAAATTTCAAATTTTACAATACTTTTTATTTATTTACTTGGAAAGTACGGACCAAAAATTTTTTAAAAAAATATCGATAGTGATAATTTGGTATCAGCTTTTCAAAAAAAATTATTTTGAAAATCATGCAAAGTCCCTATTGACATTTTTGTAATTATAAAATTGTTGATACTAATTAAAATCACAACTAAATGTGATGCAAGTATAGACACAATATTGAGTAGGTACAATTTTTGTCACTTTTATTAACTTTGCAAGTGACGGTTTCCAAAAATTCAAAAGTTGTAAAAGAATTTGACCTGGGGAGTAGCCAATATTAAAAATTATGATAAATATTTAAAAAAATAAAAAGTGACCTGTGTAGGTACTTTTTAGCTGTGAGGTTACCGACTTTCGAAAAAAAAACAACATAAGAGCTACATTGCACTGGATCTCTTTCTAAAAATAAAGTGATGGCAATTGCTCAATTGGTGTTGTTACACCACTGACTATTTGGCAATCGGAAAGCATTGAAATCAGTTGGCTCCAGGCGACTGTCACTCGGTATTTGATAAAAATCCCTTTTGTTTAATATTTACAATTTGGAGCGGTATAGCTTGAAGTAATAAGCTTGTTTTATAACCCAATATGACGGTTCTAATATTGGACAACGGTTATGAATAAAAAATATCATATCGTGCACATTTTATATTCCATCTTTAAAGTATAATTTATAATCTGTATTCTTCCATGCACAGTAGAGTGTATTTATCATATTTACAAAAATATCACTATATATTATTCTGAGACATGAGCAAATTGACTACTGGAAAATATTTCTTATTTCAGACGAAATTATCTTATTTTTCCAACATAGTCGATTCCATTATTAAATAGCATTCTTCCACAAATTTAGGTTAAATAGGCACATCAAAAGAAGTTTACTAATTAGAAGTCATATAAATTGAGTTAAAATTAGTAAATCTATTGCCCTTTAACTGTGGACAACTACAGATGTAGACCACGCTAGTGATATATTGACCTCGTACTAGGGGTGTTTTATTTCGTTTAAAAATAGATCTTTATAGGTTTTGAATTGGAAAGCTTTAGGTAAACCTACATACTTTAACGAAATTTGTTCCGAAATATATTCTTCGAATTAAAATCAACAAATATATATGTTTAACAAGACACTTTTGCATTAGGTACGTCCTTGTTATAAACTAATACAAATGATTCTCTTCTAGAACTATTTTTCATACAACTGTAAACATGCTATATTAAAAATTTAGTTCTGAATTCAACCGACCATTATTCTAAGAGCCAGGAGAATGGATAATTGTAAATAAACAAGTGAGTTTGTCTGATAGTATTAAGTTCTTGGGTTTGCAAATTGATAGCCCTTTGAATTGAATTGAACACATCGATGTTTTATGTAGTAGACTGAGCCACGTGTTCTATCAGAGTGATGAACGATGATTAGGTTAACATGTTGACTTTGTCACTAGCATATTATGCTAATTTTGAATGTATGGTAAAGGCATACGATTGTTATCGGTTTAAACCTACATTTTGGTTTGAAATTACGACATAACATTACAATATTAGAAATAACGACTCAATACTCCATCAATAATAAATAAAATTCCAGCGGTATTTCAACTAATGCTATTTTGGAAGATATGAATAATAAATTTATTTATACATTACTGAAATTTGCGTATTTTGTACTTATGGCTACAAGCCGTTTTAAATTTTATTACAGCAGCAATAAAGACATAAAACGATTCTCCTCAAGTTCCTTATTCTTATTTCGTTATAAATAATAGGATGTAACTATTGTACTTAGATAATTGAATTATGTTCCAAATACCTGGTTATATCTCATTATTACTGCTCGGGTCTTTGAGAGAACTGAATCACAAGATATTTTATTATAAAATACGAGATTTTTACTGTGCATTTTCATATTTCACGAAACTAGAATTTCAATGAACACAAAATGTGATAAACAATTTTATTTAAATCAAAACAAAACATACTTTTGTTTCCAAAGCCATCTCGATAAGTTGCATAGGTACCTCATTAGCGTACCTTGAAATTTTTGACAAAACTTATGAAACATACGTTATATAATTTCTTTTGAATTACTTATGGTCGTTTTCTAAACTTGACTTGGATACTTATTCTGATCTTGCTGAAACGTCATTAATTATCTGCTAGGCGAATTATTAAAGGGCACACAAAAAAGCACTACTTTGTCCATTTAGGCGACTTTTTATCCCCAATAATAACAAAAATACCTTTGCATTCCAATGTCCCCTAAGACACTGTATATGAAAAATGAGGAAACCTTATTATTTTTTGCATTATTATAATGAAATGGCTAAAGGTAAACAATAATACAGGAAACATCGATGTAGGTATTATTTTTAGTAGTACCTATGCTAAAATGTAAAATTTTAAAAATAACATATTTTAAATAACCTTTACCTATATTTCATTTTGTTAAAATTGATGAATTCAATTTAAATGCCCACATATTTAATTGCGTTTAATTTGTATCTCATTAATTTTAATCTGAGTAATAATTAATTATAAAATAAATAAATAGAAATTAAATTATAACTTGAATAAGCACATCACATAAATCAATCCCTATTTTATCTAACTAATATGAACAAATAAACGCAAATTTGTCAATCATTATTGTGTAGATTAATGTGTCTGACATTTATTTTAATTAAATGATCGTTTAACAGTCATATTCCATGGAACTACACATATAGACCCTCCACAATTCATAAAACGATTCTGGACCTCTAAAGACCAACTTCTGCAAAGTAATTTGGATCCAATTTATCTGTTTCTCCACAGTAGTGGAGAATAGTCTGGTCCCTTACCCTCTAATATAAGCAAACTAATTCGAAGTTGCCCGTACGAAACGACTATACAATAATTAATTATTGGCAGGCATCTCGACACTAGACTTCAGACAATAGCACTATGGAGACCCTATACGGGACTACAGGTTGCCCTATACGCACACTCTCTGTGTCTCTATTCACACCAATTTGAATACTAAACTGCCGTTAAATATCACCTACATATCTCTCTTTGTTGGTGAACAATATGGAAAGAAAGCTTTCATTCATATACTTATTTATACATGTGCGCTTCTGGAAGAATATTTTTCAAATCGATTCACTGTACACCTACTTAGAACGAATGAGATATTCAGCCTAATAATAATTATTAAAAAATAAATAAAAAATATAAATTTTAAATCGGTACACAAAATTCTTCCTACCGCTTAGGTGTGATTAAGAGTATAAGGCATAAAGTGGAGAATGCTTTAGTGGGCAGGCATAAACAACTCGCTATAGGAGTTTTTAAACTTTCTAGAGAATAATGATTATAAATCTTACTATATAGAGTGCCTCCGAAAGGAACTCTAACAGCAATTTAACTACAAATACTAATTCTAAAAATCTAGAAGGCTGCATTTAACATATATTCAAATAGCAAGATACAAGGCGGTGAAAGTTTTCCAAATTATTTTTTGTCTTAGAATTTTTGTATTTCTAAATCTAACTAAGGTAGAAGAATGCCAGGGTTTTGAGGGACCCTGCATAATATATAATTATCTAATATATTTTCAAAACAGAAAATAATACTTTCTCTTTATTTTCACCATGTCTCGTTCTCTTGAAAGGTATATCTGCTTATAATCTGTTATACTGAAATAGAATAATAATACTTTGAGACTTTTATGTGCAAATCATACAGAAATAAACCTAATGTTTTACTAAAGTTTACATTTCGTTTTCTGTCCGTAAACCAAACACAAAATTAAATTTTCCTTTTTCAATTAGGATGAAAAGGGTAAATTCTATTACTAATTTCTTGTAACCGTCATTAAAATTAAATGTCTGTGGTAATTTTATCTTTTGTAGGCACATAGTTTGCCAAATAATTTAATTAAAATGTTTGTTTAATTGCATTTGTCTGATAATGTTCTACACTTTTTTATAAGCTACTAGACTAAAAACATCAAAATTACGTTTTTCTCAATTTACAAAATGTATTAATTGGCCACAATCGTTTCCAAAGTAACAAAGTAAACAGGGAATAATTAATAGAATGTCATAATAAGCTTTGTGCGATGTACACTACAGTCATAAAGCGACTTTTTTAGAAACTTTAAGCCTTTGTTTCAACTTTAAATATAAGCTTGAAAACTTTTTAAACTGCTAAGTTAGAACAAGTTCTCAGCTTTATGTGGTTAATTAAAATTTTAAGCAATTCTCAAGCACTGGGAATTTTACTAATTACTTTTTAATGGCAATTGAAATTATTCTGGGCATGTTTTTTTTTGTTGTTTAGGTTGGATGGATGAAAGCAGACGATCAGACAATTCTCAGCCTGCATGCGCGTGTCATCACGCACAATCCACGCATTTCTGTCACTCATGATGACTATCATATGACCTGGGAACTACGAATTCGGCAACTGAAGGAATCTGATCGTGGTTGCTACATGTGCCAGATTAACACCGAGGAAATGAAAAAGCAACTGGGCTGTATAGATGTTCAAGGTACGTGATACAACGAAAATCATCTGGTATTGTTAAAATTAGTCTTACGATGAGGTTACAACTGTAGAGGCAGCATATGGTGTTTGAAACTATTTCAATTTTATGTTGAAAAAAAATGTAATGCTGTGTGATTTTCTTTACAAATCACTAGACCAACTTTTACAATGATATTAATAATTGAATTTAATTTACACTTAGTGTGTTTTTTTAATTAAAACGCGTATTTAGAAATACGTAGAATTTAAAACAAACAAGCTGCACAGCAATTATGTTTACCCTCTTCATAAATAGCAAGTATAAATCAACGATAGCAAGCTGTGACAAAATTATTCTATGAGAATACAATACAACTTTAGTAATTTTTCAGTATTTGATTAATAAATATTATGCAGAATCTCATTAATATTTATAAGATGTTTCTTTCGCTATAATTTTTCAAAACCACTAATTAGTAAGTCCGAGAAAAGACATTGCGCAAAAGGTGATGGTTCAAAATTTTCTAGAGAAATTAGAACTACAGCTTGTTGCTCTCCAAAAATGAAAAATTCTTAAAATTTTCGAGCCATAGTAGACAAATAGACCATATATATATATGTATGTATATGTATTACAATGTCGTAGCATAGAAATAAGTAAATATGTTGAAAATTTCAAAACCAATTTTTTGCTAATTGCCAATCTTGGTAGTAAAGGTGAGTTTTTATTTAGCGACGAATTATATTTGAAATTACATCATCTTCTTTAAGTTTATAAATTAGAACGACTGTGTTCAATCTGTTTTTATCGCTTATGGAAAACCCATATGTATATTTAAACAGATGTAAATTTGTCGAAAAGGCCTTCCTGTCATATTGTCTAATAAGACAATTAAAGGGAAGACAGGGAAGATCGATCAACAAACCTCTGAGCTTAATATCTGTTAAAATTCAGATCCATTAAAATATAAGAAACCCTAGAGTGTTCTTTTAAAAGGACGCTAGCAATATGTGGGTTTTAAGAAACACTCTGTAGTTTGTTCAGATAACAAACTTAATTGCTTGACTTATTTTGTTCCTGTACAAATTAATTAATAGACAAACTGAACAATTTTACATTTTAAATTGTAACCAGTAGAAATTGTAATGAAATGAATAACTGGTATAAACGAGTTTATCTAAACAAGATAAAAATTTATTACATTAATGTCAACGTAATTTATGATTGCAACGAAATGTAGTAGGTTTCAATTCTCCTTTTTGAGTGCGAAGCAGAACGTATCATTAATCATACAGCTTAGAAAAATGTGTAAGCGACGGATAGTTAAATAATTACCATCCATTTAAAAAGAGCAAACATAAATATTGTAGGTATCTCTTGATAAAACAACTTACTTATTTTGGTGTTTTGTCTAATAAATGGAAGATGTATTTTGAAATTCGTGTAGATACTACTATATATTTATTAATTATTTTGAATATATTGGCTACTTCAACTGAAATTTTATACAAACTTGTTTTTCTTATGTATGTATAAATAAAATTGTTATATAATCTGCAATATGATATCAGAGGTTAACATCATTTCAAAACTCTCCTGCCTAAGTATATAGTTGTGAAGGATGTATTGTGTAGTTTTACTATTTAGCAGATTGTAGATGATCTTGGACGGAAACTAAGGTATTTCATATAAGTACATATATTGCCAGGTATTAAATTAAGATATACCTTGTTGAGGGTCCTACACGCTTCATTTACTGTTTTGGGTAGAGTTGGGTAGAGATTGTGTTTGATAAGCTATTATATATTTATGTGTGCATTTAATATTCAGTGTTTGTAGAAGCTCTCAAACACGTTATGTATCCCAAGCACACTTTATGTTCCCTCATAAATGCGTAGATATTATTTACAGAGCTTAGATATTTTGATGACGCAGATTTTTATATGTTGCTAGTATGTTTGAAATGATTCCTATACATGTTCTAGTATCTTTTCCACTCATAAATCATTCAGGCATATATTCGAACCTATTGTATCTTTTCTTGAATAGATGAAGGCCTCGTTTTATAATGCAAAGCCCTGTGCGCACACATATTCAGATGCAAACCAAATGCCAAAGTCACGGCAGTTTATATTCAGTTATTCCAAAACCAAACCCGCAATTTCTTAAAAAGGCGATATCAGGTGCGAAATGTCCGTCTGCTACACTCGTACATCTGAAAGGCTAATGCATATATCCATCCACATCCCATGACAGGAAAAGAATTCGTGATTTAACGATTGCACGTGCGACACGGTGTAGCTTTTATTGCTAAGCATTTGACAAGAACCAAATCTTTCATATGTAGGAGTAAAACTTTTATTGATCACATTTCGCAGCACTCAAAAATATTTCACCAGATCGCGTCGGTACCGAAATGGAAAATGTTTTTAAATAAATCTAACTTGTATACTAACTCGTTTAAAGCTTACAACATCAATTTTAATATTAAAACACCATTGGAAAGCAGGAAAAATTTTATACGGAAGAATTTTCACGTTTCACATTTTCAATACGTGTATGCTTGTATCCATAAGCTTACGTCTCTGTAGGTACACTCAGTCACGATGAATAACCTCATTTGGACATACCATAGAGTCGTCGTGATAGTTCCCAACATTTTAGACTGAAAATGTTGTAAGTTAGTTACTTATTGCTGAAACCCCACCAACGTGAATTTTCACCTACCTACTTTTGTATTTGGAAAATTTTTCTATTTACCAAGTTATGGTAGAATACCAGGGTTTTGCGGACCCTGTATAAACAAATGTAACTTTTGCAATATTGTTACTTAATGCTTAAATTAAAGATACTTTTTTATTGAAACGATTTCATACTTTCTTAATGTTTGAACACCCCTTAGATGAGATAGCAACTCGGTAATATAATTTTTCCTTTTTATCAAGAATAATTTTCCTTCGAAGAATAACAAATAAGAATGTATTGCTCTCCGGCACCACACTGTATATTTATAATCTATTAACGTATGGTCTTAAAGTTTTCGGAAATTTTTTAGATGGTTTGTATTTGTACCAAATGGCGTTTAATCAAGTTTTAGCTGGAAATGAAATATCACAATTAACTCGTCTTTATTATGATAGTTTAGTTTTTTCGATCTGGTCTTATAAGCTAGATATTCGTAAAGGCATTTACAATCTAGTTGGGCGAATGTCAAAGCGTATCTAACATTGTCGCAATTTATCGAGAGCAAAATATTTCTTTATCAACAAATTATCAGACCATCAAGGAATGTGAAGAGGGTATAACGTGTATTAATTTGCCTAAAAGTGGTCGACTAAAATTTTGAGCCACACGAGGAAACAAAGACTGCTTGAAACCGTTAAACACAAAGTTGGGGTTTCACAGCGAAAATTAGCTCGAAGATTCGGTGTTTTACAGACCACTGTTTTAGACCAATCTCCCGAAATAATGTAGTGTTTCGAAAGAGTATTAGAGTAGAGCACCTACATTTTGGTCTTTGAAACACCAAATCTTCGAGCTAATTTTAGCTGTGAAACACCAACTTTGTCTTTAAGGGCTTCAAGCAGTTTGTGTTCCCCTGCGTGGCTCAAAATTTTAGTCGACCACTTTTAGGCAAATTAACACAAGTTATACCTTCTTCACATTCCTTGATGGTCTGATAAATTGTTGATAAAGAAATATTTTGATCTCGATAAATTCCGACAATGGATGAATGCAATGTTATGCTTTGCCATTCGCCCAACTAGATTGTAAATGCCTTTACGAATATTTAGCTTATAAGACATTTTGCTGAACCAGGTCGAAAAAACTACACTATCATAATAAAAACGAGTTAATTGTGATAATTTATTTCCAGCTACAACTTGATTAAACCCCATTTGGTACAAATACAAACCATCTAAAAAATTTCCGAAAACGTTAAATGATATATTTTTCTTCTTATTTGCATTTATTAATTCGAGTTTAGTTTATTTGGCATATTTTATAATGTATTAAATTAAAGTGGACTATAATTAAAATTAGTAGAACGAGTCACTATATTAAAATAGAAAAAGCAACGGAAATTAATAACCTATCTTTGCTCATTTGGAAATTAAAAACAGTTATCTAATAGAACAACGAGAGCATTTTTCCAGCCTTTATACCCCTTGATAATAGCCGCGTGAACTTCATATGAAATTTGTATTTTGAACATTATTAAATTACTATGTAAACGTAATGCAAAAGTCCGGACATTATTACATTTTTCAAGATTTAATTATTTTAAGTATTGTATGTCATGTGCTAGTAAAATAATAATTTTATTTCATGTTTGTTTATAAATAGAATGTGAAGTGGATATTAATCTAATTTAATGTTTTAATAAAATTTTAATTTAGTGAAAATATCATCAGAGTTTGTTTAAATTATTCTAATATTCAACACAACGAATTGAATTATATTGAATCTCATTAAAGCTATAGCTAAAAAAAATTAAATGTAGTCATGTACTAAAATTAGTGAAAACTATAAGAACCGTTTGACACGACAGTAATTTTAGTACTAAATTTAATACTAATTATGCGCGCGCAGATTTAGTAAATTTGTTACAATAAATTAGAGCATGTTCTATTTTTTTGTATACAATCTGACTAAATGTGCGTAAATGCGGTGCACTAGTGTACAATGCTGTACAGAAGAAATTGAATTTAGACCTATTGTTTATTATTAATTTTTCAACTAAATCTGCGCGCGCATCACTTGTATGAAATTTAGTACTAAAATTAGCCTCGTGTCAAACGGCTCTAAAACAACAATGCCTGTAATAATTTTTTTCTACTCCCGTATTTTAATTGCATTAATAGACATTTACTACCTGTACTATAATGAGATTCATTATGATACATATTTTTCATTACGAGACAAGTTTATAACCAATATAAATGCAACATTACAGCAATATTCCATCTATATCAAATATTGCCATGAACATTTGACAGATCGAAAATTTAAAAATTTACAGTTTATTTTGTTGCCTGACATTTCTGTGTTAATAATAAAGTTACCTTAATATTTATTCTCTTATTTTTCATTATTTTGACTAGTCGTAGAAAAAATAGAGCAACTCACATATATGAATGGCTATTAAGACACTTGTATTCTCTAGGACACTCCCCTACGGCTCGTGTTGTAATTCTCATACTCGTGTCTTAATAGCTATCAATAAATGCTCATTACATAATATACTATTTTCAGAATTGGAATTTTTCCTGCTATAATATTAGTACAGGAACATTAGATCAAATATAAGGCCTGTGATAAAATTTTTGGGTCTTTCCAATCTTTTCCGAACGAAGAGGGGGGGGGTCGACCCTGAGTGTAAAAAACCAGTTTTGGACAAGCCATCCCCGTCTCATTTTCCGTCATCTTGAAAAGAAGAGTAAGTTTGACTTTTGAGGATAACTCGGAACTCGTCACTTTTTTTGAAAAAGTGATCGAGAGCATTTTTATAAAGTCACTTTTTTTGAAAAAGTGATCGAGAGCATTTTTATAAAGGATGAAACTCCGCACATTTTATGTGCGTTTAATTCATAAAACTACGATATTGTGAAAAAATTCGATTTGCCTCCTTTTTTGCATTTTACGCTGCTTTATTACTTAAACAATAAGAGATATGCAAAATTTTATAAAAACAAAAAATGTGCGGAATTTCATCCTCGATAAAAATGCTCTGAATTAATTTAAAAAAAAAAGTGACGAGTTCAGAATTATCCTCAAAAGTCAAACTCACTCTTCTTTTCAAGATGACGGAAAATGAGACGGGGGATGGCTTGTCCAAAAGTGGTTTCTTTTACTCAGGGTCGACCCCCCCCTTCGATCACAAAAGGTTTGAAAAACCCAAAAATTTTATCACAGAGAAAGTCTAATGTTCCTGTACTATACATATATCTCTGATGCAGTCAGTTGTATTTAAGTAAAATATAAACTTTTCTAAGACAGGTAGGAAAGAGACTTGTAAGTGTAAAATTTAAGATCTAAATTTTTTCGTCATTTACGACTTATACACTTTTTGATGTATCTTCCTGGGACAAACTCTTTTACCACTTGCATGGTATAAAAATAAAAATGAAACCCAAACTTTGTTTTAGTTATTTTGCGTCACGAACTTTGAACAGCTTTTAGAAGAAACAGACAGGAAACTGTGGAAACTCGAAGAGGATAGATAAGACAATAATACTGGTGGACCAATAGTCAGTGCTTATTTCGTTTATGTAACTGTGACGGTGGTATCTATTTGTCCTAGTTTTGGAACAGTCGCCGTCGTAGTCGTCGATCTGCATAAGCTGTTCACCACACGAAGCAGTAGAAACCAGATGTGGCATGCCGATAAGGGCCTCTGCAATTGACTGGACCACTGTGGTAATATAGAGGCCATATCTCACAGCCTGCGGTATATCTATGAGTTAAATGGAATGTGTGGAGATTGGAATATTTTCAGGAGCTGTGAAATGTGATCGGTGACAGTTTTACCCCTGCATATGAATGATTGTGTCCTTGTCAAATGCCTAACAGTATAGGCTACACAAAGTCGCACGTGCAATCGTTAAATCAAAATTTCTTTTCCTGCTTTGACTTGAATAAATATATGTTTGTTATATCAATCAGGGAATCAGGCGCAACTGTTCCTTTAATACTTTTTACAAAAGGGTTTTCTTATGTAATAGATTTATGGTTTAGTGAAAGCGAACTTGACATAAAGATATATACTCCATTTTTTAGTAGAGAGAATTGGAACTAAACATGTTTGGCGGGAAATTTTAAATAGATTAAAAAGCAACAAATTGATGTATTTTAAATTTTTAGTTCCAATTCTCTCTATTCAAAAAGTATAATCTTATATAATTTCCCACATATAGGGGTACAGTTATAGAAAGTTCTTTAAATGAAGAATGAAAAGTTACGAAACTTTATTATACAGGGTGTCTTAGAACTGCCTCATGATATCTTAATATCGAAGTTTAAAATGAAAATTAATAGTAAACTTAAAAAAAAAATTAAGAATCGTTTAGTATTTAAATTGTAAGCGATTTTAGATTATATCAATCATAAGAGGCTTCTTAATTACTTTCCAAGTAAACTCCGTTACTTTATTTCATTATTCCCTTGTTGATAAAAACTGTATGTGAAACTTATAATACAAAATCATGGATTTGAAAGCAATTAACTCTTATGACTGATCAACCAAATCGCTTAACATTTAAATCCTATTCGACCTCAGTAATTTTTTTCTTCCAGATTTATTCTTTATCCCAGAAGTTCTAGAAGACTCTGTTGATTATAATAATCAACAGTGGAAACATATTAGCATATTTGACATGAGAGTTAGCTAGTCAGTCCAGTGAAACTTTTTCTTACAAATATATACACTAGTTCATATTGATAACAGAACCTACATAGCAGAGAATGTCATAAAATATGCGATTATTTTTATTTATAACGGAGAAAGCCACTATAAATTTTCTACAGAGATATCATCCGAATTATTCTCCACACTCCACAAAACAAATGTTAACAAACAATTATAATTTAGAAACACGTTCACACAATTCTGAAAATATCGAATATAATGTTGGGGAATGCCATTCTAAAGTTTATCTGAATAAATATTAATAGTCCATAAATATGTTAATGTATTTAGTTGTTATTACTGCCACAATAGTGTGGCAGTGATACCTATGGTATAGTTATAGATATAGCATAAAATTAATTATTTTAGAAGTAATCGAAACTAACTTTCGAAGATGTTCTCTAAGTATTACAATTTAGGTATTAGAAATCGTAGTTATAAAAAATACGCAAGTGAAACCAATTCCAATACTTAATTTATTTTTAGTCTTTATTTGTAAAAGGAACGGTATTTATTGTAGACAGGTAGAACTATCCAATAATAAATAAAACCTTTTTTCTTTCGTTTATCCTTCATATAACTGATTCCATAGACGTCACATTCCCAATAATCCATTTTTATTGTGACAGTAAAGAAGAAAACTCCTCCACTGTATAATATATATCTAGGTTTATCTTATTGCTCCATCATAGGACATCCAAAAATACAGCCTCATAAGGTATGAAAAATAACTAAAAATTCAGTGTAATATACGTATATCGATTGACCAATACAAAGTATCTTTTAGTTATATTATTTAACAGAAATAATAAAACTAAGTAAAGTATAAAATTAGGGCGCAATTTTAATATACATAATCTTTTTAAAAAAGGATTGAAACTCAGTGAATAATGTATTTTTCACAGTTTGATGAATGATGTAGTAGCGCAACTGGAATATTTATATACCTAAGCTCTCATTCTCATGTGGGACATATAAATTTACTTATTACCAGTTAGGTATAATATTTTTTGTACGAAAATGCGGAATGATGTTTTTTCTGACAAGATAATCGAACTTGAAAGTAGGCTTTTGAAAAACTAGTACGGAAAATTAGAGTGGAAATTTTTTTCCGCACACATTTTTTAAACTTTCCGCACAACCGGAGGAGTGCACATTAGTTCATCGCTTTCGCTTTAATTTTGAAAATCCATGTTTATATTCATGTAATTTGATCTCAAAATCAAAATTATTTCGATGACAGGACACAATTTATAAACTGTCAACAGCTATGAGCTTTCAGTTCTATGACAACAAACTCACTTGATGTTTTTTTTAATTAGAAAAAGATTTACAAATAATTTTATTTTTTACGAATTCCACGTTTTCGTAGAAAAAATCGTATGTAACACGCTTGCGGAAATGGCCCATGACAATACTCGTGTGATTGCAGCACTCGCTATCGCTCGCGTTGCAAATTTCACACTCGTATTGTCATGATGCGTTTTCCGCACTTGTATTACAATATACTATTGTAAGAATTGATATAATTTTCAAATTTCAACAAGTTTAATGTAGACATTTACGGCTTACATTGTTGAATTCTTAACAAAAATCTGCTTCAAAAGTAAATTTTTAGATAAAATAAGTAAGAAACAACTTAGTTTTAATTATGTTTATATTTGGTGGATGCGCCGGTATTAAAAATACGAATGTAATTATACAGAGTAACTAGTGCCAACTAGCCCAACGATTGCGTGAGACGGAGTAGCAACGCATGGTCGTGCACTGTACACTGTGTCCCAATTTGCTTGTAATTGCAGGGTATCTCTGTAAGTTGTACAGATAGAACTTTGCGGTTTTCGCGAACCTTTACCACTTTTTCGTTAAAATTTTTAATGTCGCAAACAGAACTAAGCTTACTTGTTTTGTTTCTGAGATATAGGGTGAAAACGAAAATTTTCACTTTCCGGGGTGCTGTCATATCTCACACACCATGTAAGCTAGAAAAAAATTAAAAACTGTTCTAGATAGATATTTTTGCGTAGAATCCAGTGTTTTGCACCGTTTAAGAGATATGATACAAACTAGGTCTTTTTTAAATGGAACACCCTGTAATTTTTACTCTCACTAAATTTGTCTATTTTTTCTCATTAAAATGATGTAAACAGTAGGCACTTTAAAATTTAAAAAATGCCCTGAAAAAGCAAAAACCTCCTTTATAAGTCAAAAAAATTTAGTTGGCTATGAAAATCGGGGATAAAAAAATGTTTACAAGCAACATGAGACACTATATTAAATAAAAAAAAAATAAAAAGTAAAATATTTTCTTAAATTTCATTGTTTATTTATAATGACCGTTAAAAATTTTTAGTTCCCTTTTTGTTTCTTTTTTACTAAGATAAAATAAAAATAATATTAATATTAAGAGTTTTTAATTTAATATAGTGTCTCATGTTGCTTGTAAACACTTCTTTATCCCCGATTTTCATGGCCAACTAAAATTTTTTGACTTATAATTGGGTTTTTTGCTTTTTTAGGGCATTTATTAATTTTTAAAGTGCCTACTGTTTACATGATTTTAATGAGAAAAAATAGACAAATTTTATGAGACTAAAAAATACAGGGTGTTCCATTTAAAAAAGATCTAGTTTGGATCATATCTCTTAAACGGTGCAAAACGCAAAAATATCTATCTAGAACAGTTTTTACTTTTTTTCTAGCTTACATGGTGTGTGAGATATGACAACACCCCGGAAAATGAAAAATTTCGTTTTCACCCTGTATCTTAGAAACAAAACAAGTTAGCTTAGTTCTGTTTGCGGCATTAAAAGTTTAACGAAAAAGTGGCATAGGTTCGCGAAAACCGCAAAGTTCTATCTTTACAAATTACAGAGATACCCTGCAATTACAAGCAAATTTCAGACACAGTGTACTCTGGTCTCTGTCCTTGTCTTAGTAGTCGGCTATATGTACATATACAACATGTAGATAGTAAAACTGCGTTAAAATATCCTTTAGGTTATGTTCCCTGTTCTTAAGGACCACACTCGAATGTAGTGCGCATCTAGCTGACTCCATCCGCATACCTACTTCCAATGTTTGTATAATATGTATATTTTATAATATTTAATCTGCATAGTTTTAGATATTTAAATTTATGCCTATGCCAGACATAATATTTGAAAAAATGTAAATGCATATGATATTAGGTAATGTGTCATATGTACTTTAAATATCACATTTAATATAAAAATTTCCAATATTTAAAATTATTTTCATGATGTATAAAAATATTATATGCAATTCATGTGTAAAGGGCCCGCTTTACACACATTTTACATAAATAACAATCATAGCAGCATCAATTGTATCTCTTATCCAATCACATTTCTGTTTTCTTTCATGTGAGCTATACTAAAGGCGCTAAGATTAACCTTACGATTAAGAGTTAGATGTAGCTTTGAGGAAATCTCCTTATGTAATCGGATAAATGTATAGCTTAGCTTTATATTTGATCCGAAAACTTTGGCTTAAATAAGATGGACCACAGAAAATATAGATTTGACCTACGGAAGTAAATTTCTGTAAATTTCTTTTGCGTGACCTCTGCGCACCAATATTTAAACAGCGACGGGTGAAAATTGGACAGTAAGAAGATCTCATGTGATAGTACAGGCCTCCTGCGTGATGTATCCATCCTTAGTGCCGCAGTGATCTATGACTAGAAATTTATTCTTGTTTGAGTAGGTATTCAAAGAAATCCTTATGATTAATATATTTATTGAAAGAACTTTATTTAATACAAAAAAATTTTGCATGTAAAAGTTTAATTTAAATTTATGAAGATTAGGTATACATAAATGTTGGATGTTAAAATATCTCTGTACAACAATAAAAACATTTGTCTACAGTTTATTTAAATACTTATTTTTAGATTATCGTCAGTTGTTTCTTTAACTTTTATCAAGTATTCCTAAATATATAAAGTAAACATTTCTATTAGTAACGTCCGTCAGTACTAGTAATACAGTAGCGCTATACTTAATTTGACCAGACGACGTCTCTGCTCATATTTGAATTTGAATATGTTAGTTTAAGGATTGTCTTGCTTGATAATTATGAAGATGGATGTCCATGGTGATCGGGTCTAGCAATTAGCGAACCCTATTCAAATAGCACGTAATTAACAGCTTCACAATTCGAAGTTTTGAGAATACCATGTGCGAGATATTTCAAGTCGGGTCTGTTCTACATTATATTAAGCTAGTCCAATTTTGTTTTAAAAGTTTTTCATGCTGTATGTGTAGTGTGTACTGTATATGTATAACATGTACAGGGTGTCCCATTTCGATGGGTATGGAGATTTCACGGATTTTTAGGCGAGAAAAAAAATAGTTTCGCAATCCAGTGCTCGGTTTTTATTAAAGTTAATTGGTTAAAACCGAATCTTCATATCTCTAATATACAGGGTGTCTGTAAAAGGTCTTTACAAAATCCTACTACAAGATTTTGGGCTCAGTATAATTCGTTTGAACCAAACTTACCTCAGTCCAAAAGTTCTTCCTTACTAAAATATATGTTTCCAAATCATTTTTTAAGTATGTAGCTCCAGATCGGTTCAAAGTAGAGATTTGAAATTTGATGGGTTAATAAGTCTTTAAGGAAGCTATAATGTGTGGGTATTATAACTAAAATAATATTGTTTAGTGACGTGCTCATAGGGGGGACTAAGGTTTTTTTTGGATATTTTTTGTAGGGTATTAAATTTTTTTACAAAATAAGACGAATTATGCGTTCAAGACAAGTAAAAAAGATATATGTTAGTTTAAGGATTGTCCTGCATGATAATTTTTGACTTGCGTTAACTCAACTGTTTGCGAGATATTTAACATTGAACATTTTTTTTGCTATTAAAACGACAATTTGTCAAAAATATTGGGACACTATAATTCAACTGATTCTACGTCCAAAACTAAGCATAATTTTTATCTTAAAGCGTTCTGTAAATATACCTAAAAAAGATACAGGGCGAATAAAAAAGATAACTTTCAACATCCTATATTTTACTAACGAAACATTTTTGGGGGTCGGTCTCTACAACAATGTATGCTTAGTTTTGGATGTAGAATCAGCTGTATTAGAGTGACCCAATATTTTTTACTTTACAGGGTAAATCACAAATTGTTTTTATAGCAAAAAAAATTTTAAATAAAAGTTAAATATCTCACTAACAGTTGAGTTAACGCAAGTCAAACAAGTATATCTTTTTTACGTGTCTTGAGCGTATCTATCATAATTATTATTTTGTAAAAAAATTCAATCCTCTACAAAAAATATTCAAAAAAATCCTGAGTCCTCCTGAGGCCACTGAACAATATTATTTTGATTGTAATACCAACAAATTGTAGCTTCTGGAGCTATACCTACTTACTTAAGAAATGATTTGGAAAAATAATTTTTATCGCCCTGTAAGGAAGAACTTTTGACTGAGGTATGTTTGGTTCAAACCACTTATTTTAAGTCCAAAAACTTGTGATAGTATTTTGTAAAGACCTTTTACTGACACACTGTATAATGAAATACCTTTAAAACAAACATTTGGCCGGTTTTTAAAAATGTCATAACTTTTTAGTTTTTGAAAATATTTTAAATCTGTCAAAACTATGTATTAGTTTTTAACCTAGAATAATACTAACTTTCTAGATTCAATTCTTTTCGAGATTGCATTAAACTTCCGATTTATAAATGCAAATCATAGTTAGTAAACAACAATTTGTATTATACATTCATAAATGTCATTATTATTTAGAACTATATGGCGTACGACCGTATGTTGCTCTCCGTCTCACCCAGTCGTTGGCCTAGTTGAAGTTCCTGCTCGGTATAAGATACCTTACGTACTCTTATAGATGGAAAAGTTTTCTTCCTTAAAATACTTGACTTTAGGTTAGATGTTTGTTATGGCCGACTATAACGAGCATCTACAATAACTAAATTCGCCTCAATAGTTGTTTGCAATAGTTATTTCTTTAACTCTCTGTATCATCAAATTTTAAATTAGTTGCGTAAATCTTTAGCTTCAGCGTATGTTAGTACCCCATAGTTATATGCTTCTGTCGTTCTTTTTTAAATATTAAAAACCAATAAGTCAAATTTTTACGTTTAATTTTCAAGAAAAGTGGGTGAACTAATGCTTTATTTAATTTTTTATTGTTGCAATAGACTAATTATCATTTTCATTGGCTTATGACTTCCTGTAGTATAGGTTTTTTTTCCGTTTTAGATGCCTTATTATTTCGATAGTTTAACAAATAAACGATTGTCAATAAAACTTTTGTTACCATCCTAATAAAACGTAACTGCTTAGCATCCGTTTCATATAACTTTCTACTAAATCAAAGGTTTTTTTAATAAGTTATAAACTAAATTTTTTTATGATTATTCTGTTATGACATTTTTATTGCTCTAGTATGGCACCAGTAAATCAGTGAACGTCAGATGTTTTATATTTACTGGTAAAATCGTTATCAGATTGCGGACTATAAGAGTTTTATGGTGTGATTACCACCACAGCTGACTACCCAGGAAAGGCGAAACCATATTGGTGTCATAACACACAGATATAGGCCGTAAAACAGTAAAACAGAATTCCTACAACTACGGGGGACTGTAGTCACTTTATGACACATAGATACATTCCGTTTTGGTGTAATATCCATGTCCTATCATATTATATCATGCGGTTGTTACTAATTTCCATAAATATGCGTTGTGGAATTGTGGAAACTTCAATATGTCAAACAGTTTAATATTCAATGGCAGAGGACGAGAATTAACTTAATATCGAAACAATACGAAACGTGATGATATTGGGAATATTTTTGCTTTTAATAAAATTGCTTCACAAATCTTGTAAGTATATTGTAGTTACATTTACAGAAGCGCTGAGCAAAATAATACGTTCGTAAGAGATTTTAAAGAAGGATACCTATAGTGCACATTAATATCTTTTATTCAGACATGGTTTCAAAAATATGAGAGATTTGTTTCTACATCCCATAAAAAAATCACACTTTAGATATTACATATGAATTTTTAAGAAAATAGTTAATCCCTCGTGATTTACGGACGTGGCACCTCCTTAAGGGTTAATCCCTATTATACATAAGCCATATTTTAGATTTAGAAAGGATATACTGCAACATTTTTCATTTTAAAACTTTCTTATACATTTCTTTTCTGTGCACGTTGTCATTTTTTAATCGCGAGGAAGCTTTGTTTGTTCTATCCATGCAATACTAAATCCCTTGTGATGACTACAATATCCGATCCCACTTCTGTGTCCTGCAGTGCTATAATAATTAAACAGACACAAAAAATCACTGAAAATGCGAAATATGTTATAAAACTAGAATAGCAGGTAGCATTATACTTTGTAAATTTATTGACATGTGATAAAAATGGTGAATAGATATTTTTTATAGTCCTTTATAACGCTGTCTGTGTAACATTGTCAATAATGGATACAAATACGCACGGAAACTATTTGCACTAATTAAAATGTATGCCTGATAAAAAATTAATTGAACAGCATTACTAACGCAATTTAATTTCATTTCACCTCAACTATCATATATAATATCAAGAAATGAATATACATACCGAGTAACTTAATTTTGTATATGTATCGGATTAAGATTTAATTAAAACCGCAACAATCATGTATTTATGATTAAAATCAAACAGTAAACTTTGATGTGGCGTTCAATAAGTTTATCTCTGCTGATCCTGAACATAATTAAGCACAACAAACACGTAACTGATGAGATTTTGTTGTTGCAGTACCGCCGGACATCGACGACACCGGAACAAGTAGTGATATTACTGTATCAGAGGGAGATAATGTCACTCTCAGTTGTAGTGCTACTGGTCATCCGGATCCTAGAATACTGTGGCGACGGGAAGATGGTGGTTACATCACTATTCCTGCAGCAAATCCACATGAAACTCAAAAAGGTAATTTAATTGACAATAATGAGAAAGAACAGGTAAAGAAAGCAAGGTTACTAATATCCAACTTAGCAACTTAACTGTCAGATTCAAATTTATTCAACATTTAAAAGAATTTATTGTTTGTCTATAATAGGTAATAATATTTTTCTACTGCCTTGTTGGAAAGTAGGCTATTACTAGATATAGATATTTGAAAGATGAAAGTTGACATTTACAAAAATGAGCGGTGTAATGAAAAATTTTTCTCTCTAGAGAGGAAAGTAAAAATTTAATAGCTAACAAATTCAGAGTTGCCGCATTTGCAGCCTCTTCAATGTCCTTGCCTACATCACAACTATTTTCTGCGTCACTACATTTCACTTTTACTAAATTCTTTTCTAAAACATAGACAAATAAATATCTTTTAATAATTTAAATCACAAGTTGACAGCGTTGACGAATTTCACAGCGAGTGCAAAAAATTTAATTATTTTCTGTTTACAGCGTTTCTAAGGATACGAGCAAGATTACATACTAATTTTTCTTGAAAAATTCTTAACTGTTTTAGTAAATATAAGTTTAGCAGATTTCGGATTAAGGCAGTAGAAAAAAGAGTATACACCACTCGAGAAGAAAGTGTCTGTTCCACTCTCGTAGAATTATAACCCTCGGCTGTCGCCTCGGGCTACAACTTTCCTACTCAGTGGAAAAGGGTCACTTTCTTCTCTTATCGTGTAATATACTATATAATTTGAGCCTAAATTGATTATTTTAATTACTCATAAATATATTAGTATGGGATACAGGCTTCATTTTAATGTCTAATTGATATCACTTCTGTAATTAAAATGACTTTGTCTGCTAGTAATGCAAGCAATTCGGTAATATGTGGGTACTATAATTAACAGTTTGTATGAAAATGTTTTTTTTAACTCAAGAAAATATATTTATTATTTAATAAACTTTTAAAAATTATGTCTTTGAAATGATTGCCAGCGAATATTTTTCTTCATATATTCTTACAAGTTCTTCTCCTAAATTAATGTAGGATGACTTGGAGAGACCCATGTTTTCATGGGAAAGTGCAAAAATTTAAAGGCACAACGTAAAGACAAATTTTTAAATGTCATAGTAATAAAAAAAATATTCTCCCAAAATTCACATCGCCTTGGTTGTTGCTTGATCTTGCTGATCATACAAGATATCTTTTAGTATTCTCCATATACAGGGTATTTCACGAGTAATAATGCAACCCACAATACATTTGCAAAGTTAACGTGTTTATTTTAAATATCCTATTGTTTTAAAATAAAATTATGAATCCATGATAGCTTTGCTTCCAATTGTTTTATTGGTTACAACTGACATTTTCACAATTTCATTTAACCAAAAGCGAATGACATTTATATTAAAATTTACGAAACTGCAAAGCTGACTAAGTTTTATGTTTTTTAAACCAAATAACAACTGTCCACGTTAACTTTGCAGATATATTGTGGGTTGCATTTTTAACTCCATCAGGCTCATTATCACTGGTGAAATACCCTGTATTTAATTCTAGTATGAGACGCTTCCCTAAAAATCCGTTTGGCCGACGATTTAGTAAAAATGTAAAAACGAAAGATTTCCACATACTTACCAACTTCAAATAAAAACAATTTGAAAGATAGGCTTTGTTGCTTTGTTTTGTAACTTATTTTTAATTTTCTGATTAGACTCTATGTTACACCACAAGCACTGCAGACGTTGTTCTCTGAGCATTGTTAATTTTTTTAATTTCAACACTGCTCGTGGAATTTTATTAACAACTTGAACCAGGTTTTCTTTGTGCTGAAATTTTAATAATATTATTTTTTCTAGGCATACACTATTGTTACAACAACGACACAATAATTATTGGAACCTTTAATAATAATTATTGAAACTTTATTTTATTACTCTCTAAAATTACAGTAGATGTGTACTTAAATTTGTATTCAATTGAAAGTGTATATAATTACGGGTAAAAAGGTTTTTTATGTTTCGGTTATTTTGCTCACACGAAATGAAAACATCATTAACAAACCGTCTTTAGTAAGGTATACCTATTTTATTTTATTGTTTGGTCGTAGGTCGTAGTATTATACCAAACACTATTGTTTTTTCATTATCCTAACTTTATACAACTTTGCCATTTCCTCTGAGTTAGATAGTTAAAAATGTATTTATAAAGAAGTTAAAGAAAGTTAACCTATTCGCTAATTTTGTTTGCAATTTCGCATAAGTGAACCACGGAGAAACATGTACATATAGGTTAACGTTAACTAGCCGACTGCTAAGACAAGGACAGAGACGTGTACAACCATACGTTACTCTCCGTCTCAAGCAATTGCTAAGTGGCATTTGCTTATCTGTATATTATACTAACAGTAAAAAGCTCTGGTAGGAGATTCTCTAACTCAATGCACTGATGGTTTTTGAAATAGGATAGCAACGTAACATTTTTGTGTAGTATCGTTATGTCCAGTTCAACAAACGTGTTTTAAACTCAATTAACTATTCTGTAATTAATTTGAATTTTACTAATTCCTATTGGTCCATCGTTAATTTACATTAAAACTAGCCAATGAAAACAAAAATCAGTGCTATTCTCTAATTGAATAGTTATTTCACGTTTGTGGAATCGGGCATTAAACTATATTTTTCTATATAAAGAAATAATATACAGGGTAATTATAAAAGAATCTAACATCAAATGTGGCTGAGCATTTTTAATGTATTATAGGATTTGCCCCTTCTCACAATCAGTAGTGAATCAATTAATATCATTTAAATATTACTAGTATTCATTGTCAGATCGCCATTTACATTAAACCTTTTCTATTTGAGATTGCCTAGTAATTTTAAATTTATTAAATTTTACAGCCAACTACGATGTTTGATTCTTTTATAATGACCCGTTAGTTTGCAAGATATTGAAACATCTTAACTTGATTGAAGTTGCACTGACATATTTTATTTCAAGTAAAATATCTCTTCTTAGATGAAAATTTGAAACAGAAATATGATAATATCTAGGAAAAAAGTATATTATATTCTTAGAGCCGTTTGACACGACACTAATTTTAGTACTAAATTTAATACTAATTATGCGCGCGCAGATTTAGTAAACTTGTTACAATAAATTAGAGCATGTTCTATTTTTTTGTATACAATCTGACTAAATGTGCGTAAATGCGCTGCACTAGTCTACAATGCTGTACAGAAGAAATTGAATTTATACCTATTGTTTATTATTAATTTTTCAACTAAATCTGCGCGCGCATCACTTGTATGAAATTTAGTACTAAAATTACCCTCGTGTCAAACGGCTCTTACACAATAGGCATCTTGACGAAAAAAATTTTTTCCCTTAAATAGTTCACAAATTACTTCCTGAACGTAAATATATTGTTAAAAAATTTTTCCGATTTTTTTCTTAGAAAAAAAATGCGTTTTTAAATTGTAGAATTTGCAATCCCACAAAAACACTCGATGACGTCGATACCCAGTAAAAACGGTTGCTATGGAGAGGCACTTGTTAAAGTTAAATGAAGGGTGCATCATAGTCACATTTTAATCATTTTGAGCAAAATGAAAGTTTCTACAGCCGTCAAAGGAAAGGAACGTGACATTTTTACATAGTTATCCATACGTAAAGCTTGTAATTTTTTATTAATGAAAAAAGATTGTTAACAGAGAAAAAGGGCTATCATTTAAACGGTTAGCATAATATTGAGGTTTTAGTCAGGTCTAAAATATTTTCTGCCGGCAAATATAGTCAGTTGAGCCTCCACTTTTGGTCAACAAGTAAAACAAGATTGATCAGCAAATAAATGTCTTATTAGGCAGCTCTAAAGTTAATTCTATAGCTAATTAAATATATTTGCAGCAATATAAGTAGATAATAAAGAGGCAACTCGTAAGTCAGATTTAATAACATTTTGGCAAGCTGTAACACTATCACTTTTCTGTACTGTGTCTATACCTATAGCTAACCTAAATGAGGCAAGTGCCCCCACATAATTATTATAGGTACTTAGCTTATGGATATTATTTAGTTGCTGATCAATTTTATAATCCTGCTGACCAAGTAATAGGTTTGTTTCATGGCAAAATTTGCGGATCGCCTTTGACATATCCTGATTGTCATCGTTTTCGCTGACAACAATTTTTTCATGCATAACACTCACTTTGCCACAGCTGATAGCTGTCGTGTTTGGCATTACCCAGTACTTGTCAAATTGGCAAGTACTAGGTATTTACGTCACACCAATCACAGCGCGTTCCCAAATTGCTCCATTGATTCAAATATTTGCGTGTTTTTAATCGCAATTTTTTATTATAAACATAATGTTTAAGTTAAAAAAAAATGTTTCTCCATTTATTAAAACCAATCAAATTTCTCGAAAAATACCTTTTTTCAGATTTTTGAAATATAGTGCAAGATGCCAAATTTTGATTGGTTTTGCATAAAACGACAGTTCTTTTTGGATATTTTTGGACAAGATCTTCCTATATCTTTGGGATATTTAAAATATTGAAATATACCTTAACAGATAGTCGTTTGAAATATTAGTACTTATTTTTGTCGATGTCGGGTAACATATGATAAGAAAACAGTGTTCAAATTTTCTGTTTAGTCTTTAATATTATATATATATATATATATATAATCGTTAAACCTTAGTATACCCGAAGGTGTTAAGGAGAAAAGTATAAATATTCAATTATAAACAAAGTCTCTCCATTTTTTCTTGTTCTGTGCCATGATTTTTCCTTCTGTCCACGTCTTGGTTTTCTTCTTCAAATTCTCTCTTTAATATTGAAAAAGGATAATTTTTGTCACCGAATTTTATCAATTATATCGGTAATTTTACAATAATCGATGTCTCCAAAACGATAAGCACTCATTTTTCTGTAGATGTCAGAAATTTTAGTCGATGTAGAAATATGAGGCAAACTGTTGAATCGTCAGATTTGCCAAATAAATAATGTCATTGTAACGGATTTCATCTACGCTGATAGCTTCTTTTATTGGAGCAAGTCAAGTCACGTGATATAATTATGTATGAGTTTCACGATTAGACAGAGATTTTCTCTTTTCATTATGTTACTATACTATAGCAACAATGATTTATCTATACTTACTTTGTGATAATTTAATTAGATATGCATTAATGCATTAACAGGTGGAAAACTAGATTATTTTCAAAAATACCGGGGTTTCAGAAAGCTCTCGCAGTTCGTCACAATGGCAAGTTTCACATCGGAACTTGAAATGACTTGCTCTTTAAAGAAATTTGATATTTAAACCTTAATAGTATATTATGCAACGACCCGAGCCGTAGGCCAGTGTCGTCTAAAAAGGCCAATAAATGAGAGTTACGTACACTATTAAAACTCGAAAAAGTTCGGAAGTAGGTACACATAATTAATTATTGCCAAAGAAATATTAAAATACAAGTACGAGCTCTACTGACTACCATGTTAAATTGTGATTAATTTGTAGAAATCATGTACATTTCCATTTAATCGAAAGCATATTCATTTTATAGAGCTATAGACAGTTACCTAGGTACATAAAAACATCCAATAAAAATTTATATTATATCTTTCAGCAGGCACGCACATTTTCAAATAAAAAATTGCATTTGAACGTTAAACGGTGATTCTCCTTTTGCTGAACAAATAAGAGAAAAAAACGAAACCCGCGATACACTGAATATAAATGTGTAATCCTTTTTCAAATAAGCTAATCCTATTTTTGCGGAAAGCTCCATTAAATTTATGGATAAAATTCCAGTCACGTACTAGTTTTTTTTTATGTGTTGGTTTAAAGGAAGTTCTGTTGCAGTGGACACGTTCAGCGGCTCCACGTTAAAATTGGTACGGGTCGAACGACAACAGATGGGTGCCTACCTTTGCATTGCCAGCAATGATGTTCCTCCTGCGGTCAGCAAAAGGGTTACACTAAATGTAAACTGTAAGTACTATACCTTTACTTGTTTGTACGGTATTATCCAAATAATCCCTTGACCGTTGTAT
This sequence comes from Pediacus dermestoides, assembly GCA_963942485.1. Lineage (NCBI taxonomy): Eukaryota > Metazoa > Arthropoda > Insecta > Coleoptera > Cucujidae > Pediacus > Pediacus dermestoides. The sequence goes on from OZ012627.1 coordinate 10,280,149, forward strand.
CAACCCTAGAACTATAAATAATACCGTTGAATATTTTGTCGTTTTTTCATAAATTTCGTATACCAATATCGCCCTTTTACGGTTTGAAACTGTTATATAACTCTGTCTACATATCTGGATTTTTAAATGAGGTAAAACTTTTCTACTTAAATCGAATCTAATGGAAAACGTCTGGTGGATATAAATTTAAAGTAGAATCACTGCTAATACTGTATAGCTTTATATTGAAATTCTGTTTATGTGACAGCGACAGCTTTTGCTTAAAATCTGAACCGAAGATAAGCAGTATATATGTACTGTAATTCTAGCCAAGTTGAACTAAATATACAAAATATATCGAAAATATAACAATACTAGCTGCAGTAGTCTTTAGTTTTAGCATTTCTAATCCAGGCGAAATAAAAAAATATATAATTTTATATTTCCTTGGTTCAATAATGATTGAATAAATGATTTTAGTACTTAAGAAAATATTATTGGAATCTAGAAATTCATAAAAGTCGTCGAAGCAAATATTTTTATTGTCCTAACAATAAATTACAGAAATCAACGAAGCAAAAGAATAACAGTGTTTGCATATTTTTTTTGTTTTCTGTAAGCGTTATTTGTGAGAACACACAAAGGCGGTTTAACATTAGGATCATTGATTGTCTATAAACTACGAACATTTTGGACTGTTGTGCTGGACTCTATTCTAGATGCAAAATGACACGGAAAGGGATGACGTTAACAAACACACGATTATTCTAGTTATTCTACGAATATTGCGTTGGTGATTCTATTAACTATGATTTTCCTTGTAAATAATTGACTCAGAAATTTAAACTTTTATACTTGATATTAAACACTTATTCTAAGGCAAGAACTTCTCTTCTGAGGATAACTTTATTTGACAGACAAATTCCTCTCGTAAGATAAGTAGTTACAACAGGGTTATATTTATTATAAAGTATGTAGATATAAGAAAAATTACTATTAATTGACGAAAAAAAGAACCTTAAATAATTGAGGTTACTTTGCAGCGTATAGTTATTTGTTCTAATACACGAAATATCAATTGCAAAATAATCTCACCTCACGGAACTTAATATCTATTTTGTCAGTCATAAATTCTTTACCTGGAGGCGAAATTGCAGAGGAGAAATCTGGATATCTTAACTTAATGCGAATATGATTCAGTATTTAGATGTTCCTCCCATATTACTTTTCAATTTTTCAGATGGCCGTCTTTAGAAATTTATCAAATGTCATAAAAAAATCAGTTTTCTAAAACTAAAACATGCTCTTATTATCAATGTAAGTTCGAAAAATTTGATAGATTATTCCCCTTCAATCTATTAAATGGTCCACTTAGAAAATTTGCAACTCGACATCAAATCCGTTTTTTAAAACATAAACTGTATATAATACTTGTGATATAATGCTACCTAATTTTAGCCCTTACTTTTTAACATCTGGTAGATTTTTAGAACAATAAAACCAGGTTTTGTAAATTGTTGCCGTAAACAAGATATACATGCGTAATCGAAAATGTTTACAAAATGTTTACAAAACATTACTGAAACACAAGCTTTTAATTAAAGGTTAAACGCGAATCAGGTAATTTACATATTCAAACAGAATGCAGTCAGCAGTTTAATCTGCACTTTCCTAACTTGCATTACTAGATATAAAGCTGAAACTCCCTCTGTCCATTTCCTGATTAAGCATTGTTGTTCCAGTTTCTCCCAAGGTGGAAGTTCAAAAGCCTCTAGTCGGAGCACCACTTTTCTCAACTGCAGTCCTTAAGTGCGAGATAGAGGCCTTTCCCAACTCGAACAACTACTGGATTAAGGAAAACGACGAGGTCCTTCTGAATGGGTAAGTTACATCTTGGCATCCTGCATCCTATGTATACACTTGTTTGTGTGGATTCGTGTTCGTGAATGCTTCTTACCTGTTGAACGCCATTCTCTAGCAGGGACACGAAAGGTAAAAAAACATTTCTTTGCAGAATTAAGTATTCTATTCAAGAGGAGAAATCCGGCTATAAGACTGTCATGATGCTGGTCATACATAATGTTACTAAATACGACATTGGGACTTATTTCTGTGCGGCATCGAATACAGTGGATATGAGCAAAAACTCCGTTAGAATATATGGTAAGACATTTTAATTTTATTATATCCTTTCTGAATTTAACACTTCCTAACATAGAAAATCGGGGAATTTTGTCCAAGAAAATTTGGTTTCAAAGCTGAGTTAATTCGCTGGAAAATGTCGCGTAAAATAATAAAATATTATACGTTTATTTGCCATTCCAGGAGATGCGAGGTGTATTTTACATTAGAGTCGGAACAAGAATTACATAAAGGGACTAGCAAATTACACTACAGGGTTTTAGGGTTTAACTTCTTGGAGCGTTGTAAGATAAACAATAAAAAAATTTCTTATATCTTCAACGGAAGGAAGTTTCACATTTATGTTAGTCACAAAAGTGGGTTACACCAATTATATTTATCAAGCCAAAATTACAGCCAAATGAGCGTTAATAAAAAACCTAAATGATTTACGTTGTTTAATAAGGCTCCAGAAATTTATACGGTAATAATTTGAACTCCTTTACGTCATTAATTTTGGCATTAAAATATTAAACACAAGCTACTTTATTATAATTAAACGTAGGCGGTGTTGTTCCTTAAGTAAATTGCACATAACTTATACGGATTCTTTTCCAGAAATTAAAATTCCTACTACAACAACCACAACTACGACTACAACAACAACCACCACCACGACAGAAACTAATTTAATTTTAGGTAAGTTTATTTGTTCTAAAATATGCAACTTTTATGACGAATATATTTTAGTGGTTGATAAAAATAACTTATTCACTCTAATTCTGTATGAAAATTGCTATCTATAACAACGTTGTTATCAGATTTGCAGCGTCTTCATTGGTTGGCTTGTAGTGACCAACCAATAAAAATGCTAAAAATGTTATAGCAAGGTTGTTATGGATAGCAATTTTGATATAGAATAGGGGTGATTAAATGTAAATATAATTTTAGGAAAAACTATAATAATTGCAAAAATTTTGAAATAAACTGATTAAAAAATATAGCGTGGGTATTATAGATTGTGGAGATAAAAAGGGAAACATACTTTGCAATAGGTTAATTATTATTTAATGTATTGATACAATAAATAATATCTATACCTACTTACGACAGGATGGAATATAAATGAAAAGAAATTTCTTATTGGCTAGCTACGTATATATTTAGTTACTTATTTGCAGTACATTATGGAAGTTTCAATGTCTGTAAAATGTGATGCTGCTCATGTATCGCGGAATGAAGGAAAACTGATACTACCGATATTGGTCCTTCACATTCATATGTGAATAATCGAAATGCTACTTATACGTCTAAAGCAATATCCTGCACGATATTTGGCTCTTGACATCTGTTTGTAACTGCCGATGATAATTCTGAAGTAAATCGATTACAAAGATATCCTTCAACATATGTACCGGCTCTCACTTTATCGTAATAGGATGATAAACTGCCTTTTAAATTATTATATAAGTATATTCTTCTGGTTCTAATCTAGTCAAGCTGCCATTAGACCTTTTTGAACGAAACTGATGTGAACGAGGCGTTTAAAAAAGTGAAAGCGACTTTCATTCTGGATTAGTTGCTTTTTGACGCCCAAGAAGTATCCATCAAAACTAATATTTCCTACCCCCATGAGACATCACAGAGAATTTAATAAATGAAAAATGTTCATATTACAAATAAGAAAATTTCGATCGATTTTGGACAAATATTTAAGAAATTAAACCAAAAATTAAATGCATTATATTATATGTATACTAAATAATTATACCTACTACCAAAATGAGAAATCAAATAACTCTAAAATTGCAAAGCGTGAAATGAAAGCAGACTGAAATCTTCTGTAAAACTAAATATTATATGAACACTAAGATATAAGATCAGTATACGTATAGAAATGCCTTATCTGCCTTTAAAGTCTTAAAGAAGCTTCTCGCTGTCGCAAATATAAATAGGATTGTGTCCTCACATGAAAATCATTTTAACAGTTACTTCGTTTATGCTTTCATTTTAAGAATGCGAATTGATTTTAATTTTGTTGCATAACTTCTGAAGGTTTGTCAGGCTCTCAATTGTGAATTCTATTAATACAACTTTGGTTTAGATATTAACTATTTTATAGCAGGAATTTTATTGTTCTTTATCGTACTTACAATATTACTAGATATTTCTCTCTCCAAAATGTGAATTTTGCATGTAATATGTCTACATATATTTATACATGTACTAAAATTTAGTGTTTAAATTTGTCAACATGTATTATTGTCATTATTAATAATCACTAAAACCCCAAAAATACAAATTAGGAAAACTCACCATTTTATTTAAATGGAAATATATAACTATACATATAACTATGGGTCTTACGTTTAGCAGCTGCGCAAAGTTCTTGCAATGATGCCTACACAATGATTATGTTTCTAATAAATTCTGCTGAATATTGTTTACAGAATTATTTGGTAGTCAACAAAATTTCAAATTTTAATGAATTTTTTTTACAAATTATTATTTCTCATAACATGGTTTTCAAATGAGCCTGTAAATTTACGGTTTACTAATTTGCACGGCGGATGCATTTAAATTATACGGTATTTTTAGAACGTAAATTAAGTAGGTACTAATCATTTTGTCGAATTTATAATTTGGAAAGACCCGTTGTATAATCAAATTACCATATTCCTGGTGAGTTAGAAAATAATTTCCTATCTAGGTCTAGCAGCAGATTTATTCAATCTATGAACAAATTAAATTAAAATGAAAAAATTACTGCACTGAAATTTACTGAATTGTAAGTTAGCAAACAACACCAAATTTGTTGTTTATTTTCAATACAATCACGCGGTATAAATTTCATACAAACCTACTGCTGCACTGTTGTGTCCATATATTTTAATCGTATATTTCATTACAGACTGACAATAAATCTGTTTCAAGCTTTTATTACATCAAACAAAATATCCTGCAAAACCAACAACCCAAATCGTGTTGAATATTTTCCACAACAGTGATATCTGAAATAAATGTTTTAACCATTTTTTATGCTGATTTTGGACTAAAAGTTAACGACCATTTTCGTAAACAATATGTTATGTTCAGAGAAACCCCAAAGGGGCTCGAAACCACTAGAGCGAGTCGAAAGAGGTTTTCACGCCTCCTTTCATCTTGTTTGAATATTAAAAATATCCTTTAATTAATTCTGTGTTTCACTGAAAATGAGAAAATAATTTTTCTGCTGTTTTTTTTTATTTTGGTGATGAAATTGTTTTTACAGTTAATCAATACACTTTAGTTCATTAAATAATAATTGCGAAACTTTACAAAAGGGTAGGTACTGACTTGCTAATTTAATTGGAAAACTATGGTAAAAAAACAACTGTGCCTACTAACGATCTATTCGAATATTGATTTTATCCTTAAATAAGTGCAATACGCTGTTATCTTCACACCCACATAATAGCTCTAAGATATATAGGAAACAAAAACATATTTTTAAGTATATGGCATACGGGTAAATAGCATTCGTGTCTGAAGGAAATATATTACATTATGACAAATTGTGGCTGTCAATAATGTTTCCACAAGATTAACTAAGTTACCTGCTGAGATGCTAAAGTACATCAATAATAATTTAATCCAACTATCTTAATGGATTTAGTTGCTCTATGCGCCTGGTTTCACTAAGTTAGCTAAGCTTCCTCAAGGTGACTTAATAATAATGTACTTATGAATTCTACCTGGTTTAATTAGCACAGCAATATTCGATTAGAATATATAGGCTACTAAAACGTTGTTGAAACTAGCTTGTTTGTTAAATTTGAAAAGAAAAATTGTCAATTTATTGACTACGCTGCGCTGGTGACAAAATATTTAACTACTATAGAGATTGTGGCTGAGAAACTTCCAATTTTGTGAAAAATAAGCTGCATTTACAGTGGCGCAGCTACAAATTTTAATTTGTGTGCCTCCTCCTCCCTTTTGAAAAATTTTGAATTATCTCTAGGTAACAATTATTTTGATTTTTTTAGGTTAAAGAGAATTCTTTTTCAGTTGTGACGCATATAATAGTATTTTGAATGAAAATCGCATATTATTCCTAATAAAACGATATTCGAACTAATTTTTGAGCAAAAAAAAATAGAAATACGAATCTATTTATAACAAACAAGCAGGCTATTCGTCGTTATTGAGGTTTTCACTTATGTTTCTTGCACATTGCTGAAGCCTGAGACCACTGAGAACTTGCAGTTCCCCCCACGGCGATAGATATGCCACTGTATTTTGAAAAAAAAATTATCAATTGCCAATTACATCTGAGCAATTACAATTTAGTGTATTATGCAATGAGCATTTAATGATAGCTATTAAGACACGAGTATGAGAATTACTCGCCTACCGCTCGTGTCGTAATGAATACGCGAGTGTTTTAATAGCCATTACCTAAATGTTAGTTGCATACACTATTTTTTCTACGACTGGTCAAAATAATTAAAAATAAGAAAATAAATATTATGGCAACTTTATCATAAACTCAGAAATGTCAGAAAATCAAAATTAACTGTCAATTTTTAAATTTTAGATCTTACAGGTGATCATGGCAAGATTTGATATTGACGGAATATTGGCGTGATGTTGCATTTCTATTGGTTATAAACTTGTATCGTAATGAATCTCATTACTGTATAGGTAGTAAATGTCTAATAAATCAATTAAAGTATGCGAGTAGAAAAAATTGACATTCCTTATATTTTTACTTCACAAATTATTTCAGATATAGTGTACAATGAACTAATTAACCAAACCTTACCCACAACGAGTAAATTGTCAAGTTGTAGTTGTATAGTCAGGTTTAAATTCATTTAAATTATTTCGTTATTTGATATCTCAGCTAAACTAACAACGTTTTTTGTTTAACACGCAAATTTTCTCTTTGTTTTATTTTGTGCGACTCCACACAAAGCATCATGTAGAAAGAAGAGATAGCATGAAATATGTTTGCCTTTTTAGTATTTTTCCTTTGATTTATAATATTCATTTGGGTTTTGGTTGATATTTTTCAGAAATAACCAGCAGTATTCGAAGCGCTGCTACACCCTTATCGAGTAACACGATCGGTAAGTAAAAAATCACTTTTTTATATTGTAAATTTTGTGGCTTACGGAATATTCATTTAATGAAAAGTAAACTTTTTCATTTCTGTTGCTTTAACGGGTAATACACCCAAACAATACGGCTAATATGAAATGTAAATAACAGTTGTTTTCTTTGAGTTTATAATTGTTGCGGAAGTTAGCAAAAGCGAATTGTTCGGAAAAGGGTATGGTTCAAAAAATTTCAGCTAAATATCGTAGAATTTGTAAATTACTTTTACTTTAACGTACACATTTTAAACCAACGCAAGTGTAATTCCTATTGCTACAAAGTTTATAACAACATTAAAGTAAACGGAATTTATTAAAACACAATTAAAACAGTGTGACAACTTAGTAAATATTATACATAATTAATAAAGAAATATTGATACACATGAAGAATTTAGATAAATAAAATTCGTTGCTGTCTGCCAATTACATCGATTTTATCGACGGTGCTAGGAATATTTATGTGTCTCTTCGAAAAAAGGATAATACACAGGACTGTTGGCGTAATTTATTTTATTTCGTTCTAATTTTAGAACAACGCACCTTAATTAGTGAATTATCAACAACTGTTCCTATACGTTAATTACACGAATGACGACAAAACAAATTTTGCATGAGACCAAATATATTTTATTTTCAAACGGCGTATAACATGGTGTTATAAGACTGAGTAGGCAAGGTATAAGTTTCATTTCTATGACACCACTCTTGAGCGGCGTATAAGTAGGACTTATACTCCGGCGGAGTATAAGTTATATCATTATCTGCAAAAATGTATGACAGTTGCATGACAGTTGCAAAATTACTTATTAAATTGATTGTCATATTACGATTAGAATGATTCCATTTGAAAATAAAATATTGTATTTTATTCGGAGTATAAGCACTTTCATGTGACTCCGTATGGAGTTAATTCTCCTCGCTCCGCTCGGCGCTTACACCTCCATACTTCGTCACATAAAAGTTTCGCTTATACTCCTAATAAAATAAATATCTATTATATACTGTGTTACAGGATCGTATACAGAAATTTATAGCGTAGTGTTTTTTTGTAATCTACAGCGGTCCATACACGTAAGAGTATATCTGGTAAGTCAGGCTCGGCTTGGTTTCAAAGTCAAACTCGTACGTGGGAAGGGCTTGAGATCAGACGAGATCAGATCGGCTCGGTTTGATGGGGAGGTCGACAGGTGTCACTCGCCGCTAGCTTACTATTGGATTATATGAGGGGAGGGGAGGGTGTCTACTGAGTCATTTGATACTCGAATCTCGTTATAGTCAACCTCGTTATACGAGTAATCAGATTGCGTTATAGTCAACAGCTTAAGTCGCGCTATAGTCAGGAAAGTCACTTTTCCTCCATCTCTACCATTGAACTGTATACTTGTATGAACTTCTCACACTGAAATTTTACAAAGGAGTGGGAACCCCTCTTTTCCTTACTATATAGAGATACCATGATCCCGTCCAGTTGACTATAACGAGATTCGAGTGTATGGATATTTTGGTATTCCTTTTAATATGACCGGATTTACTTTTTCGCTTCAGTCATTATCAAGTAGTTTTGTATGTAGCTTTTATAGGACTATCATCCAGAATAAAATTTAGTAATTTACATTGTGTTAATACTTTGCAACAACTATTTCTTAACCTAGATTTCTATTTTTAGTTTTTTGTTCAACACGCAAATTCGTTTAAAATAATAACCGCTGTGCAACTGGCTTCAAGAAATTCATTATAACTGAGGAGTGAAATGTTGAACCAAAGTACGTTCGCGCTGGTGTAAAATCGGAAGTGGTGAAATAAGTATGAACGAGGCTCTTACGTGGATGGGTCGCTTAACTAGTGGTGTTCTGTTGTAACTTACTGTTTTAGAACTGTTTTTAAGTCCATTCAGTACTTGAAATCGTTTTGAATAAAAATGGTATAAGCTTGATTGAAAAAAATGTTTTGTCTGTAGCTCGTATTATCTGAGGGTGCTTTCAAATTTATACAATTCTGTCTACTCTGCCTACGCCTTTAATTTTATTGTAATATTAAAATTAATTCAAATTTTTAATTTAAAGATAGTATTCAGTTTCATTTAAATTATAAAAATTGATATAATTTGTACATTACTGTAATATTATTTATAAGTTATTATATATTTATTTCAATTATGCTCATTAAATTATAAAAATAATTCGTAACATGATACTTATAGAATTTTTTTAGTACAACTTTACAATTATTTTTTTGACTTCATAATGTATAGATATATTTATAATAATTTAGTACTACTCGTAATAACCATATTATTATAAATGAGGAGAATATCATATCACGTTTTATTTGATTCATTTGTAGTCATTGAAGCACATAGGCACATAATGAAAAATTATGGACTTAACTGTTTACCTTACACAAAATCATACATCAATATTCCCATATGGAAATTCCTCCCCTAAGAACAGAGTGTCCGTATACACCGTTCCAAAATCATATTCCAGAATAATAACTAGACTGAAATTAAATCATGCCTGCTTTGCAGCACACTTGTGCAAAATAGAATTACGGACTTCACCTCACCACTATACCCTGACGATAACGTCTGCAAGGGCCGACCTAAATCAAATATTCTTTGCCTGCAAAAACAACTCACCAACTAGTTGGGAATTTGAATCATTGTAAGTAGTCACTTTTACTTTCTCGAGAAGGACAGGAGAAAGTTTGAAATTGGTTGTGGATTGTGAAATTTTTGCGTAGAAACAAAGCACAGCCATAAAAAATTACTGAAGAAAATTAATAATAATAATAAAAATTATAAATAATATTGTAATAACACAGAAGTAAATCGTGAAGTAAAATATCTGATGTGCCCAACACATGACTTTCTTATACTTACGGATAGTATCACAATAATTACTTTTCCTAAATAAATTAAGTTAAATTTCTTGTAAAAATTTTGAAGGTTTCCAGCAATTTTCAGATAGTCTCTGTCGCACTTATTGCAATACGCATAAATCTGTCCTTATTCCACTCATTATAACCGAATTTTACGACAAAAATGTGTTTCATTTTAGATTTTTGACCTATTACTCACTTAAAAAAATCTCCCGGTATGAAATTACATTTATTTATTCATTATTATTGTTTTCGGTACCATAGAAACCAGTAAAATAAAAAAAAAAAACTAATGTTCCGTTCCTTCTGGGATTCGAACCCGGGACCTTCCGTTTGGCAGCCATATAATGAGACACATGGTCTAACTCGACCATCGAATTCAACTTTCAACGCGCGCTATGAGAAATATAAAGTATTTTAAGAATATCTAGTTTTTTTGAAATTTTTTTGACGGAATTTCAAAAAAAAGTTCAAACAAAATTTGTTCAAAATTCAATTCTAAATCAATGTTAAAGAATAAAAAAATCTCATAAATTGTTTATTTTTCAAGATATTCCTAAAAAACCTAAAAATGTCTTCAGGTAACTGTCACTTGTTTTGGTGCTAGATGAAAAACATTGAATGTGGCACCCACAATTTTGTTCAAACTCTTAAATATGAAATTTGAATCAAATCCAATAAGTCGTTTTTGAGTTATGGTGGATACAGACAGACAGACACACACACACACAGACAGACATCATGGCGAAAATGGTCAGAATGGATTCAGGGGCCCTCAAAACGTGTAAATCCATCAAAATCTCGAAGTCGAAAAAAATCCCGATTACAATACTTCCTTATACTACGTATAAGAAAGTAAAAATATTGTACTTATTTAAAAGATCACAATAACTTTTAACCATAAACGGAATTTATCAGTAATTTTCTGTAGTAATAGTAAAAATACTAAAAGTAAAAATACTAAAAGTAAAAATAATAACATTTTAACATACGACGCGACGCAAGAATATTTAAATCCCTGTTTGCTAAAACAATTTTACGACGAAATGGTTTTATGATCATGTGCTCTAAACTATTTTAATCAAAGTGTGACACAAATGTCTAGTGAAAATAAATCAGGTATACTAGTGATAAAAGATAAATCCATTACTCATTTATTTATTAATAAATTAACTCGCTTTGTATAACTTTACTATTTTTAAAATCATTTTTGTGAAATACTTTATTTCTATATTGAAAAATTAAACAATTTATGAAATATCCAATGGTTTGTTATTTAATTCTGCTAATTGGAAACAACACACAACAAGGATTATTTTCAGTGATTGATTGGTTCATCCAGTATGTGATTGTTAATGAAACCGCCGGATTAAAGTTAATTTATAATTTACTCATTCCTATTAAAAAAGTACACCAAAGTATTAAGTTGCATAAAGATGACAAAGTACTTCTTGATAATGTATTAAGGATTTAATATTGGGCCTCTGGGTGCTACACAGGGGGTCCATTACCACGAGCGCATATGGGTTTACCCTAGGGACACAACTAACATTACAAGAGAATGACCAGTTGTGTCTGCTTAAATCAAAACTAATTTTAAACGTACTGCTTGTCAAAACTACTTACTTAGTACCTAGTTTAGTATTCAAAAGTTGTATAACTAATATAATAGGGCCGTTAGTTTTAAAAGTTCTGTCGTTGTGTATGGGATAATATAATTTTCGTACCTACTAAATATCATCTTTTCCATATAGACTAATATTTTTTCAGTTTATACTTGTGTCTTATTACGAGATGTAAACATAAATAGGTAATTTTTAAAGTAATAAAATTATATTTGATCAAAGATTGTGGACAAAAACTTTTGATGAGAGACCTTTCCAAAAGTAAGAAGACAGATAATATGCGTAAGGGTAAAATCATATCATGAGAACATTGACTGAAACATTCTAAACCAAAATTAAAACACAGAAGTAGAAATTATTAGGTTCCATAACTAAAATAAACATAGTGGTGTTATTTGATTTGTCCGAGGATTTTTCTATATAAAACCCATGATATTTAGAAAATACATGTGATAATGAATAATAAAATTGTATACCATCCCCTACTTATATATTCCAGGTACACATCCTACATATTGTAGTTTTGATTTAGAATTCTCATTTTTCTTAATTAAGTTTCCAAAGCATTGGAGTCCTCTCTCTGTTCTACAGTGCGCTGTGAAACTGACTTTGAGCTTCCAATTACTTACGTACCCATGTATTTTGATCAGTAAATATTATTTCTTTCAGTTGAATATATAATAAATGATATCCATTTGCAAATATTGCTTTGTAACGACATACCAGACGTACCTACTCACCAAATGCAATAGACTGCAAATTATAATCACCACCTAGCAATATGCAAACAGTTCTAAATTAGTTTGGAGGAATGATTGCGGTTACTTCACACGGGCCACATTAAATGCAGCTTTTGCAATTTAGAAGTGAAAATGTACTTTACTTAATTTAAATTACAGTTCATATTTATAAACCGAAATCATTAATATCTTACTGGTGCAATAACACTAACGGTTGTAGTAGTAGTAAATAAATTTCACTGTGTGTACGTATTATAACGATTATTCTTTATTTGTTTGATGAAAGTTTTAGTAAAAAAATCGTTTTTTAATAGAGACATTTTTTGGAAATAATATTTGATGAAATCCTTTTTTTTTCAGGTCACAGAGTGGTTGAAGATGACCCCAACGAAAACTGGAACTATCCAAGCGTAGCTCCAGCTCCGTTGGAATTGGAAACTTACTCCCGTGGTAGTGTACAGCAGAAACTACAGATCTGTGTCCACTTGACGTTAGTGCTTCTATTGTGTTTTCTTGGAAGGTGACATATATTTTAAAACAATGCGGCCAACAGCAGTGTCAAAAATGTAAAGTATCTAATAATATTAGTGTATTTGCTCATGTTGTAAAAAAAGTGAGAGAATGTTAATAATGCACATATTCATATCATAAAGGCAAAGTGGTGGTTGTTGATGGTTGATGGATTTTTTATGAATTGCGAATAAGTAAACTATAGGGCGTAAAAAAGTTGTGAAATTATTGTGTGGATTTATAGATTAAGCTTCTTTTACATTCGTTATTATAAAACAAAGTTAATGAATTTAAGCAAAGCATGTTTCAATCAATTTTATTGGGAGGAAATATTTGAATTTCCCGGAACTAACTAATGGGTACTGCGTTGTGATTAAAGGGCACACAAGATTAATGATTTTCTCTTTAGTTTATTGGCGATGTACTCTAATCGATTGTCTCCAATTTGTAATATTACCCAGAGTGTACTAAATGAAATAAATTTTGTTTCATTGTTATTTTTATAGGTACCTACGTTGCAAAAAATATCCTACAAATTTAAATGACTGACGCAATAAATTTTTTTCTTAACCAAACGATAATTTACGGCCTCGTAAAGAGTTTCTGTGTGATTATGTGTATTTTTTGCTATAAGTGGAGATATACCGTTTCCTAAATATCAAGGAAATAAACCGGTCAAGTGCTTTTTGGGATCAAAAACCCCAGTGGAGATTGGATATAACGTTAGCACTGTCTACAGAGTTAAAACTTCCTGCCTTTTATACAGACTATTTTATTTTGTTTTTACTTGGGAAGTGTCTCCGCCTTTTTAGGATGCCACTACCACGTTGTTTACCTGTCGTAAACATTCACTGTCAAAAGGGAGCTAAAAGAAATGTGTATTTTTAGCACATGCCGATTTTTTCTTAAAATAATAAATTAGGTATTCTGATCCCCTACTTGTCATGTTATTATTATTTGTAAAATATAGACTTCAAGTTTTCTCTTCTAATAAAAGTGTGGCACAAACTCGTACTATTATCTTTTATTCATCATTGCAAAAAAATGATATTAAGAATACAAGTACCTAATTTTATTTGTAATAAAGTTTTAGAATTCGTATTTTTCTTCAAACAAAACTAAAGAACCATTCACTTCTAAATACTTACTATATAAGAGAATCCCTAATTTTATTTCCTGCTTTTTATGTGCAATAAAGTCGAATAAAACTTCAGGAAAGCTAACATTTATTGACTTGATTGAATTTTGGTAATTAGAGTAAGCTTAATTTTTAAACCCAGTTACTTCAAATGGCCCCCTTTACAAAAGTCGTAAATTTAATGTCTAACACTAAATTAGCAACTTATTAATTGGTTTTTATTATTAAATAAAGTCGATTAAATAGTACCTAACCATTTCATTCAGTTTTATTAGTCATTTATTGATATTTTCTTAGCATGTTGTGTAGAAGTGTCTTTCGGACGATTCGGGAAGTACTACAGTTGTTTCAAGCTTTTCAAGAATGTATTCATAAAGTCAAACTTGGTTAACTTGAACAAGATTTTATCACTATTGATATCGTAGCCTTAAAGGAATAATGCATGACGGAATCCGACCTAAGTTAAATCACGCAGGACTGAGGTAGTGTAGCAGGTTGGAAAATGCGTTCTATTCAGTTTAATTTGATGAACATGTTTGCAGTAATTAAATTAAAAAGTCGAAAAACTCGAATGGTAAAATAAAGGACGTATAATTAGTTTGTTGCAGTACAATTCGCGGAATTACCAACTGGAGGAGTTTTCTTGTAAAATTGCAACTGTAAGAATTGTGATAATTTTTGTGTCGATTAATCATTTTTCAGTTACGCAAAAATTGTAACAGGCTGAATTTTTGCATGCACCTTAGTATTATAGCCCTCAATAAAGTGTGAAAGTTCCTTATCGATTTGATGGCTGCTAACTGAGTTACTCGAGGTCAAAGGTCGCAATAAACAGTTTTTTGCAAAAATCTCGAGAACGGAGACCTTTATTGAAAAAAATATAGAGAACTAATTTGTAGCTGATAAAAACTTATTTAGAAGTTTTTTTGTAGGGGCAATCATTCACGAGATATAGCGTTTCAAATACCAAGAATGTAGAGGACTTACTTCACTACGAAGAATAACGACGATCTTAGGATATAATGTTCGATAATGTTCGATAATATTCAAATTTGGCCATTACATTGGCTACAAACTAAAAAACAGTTCAATCCTGCTTTCCGACATCCACAATTGGAACCACAGCCTTTCTTGCACTTACAAAATACTGTATTGAGTAATGCATCAGGAGCGGCTTGGAGCAGAGTTATAACTGACTCTAAAATATTATTTTGTAGTACCCATCCCCAGTCCTGAGGATCAATTTCTCCATTCCAATTGTGGATGTCGGCCGAAAACAGAATTGAACTGTTCTGTAGTTTGTAGCCAATGTAATGGCCAAAAATTTTAATATTGATAACGAGGAGATCGATAACGACATCGATCCATCGTCTTTCGTCGTCCAAACTTTGGTGACGGAACAATCGCTCTCCGAAACTGAAGAAAGTTAATTACTGTATCATAAATGCCCAAATAAATGCAATAAATGCACAAATAAATAAAAACCGCCATAAATATACATATTGAATAATAATTCATTATCCAACTTTCAGACTCTAAGATCAGTCGTTATTCTTCGTAGTGAAGTAAGTTCTCTAAGTTCTTCGTTTTTGAAACGCTACATCTCGTGAACGATTGACCCTACAAAAAAAAACTTTTGAATAAGTTTTTATAGCAAATTGGCTCATCTAAAAATTAGCTTTCTATATTTTTTTCAATAAAGGTCGCCGTTCTCGAAATATTTGCAAAAAACTGTTTATCGCGACCTTTGACCTCGAGTAACTCAGTTAGCAGCCATCAAATCGATGGGGAACTTTTACACATTATTGAGGGTTATAATACTAAGGTGCATGCAAAAATTCAGCCTGTAACAATTTTTTTCCATGTTAAAGTCTATTTTTCCTGGACTAAGAATAATCTTTTGGAAATCTACAGCCACTTTAAACTTATTTTTCATTTCCTATAGGCTTGCTGTCCGTTGCTCACAAAAATGTAAGAAATCAAAGCAAACGACAATATTTACTTCTTTGTATAAGATTTGAAATGACTGCTGATAACAAAAAATGTTAGTTCGAAAAAAGATATTTATTTATACCAATACTATAAACGAATTCAAATAATGGTTTAAAATAATTAGATATATTTTAATATAGAAATTTTGCAAACAAATGATCAAATATGTACTGAAATTTATCGTTTTCAATGAAATTGTACAATTATATACACAATTCTAGTTATTTGTTAAATTTAATTAACCAAATCAATTATTTGTATTAACTCAGATTTATGGATATCAACAAAAATATATACCATTCAGTTTTTCAAATTATGCTTACCTCTTGGATTTATAATATTTGTGATTTTGTATTAATTTATGTTTATATAGGTATGTAGGTATTTTTAAATTTCAACCAATATGAACAAGCAGCTGTCTAAAATTTGTTGTTGTTTAGTGAAATTTCAGGTATAAAATACCTACCCGCAGTAGCTCTCCATTTACTGTCGCTCATTAATATCGAAAGCTCTTTTAGTAAACCGCAAGTTGTTCAATAAATACTTTGAAAGCAAATATGTTTGAGGAATTAGTGGTTCCCGAGGCGGGTCTTTTAGATTTAAAACATGTAAAAGTACGTGTTATAGTTTTACATATATTTTTGTCGCTAATTAATGCATTCCTATTGAACATTCCATTTAAACGATTAGACTGAAGCACATCTGTCTTGCTGAATAACGAGTACCTACAAATGCGATTTATACCGTTTCTCAATTTTATGTCATTAATTTTCACATGGCTAGTAATCTAGATACATATCGGTAATTACGATTTTGAAAAAAGAAATATTTTCAAGAGCTCTCCGGATGTTTTATTGGATAAAATGCGTATTTACTAAACTTTAGGTTTTAAAAAAATATCTACACAAAAACTGATATTTTGTCAAAGTTTACAATGGATAAATGGATAACATAATTATTTAGTTTCTCTTATTTATTATTTTATTTAATTTCTGGTATCTAATCCCAAATATGAAACATTCTTTGCTTCTAAATAATATATATGTATCTAATTATTTTTTATAATTAGTTTATAAGAACTCCAAAACTTACGAAATTACCAATTCCATCTAATTTTCTTACCTGCTAATCAAAAACCCATATGTTGAGAAAATCGCTTACGTAATATTTAATAAAGTGTGAATGATTGATTGATGAGTATATTTTCAAAATACTTGCGGTTCCTAATTAGCACTGCATCCCTTGACATAATCTGATGTATTAAGTTCTAGAGTATTAATCAAAGTTTTGTAATTAAATTTTGAAAATGTTTTAGCTTTGCTGTAAACAAATCTTTCATAGAAATGTTATTAATGCTCTTAGATATAACTTATACGTAAAATAGGTAATTATCTGGTACAAGACTGTAATTTTAAGCATTGATGATTCATCGACATGATGAATATCGAATTTGCTAGCAATTATTTATACAACAAACTATCAAAAAATAAAATAAAGCAGATTATTACAATAAAGAAAAGATGTGCATGTTTGTATTATATGGCAGTTAAACATAATTATTTTGTCAAGTATCAAGATAATGATAACAAACAACACTAAATATAAAATAATAATTTTATATGATCCCGAATTATGTATTATTGTAAAATAAACTAAAACATTTTAGATATTAATGTTATGTATATGAATGTACATATCCTGCAAATTAGGTGTAAGAATGTTAAAATACATAATAAAATTACTTTATTATATGAACAGATTTTAAATATTCCACCCCATATCAAATAAAAAGTTATAAAAAATATTTTTTTAATTTTGTTCCCCTCACTTATATCAAATCCAAATTGCTCGCATATCAAACCCTCAGGAGGCCAGGAAAGCTAGGGTAATTTTGCAGATGGAGTTTTCTCCCCTTCAATTCTAATAGCAAATTACATTGCAATTTGGTAACTACAAATTGTACCAACCCCTCCAACGCCAGCAGAATGATTCAGCTAGTTAGGTAGGTTAAGATTAGTTGTCTTAATTAGCAGGGGCAGATTGAAAATGTCCTGATACTGCCAGGTAAGCAACGCAAATGTCATTATGTACTTTTAAAGCGTTTGATTTTCAAATTAAATCTGCACCGGAATAAATATCTTCAATCTAAATAAATTATGGGCTTGGAGTTGAATTGAAACCGGTGGAAAACGTAAGTTTACTGACTTCTTTCGTAATTGATATTGCTTTAGTTTTTCACAACTTTCACAGTTACATAAAGCGTTATATTTTTCCTTTTTATTTCATTAACTTTTTCTTTGGCGGCTTTTATACTTATTAGTAACCAGAAATGAGTTTCAAGGAAATGGCGAAAATGTATCAAAATAAGTAATGCACATTAATTTTACCACAATTTATATACTCGGAGCCAGAATATACATTTGACCTATAAAAATTCCACATTGCGAGGTATAATATACAAAAATATATTAATTGTCTTCTAAATGCAATATTCTATTTCAATGTACCTACAAATTGTGTAGGTAATTAATTTTATCGTAATATTGATTTTGTAAAATGAAATTAAATATTATTTAATACTTCTCCGCTTTAACTTTGTATAATAGAGGATGAATATTATCTACAAAAGCATCACATCAAGCTTCCTGAAACCGTTATCAGAAGTTAGTGTTATAAAGTATGCAGGTAAGTAGGTTCATTAGGAAAGAGATTTATATACAAAATCACGCAAGAGTATTCATGCTAATTTTCCGCAAATATTGCAGAGAACTTTATAGCGTGGGAAGATATGCATTAGGTATGCACTATTCTAAATTGTTGGAGTAATTAACTCATAAATGTACGATGCAACCGTCTGTACGTTGGCTGTAATATCACTGAAAGAAAGTCTAAGAAAGTTAAGTAAATAATGTGATAATAATAAAAAATCGAAAACTATACAGAATGTACCGAAGATTCCGATATGAATTGTTTGTTTTATATCATTTAGTGGCTCACCCAAAAAGTTTCAAGTGGGAAAAATATCTAGGGTACATATTTTCAAAATGTTTATTCAAAATAGTCTAGGAGCCAGCGACACTGATTTTTGCAAGATTTGTTTAAGATTAATTTAATTTTTTTTGTGTCATATTAAAGCTATAGATACATGAAATCGACTCCTGCCGGCGCGATAGCGGGACACCGGCCGATGGCAGCATGGTAAATGTAAAAGTGTAAATGTTAGAAATGTTTAAAGATTAAGCTTTATCAATTGTTTAATAACATTTAATTAAACCTTAAAATGAAGGCATTATTATTCTGATGACGCCCGTGGTGCCTTCAACGTTTAATGTCTGAATGGTTTATTATTTTGGTCTGAAATATTTTTAAGTAAAATTTGCTGTTTTACTAATAAGAATAATCTAGTAGTTTTTAAATTCCTTTACTATGGTTCTATGATTTATAATCCTCGGACAAAATATCCTCGACAAAAAATCCGAGGCAAAATATCCTCAAGACAGAATATCCTTGGACAAAAGATATTAAAGACAAAATATACTTGGACGAAATATCCTTAAGATAAAATATACTTGGATGAAATATCCTTAACATTTTTTTTTATTTAATTCAATTTATTAACCCATTATAAACATTAAAAAATATTAT
Source organism: Pediacus dermestoides (assembly GCA_963942485.1). Taxonomy (NCBI): domain Eukaryota; kingdom Metazoa; phylum Arthropoda; class Insecta; order Coleoptera; family Cucujidae; genus Pediacus; species Pediacus dermestoides. The sequence goes on from OZ012627.1 coordinate 10,299,920, forward strand.
TTATATTAAGTAATTATTTCGGTTCAGGGCTAAAACTTTGAAACAAAACTTGAAAATGAAAAATAAAAAACCTAACCTAAACAAAACTACCAACGTATATCATTTATATATTTCGTCCAAGTATATTTTGTCTTCAATATCTTTTGTCCAAGAATATTTTGTCCAAGAATATTATACCTCAGGGATATTTTGTCTCAAGGATATTTTATCCAAGGATCAAAACGCCGATTACCTTTACTATGACGCATTGAATCAAGAAAGCAGTACCTATGGCTTGATAGCCATTAAGCCATTGGCTTGATAGCCAGATAGTAGGGCATTGTTTGCCTATAATATAATTTGTCAGAGTGTCATTAATATTATTAACATGTAGATGGTTAATCGTTGTCCCCCAAAGAGGTGGCAGGAGTTCATTTTGTTGACAGGCTACATTATTACTATAAGAAAAAAGATAAACCATCCTTAAACAAATGTAGCAAGGAAAAGTGTCGCTGGCTCTCGGACTAAAAAGGCAACTAGAACATTATTATTTTAAAATGATGACATTGGAGAGTAATTGTGATCTTTTTGCATTGATTAGATGAGCTACTGACTTTTATAAATTGTTGAAATTTAACAACAGTAAATCTATGTATGTTGTACAGGGATATCCACATAAAAGTGAACAGGCCTTATAACTTTTTAATTTTAAAGATGGGAAAAAATGTTAGATATTAAAGTTTTGGGGGTTTTTCTGGGTCATTCATATATCTTATCAGCAAAACAATTGAGCATTGAATAAAAAAGATAGTATAAAACATCGATATTCTCTTTAAAATTAGATGGTAATTTGAAATATATTATTCTCATCGCATTTTTGGACTCTAGGAGTAGTTCTAGACATATTTTGTATAACATACCTACCCTATGCGGCTTTTCTGTCGTTCTTGAAATATCTCAAATTAGAAATTTTTCTTTGCAACCTGGATAGTTATGTTTAAAGCAAGAAGACTAGAAACAGGAGAGGGAACTTCCCATGTTGCCTTGTACACAGTGATGTGACGCTATGCGGCGATAGCTCCCCTCTCTATCCCCACTCGCCATGTGCGCAGTACAGCAATTTAAGAGCACGACGCACATGGTGAGTGGCGATTGAGAAGGGAGCTGTCGCCGTATATCGGGCTTCTCTTTCCAAGCGAGTTCGCTCTCCTGTTTCTAGTCTTCTTGGTTTAAAGTATAATTATGTCAAATAATTTCTAATTTGAAATATTTCAAAAATGACTGAAAAACCGCATAAGGGTATGTTATACAAAATATGTCTAGAACTTCTCCTAGAATCGAAAAATGCGATAAAAATGAGTTCCGTATAAAAGTTTGCATATATAAGCAGCAATTTTTCAGTTTCGAAAAATAAATCAATATCTAATAAAAGAGGAAAGGCATATGGAATTATTTGAAACTGAGTGTTCATAATTCAGTGTTGTTTTTTTAGAAAATTAAACCATGGAAATGGAAAAAGGTAATATATTTACTTGGGAATCTAATTAACAAAACCTCTTGCGATAAGGCAGCGTATATATCAATTACCATTTAAATTCTGTATGACCCTCGAGATTTCTTGTTTCAAAAATTTGGTCTCAATTTTCACTCCAAAATTCGCTATTAAATTATAATGCGACTAGAAGCAATGTTAACTTAATTGAAAATGTATGTAAATATAATAAGTAAATAAATATAATTAAATTTTTAGAAAGTATCTAAATTGTACTAAATTGCACATGTACATGTACATCAACATATCCGTATAAGAATAGATGCCATCATTTAGGTGTTTTACTAATATCTTGTAAAAGAAACAATTTAGGCAATTTTCTTATCCTTTAACATTGGTTTAGAATTAAATTTCAACATATTTTATTTCAATTTTCTTTGAAATTGCTTAAAAAAAAGTCTAGAGGGAGTAGAAATGGATTCGTAATCTGAGGTCCTGGGGGTTCGAATCTCAAGACGTCCTTTTTTTCCTTTCTTCATTAGTCCCTATTGTATTGATAAGAAATTTCTAATAATTAAATTAATTTGCATTAATATTTTTCAAAGATCCGTCCCGTATAAGAAAGTAATGGGCTGCACACAATAGATATTTAGAAGTAAGTATAGCAACATAGAAGAGGAGACGTACATTAAAAGGTTGTACTCACTAGTACTAATATAAATAACTCATAATTTTTTTGAAGCAGCGTATGAGAATAAGGAGCTGTGCTTCTCAAATTCGGCGGAAAAGTGCCACAAATTTCATTATTGTATCATAGGATTGAGAATACTGCAAACAAACAAAAAATTGTTTTATTGTGTGTTCGTTTTCAATAAAATTACTCTTGTTGGAAGAAGTTTTTGAAGCGCTATTGAGTGCAAATATTTCGTGAACAATTTCAGTCAATATTGCGAACATAAGCTGTTACAAATTGAAACTTCCACAATTTATCTCTCGTCAGCACTACTTGTGATATCTCTGTAACATTTACGCTATTTCAGTAGTAGAATTACCTATTTCTATTTATTTAGTTTATATGTTTTGTTTTTGATTATTTTCAGTGCACTTAACATTGACTAACAAACTGCAAATGATATACAGTTGTTCATGTAATGTGCAGATGTAAACTAACAGCCCGAAGATATGTAGAGTTAAATATCATATATATCAACTTAGCAGGGTAGTATATCCACGAAATAGTAAGTAGAAATCGTGTATAGCACCATCTCTCAGCCGGATGCCGGATTGCGACGTTGATGTATTTCTGGTGGTACGAGTGCGAATGTATCGGGTGTATTGTTTGGTATCCGTTGAGACAATGGCCCTGTATATCTGATTATTTCCCTCACCTAAATCATCAAGAGGGTTAATCAGTTCTCCACGAACCACGGCAATCCGGCTGGTAGGGTCAGATAGCGTCAATACACACCTTCTGCTTGATTAGTCCGTCAAATAACATTTTGATACTGTCTTTCGCTCAAATACACATACACTTACTCTAAACACACTTTCTCATATCGAATATGTTTGAAAACGAATTAGACGAAAATTACAATTTTTTTTATCGGTAGTTAATTGAATCTTCGCCGCTCTAGCGTCCATGTAACTAAGTGGTTCGGGTTGTAACTGTTGCACAAAAAGTGCATGACAAATTTTAATTAAAACGACATAAAAAGCAAATCAATTATAGAGGTAGTATTGAAAACAAGCAGCACGGCAAAGTGGCAGAAACAGAATAAAATCAAGTTTACTGCACATAATACAAGATACAAAAGTACCTACGTTTGAAATAAAATTAAGATACTAAAATGAAAGTATTAGTAAGGAATGAATAATGTACTCGTACCTACAAGGGTACTATATGTATAATGATAACATTTTCCAATTTAAAAATAAATCTCTACGTAACCCGCGTAGATTACATAATAGTATAAGGAAATAATCGCTCTCTAAATATTAATCAGAAGCCATATTGATTGATGATCCCCTACAGATTTGTAGGTTTGAATCTCATCAGTTTGCGCAAAATGATAAGGGAATTTGGATGAAATAAAATTAGTGCAAATTGGCGTAAAAAATTATGATAAAAAACGTCGTGTAAGTCTCATGAATATGAAGCAATCAGCATTAGAGAGAGTTTAGGCTATAGTAGCATCATAAATTCAAATTGGTGTAAGTCGAGTTGTCGGCTTATAATATATGTAATATGCCTCAAGCAAGTTCATCACGTGCAATTCTCTGGAGGGACGTAATCAAATATTGTTGGGACACGACCGGGACCTGGAAGGAAATACTCTTTACTTCTTGTCCGGTACAGTCTTCCGTTTTGTCTGAATTTCATTTAAAATAACTTGTCTTTTGAGACAGAAATTTAGCTTTCTCAGATGCCACGCTTTATGCCTTCTCACTGAGGATACTATTATTTGAAAAGGAACAAATAAAGGAAGGATGCAGTTACTATAAAACCTAAGGCAAAATTAAATTTTTGCCTTCATTTTTATTTATTAAAGAAATGTTTAACACTCGTAGAATTGTTTCGTATTTATATTGCATTACATTAATAATATTCTCATGAAAAATTCTTTGTGCGTTCTTTAGAAGTGGTTAATAAAAGTTCATTCAACGCCACTTTCATTAGCCACAGTAAAAAGTACTTGTAAATAAAACAATAACAGAAATTGTCGCTAATACAATTGTCTTTTATTATTACGTTTGGAAACCATGACTGATTAATTAAAAATCACTAATTAAAATGAAGTTATGAAAATTTATTCTCGCCAACTGTTATAAAGTATTTTGTTTTAAAAATATGTAATAATTACAATATACTTAAAAAAAAAATCCAAATCAATTCAAAAGTTAACTTACAAATTCTACAACATTAAACACAACATTTCCTTGTTGACATCCAGAAATTATTGTGCACTGAAATATCACACATTTTTTATTTTTATTACTTCCTTTAGATGCATTCCACTTGATTTTCTACAACGAGTCCTTTTTCGGTAATTACCCAAGCATTAAGTGTTCTCCCCTTTGAATTTCTCTGATATATTCTGTTACAATTATTTTGTTCAAATCGTTCCTGTTGCGTGTTAGGATAAGAGAAACACACCTAAATCATTTATTGAACCATGGGGGGGATTTTTATACAATGATGATAAATTCCTTGGAAATTGGGAACAACGCGATATAGAATTCTGTGATTTATTTAATTAAATAAATGCGACAGAAAGTGACTTCATTACAGCGACTCCTGCGAGTTAACCAGTGACTTACTTTAGAAATAAAATTGCATACCTGTACTAAAGTTTAGTATAAGTTCTTTGAATATTTTCCACTCCAATTTTATTTTAGTTTTAATGAAAGGAAAGCAAATACGCTTTTATAAAACGAATCTTTCTTAGGATCAGAACAAAAGGAAATAACTAAGAACAATTAAGATCAACTATCCGATTATATAGAGATAAAATGCGAATAGCTATACTATAATAGTATAAAGCAGTAAGAATCACAAAATATAAAATCAAGTAATTCTTTTAGGGAAAACAAGATATATTTTTAATTTGATTCATGTGGTGGTTACAGTATTTTTTGCGTAAAAAGTAATTCAATTTTATTCGTCGGATTTACGCATTCTGAACCAACAAATTAATCGGTAGCTAGATTTTAAAAAGTTTAATTTATGTTTTTGAGCAGTAACAGCAATGTAAATCACACAGTTGACGATTAAAACACTACCTACATGTACCTAACCATCAAATTAATTTTCTAGACTGACACGTAACTGTGTATAAAATGTATCATTACAATGATTAAGTAATGCCATACATAAACAAAATTGTAACACATGTATGCAAATAAAATAAACACCACGGAAATAATGAAAAATAGTACACAGGTTTGCTAACAGCAGGATAATAAATTTTATGCTTGGAACACTGTGGCTACATCAACGATGCAGTTGCATTTGACGTTAGTATTTATTAAATGTACTACACTTTTTTTAGTAATATGTATCCAGGTTATGAACTTAGTGTTGCAAATGATATTTACAATGTTATAACTTGGAAATACATCATTTTAATTAATAGTAATATTGTATAATTACAAACAAATGTAAGCTGGGATAGTATTTAATTATTTAAAATATAGCTTTAAGCTTTGTAATGAAATTACTTTTATAAAAGGTTGCTAACTAATGAAATCACATCAGCACAAATATACATATAACAAATTGCAGATATATTATAAATACCAACATCACAAAATTTAATCAGAGTTATAAGGTAAAAATTTTTCTAGTTTTGGCCAATGCGCCAATGTTATTTTCCTAAATATTGCTAATAAAATTTCTTATTGGATTGCAGGTATATTATAAATACTAATATGTATCACAAGCGTTTATCTAACAGTCTCTGCAAAATTTGAGAAGTTACTTTTTGCAATTTTGGCGGAGGCGCCAATCTTAAGAAACTGATAAATTATTATGTTAATAAAACTTCTTATTGATGTTCACAAATCAAATTCAAATCTTACAAATAAATTACACAGGGTTCAATAGTTTAACTTGTGTCAGTAAAAGGATACTACTTGCATCGAAAACGAAACCTCAAAATAGAGAACGTCGGTTCAGAGATGGCGCTTTCGGTTACTGAAAACTGTATTTTCCAGAAGGAAACTCATTGAAACTTCGAGAATGAAGCCACCTCTTGTTCATACGTGGCAGAAGTAGGTACATCGAGTTTTTTTATAATAACGATATTATAATGTGTATAACATAATTTCGTTTTTATATTTTATCAGATTTGTAATTTTGGGTAAGTATGTATACTATGATAGTCATCTTTAAGAGAAAAAAAAATGTTTGGTTATAATAAGTTATCATCAATAGATTATCAGCATAGATAATTAGAAGAACGGTTTAGTTCATTCACCAATTCTTTTCTATACACATTTTTTTTTGTAAATATTTTACGGCATAGATAGAGATTTGAATAAAAATGATTTCTTTCATCCTGAATAAAAACATGTTATTCAATCCTTCACAGTCAATTAGTTAATTCAGAAAAGATGCCTGGCTAATATTTAAAAGAAATTTTAATACGATGAAATATCAAAGCAAATGTTACTTTAGTTTGTGAAATTGGTTATTAAGTTTAAAATACCCTCATGAATGTTATAAATTTATGTAAATACTTTAAAATTAATTTCAAATATGTAGTATGTAACATAAAGGTAAAAGTTGAAATATGGACTATTTACAGTTTTGTCTCAATTGGAATATATCTGACATCTTTTGTTTTTGTGTCCTTAAATTTTAATAAACCTACCACCTAAAATATTGTTCATCAATTAATCATTATAATTTTCTGGTTTTATCCCAATTAGCTGCACTTTGATCGAATTATAATTTCATGATGTTTACCCTTTATGGTAGCAAATTACAATACTCATAAAATATACACACATAATAATAGAAGAAAAAGACTTCAAGCGTAGAAATAGAAAGGTAAATATACCTTTTAGACGATTTTTGTTCCTTCATTGTACATCAAATCAAAACTGAAATCTACACAAATTTTAGATATTTGAGTAGGTATTATTATAATCACGGATGTGTAAAATTGGGGATTCATTCTAAATTTGATCCCTTTCGAAAATTGGAATTGCAAGAAATAAAAATTATTATAGTAGAAACTAGATGTTTCATAGTAGACAACGAAGATAAAAATCAACAGTTGTCAACAGTTTTCAGTACTTCAAATGAAAATATGGCAAATAATTCATGAAACAAGTTCCCTACCTTAGAGATGCAATCCCATAAGGAAATCTTACATTCCACATGCAATATCTTTTATAAGTATAAAAGTGAAAATTTTTTCTAGATACAAATTTACACTGTTGTAGATAAATACGCCAAAATTTTTGTGAATATACAGTTGGCGACACGGAATAGTTTCCAGACAAATTGATCAAAGTAGCGATTTTTAAATTTTTTTAGCATTATAAATCAGACTTTTTAAATCAAAATTTCTTGCAACGACAGCGGTGGAGACTCAGGCGGAGATCTCATTAGATTACATTTTATAAACATTTTAAATATAAAAGTAAAAGTGTTTATTTTTGAAATTTATTTTAGATCTAAAAAATTTCTAGACATTTTACTTAAATACTTTACATAAAATATAGACACAAGTATGACTGCTAATAATGTCACTAAACAGTTATCGGACTATCGAGATTCGAGCCTATTCCATGTCGCCAACTGTACTTTCGACTTCCACACGAGTCATAGCCGTAGACGTTTATTTGACAAAAACATATTGACGTCTTGAGCACAATCTATATCTTATATATAAAAGTGAATGTTTGTCCTCTATAGAAATATACATCGTTGTAGATTTCGACGCCAGCACCAATCAACGGCCGCCTAGAGGCAATGACTCATGTCATTGACCACGAATCGGTCACGTTTGACAAAACTTGCATTGTGGAAAAAATGTTTCAATTAAAGTAATAGTAAACAAACTATATTGAAATATTTTGCTTTTAAATACTAGACAAAACATACAATTTAATATTATTAAAATATGATATCAACAAAGTAAAACAGTAAATTATCAAAAACTATACATAGTTTTTCCACCTATTCATATGAATATGAAATAGTCACGCGTTATGGTAAAATTCCGTTGGTCGAACCGTAGGTATTTTTCCTCCTAATTAAAATAAATGTATGAATGAAAAATCAATGAACTAGATACGTGCTAGTAGGAAGTAATTATTTTAAACATTAAAATAATGAATAGATAATAAACATCAGCAATTGATCTAGAAACTATTTAAAAAATACCTACTTATTTTTAAAATAACACCTATCTATCATTATTACTCGTTGAATTGACATTTTGATCAATACTGACACGTCAGTTATAATTTCCATCTATATAGACTTCCGGAGATGTTATTTTATGGTCCTTGTTGTTATTATAAAAGTATACGTAATAAATCTCCCACTTGTTGTTTAGTGACTAAAAGATAGGTAAGTAGGTACCGAAAATAATTCGCGTTTTTTTTTATAACCGGAAGCTGGAAAGTATTTAATCTGCAATTTTTTCGAGGTCATATTGGCAAAAAGTAGGTAGTACTAAAGTTAACACTAATGTTTGTTATATGTTAAAAATAAATATAAATTTATGATGAAAAATACGAAATAACCTTTCTATAAAAAACGGAAAAATTGAATAATTTAATGTTAATTGTTCATTTTTTTCGTTTCGTTTTATTAAAGTATGAAAACGTTGCATATAGTTTTTCAAAAATCTTATACTGCACTTTATTTTCATAAATGTGATTGATAAATGCTATTTAAAATTGTTAGGACAAATTTATAGAAATATCGATCACATTAAAATTTACTTTTAAGTACCAGTTTCCAAATTGATAGTTATAACCTTACCATAAGTTCTTAGATACAGTTACCAAGACAGTGTTAACCAAGAAAACAAACTATTAGTGTTTGTTATCTAGCAATCAAGAAGGTATAAAAATAGAGGAGAGAAAGCTCCCAGATGGGTGTAGGCACAAATCCGTTGCCAGTTGCTATGACAGTGACAAACCAAAACAAACACTTGACCAATAACGCGCCTTATTGACTGCTGGCGCATGCGTAGAAACTATCAAGTACGCTTGAGTCCATTTGAACGTGCAACACTTTTTGACCCACGAATTCAACCCCCACCCCGGGGATCTTTCTGTCCTCTATTTTATACGTTCTTGCTAGCAATATTATTATAATAAATAGGTAGTTTAATTATCATCTCTTGTCTTAAAAGCCATTTGTAAACTTTGTGTAGAAAAATTTTTATACTTCTATACTTTTATAAGTACTTTTATAAGAACAAATATACATTTTCTACCACAACTTTTACACCTTTGATAAAACAAATGTATCAAATTCTCTAGTAACCAGTAACAAAAACAAATATACAAAAACACACGAAACGCCTTGAAACATCAAAATATTTTCTTACACGGTATAAATATAAAGTTGTTAGTACACCTGAACGTAAACATGACGACAGGGTTATTAGTTTTCGATCAATTGCGTCGCAAAGTAAAACTCCATTAAATATTCTTCAGAGCTTAGTAATTGTATAAAAAGAAAAACAGCCTTGCATTTCTCTTTATGCTGCTGGCAGGTCTGTCTGAATGATCAAAGAGGACACTAGAGGCTTTGAGTTTCGTTGCTGCCGCCCATGTCGATTTGGTTGTCGGTAATTTTTGAACTGACCCATGTCAAACTGGATTAATTAATTCAGTCCCGATTTGTGCTCGTATTTATTTTATTTTTAATTTAACTGTCCCCATCTCGTTTTTCTCAAGCGGTTTTAAATTCTTTGAAACAATAATTGCAAGAATAAAATCAATCTAAGACGGAGGACCCTATTAAAATAGATTGTTCGATCTTTTGGAGCACTATAAAGTTTTCTTTAATTGTTTAAATTGGTAAAAATAGTTCACTTGTTATCCTTAAAGAAGATTTTTATGTTCAAATTGGACAAAAGCAATTATTCAAATTTAATAAGAGAGCCTCCTAAGTTAATAAATTTTAATGTGAAAACGAGCTAAAATTATGTAATTATTTTCCCGTTTAAATAAATAAATTTTACTTTTTACATTTTAAAAACTACTAGAACATGTAAAAAAAGATACAAACTAATAGTGTACCAAAAATCATTTTGAAATTCGCAGTAGAAAAACCGTTAACACGAGTTAAAGATTTTACCATGTAAATCCCCATGGAGACTCATAAAAAAAATTCACTGTATAAAACTATTCGAGTAGTTACATAATATACAGTGTGTCCCTCGATCAAATTCTGTAGATAATGGAGCAAATTTTTGTAAGCCTATACCAGAAATTACATTTTGAGGCACTTTTCGTATAATGACTTGTTTAGAATTCCTCAGCATAAATTTAACTACTAAATACATTTACATACAACGAAGCTATTATAGTGCATAAATTTTTTTTAAACATGTACATTGTATACAGCGGATTCTCTGACTGCTAACGTAATGTAATCGGCCGCCCGTTATACTATAAAAAAGTTCGAAACCAAATGAAATATGTCAAAAATGTTTAATAAGTAATTAAATATTTTAAATTAACATTTGTGGATACCTCAACCCCCAAAAGGAACTCATGAGTTAAGGAATGATATTGATTTTCGTGATATAAAATTAATATTTTGTTTGCAATAAAAACATTTCACAAATTTAAATATTGTAGAAAGAATCAGTGTATTTTCTATATTACATAATATGATACTTTTGTTGTCGTCAATTTGAACTTTTTTATTTGTGTATTAAACAAAAAAAGAAATTCAACTTAAATAATACGTGGGCACTCCATCATGGCAAATTGCAAATTATATTATTGTGGGATTTCAAAGTCTTAAAAGTTAAAGAGTTATGAAAGAGACGTACGAATATTTCTATAACTTATTCTAAGTAGTTAAAATATTACTATTCCTCTCATTTATTTAAAGATATTTCAAAGTTCACTAAAAAAAACTGTAATTCTACATTAAGGACAAGAGCCCTCAACGACAACAATACTAACAAACTTTAATCCAATATGGTAAAAAATATTATTATAAATAATGTTAAAGAAAGACTAAGTAACACAAATAACAAATACTTGTGGCTACAAATAAAATATTACCCAACAAATGGTTCTGTTAAGTAATTGAAATTAATTCAAGTATAGTTCACAACGAAGAAAAATAGGTTGAGATAATATATATCATGTGCTAAATCGTTCGATTTTGTTCTGTGCACATTTGCACAATGCACTTTTACCCATTTGAAAGCTTTAAAATGTCAATGCAAATTGTTACAAGTACAACACCAATGGCAAATATTTGATGTGGCCAACATGTGACTTCCTTATTCAAACCCAAACGATATTAAACCCCAAATGTATTTATTTCTCCTATGTAATTAAAGCGTGTACAGAATCCAGGGCCACTCGTCACACGTTTTGCAACCAAATGCTGTGAAGACTCGTTCATGAGTGGGTGTCACAGCTTTAAATAGTCTCAAGAAATCTTTAATTGCAAAAAGTTTATCATAAACGTATATTGTTTAGTCAATGAACTCAAAATCGACATTAGTTTCTAGAACTTAATTTTTTGTACACAGTCCCTAAAATAGCTATTTTACGGACTCATTTCAGTCTTTAAAATGGGTCTTTTCGGAACTATTCCTGTGTTACGGACTGTTTTTATTTTGCGGACTCATTTCAGTCTGGTTACTATAGTAACATGGTAATTAAAATCCGAAGTTCACTATTTTTGAGAAATATTTGCTCTAATGACATTGACATAATAGTTATTTATGTATTAAGGGCGTAAAGATGCTTTTATGGCGCGAAGCCTTATTTCAAGCCCGAGGCGTAGCCGAGGCTTGTAGGGCCATAAAAGCAATAAGTTACGCCAGGAATACATACACTATTTTATGTACGGATTAAGTATTTACCTCAAATAATTAAATAATTAAATATGTCTCAAGCCGCTTGAAGTACGTTACTATAGTAAAAAGAGTAAACAAGGGTATCCATTTTAACTTTTTACAAAAATTGTTTACTACGGTTGTGTGATCTAGAATCTTTGATGGATTTTTCATCAGACCAAGAAAATGTGATAACTTGCAAAGCCGAAACGAGCTGGCTGAATCGGCAAGAAGTAGTAATGGTCTGATACCAGAAAAATCAAAATTTATTTACAAAAAAACTTACTGTGAGTAAAAGAACAGCATTATAGCCCATGAGCATAAAGAGGTCCATGGGCTATATAAAGACGTTTATGGCAAAGAAATTCGTGTATAATTGTCAATTTATAATATATCTGTGCATAAATTGTATTATGTGTGATACTTATGTCAATTACATATCATACATAATAAAGGGTTTGAATGTATTTTAGGGACCTTTAACAAAAAAATATTGTTTGTAAAACGTACCTAAATCAGTTTTTTGGTACTCATCTGCTATTCCAGACTCGGCTTCGCCTCGTCCGGAAACAGCGATTTGTCCCAAAAAACTTGATTTTAGGTACTTGTTACAAAAATAACTATTTTGTCTGAAATTCTCAGTGAAAACCCGAATTATTGTAGATGGTGAATATTATTTCTGTTTTACTGAGACGTCCATCTAATAAAGTTATAACTGATTTCGGGTTTTATCGGTAAAATATAAATTAAACAATTTTTTAAATTACTGAGAGTGATTGTTTGGTTGTGTGTACTGTGTATGACCTTTGTCTTTTTTAAACGCTTTGTTATTTGTATTTGCCATATTTCAATCAATTATTATCAATTCCTATGAAAAATATGCGTTTCAATAAATATTCACATATCGTACTTTTTGTTTTATAGCACAAAATAATGAAAAATCACAATATTAAAAATATTTTTTTTATTTACTGTTTTATAAGAGTTAAGCTGAACAATAATTACCAACATAATTTTATTCATATAGAATTAACTTTGTTCTCATATACCTAAAAATTAGTTGTACTCGTATTATATTATAATAAAAAGTAGGTAGGTACCTATATTTTCATAGTGATGACTTCAGTTACACAACGTATATTATTATTTACTTCTTCTGGTGTATTTTGGTACGAAAAATCTGTTTTTATTTTGTCCTTTTTGAATACATTGCGTAATATTTCTGTTTCAGTTTATTTGCATTAAATGGATCCACGTGCACAAAGAAAAGCGGGGATATTTGAAAAATAACGTATAGTTGCTATAAAAAAGTTATATTAGTTTAATACAACTCATGTTTAAGATGTGTCTAGAGCTTAATATATTCTATCAGTGATATGGCAAGTCTCAGAAGTGCTATGCAGGGAACAGTATGTCAGAAAATTCCGTAAGAAAAGTGAACTGATAGTACAGGTTTGATATATTCAGGCGCGGTGCTTCAGTAATCTCCTATCGCTGAGACTTCCAATGCTTACAGCTTTTGGAGGATCCTAGTTACCTAAGTGTAATTTCGAAACTTAATACATCGGCTCGAATCTCCCAACTCTAATCAGTACAAATGACTGGTCAAATTAGGCCGCACCACACTAAGCCACTCAGTTTATTCAATGTCATGCTGTCTTCTCACTTTCTCTGCTTCTATTAAGACTAAACATCATTCTAGATAGAAAACCCACCAGTTTATGAGTTTACGTAAACGATTTACTAAATTTTATGGTATCTTAAGTTAGACCAGAACATTAAAATAAATGTTTTTATGAATCAGTTATAAAATAGGAGTATCATTTAATTATGTTGTTTCTATATTAAACGGTAAATAAAAAACAACTTGCATTCTAAACCTTATATACATAAAATATGCGTTGAAAAAAATCAATACAGCCCAAATAAACTATCAGGTAAGAGCTTTCTTTGGGAGGTCTTGATAGATGAGTTCCATTATAAACAGCGAGAGTAAAGGTCTTTGGGAAATATTCGCTTTAAAATGTAAAATAATTTATTTTACGTGTTTGGAAATATACAAATGAATAGCGGCTACAAACTGTCGCCAAGGATTTCAGGACTAAATTATATTCGTAAGAATAATTTGTGAAATAAACATTTAGTAAACATAAAAAAACACTCTGCTGGAACCCCATCGATTTGTAACAAGAACTCATGAATAATTAATAACATTGGCCTCATTTATTACGGGCATAAATCTAATTCAATATCTTTTAACATATCAATTTGTGGGATGGTTATACGGTTATTAAGTTATTACTCTTGTATTAACAAAAAATGGGATATAATAAATAGGCATTCTGCAAATGACACTTCTATTATCTATTAACAATTATCATGAAATTTTGATTGGAAAAACAAGAATCAAGTGAATAAACAGACTATAATATAATAATAAAGTCCGTTGTTCCAAAACATATCCAGAACTTCAGAAAACTATTCCGGTAATGAAATAGCATTTACTAAGATGTATAAACAGTAAAAATAGTCGGAATTCCCTAATTAAATGCATAATTTGGTGAGACAAAACAGTAGATAGTGTAGTTTTCCGCGGACAGGTAGTTGAGTATATCCCAGTGTACACACTTATACATATAATTTCGAGTCTTCTCTTGGGAAATTAAAACAAAGTGTTTGTCTTTACCTTGACTCCATCTTATGCCGCTCTTTGTTTGCTCACCATCGCCGAATTACTATTTACTATGCGTTGCACAGTGTGTACAATTCTCACACTTAGTTAAATTACGTTCGTAAAATATTTACTGATCTTTTAATAGTAAACCTCCAGTTTCACAATATAATAATATGTAGTAAATAATTAAACACATCGCTTATACGAGTATTACCCTACAAATTATAGAAACTGGGAATAAAATGAACTAGAACAAGAGTGGCATACTTAGTTAAGATACAATTTAGCACGTAATCTTTTGAAGTAGTAACAAAATTGTAACTTTCGATTTTTTAAGTTAGCTTATTTTTACTTTCTTATACGAAGTAATAAGAAGGTTTAGTAATCGTGATTTTTTTCCACTTCGAGATTTGATTCAAATTTCATATTTAAGATATTGAACAAATTTGTGGGTGCCACATTCAATGTTTTTCATCTAGCAACAAAAAAAGTGACAGTTACCTGAAGACATTTTTAGGTTTTTTAGGAATATCTTGAAAAATAAACAATTTATGAGATTTTTTTATTCTTTAACGTTGATTTAGAGTTGAATTTTGAACAAATTTTGTTTGAACTTTTTTTGAAATTCCGTCAAAGAAATTTCAAAATTATAAAACAATTATTTTTGTCGTAAAATTCGGTTATAATAAGTGGGATAAGGACAGATTTATGCGTATTGCAATAAGTGCGAGAGAGACTTCCGAAATTTATTTGAATATTGCTGGAAACGCTCAAAATTGTAACACGATTTTTACAAGAAATTTAACTTAATTTCTTTAGGAAAAGTAATTGTGGTACTATCCGTATAAGAAAGTCATGTGTTGGGCACATCAGATATTTCATTATATCATCATAGGAAAGGTATTAATTCGTTCAATAATTAACTAATAGACAAACATATTCATTATTAAGTAAATATTTAAGATACAAATAGTCATTGTGGATCTAGTGTTACAAGTCGTGTTTGACACACGAGTTGTGAAAATTGCATACAAGGCGTAGCCGGTTGACAATGAAAAGACAATAGTTGCATTCAGCATTAAAAACGTTATTATACTTTCATCTAAAAAAAACTAGAGGTCGTGTAATTAGAAATAGAGTTAGAAATATGGAATGAGAAATGGCTTAATTTGATCTAAAAAGGATCTAGCATGAAAACTTCGATATCTCTTTCGATCCTGAATTATCCTGGAAAAGCTGAAAAGTGTATTTTTATGGTTACTCTGTAGATTGGTTATTTCTGCTGTACCGACCGGCCGGTGACTTAGACAGCAGTCTGCGGTGCCGAACAATATACCCCTACATGTCATGTTAGTGGTTTAATTCAGCCTGGCTTGTTGGAGAAGTGGTCACAGTGTCTACCAGAAGTTTTGAGTTCGAATCCTAACATTTGTTTTATTTATTTTTTATAACGACTATAATTTCGAGTTTGAAAGGGTTAGGTGGTTTTTTTTCACTTTTCATAATGTTTAAAATACATTGCTATTACTTATTCAATTGGGTTTGGTCGTAATTTGAGGTGTTTTTATCTTTTTACATAAGGAACAAAATTTTTATAATATAATGTAATATCTGCAACCCACACGCGCTCTATTTTTTAACTGAATTTTAACCTCGATTTTTTTTTGGATCTATTCATATTTTCAGCAAATTAAATTTGATGAAGAAATAATCGGTCTACAAATAAAATTAAAATGAACTTCTTCAGTTTTTTAATTATTTAGGAATTAATCGAGATATCGCAGTTTTAATTTCTTTTAAAGTGAAACTCTTCAATTCCGACCCTGTATCTCTTACGGTTTACGAGATCATGATGGCGGGAATCGAATTTGAATTAAGACTGAATAGTTTAGAGAATTTGAAATATCATCTGCAACATATGAAATAAATGAAAGTATGAGTGTCATATGATCACATACTAGAATTATTTTCAGGTGGCGTACCTGCCACACTGCTTCTATCTCTATTTCAAGTTTGCTCTTTTGAGGCTAAGAGAGACGAAAACAGTAGCTTCTGAAATATAATCCTTGTAGGTATATACCGGGACATTTTTTTAACTTTGAACATAGTCCCTATGTTCAGTTTGAAAAAACACGCGTCAATGCATGTATGTAAGTAATCAAGTAACCAATTTTACGTGAAAATAGCGGTATAAGTAGTAACAGTTATATTAGAAAGAAATCCTAAAATAACATTAATATTGGCCTTAAAAAATGAAATTAATATAGAGATATTTCAAAAAAGACACATCGAAAATAAATTTACTCTATCTAATAACGTAGAACATATTTTGAGAAATTGTTTTAAATACCACATGTCTCATGTGGTTTAGAGAGGCGAAAAACCGTAACAAATGGAGAGACATGAGGATGGCCTATGTCCAAAAATGGACCGTAGAAGAAGACCAATGAGAATGAGAAATGAGTTTTATATAGGTAGGTATTTAAAAATATTATTGAACATTAAATTTGCCAAATTTAGACCTATGCATCTATTATATAATAAGCATATTAGGCCATAAGACAGACACACAAATACAGACATCATGACAAAAATAGTCAAAAGTCCATCTTGACTTTAATATTATATAGAATAGAGCCGAATATAATTTGTTTAAATTCTTTAAGTGTAAGTTGGGAATTTATTTAAGAAAATCGATATGTGTCTGATGTATTATGCATCGTATATAGAACCAAAAGCATCAGTTAAGGCTTACAAATTAAGAGCGTTTTAACAATTTATTTAGTCTTTGTAATATTTTATATTTCTCTGTATATTTCAAATCCACATACATAATACAACAATGTATACAAGTACCTACGTCAATAAATCAGATAATTTAAAAATCTTTATTAAATCTATATTAAATGATTTATTTTCGATATTACTTTCCTACCTATTCTGCATGAACGCTGGTATGCATGACAACTTTGTTGTGAAATTTTTGGAATTTTTATTGCTTAGTTACTACAAATCAACCAATTAAGATGCTACAAATCTGATAACAACGTTGTTATCAATGGTAATACATACTCAAAATACGAGTAATAAGGGAGAATATTTAGCTTTAACGACATGACGATGAAATTTTCTCTATACTGTTAACATTAAATAGTATATGTTATTGTTACGCCTAATCGTATTAAATTTAAAATAGTTTAGATTTTTTTACTGCAAAATCCAAATTACACGGTTAATATACATTTTCCGCTTGATGGTCCAACCGTTTGTTATTTCAGAATCTCTGTAAAACTCACCCAAAGACGAACGCTATAAAAAATATGGTTCGAAGTTACCGATGCGATAATGATGGTATATCTAGTAAGGACGTACAGTTAAAGAGGACCGTGTCTGTGCATGTACCCTGGGGAAGGTATTTGTAAGGGCGGTTGGCTATTGATCAGCAGTAGCGACCGACCGGTAAGTTTTCTGTTTTTAACGACTTGGCACTACGACCTCGGAGTGGTGCTGGGGTTGGATGGCAAGATCTGTCTCTTTAATCCTCTTTCACAAATGTTTCCTTCAAACTTATAAATGTAGGTGCTTGATTTTTTTATTAAAAAGAATTCCGAATTCAATATTACATTTTGCGCTGCCCTCGAACCAAGAAAAACTTGAGAGCGTGAACATTTTCCAGCTGCTGAATTTAAAATTGAGTAATATCTTCATACATTCTTTTTAGACTTTACAAATATTTTGGCATGATTGGCATTTGCAGCGTATTAAAATGTTCCAGCAAACTTTATTTCCTTACTTACTTTACATAAAGTTCACACAAAATTACATTAACTTCATCTTTTAAACTTACTTTTCAAGTAATAAATTTCTAAGTTACTCATACAAAGCTGAAAATAATTACAGGATATAAAGAAAAGTAATTCTTATTATTTCGTAATAAATTTTAGAATTTCTAATTATTTCGGACAATAAAGACGATAATTTTATTTTCTTCAATTAAAATATAATTTAGCGAATTATCGCAAAAATTACCACGTTGAACCTGGATGCTTCGCAATTCCTATTCAATATTTTGCTCCTTACAAATTTAATTTAGTTGGTAAGATAAAATTTATCAAGTTAAAAATTTAAATTTCATTTTGATTCCTTGGTAATTTTGTGTCTAGGCTTTCAGGAATAATTTTGGGGAGATTCTTTAACAATTTTCCACCCTAAATTACAAACCGTTAAATGAATTGCATTTGAAAGGTTCTAACATCTTTTATTAAAACTTTTACCATCATGAAATTATTTTCTCCGACAGTACTTTTACTTAAGAGCTAATTAATATTCATTTAGAATTCTTTTTGAAAGTATTAAAATATGTATTTATTAAATAACCAGCTTGGTAAGTTAATGCATTTTTTATGAAATGCAGCTACTAATAATTTATGATAAATCGTCTAGTTTAGTTGAGTAGTTTAATGCGAATTATTTATCGTTCTCTGTTTTATATTTCGTCTTACATATCTACATAAATTATGATTTTGCTAGTAAGAATATTGTTATACCACAGGACAAGTAAATCTGCGAAACTTTGGCTTAACGTTGTTATAATTTTCAATGATGTGTTGTTCTGTTGTTTGATACACACAATAATTACGCATCTATTGTTTGCCACATAATACAAATTATGAAATTTATACAATAGAGGGAATAAAAACAATACAGGATTATGTTATTTAAACTCTTCTTGAAATAGTGTCCTCACTTAAAATGTGAGTACCTACTTAAGAGATATTTCAAAAGTATACAATTAAAAGTTAATAATTTTTTTATATATGTATAACATGAAAGACTAGAAGATATACGAAATATTTGTGGTAGTATTTCGATGGCCAAACTTACCCTTTTTAAATAAATTTTATGAGAAGTAGGGTTTTTATAATCTCTTGGAAAACACGACATTTTTTCAAACTGTATATTCCAAAAGTACAAATTTTATGGAAACGTTATAAATACTTATGTGTTTTTAATTAATTCAGATGCACATTGGGAAATTCTAAGTCAATATAACATAACAAAAAAACAATTAAGCGTAAAGTATGTATTGTCTTGTATAATGCAAACAATATTATCCACATCTACCACAAAACGGTTGCAGAAGCAATTAATTACAAAGTTTCAAATAATGCCCATATACATTATGGAACGTGTAATAATAACATTTTCATGCGATTACTTACACTATTAAGGGCATTGTTGGTTATATTGCATGTTTGCTGTACTTGCCCACACAGTAGATTTTATCAACATTGGTAACTTACATCTACAAGTCATGGTATATCAATTATTTACCATAGAAACTATTAAAAAATTAAAAATATGTAAGAAATAATGCGTTGTAAAATATAATTGCTGTCGTTTTAATTAGTTTTATTGAGCTATAGAAACTGTTTAAGCAATAACTGTATAAATATACGTTATTATTTTTGCCCTTTTAGATGGATCAATATTTAACCCTGAAACGAAAGTTCTATTTCTTTTCACTATCAAAAACTGAATGTGAAAATAGTTGCTATTACCAGTAAACGTCGATTCAATAATTTATTTGGGAAATTATATGGGAATTACTTATTTTGAATGTGCAATTACTGCGATTAGCTATAATTGTAAGTAACATACAATGATATACGTAAGGAACAAGATTTTCTTCTCTTTAACAATAATATTTTCAGTGTACGAGAAGATGAATTCCAACAGAAACACTTTCAACACCATCAAAAGCATTTTAACAATCTCTAAGGTATTCGTATTTATTTTCCAGCAACTATTTTGTTAATCTTTAATTTTTTTATCAACATATGACATAAGAATTCTACAAAGTATATACAATAACAGAAACCATTGTTTTAATCAATCTGTAAAAAACGAATAGAATGCTTTTATGACACATTAATTATTATGTGTCTCCCTTGCGTGATATTTAAAAATTATACGAGTATTGTGACGTAGCGTTTGATATGATGGATTTAAAACACTATCAATCATTCATATAATGTGTTGTATAGTATATAGTGCCGCTCGTATTTAAAAATAATATACAACGGTTTAATCCTACGATACACATTATTATTATTGAAACTAGAATCTTATAAATTTAGGTATAAAAATATCTTATTTTATATAACTATTTTAAAGCTATATTACACGAAATGAGAGAATTTTTTTATTCAAACTGCGTAATCCGTGTGGAATAATATTGAGATTCGAATGGAAATTGGAATTATAGATTAGTTTTAAGATTCGAGCGCGTTAGATTGTCCAAATAAATGTAGTAGCAAATTCATTGTTTAATTTGAAATGCATGTGACGTAATTTGTGAAGAATATTATGCGATTTATATGATAAATTTTCCCGGTCGGTATTGTAGTTCTTGTAAGAAATTGTTATTTAATTTCATTATTTATTATAAGAACTTTTGGCACCGGCGCATCCGCCAAAAATTCAACAGTACTTTCATAATAAGTATATAAATGAAATATTCTGCAGGATATTATATATACAGAGTGTCCCCAAATTTATAGGTATTTATTACTTCGTTTAGCATTACTTCGTCAAATATTAATAATAAATTTTTTTTTTCAATTTTGTGATTATTTTTATTAGTGTAGTTTTTATGTTTTTTTTTATTTTTATTTTATTCTTCAAAACGATTTTACTCGAAAACGGCTCAAGATTCAAAGATCGACTGAGACGACCTTTTTTGTGTAAAAATAAACCCAGTTTCATAGTTTGATATAAAAAATTTAAAAATTATCCACTCAAATAATATGGGGAATAATTTACCCAGCACCCACCCTGTATGTGACGCCCCTGGCAAAATTTCTAAAAATTGGAAAAAGAAATATGTGGCAAATTATAAAAGCTTCAAACTCACCAAATTTCATGAATCTACTTCAAACAGTTGCAGATATATTACAGAAAACTCCTCTTTGGGGCCCCCTTTCGAGGGGCTGTAGCTCCCTTAGGGAGCATTTTTCAACCTATATTAATTAAAACTTTTTGCATTATTTTTGAACGTAGAATTAGCTGATACATTTTGGCAAGGACTAATTTTGGGACACCCTGTATATAATTAAGTGAGTAACAAATATTTATTTTCGTAATTTATACACTCGTATATATTTGTATAAATTATCTCAATTTCTCCGTTTCTTACACCGGCGCATTCACCAGAAACAATTGGTGAAAAATGCAGTTTTACAGGTTTGCAAAAAATTGGACTTTGTAATTTAACTTCCTCTTAGATAATAAAATGGATAGTTTAAATTGAAATAACGAACGTATAAAGTTTCAATTTTTAGTACGTTTTAAATTTCTAAATCTAGGTATAATTTATCTTTATTTTTTATGACAAATTTTATTCTACCTATATTCTTCCATTTTCTATTCTTAACTAAGTAAAGAATAACGCAGTTTTGCAAGTACTTAATAAAGTTTTAGTCTAATGTAATCGGTTTATTGTACATTTCTATTTAAATATTAACCTGTAGACAGTTTGTTTTTAGTAATAATCAGATTAATATTTTGATTTTCTACCAAAGACTATTCTTAACTTGAAAATTGTGATTAATGGTAATTTTTTTTGTTAAAAGTCTCGTATACATTTAGTTCTGAATTTAAGATAATAAATAACCTCATATTCATTGTTGTGATATTACAAGAAGTTGTTATCTCCATTTTGGTTGCTTTCAATGCTAAACCTAAATTAATATTATTTAAAATTTTGTTGCGTTATAACTTAAATCTTCGCAGTTAATACAGAAAAATGTTGTACGTTTTTAAATAATATTCTTTCTCCGATTGTACTAGAGTACTAAAACAGTATCACGCACTGTCTCTCGCTGTACATAGTCGGGGACTTTAGACCTGTTCATTTGTAGTCCCCTCTTCCAAAATGTTTGCACATTCATTGAATAACATACCATTAAAGTATTTTTGAATTTATTGCCAGCCAGTTAATATTAAAAGTGACTATTTATTAGTCACGTCTTTGAGCCGTTTCGGGTATGTTCGGTACTTTAAAACACGCTCGATGTTTCATTAGCTTGAATTTTGTTGATAAATCAAGTTCATCAAGTTGGTAGTTTGACGTTAGTCATCAGTTTCGCATTTAGAATTCTTTCAAGTGAAAATCAAAAATTTTAGTATTTTTGTGATGATGGTCGTAGAAAAAGTATAATAATATGCAATTTGTTTTGTAAACTTCTCTAGAAACTCGTTTATTAAACACTCGTTACTAAAATGTTTATAGAACTTGTAGCATAATATGTTAATTAAAAATGTACACGAAATGTAACTCATGAAGATCTTCAAATATAGATGTGTATAAATTTTAAAGAACTGTGTCTTTAAATCCTTTGCGCAAAAATGGCATCACCCTGTACATTTATTTCAACCCTGAAAATCAGATTACATTTTTATTGTGCACAAAAGAAAATTTATGAATTAAAAAGTTTTATACGCTCTGACCTGTAAAAAGTTCAATTTCTGTTTGCATTCATATGAAAATTGCACATAAAAGAAAACATCAAATCAGTAGATGAAGTAAAAAATCGACAGGCAATTTATTTAACCGTTCCAGCCGAACTTGTGTATATTTGGCAATATTTCGTAGCCGCAAGTGTTTTTGAGGGCGGAAAGTAGTGCCATACCAAACACATTTCAGTATTTTAGTCTAGAGGTTCAGCCAAATAGAGATTTAGGGCTTAGGTCAGTGTGTTTATATTCAGCTCACCACACATACAGGTAAACCAGCAAACTTACAACTTGCCTCGTAAATAATTAAACAACGTGTCGAAGCACCGGACCCGCGACCCAAAGGTCTTATAATACTACCTTTCACCCCCTCGGCATTTAGCTAGGACACTACTAAAGGACTACTTAGGGTATATTATAACCAGTTGCAAAGTACTTTGAGCTGTTGCTTAAACAAACACCTGTGTAACTTGCCACCCTAAGTGAATTTGACGTCAACATAAAAATATACAAGGTCCAAAGAAAGTGACTTTGCATTAAGTTAGTTCTTATTTCGTTGTAGTCAACAAAGCTGTATGCTTATTTTGAATCTAATAAACAAAACTAATTTCATTCGTTTCGAATCTTTACAGTAAAAGTGGCTATATGGATTGAAAAACAATTATACTTTTGAACTGAAGTGATATTGATTCCTTAGGGATTTCAGTTTGGCTCGTTTGGGGGTTTAAATTGACACGTCAGCATCACAGTCTGTAAAAAGTGCTATGTTTGGTAGACCATGAAAGCGGTAACTTTTGATTGTCATATTCTCCAAGGACTCAAATTCTGTTAACAAAACTTCGACCTAAATCATTTTTTTATCCACATTTATTACACAATAATATTTCTTTCGAGAACTTTTTTAAAAGTTAATACACTTTTTGTTTGTTGTCAATTTCAATGTCAATTAGGGAAATAATAAAGATTTGTATTTATCTACAGTTTTAAGATTTGTTGTACCTAACAAAAAGAAGTGATTTAAATTGACACACATTAAAACTTTAGGTAATTGAAATTATAAATTTTGATATATTCACAGCTTGATGCAGCATCTCTTATACGTTCAGTTTCGAAATGTGTATTTCATACGCAAATGTAATAAGTAATTTCACTAATGTATGAATAAGTTAAGTGGCGAAAGTGCATCTAGATATCTTCAGGCCCAGAGAGAAATCTCTTCTGAAAGTGGCCTAAGGAACTCTGAAAGGTAATCAGAAAGTTCAGGTGGCAAATTCAATGCGGTCTTCTGCATGTGAAGGAAACTAATGCTATTTAACAGAAAGTTAGTCGCAGTTATGGTTGAGTCGTTCGGACTCGGTGATGTATCTGGGTGTCAGCAGTGCGCGCGAGTCTATGTGCCTCCCTAGGGACCCATAGGGCTCCTCACTGTGTTACTGCTTCCATGTGAAATATATCTACCCACCTGTAATTATCTAGTTTAACAGCCAAAGCAAATTCTACTAAAAATTAAACACTTTATATCCTTTACATCAGTTTATTAGCCTTAGCGTTAGGAAAAAACAGTGCTACAGAAACAAAAGTATAACATTACGGAACTTAATTTATTTTTACTAAAATAAGGTTTTTGTGCCTCAGGTTGGCATTAGTCATTTTGCATTCGTATAAATCGGCTGGAAACTCATGTTTTGCCGGGCTAGACCGGCAAAAACTAGGAATTTTTAGTTTATCGATTGGCATCATTGAAATCATAAAGAAAATTTGTATTTTCCATAGAAACGAATTATTATTTCTGTTATTCGGCTACTACTGTCAGTGTCAATTTTAAGTATCGCGTGTTACCAATAAAAAAAAATCCCTAATACCAAATATTTAAACAAACATTTTGTAAATTTTATTTATTTAAATAAACTTCAGCACAAAAAATAGTGTGTATTACACGCCTTGAAACTGTTTTGCGAGTACTCGTAGTTGCTCGCAAACCCTACTCGCACTCGCAAAACTATAGTTTCAAGGCTAGTTATACAAATTGCTATTTTTGCCTAAATTCGTTGTTTTATTTTACGTAATTATCTATTTATTCAACAATAATAAAAAAAATGGTGTTATTCTGTATCGAAAATGTTAGATAACATTCTGTTAAATCTATGTTATTTGACGTTTGAACAATATAAAACATTGTTGAAATGTCAAATAACATAGATTTAACAGAATGGTATCTAACATTTTCGATAGAGAATATAGCTCCAAAAGTCTTAAATTATGTGTTAACCTTTTATATAATTTTATCCACAACCATAATTCCACTATTAGGAGACGTCTTATGATATTAATAAAACACATGTGTCTTATAATTAATACCCATGACTACCTACTCTTTAATAGAAATTAATTCTACATAAAATGACAAAAGTCACTTCAAAATGTCAAATAAAAATTTTTCAAAATATTAATTTAAAAACTCTCTGATCTGGTTGTGGATAAAACGTTGTATTACAGACGTGTCTTAGTTGTATATTATCCACTTTAAGAACATTAAACGCTCGAACTTCGTTTTCGTGTTTAAACATTCTTACGTGGATAATATACTACCTAAGACACTTATACAATAAATAACTATTATTTAAACTATGTTATTAAAGAGCAAATTTATATCTATCAAAATATTAGGATGTTTTTTTAACTTTCTTAAGCGAAATAATAAGGAAGTAGATATATGTATATTTAGTAATCGTGATTTTTTTCGACTTCGATATTTCTATAGATTTTAAATCCGTTTTGACTATTTTCGCCATGGTGTCTGTCTGTCTATAACGAAAATCAAAAAGGAATTATCTCCGATTTGATCCAAAATTACCTATTTAAGGGTTTTATCAAATTTGTGGGTCACGCATTTAATCTTTTTTATGTAGTATCAACCCAAGTGGCACTTACCTACCTGAAGACAGCTTTAGACTTCATGGAAACATTTATTTTATTTTATTTATTTTAAAGGGTTATTTTTAAAGCTAGAAAAAGCAATAAAATAAGAACATTTTTAATTATTTTCGTTTAATGATTCATTATTTATTAATACATTTATTTCTTACTGATCAATTACAGTTGAATATTGTCTTAGTTACGGTAACTGTACACATACTCATAACTCCCTTGGGAGTTATAACTAGTCTCTTATGAATCCTTAACTCCCTCTAATCAAGGGCAGTCCCAGCTATAAATTTTGAAGAGTAATTTTCATATATATTATTAATTTCCATTCGCAGATCACGAATCTGAAATCATTTTGCTTTGGACACTTTTACTTTTCGAGTTATGATGACACTGTTTAAAGTTGTGACATTTTTACCATTAATTTTTGACGTTTTATTTATGATTGTCATCTAATTTAAAAACATCAAAATTCAATACTTTAAAATATAACTCTTTACTCTTGTAAGAAATATAATTATCGATGTATCACGTGAATTATATTATTAGATGTTAATAACCTCGGTCAACTTATACCATCCTTCGGGCCTAACGGCCCTCTGGATTGTAACCCCGTTGCCCTCTGTCATTAACATCCCTATAATTCCCTTGATACATAAATAACTATAATATAAAATTATTACCTTGTGTCAATCGATTCAGAAAATTTAGAAATATTGTTTTTTCTTCTACTAAAAATTATAGATTTTGGGCATACAACCCATTTGGCATCAACCACGTTATGTCTACTAAATACCTATTAAAATTATCACTTACCCATATCTACAACATCACTTTTTTCATTTTCTAAATCAGATCACAAAACACATCATATGCATTTAAACATATGTTTTTCACCTGTTACACATGAACTTGTGTCAATTGATTCCAGCACACACAAAATTATTGTTAAGAATAAAAGACTGGACGCCATTGTTATTGAAACAATATCTATTTTTTGAAACTTTCAGGCGCTTAAAGACAACTGACTGGGACAACTACGTTTGAAAATGTGTTTGAGTATAGAGTACCTATGTAAGGAACTTATAAGGAGATTGTAACATTACCTTATAATCATTATTACATTAATATTACATTAACAAAATGCAGAGAAATTCGATCTACCAATATCTCTTAATGAGGGTTGCGAATAAGATTTAAATGAGTTTGTACCTGTTTATGAATGGTTGATTATTATGTTTACAAATTTCTAATAATAATTTTATAATTGGTATAAAATTTTTGAATAATTGCTATTGCTTTTTAATAAAAAAAATAGTAAATGATACTACGAGTACCTATATACGTAGGTATGTTCTGAACAAAGTGAGTATAGACCTCTTGTGATAATTATTCGGTACCGGGTTCTGTTCCAAATGGGAAATTTACCACACATTGAAAAAAATGTCTTTCATGCAGTGATGTTTATGTAAATACGGTCTAGAGATTTACATTTACAGTTGTAAAAATGGACCTAGGTAATAGTGTTCCGAAAACCATTAACAAAAGTTTATGCCATGTAAATCTCCAAGTCACATTAATACAAAAACATTATATATTCTTAAGGAAGAAGAAGAGTCTGTCCCAACTCTGCACAAAGCAGCAAAATTTGAATTTACACTGCTTTATTTATAGCTCAGATGCCTCTAAAAATACTTTATTGTGTTTTTCTTTGTTCTTTCACAAAAATTGCATCTTGTAAAAAGAACAAAATGAAATAAGAATTCAGATCAATATAATGAACTGAGAGTAGGTCGCATTAATATGACCTACATTTTTATCTTTAATGAGTCTATACTACATATTTTTTGAGAAACACAATAAAGAAATAATGAAATTTATTAATATTAGAATAATTGTGAAATGTTTAAAAATACTAAAGGTAGATATAGTAAAATTTAGTGTCTTTGTTTTGTTGAATCTAATCCTATTCAAATAATGCCCATACGTTAATATCTATATGATATTATATTTTCAATCGAGTAATATAATCATAATGTACAAGAAAATAGAACAAAGAAGGTGCCAGAGACGAAGATAAACGCATTTGTGAGTATAGAAGCAATATACTTAAAATTCTCCACAATTGGATGTGGAGAAATGTGATTTCCGTTATTTCATTTCCGTTACTTTCATTGTCGCGAACACAGAGAGAAGCAGCGAGTTTCAAGAGGAGAGAGCAAAGAGCGACCCGGGCTCCAGCCTCAAAACACATTTGCCACCGGTTTGTGTGTTAGAGGTGTACGCCTTAGGACCCTCTTGGGAAAGCGGAACCCCGGACTGTGAAATGGGGTCCCATTAGCCGGACTTCGGCTGCTTGCGCCAATGCGATTGGATTTGTGGACAAAATGCCTTCCACTCTTATATCAATCATAACAAATTTACACTTTGATGTGCTACTTAAGTTCTACGAGATTCGACATTTCGCTATCTACACTATTCTAGGAATTACATCAAAACTCCACGGAACTAATTCTGAGTTGTTTAAAATGAATAGTTTATTTTACTACTTCCATATGCAATGAAATTGCTTATCTAGGATGTTTTATCCTGTGCAGAAATTGCGCCCCCATTACTTAATTGCTAATAACGTTTTTATAGTTATAGGCAAATAAAAAAATACCTAGTATAATTAAAATTGTTGGTACAATGACCCAGAGAAACTACGGTATACCATATTATTAAGTTCCTACCTACATCTGCATAATATTTATTTTATTACAATTCTTCATAATATGTGTAGGTATATAAAGATTATTTTTAATTCAATTTTAGATAACGTAAACAATTACGTTATCGAGATATATTTAAAATACTTAAATATATTCAAATTAATTCCATAAAGAAACAAAACAAGAAATTGAAGATGAAATATTCACTGAATTGGTAAGTATATCTTTAAGGTAAGTCATGTCAGAGTAGATTTTTTTCTACAAATATGCGTAGAGGTTTTTCTTACACTTAGATATTACTACATTAGGTTAGTTTCATTTTTACCGTTAGGATCAGAATTTGACTTATTTTTGGAACGTTCTGCAGAATTTTATATGTACTATCATTAAAATAGAATTGTTCCTAACTTCGTTTGAGTCGTTTGACTGTTATAAAATCTGAATGAGATAAGCAGATTTATCTTCCTTATGTATCTAAAGGAATTGCTATTTTTATGCTTATTTAATGTTTCTAATATTCAAGCATGAAGGTTTATTGGGGAAAATATTTTAACAACAGGAACTATAAAAATTTATTATAATAGCACTTTCTTCTTAAATACTTTATTGCTTTCTTGCGGTAAGATAACATTTAGATAATGTCCCTGTAAATAAGCAGATAAACTGGCTTATTTCTTTAGATGGCAGAGATGCAATCGGAGCAAAAGCGTGAATTCTCAGTTAGTAATCTAAAATAGCTTATAAACCCTCTTTAACAAACTTGAATTAAAAAAGTTTCCATGTAATCTGCGTACAATCTGATTAGATTGTTTTATAGGAGTGGTGGTAGGAGGAGAGGAAGAACCGGACAGACTGAGAATGTCGGTGCCCTTCTCCCGGTATATCGCATGACTTGACGTAGACCCCCGAAGTATTAGAGCACTTAATGCGATTAACTGACAACTTTTCAACTTAATGTACGTACTTTAAATATACGTTCAGGGTATATTCAAAATGCTCTTTAGTATTGCTCAAAACTGCTTTATGGTTCCAAATAGAGCAAATATTTAATGCAATTAAAATCAAACATTCCACCAAACCACCACTGCTGTATTTTTAAAACTTTATTTGGGTCTAAGTACTTATAGTTCAGATACAGTTTCAACTTAGTTCAATATATTTTTTACCGTAAAACTTTAATAAGTACAAACAGTCCAAGGTAGCAAAATAAAAATTTATCTGTTTAATAACTGTTACAGCAAATATCATAACATAAGTTATGATTCACTTTCTTGAAAGAAAGAATTTGTTTTATGAAATTCCCAGAAAGAAATATATTTGCGGTTCATTATAAGCTGCAGTACAGAATCGTAATAAAACTATTAAAAAAGTGATTAAAGCTGGAAAACTAAATCCATATATCTTCTAACTTTTAATAACAAACTGTAATGAAACAAAAAAAGGTCAGACGATAAAAATTATACGTCAGAGTTATTGGAGTGTCTCCCTATTGCTAAATTATGGCATTTCTTCTACGTAATAAAAACGAAACACTCTAGGGAATATATAAAGCTACGGCTATCAGTTCTCTTGAAGAAATGTTATTTGTAAAAACTACGGTGTGAATATAAGTATTTTGTTATTTGTTACACATTTTTTTAACAATAATTTTGTAATTTATTTATGATATATAAGTAGTATAAGTCAAATCCAACAAAGGTTTACATTAAAAAACTGTAAGTGAAGAAGTACATAATTATGTAAAATTATTAATTATTCTCAAAAAGCTAAAATATTTTTTGTTGTTGTGGATGCTGATGGCTATCTCAACCTGCAACTTTCTAGGTGAATAGTTGATTAAACCGCAACTTAGATATAATGTAAATATAAAACAGATTTATGGATATTTCAACAAAGAATACATTTATTTGTATTCCCGGTTGAATAAAGGAAATCAAAATAATATTTACCATCAGTGCAAGGCACGTTTCGTATTAGAAGGCAAAAAAGTATAAGAGAACGGTTGATTTGAAAATTCTTTAAGTTTTATTTTGAGCTTTAAGAGTCGGCTTTTGGCGCCAAGAGTGGAAACTAATGACACAGAAAATGGAATCACTTTCAAATCCATTTGTTTCAGAACGGATATAGAGGACCAATTGCAGGT